>BSBM01000109.1:9087500-9820000 GCA_027924585.1 Larix kaempferi
GTTCTAATCTCTGCTCTCACAGGTACCATCTCCCATGGTTGTAATGATTGGTTGATTGATAGTGGGGCTTCCAAACACATGACTGGGTTTAAGGAATCTTTTGTGAATCTATCTGAACATGAATCACCCCATAAGGTGAAACTTGGGGATGATTATCAATACCCAATCAAAAGAAGTGGTGAAGCCTCCTACAACCTAGATTCTGGAAAATCTTTGAAGATGAAAGAAGTTCTCTATGTACCTGGGCTCAAGAAGAACTTACTCTCAATCTCTGCATTGGATGCAAAAGGTATGAGGATTGCATTTGTGGATGGCCAAGTCCTAATGTGGCCAAAGGGAAAGACCATAGATGATGTAGTAGTGATTGGAGAGCAAGAGGGAGGTTTGTATAAATTGAAGGGTCAACCTGAACATGCCATGATCCATGAATCCATGGAGCCAAGTGAACTTTGGCATAGAAGACTTGCTCATATGCACTATAGGGCACTTCCAATTGCAAGCAAGGCTGTAGAGGGTCTTCCTGAAATCAAGACCAAACTTGAAGGTGTTTGCAAAGGATGTGCAAAAGGTAAGAACATTAAGAAGGCTTTCCCAAGCAGTGAAAGCAAGGCAAAAGACATCCTGGAAATCATCCACTCAGATGTATGTGGTCCTATGTCATCCAGTTCTCTAAGTGGGTATGTTTACTATGTCTCATTTATTGATGACTTCTCCAGGAAGACTTGGGTATACTTCTTGAAGAACAAAGATGAGGTGTTTGATAAGTTTAAGGAATTCAAAACCTTTATGGAGAATCAAACTGACAAGAAGATCAAAACATTCAGATCCGACAATGGTGGAGAATTCACCTCAGGTGACTTCAAGAAGCTTTGTAGTGATTCAGGGATTAAGAGGGAGTTGACTGCTCCTTATAATCCTCAACAGAATGGAGTTTCAGAAAGGAAGAACAGAACTATCATGGAAGCAGCAAGGGCAATGCTACATGACCAGGATCTACCTATGCATCTATGGGCAGAAGCAGCTAGAACAGCTGTATATGTGTAGAACAGAACACCCCACAAGATATTGGACAACAAGACACCAGAAGAGGTCTTTTCTGGTAAGAAACCTGAAATTAGCCATCTCAGAATATTTGGTTGTCCAGTATACACTCATGTCCCAAAAGAAAAGAGGACTAAACTAGATCCTTCAGGAAAGAAGGGTATCTTTGTGGGTTACAGTGAAAGCTCGAAGGCTTACAGAATATACTTTCCAGGGTTCAAGAAGATTGATGTCAGCAGGGATGTAACATTTGATGAAAACTCAGCATTCATCAAATCAAGGAAGGCACCTATCGAAGTTTATGAAGAACCTAAGGAAACCAGATTTCAAGACACTACCATGACTGAAGCAGTTCCAGAATTTGTTCATGAGTTTGAAGATCCACAAGAACCTGTAGATCCACCCCGTGAGGATAACTCTCACAAGAGGAAACCTGCATGGGCTAGAGAGCTCATTCAAGATGCAGAAAGATTTGGCATTCCAGAAGAAGAACACAGAGCAAAGAAGAGAACCAGATCACATACCAGCTATGTTGCTTTACTCTGTGACATTATGAACAAAGAGCCTTCCAGTTATGAAGAAGCAGCGGAAAAAAAAGAATGGAAGGATGCCATGGTTGAGGAATACCAATCAATAATGAAGAATGATGTTTGGGATGTTGTCCCAAGACCTAAAGAGAAATCTGTTGTGACTTCCAAATGGATCTACAAAATCAAGCATGCTGCAGATGGCAGTGTAGAGTAATACAAGGCAAGATTCGTATCTTGTGGCTTCTCTCAGAAAGAGGGAATAGATTATGAAGAAACTTTTGCACGTGTAGCCAAGTATACTTCCATCAGAACAATACTTGCCTTGGCTGCAGCAATGAGATGGAAAATACACCAAATGGATGTCAAGATTGTTTTCTTGAAAGGTGTAGTTGTTGATGTATATGTAACTTCGGAATGTATTTCATCAGTATATTATATATATATTTATTGTACCCTTATAAGAGATGTGTTATTCCCCTATAAGGAAGTGTCATCATGTGGATTGACAAGTGTCGCAAGTGTGTGTACTTGCCGATGGGTTATTAGACCACCTTATGGGGTCGGCCCTAATTAATATATAATATAATGTGGATGTACTCAAGTAGACAAGTCGGCCCCAGTAAGTCACTGGGCAAAAAGGTGAGTATAAATAGAGATAGGAGATCTCTATTTTACTCACTCGGAAAAGTAACTATCTCTCTCTCTGAAAAGTGGCGCACTAGTAAGGAGGAGGAGGATCATCTGCTAGGAGACTATCTCAGTGTTATTTGGTTGTATTTTGGTTGAGCCATTGCTCTCTATCTCTGAGGAAGTTGTGGGGTTTTTCACCTTAGGGTTTTCCCCACGGAAACTCTGCGTCTCTTGTCTCTATGCTTTTGATTCTTGTGATGCTTGTGATGCTTGTCATATTATGATTGTCATGCATTGATATACTGTAGATGTTATTCTCTCAGCAAAGATCCTATAGTATTGTGACTTAATACTAAAAATTTAACATGGTATCAGAGCCTAACTGAGAAGAAGACATTTTGCAGTGACGGAAGCTTGTATTCCTTGTTTATTGGGTTTCTCTCCACAGATTTTTGAAATTCAGTATAGTAGATTGGATCTACTCATCAAGGCGCATCTTTCTGTCCAATCAGATTTTAGTTCCGAGCATTTTCAGTTTTGGCCCTAAAACTTAGGGTTTCCACAAAAATAGGAATTTCTGGAAACTGAAGGTACAACTGGAAGCTCCTTGCAAAAATCGAAGGTTTGAGCTTTAGATCGAGATTTTTGGCTGGGTAGATCTTCGGGAAACTCAAACCCTAATTCAGGGCTCTCCCTAGTGAACCCGAGAGGACAAAAAGGCAATTCTGAAGGGCAAGACTTTGCTGATCTCAAATTCTGAATGTACTAGGCTGATCAGCTCTCCAAGGCGCATCTTTCTATCCTTTCAGAATTTTGAAATTCACATTTTGAGTTTTTAGGGTTTCTCTGACAAACCCTAATCTGGGACCAGATCCAGTTTTCAGCACTTCAAGTGGTAAGTCCTAAATCTTTTCTATTTCCATTTGAAGTACTCTTAAAGATGTCTCTCCACACTAGGCTTGAGGATAAGCTAAAAGGGGCTGACAAATTCCGATCCTGGAAGTATAGGATTGGGTTAATCCTGGAAGAGAATGAGTTGGACTCATATGTGAAAGAAGACATCCCTATCCCAGAGGATGAAGAAGACAAGGCATTGCACAAGAAGAACTTGGTCAAGGCAAAGAGAATCATTGCTGATTCTATCAAATACCATCTCATACCTCATGTGTCTTCTCTTAAGACACCCAAAGAGATGTTTGAATCCTTGACCAAGCTATTTGAAGGAAAGAACATAAATCGAAAGATGACCCTGCGGAACCAATTGAAAGCAGTGAAGTTTCAGAATGGAGAAACCATTCAATCTTACTTTTCAAGGGTCTCCCAGATCAAGGAACAATTAGAAGCAGTAGATGAAATGGTGGAGAATGGTGAAGTGGTGATGACCATTCTAAATGTCCTACCCAGGTCATGGGATTCCTTTATTCAAGGAATTTGTGCAAGGAAGAAATTGATCTCCTTCAATAGATTGAGGTAAGAATGCTCTCAAGAAGAAGCTAGACTCATAGCTCGTGAGGAAAAGATGGGAGGATAAGATCAAGCTCTTGCAGCTCACACCAAGAGAAGCAAAACCAAGAAGGATCACTCTCACCACAAAAGATTCCATCAAAAGAGTAAGAAGGACCTAAGATGCTTCACATGCAATGAGAAGGGTCACTTTGCTTCAGATTGTCCCAAGAACAAAAGGGATAATAACAACAACTCCAGTAAGAAGAAGAAGGGCATCAAAAGAAGGTTTCATGCTCATGCTGCCGAAGATGATGAACCTCCAAAGAAGAAGGCTAGGGCAGAAAGTAGTAGTGATGATGACTCATCAAGTGAAGAAGAATATGTTCTAATTTCTGCTCTTACAGGTACCATCTCCCATGGATGTAATGATTGGTTGATTGATAGTGGGGCTTCCAAACACATGACTGCATTTAAAGAATCCTTTGTGAACCTATCTGAACATGAATCACCCCATAAGGTGAAACTTGGGGATGATTATCAATACCCAATCAAAGGAAGTGGTGAAGCCTCCTACAACCTAGATTCTGGAAAATCATTGAAGATGAAAGAAGTACTTTATGTACCTGGGCTCAAGAAGAACTTACTCTCCATTTCTGCATTATATGCAAAAGGTATGAGGGTTGCATTTGTGGATGGCCAAGTCCTAATGTGGCCAAAGGGAAAGACCATAGATGATGCAGTAGTGATTGGAAAGCAAGAGGGAGGTTTGTACAATTTGAAGGGACAACCTGAACATGCCATGGTGACATAAATACAAAGATTCATCCATAGTCATGGATCACATAGAGGTATGTATAATTTGTTTCTGCAAAAGTTAACTAATGAGTTATGCAGGTCATTGAAGAGAACAAGAACACATTGCTAGACATAACTAGCAAATATGGTGACCAGGTATGTGTTTCTTATATCATAGGATCTATCATATAAGTATGCATGGCATGATTGATGATGATTGTTCATAAAGTCATAAGTTTGAATAATCATGGGCATATGCATATTATGTGTCTTACCTTAATTAATAATATGACTAACCAGAAGAGTCATAGGTTTGAGTAATTACAGGTTTAGACATGTTATGTTTCTTATGATATGACTAACCATAAGAGTCCTATATAAACCTTGAATGCTAATGCTTATTATTTCTGTTTGAAATGATCATGACTATACATACTTGAGATTATTGTGTTTTAATGAATGTATGATTTTGTATGAGATCACAAGGATAACACAATCATGATACTAATAAGCATGCATAGGGACCAAGGATGAATATGAGTTCAAGAACAGGTAATCCAGGAAGCAAAGATCAAGAGGGAGCACACTCCAGTGGTTTCTGCAAGGGTGCAGATATTCAGAGGGAGTTGTCCATCTCTCTACATTCCAAGAAGGTGTAGAAGGACTCCAGCAGCTCCTGCAAGGAAGAAAAGACTCAGAGGAGTCCACCCAACAAACAAACAAAGATAAGTATTTTAATTTTCTTGCATATTTGTTTGCTTAAATAAAATTGTTCAATGATGAATATGCTCATGTTCCTAGACTTAGGATATGTATTGTGCATATTAGAATGATTGCATTAATGAACAGTATACTACTAATATGCATGTGATGGGTAAGTGGCTTATGGCACTGTACAACATTCCAGTGCTACTTATCTAGAATGAAACCTCTTTGCTGACATGTTGGGAGTAGTGCAAACTCTTAACAATGTTCTGGTAGAGACTGGAAGGCATCTAGAAATTTGTGGAACATGGATAAATGTTGTATTGAAGCATTGGCTAAGATAACTGCATGACTGCATGACATATTTATTTATGTGTAAAGAATTTGTTCTGAAAATTATGAGATGTTTCTAATCATGCAATTTAACTTGTTTTGTAGGAAAGACCATATATCTTCACCTACAAAAGGACTACAACATTTGTTCCAGCAAGAAAGATATCTATTGAAGATATTGAAGTTCCCAGGATCTGGGATGAAGAAATGGAATGCCATGATCCGTAGATCATGAAGAAGATGTTTTGGATGCAGTCCCAAGACCTGATAGGGAGTCATATGTATGCAGATTGAAGAAAGCCTTATATGGCTTGAAGCAAGCTCCCAGAACCTGGTATGGTAGGATGGACAGTTTCCTATCTAGCTTGGAATTTACCAAGAGTAAAGCAGATTCCAATCTTTACTACAAGGTTGAGGAAGGGAATCCAGTGATTCTACTCCTGTATGTGGATGACCTATTTGTGACAGGAGATGACAGACTGATTGCAGATACTAAGAGGAAGCTTGTAGCTGAATTCGATATGAAATATTTGGGAATGATGCACTATTTCCTAGGTATGGAGGTGTGGCAGAATGCAGGTGGAATCTTCCTTGGTCAAGGGAAGTACACAGTAGATATCCTGAAGAGATTCGGGATGATGGCTTGCAAGGCCATGGCCACACCTATGGCATCGAATCTGAAGCTTCTATGTGATGCTTCATCTGAGCCGATTGATGTCTCTATGTATCGTCAGATGATTGGGTCCTTGATGTACCTGACGAACACTAGACCAGACATTTGCTTTGTTGTGAACACATTGAGCCAGTTCTTGACGGATCCGAGGAGTGTTCACCTGGTTGCTGTAAAGCATGTTCTGAGGTACCTGAAGGGTACAGTGGATTATGGGCTCAGATATGAGGTGAATCAAAAGTTTAACCTGCAGGGTTATGTTGATTCAGATTGGGCTGGCAGTGCTGCAGATAGGAAGAGCACATCTGGGTGTTGCTTCAGTATGGGATCAGGTGTGATCTCTTGGTTTAGCAGGAAGCAGTCCTGCGTAGCACTGAGTACAGCTGAGGCAGAGTATGTTGCAGCCTGTTCAGCTAGTTGTGAGGCAGTATGGCTACGGAAGCTACTGTCTGAGTTATTTAATATCCCGCTGGAGGCTACTGGTATCTTCTGTGATAACCAGAGTTGTGTGAAGTTGTCCGAGAACCCAGTGTTTCATGACAGGTCGAAACACATAGAGATCAAATACCACTATATCAGGGATATGGTGCAGAGAGGAGCTGTGAAGCTCCTGTATGTTGCGACGGATGAGCAGATTGCAGATGTGCTGACAAAGCCACTAGCCAGGGTGAAGTTCGAGTACTTCAGAGAGAGGCTTGGCGTTCTTCAGATCGAGAACACTTCGAGGAAGAAGTGATGGACACATTTGCTGAAGCCATTCCAAGCATGTTGGAAGGAGGATCCTTCACATGGCTGTGGATGTAAGCGCTGGATGATGAGCATCAGGATGATGTTCTAGTTTCTGCTTGATATGATCAGTTGGATCATTTTATGTATGTACGCATCATGTTGGATGCTGGATATGATCAGTTGGATCATTTTATGTATGTATGTACGCATCATGTTGGATGCTGGATATGATCAGTTGGATCATTTTATGTATGTATGTACGCATCATGTTGGATGCTGGATATGATCAGTTGGATCATTTTTATTTTTGTATATGCATCATGTTGGATGCTTGGACCATGTATCTGTATATGTATCAGGTGGATACATTGTATGATCAGGTAGATCATGTATGGTGATATGTATCATGTATTTGTATTTGTATCAGGTGGATACATTGTATGATCAGGAGGATCATGTATGATGATATGTATCAGGTAGATACTTGGTGTGCATCAGGTAGATGCATTGATGATCAGGTGGATCATGTATGATGACATGCAGCAGGATGTTGCAGTGATGATCAGGATGATCATGGATGACGAGCTTCAGGATGTTGCTTCAAATGACATGCAGCAGGATGTTGCATTGATGATCAGGATGATCATAGATGACGAGCTTCAGGATGTTGCTCCAGATGACATGCAGCAGGATGTTGCATTGATGATCAGGATGATCATAGATGACGAGCTTCAGGATGTTGCTCCAGATGACATGCAGCAGGACGTTGCAGTGATGATGATCAGGACGATCATGAGTACATCAGGATGATGTATGGTGAGTGTCAGGTTGATACTCTGTGGCCGTGGATCAGGTTGTGCAGATGAGCATGTCTGGGAGATCCTATAGGTCGGAGTTGTGTACCCGTAACAGCCTGGGATGCTCTTTCGAGACATTGCTCTGGGAGGACATGTAATTTATGCCCTGGGAGATCTCAGGTTGGAGTTGTGTACCCGTAACATCCTGAGATGCTCTTGCGAGGTTTTGTCCTATGGCATGTAATTTGGGCCCTGGGAGATTTCAGGTCGGAGTTGTGTACCCGTAACATCCTGAGATGCTCTTGCGAGGTTTTGCCATGACCACATGTAATTTGTGCCCTGGGAGATTTCAGGTCGGAGTTGTGTACCCGTAACATCCTGAGATGCTCTTGCTAGGTTTTGTGGTGGACCACATGTAATTTGTGCCCTGGGAGATTTCAGGTCGGAGTTGTGTACCTGTAACATCCTGAGATGCTCTTTCAAGGTTTTGTGGTGGGGTCACATGTAATAGCGCCCTGGGAGATCCTACAGGTTGGAGTTGTGTACCCGTAATATCCTGGGATGCTCTTTAGAGGTTTTGTGACGCACGTAATAAGTCCTGAGGATTCCACAGTATGGCCAGTGATGACGAAGACCTGCAGGTGGTGGGCCTACATCCAGTATGAAAAAGGACTGGCTCTGTAGAACTTCCTATGACGAGTAGAGACAGAGATTGGACGAGATAGTAGCAGCAGTGACGATGACGATGACGATGATCCAGAGAAGAAGACTTGTCTAGCAAATCTGTGTCGAGAAATACCTTCCTAGTTAAGAGGGAGTGTTGATGTATATGTAACTTCGGAATGTATTTCATCAGTATATTATATATATATTTATTGTACCCTTATAAGAGATGTGTTATTCCTCTATAAGGAAGTGTCGTCATGTGGATTGACAAGTGTCGCAAGTGTGTGTACTTGCCGATGGGTTATTAGACCACCTTATGGGGTCGGCCCTAATTAATATATAATATAATGTGGATGTACTCAAGTAGACAAGTCGGCCCCAGTAAGTCACTGGGCAAAAAGGTGAGTATAAATAGAGATAGGAGATCTCTATTTTACTCACTCGGAAAAGTAACTATCTCTCTCTCTGAAAAGTGGCACACTAGTAAGGAGGAGGAGGATCATCTGCTAGGAGACTATCTCAGTGTTATTTGGTTGTATTTTGGTTGAGCCATTGCTCTCTATCTCTGAGGAAGTTGTGGGGTTTTTCACCTTAGGGTTTTCCCCACGGAAACTCTGTGTCTCTTGTCTCTATGCTTTTGATTCTTGTGATGCTTGTGATGCTTGTCATATTATGATTGTCATGCATTGATATACTGTAGATGTTATTCTCTCAGCAAAGATCCTATAGTATTGTGATTTAATACTAAAAATTTAACAGTAGTTGAAGAGGAAGTATATGTGGAACAGCCACTCGGTTTTGAAATACATGACAGGGAGTCATATGTGTGCAGATTGAAGAAAGCCTTGTATGGCTTGAAGCAAGCTCCCAGAAGCTGGTATGGTAGGATGGACAATTTCCTATCTAGTTTGGGCTTTACCAAGAGTAAAGCGGATTCCAACCTTTACTACAAGGTTGAGGAAGGGAATCCTGTGATTCTACTCCTGTATGTGGATGACTTATTTGTAACAGGAGAAAACAAATTGATTGCAGATATGAAGAGGAAGCTTGCTGTAGAGTTCGATATGAAAGATTTGGGAATGATGCACTATTTCCTAGGTATGGAGGTGTGGCAGAGTGCAGGTGGGATCTTCCTTGGTCAAGGGAAGTACACAGTAGATATCCTGAAGAGATTCGGGATGATGGATTGCAAGGCCATGGCCACACCTATGGCATCGAATCTGAAGCTTCTATACGATGCTTCATTTGAGCCAGTTGATGTCTCTATGTATCGTCAGATGATTGGGTCCTTGATGTACCTAACGAACACGAGACTTGATATTTGCTTTGCTGTGAACACATTGAGCCAGTTCCTGACGAATCCGAGGAGTGTTCACCTGGTTGCTGTAAAGCATGTTCTGAGGTACCTGAATGGTAGAATGGATTTGGGGTTCAAGTATGAAGCGAATCAAAAGTTTAACCTGCAGGGTTATGTTGATTCAGATTGGGCTGGCAGTGCTACAGATAGGAAGAGCACATCTGGGTGCTGCTTCAGTATGGGATCAGGTGTGATCTCTTGGTTTAGCAGGAAGAAGTCCTGCGTAGCACTGAGTACAGCTGAGGCAGAGTATGTTGCAGCCTGTTCAGCTAGTTGTGAGGCAGTATGGCTACAGAAGCTACTGTCTGAGTTATTTGATCTCCCATTGGATGCTACTGGTATCTTATGTGATAACCAGAGTTGTGTGAAGTTGTCTGAGAACATGGTGTTTCATGATAGGTCGAAACACATAGAGATCAAATATCACTATATCAGGGATATGGTGCAGAGAGGAGTTGTGAAGCTCCTGTATGTTGCGATGGACGAGCAGATTGCAGATGTGCTGACGAAGCCACTAGCCAGGGTGAAGTTCGAGTACTTCAGGGAGAGGCTTGGCGTTCTTCATATTGATGACACTTCAAGGAAGAAGTGATGGACACATTTGCTGAAGCCATTCCAAGCATGTTGGAAGTAGGATCCTTCACATGGCTATGGATGTAAGCGTTGGATGATGAGCATCAGGATGATGTTCTAGTTTCTACTTCATATGATCAGTTGGATCATTTATATGTATATGTATGTACGCATCATGTTGGATGCTGGATATGTTTAGTTGGATCATTTATATGTAGTACGCATCATGTTGGATGCTGGATATGATCAGTTGGATCATTTATATGTATGTACGCATCATGTTGGATGCTGGATATGATCGGTTGGATCATTTGTATGTATATGCATCATGTTGGATGCTTGGACCATGTATCTGTATATGTATCAGGTGGATACATTGTATGATCAAGTAGATCATGTATATTGATATGCATCAGGTATGATCAGGTAGATCATGTATGTTGATGGATACATTGTGTGGATCATGTATCTATGTATCAGGTGGATACACTATGTATGATGATATGTATCAGGTAGATACTTGGTGTGCATCATATGGATGCATTGTATGATCAGGATGATCATGGATGACGAGCTTCTCCAGATGACATGCAGCAGGATGTTGCAGTGATGATGATCAGGGTGATCATGTGTACATCAGGATGATGTATGATGAGTATCAGATGATACTCTGTGGTCGTGGAACAGGTTGTGCAGGTAAGCATGTAATTTGTGCCCTGGGATATTTGCAGATGGTCTTTCAAGGTTTTGCCTATGGCATGTAATTCATACCCTGGGACATCTGGAAAATGCTCTTTCGAGGTTTTGCTTGGGAGGACATATAATTTTTTCCCTGGGAGATGTGCAGATAGTCTTTTGAGGTTTTTCCTATGGCATGTAATTTGTGCCCTGGGATATCTGGCAGATGCTCTTTCAAGGTTTTTTCCTATGGCATGTAATTTGCTCCTGGGAGATCTAGACAGGATGAAAAAGGCCTCAGATGCTTCAGCCAGGTTTTTGCCATGACCACATGTAATTTGCTCCTGGAAGATCTGGATAGGATGAAAAAGGCCTCAGATGCTTCAGCCAGGTTTTGTGGTGGACCACATGTAATGTGCTCCTGGGAGATCCGACAGGTAGAGCTTTGTGCTCGTAACAGCCTGGGATGATTCAGCCAGGTTTTGTGGTGAGATCACATGTAATGTGCTCCTGGGAGATCCTACAGGTAGAGCCACATGCTCGTAACAGCCTGGGATGCTTCAGCCAGGTTTTGTGATGGGTCACATGTAATGTGCTCCTGGGAGATCCTACAGGTAGAGCTGTGTGCTCGTAATAGCCTGGGTTGCTGCAGCCAGGTTTTGTGATGCACGTAATAAGTCCTGAGAATTACACAGTATGGCTAGTGATGATGAAGACCTACAGGTGGTGGGCCTACATCCAGTATGAAAAAGGACTGGCTCTGTAGAACTTCCTATGACGAGTAGAGTCAGAGATTGATTGAGATAATAGAAACAGTGACGATGATGATGACGATGCATCGATGACGATGATCCCGAGAAGAATACTTGTCTAGCAGATCTGTGTTGAGAAATACCTTCCTAGTTAAGAGGGAGTGTTGATGTATATGTAACTTTGGAATGTATTTCATCTATGTATTTTATATATATTTATTGTACCCTTATTAGAGATGTGTTATTCCTCTATAAGGAAGTGTCGTCATGTGGATTGACAAGTGTCTCAAGTGTGTGTACTTGCCGATGGGTTATTAGACCACCATGTGTGGGGTCAGCCCTGAAATATATATATATATTATAATATGGATGTACCTAGCTAGACAAGTCGGCCCCATAAGGTCACTGGGCAAAAAGGTTAGTATAAATAGAGATCGGAGATCTCTATTTTACTCATTCGAAAAAGTAACTCACTCTCACTCAGAAAGTGGCGCACTAGTGAGGAGGAGGATCATCTGCTACGAGGAGACTATCTCAGTGTATTTTGGTTGTACTTTGGTTGAGCCATTGCTCTCTATCTCTGAGGAAGTTGTGGGGTTTTTTACCTTAGGGTTTTCCCCACGGAAACTCTGTGTCTCTTGTCTCTCATGCTTTTGATTCTTGTGATGTTTGTCATGCTTATTGTGATTGTCATGCATTGATATACTATATATGTTATTCTCTCAATAAAGATCCTATATTATTGTGAATTAATGCTCAAAATTTAACATGCATGCATCTAGTCTAACCATGCCAAATTTCAGTCCACGTCAACACATATTTTAAAAAATTCAACATTGGCCCCATGTAGCACATTAATTAATCTATAGATATGGTTTTTGATACTCGAATTGTTAGTGTCAGTCATGTTTGATTCTGGAAAACCTCCCACACCATCAATGCATGCATCTAGTCTAACCATGCCAAATTTCAGTCCAAGCCAACACATATTTAAAAAATTTCAATGTTGGCCCCATGTAGCACATTAATTAATCTATGGGTATGGTTTTTGATGCTCCAATGGTTAGTGTCAGTCATGTTTGAGTCTGGAAACCCTCCCACACCATCAATGCATGCGTCTAGTCTAACCATGCCAAATTTCAGTCCAAGCCATCACAAATTTAAAAAAATTCAACGTTGGACTCGTGCAGTACATGATCAAGCACGCCATTTGTGTTAGCATGATAATTGTGCATTTCCTTACTGAGTTTCTCTTTATTTCTAGAATAATTTAATATTCTCTACTAAACAAGGCCAACCATGTGAAGGTGGAAGCTCTTATGCCCCCCCCCCCCTCACATCACTCTCAATTCCCCATAACCCGACCAAAATATCTATGTACAAAAAAATTAAATGTGTTTTTTGTCATACTTTATAACAAGCAATGTTTCTAATTATAACATACAAAAAATTGGAAAAAAAAGTAAGAAACAGTTAATTTATACGTACAATAAAATTCAATATTTCTATCACAATATTAAATCAAAATATATAGAGTAGATATATTATTGCATACCTCATACACTTCAATGACTTCATCATATTCTTCATCCGAGTCATCGTTTGTATCATCCGATCTAGAGTAAAAATTGTAAGGATTGGCCATATCATCATCGTCATTGATGTCAGTTACGATCAACATGTCATCGTTGATATCATATTCATGGACATTGTTTGCTACATCATCTGATTCAACTAATTCTTCGACATCTTGTTCTGGAACATGATCATCTAACTCATGTTGATCATGATCTTCAACGTCGTCTTCTTCTTTGAGAACCTCTTCATTACCTTCATCTACGTTATACTTTACCGGCCTTCCCCTTGGATTGTGTCTCACAACAAATGACCAACCCGCTCTGCCTAGAACCTCAGAGTAAAATACTTGTTCACATTGGGTTGGAAGAACATAGGGCTCCATTCCTGGCTCAAAAAACCTTGTATTTACCATGGTAAATCCATTATCATGTTCAATAATTGTTTTATCAGGATCATGTTGATTCAATCGACACCTGTACCATTTGACAATGAACAGAGATACCTTGAAGGAGTTAAAGTCACATTGAAGAATGTATTCCAGATACCCATAGTATCGATTTTCAGAGAGTTCTGGATGTTTGTCACTTCTAGAGGAAACATTGGTCACCTTAAAGACTGCATAATCCCACAATCTGATGTTTTCTTCATTTCATCCAACGTTTTGATGCAATATCTACAACCATTGCACAACATAGCCTTATGGTGTTTTACCTACAACAAGCCATACAAGAAAAGATTACATAATGATCCAATATTTATGATTAAGTGCATGTTTATAATGCCATACAGGGAAAAAAATCAGCGTGTACATCGACAATATGTTTGCAAAAAAAAAATAGTGTGGTTGATTAATATGCTTTCCACCTTATCTTGTAAACCATATGCTAAATTGATTTCCCTTTGCGTTAGATTGGTATCTCCATTGCGATGTGTTGCTTTAACCACACCTTCCCATGATATTCCATGACCAGATTGTTCACATCGTTCAATCCATACCTTCATCCAGTCAAGATTTTTGCGATGTATAAATGAATTGTATCCCACTCTCGACCAACTGTTTGATGACAATAAAATTAAAATTCAATACAAATGTATATTCACTTAACAAAGTATATTACACTCTAAATTGATGCAATATATTGAATATAAAAATAGAATATGTATGATATATATACATAAAAATCAACAGTCAAATGTGTTATATTACCTTTCACCTTCCTCGATCTACCTTTCCCCTTTGGGTACTCCCCTTCAAAATTGTTATTGGAGTCCGGATCACAAATGCGACGTAAATTGATCTTTGACACTAAATTAGGAATATATTCACTAATATACAACATGTTTTGGTATACCATATATCCCTCCATCATAGAACCCTCATCATGTGCTCGTTGTCTAACCAAACCCTTCATAAATTTCAAGTGCCTCTCAACCATCCACATGGACCTTGAGTGCACAGGTCCACACAATTCAATATCCTCAACTTGGTTTATGAGGTAGTATTCCTGTGCATTGAAAAATGCTAAAGGTAGATGCTTCTGCATTTCACACATGAGACGAGGAATTTCTCTCCTCCAATATCTTATATCTTCTTTATGAAATTCTTTAGATGAAAACCATCTACAAGTGACGCAACCCAATCAAGAGATTTAACAAAAAAAACATTATATTACATAACATGAATTAGAGCACAAAAATCAAATATAAGTTCTACGATGAATTAAACAAACACTAAGCGCATGCAAAAAAATCGCTACTTACCTCATGTATTTCCCGAGATTATATATTACTTGTTTGACATTGTTGTTGAAGTTGTTCGGGAGAGAGAGAGGTAGAACATACTGTAACAATATGCAAATTGTTTCATTTTTTAAACAAAGAGTAGACAAACAAAATACCAACAATATTCACTGGAATAGGAAAAAATAAATAATTAAATGCATAACATAATAATTACCTTCATGAAGATATGTCAATCATGTGTTTTCACCCGCGCAAAATCACCTTTATTTGTTATGATATTCTTCATGTTCGCACAAAATCCGGTGGGAAATTTAATTTCTCTCATGACTTCTTTTACAACAATACTTTGTTGGTCCATTAACATCCATGGAAATGAGATTATATTAATTTTCTCTATGTTGCTATGAAATTGAATGACGTCTTTCATTGCATGGTTTCCTTCTTGAATGTCTTTGCAAATTTTGACAATTTTTTCTTTCTCACTCCTTCCATCCAATATTCGCCATAATGTTTCAGTCACATTCTTTTCGATATGCATTGTATCAAACAGTTGAGCAATTTGTAGGTGCTCATAGTATGGCAACCTACTAAATTATCTAGGATAACTTTTCATTCCTCGTGGAATCCCATTAATTCCTTCATGATCACATGAACGACCATCGTGAATCATAGTTTATAAAGAAATTACAGAAATCAATGTCAATTACAATAAACAACACACAATAAAAAAATACATAACATTTCATACACGATGATTCATACGTACCTTGACGATTTCTATTATATTGCAACTTCCATAGGTGAGGTGTCATTCTCTGCAGTTTTAATGCAATCTCTTGCTTGCCATTGAACGGATGTTTTTTAGTAGTTTGATACCTGTGATTCTTAGAGAGGAAGTGCCTATACTCATCAAACACCTCCTTTCCTAAGCTTTTTGAATGACGAGATTTGATCTTAGGACCACAAACTAGACATTCAAATTTCCTCTTTGTCTGAAGACCTACATAAAGATATGGAATATCTATGTCAATTATAATTATATACAAAATGAATGGATTATTTAGAAAAACATGCGTGTGTAGTATATTAACTAGTTCATAAAATTAAATGCAAATAAAGTGGAACTTATAATTACAAACCGCAAAAATGGGTTAACCCTGGGGCATCATGTATTGTCCATACAAGCATTGCATGGAATTGAAATTGCCTTTGTTGTATTGGTCTAGATACATCATACATAGTGATGCCATTCCATAAATTTAGTAGCTCGTCAATAAGAGGTTCGATATATATATATACATATCTTTGACTTGGTACTTACCTCATTGATTTGAACATATAAAAAATATAATTATGAGACGTACCATTTAGATATATAAACCATATTGTACAAGAGAAAAAAAAATATATGATATTATGCAACAAAATACGACAAATGAGATGCCACCACATTAAAAAAATGTCGTAGACACAATTAACCTGGAACAATCATCGACAACATTATGTGCTCCCTCTTTATTGACAACCATGGAGGAATATTATTGTTGATAACAAAAATAGGCCACATCGAGTAAACGGATATCATCTCTGCAAATGGATTGACACCATCTGCTACATCCAAAGAAATCCTAAGATTACGAGGTTCTTCTTTAAAGTGAGGCCATTTTTCCTCCATATCTTTAAATGCAGACCCATATGCAGGCATTCCAATAATGTCATCTTGACTTTTGTTCCGTGCATGGTAATCCATAAATTGCGCTATGTTTTTGCACATGAACAGTCGTTGCAAACATGTAATAATGGGAATATAATGAAGAACCTTGGGAGGAACCTTTTTTGTTACTTGATCTATTCGATATCTACTGATATGACATTCCAGACATTCTGTTGCAAATTCATGCTGATTATAATATATAACATGGTCATTGGGGCATGCATGAATTGCTTCATACTGCATTCCAATTTCTTTCATGATGGCAGATAAATCTCGATATGTGCAAGGTAAAATATTTGACGGTGGTAACAAAAATTCAGCTATCATGCTACAAAAAATAAAAATAAAAATCTAGTTAATATAATATATAAATAATATTAATGAAACACATTTCATCCGTATTAATTTGACTTATGAATTAACAATAAAATTATTATACGAACGATGATAATCTTTAGCGCGATCATATATATTATGTGATGGAATATATTGCATACCTTAACATCCGTGTGATTGGTATGTTTGAAATACCATTCATAACCTTCAAGTTCATTATCAACAATATATCAGAGATAAGATTTTTGTTGGAGCCCTCATAAAGGGGTTTGTATGCCTTCTCAAGAAGAGGTAAATCATGAATATCATCAAAATGATCATCATCATCATCATCATCCATTCTAACATTAAATGAATCATGGATCAGGGTATTTGTACCATCAACTTCAACTATGTTATCAGTATGATCATCTTCTTCAATATGATCATTAACTTGTTCTCCATTATTCATAGCTCCATGTTCCTCCGGTACTTGTTCTGAAAGCACTTCCTCCGGACGATATGCCGTAGGATGTCTTTCCTTTATAATTACATGAAACCATCAATAGATAAAATTTAATTAAGAAATATTAAAATAATACATACATTTACAAAAAAAATCAATATAAAAACATATATAATGCAAAACCTACCAATGGACGATATTCATGTCCCCCTCAGCGTGTCCATGTTCCCTACATTGTTTTCTGGCTGTTGTGATCTTTATTCTTCTCCTCTTAAAGCCCCTGCATTGACTACATGGACAATAACATTTCCCATCACCCTTTCTTTTCAGTCCATCCCACTATCTAACAAGCAATTGTCGATTTTGTTCGTCTGGATCAGGAATATTTCTATTTGACATTTTCTCATAAAGAGCTTGAATGAAGATTATCAATCTTAGAAAATCAAGCTCCACACTTCGCTATTTTTAATCACAAAAAAAATACAAATAATGTTGTATTCTTTTACGGAAAATAGTCCCCTGAATAAAAACATTTCCGCAAACCGTCGCTTGTATAGAAAACATGTCGAAATGTTTTGAAATTTATAGATTTTAAAATATAAACGTTCGTCGGATATCTGACGAATTAAGCATAGTTACCGTTGTAAAATACATGTCGAATATGCGACAACCGTGGGCATAATATAGTTTCGGATATCCGACAACCGCAGACATAATATATTGTCGGATAACTGACATCCGCATGCATAATATAGTGTCGGATATCTGACATCTGCGAGCATAATATAGTGTCAGATATCTGACAACTGCGTCAACTATTCGATAGACGTCGTTGGATATGTAAGGGATGTTGGATATCCGACCGTCCCTTCTATCAATTTAAAAAAAAAATCATCAAATTTCGTAATTTTGAAGGTAAAATCCAACGACACAATCCTTTTCGTCGGATGTCGTCGGATTTTGGGTCATAATTCCATAGTGATAGCACCTGACTCTACTCAAGTCCCTCTTATGCTCACCCCTTTTTTTCTTAGCCCCTCCCATGCCCTTCTTGAACTTCTTGCCTTTAGCTTATAAGGAAATGTTCTACTCATCCTCCTTCCTATTTGAAGAGCTCCCCTGCACAAATCCTCTCAGGGTCTCCTCTTGCAAAAATTAATCCCATAGATGATCTCAGGAAGGCATGTTCTCTCATGCAACAACCACCTCCACGAAAACAACCCACTACTTGGATGCTCCATTCAGTGTTGTCCTCACTAGGTCACTTCCCTTCACAACCTCCCCAACAGCTTCTAGCTCATCTCTCACCTGGGTTATCCATATATGGTAAGTAGTCACATTCTCAGAGTCTTCCATCCTTATGCCTTTCATCTTCTCTCTCAAAACCATCTTCCAATTCTCATTAGAGATCTGATACAAATTGGTTAGAGCCTCCCACATTAAATAAGCACGTGACTTAGAACTCAAAAGATGGATTACATGGTCCTTTACCGCATCAAGAATGATCCTCTTAGCCTTGATGTCCTTCTTGTTAGAGGATTTTAATGTTGCTCCATCTGTGGCTGAGGGAATTTGAATTGGTTGATCTCATGTGTGATTCACCACCTCATCCCACAGCTCATTCTCTTGCAATATGAGCACTATCCTCGCCTTCCAAGGAACAAAGTTCCCAACCCCATCCAATCTGTCTTCCAACCTCAAACTGGTGTCCATCTCATTAAGAATAACAGTTCAACAAATCTGCTAGGTGAACAAAAACTAAATCTCCCACAAGTCTGAAATTTTTTTACTGTCAATCTACCCTTAGTAAGGATCTGATACCATGTAGAAATTTCACTTCTCACACTGACCTTAAGCTATGCACATATATCAGTTCAATATTAAACCTAATTCAATAAACTGCTGCAAATTAAATGCTTTCACATGAACCATCTAAACTCAAAGCACTCTGAGAAGTTCTACCAAAATACTGAGAACAAAATTAACATAAAAACCATGCACAAAAAATTTCATACTCCGATATTTTAGCCAAAATGGCACAGGAAAAACCCCAATTGGGGAAAACCTGTGAAAGAGAGTGAGAGTATTTTTATTTCTTCTTCTGAAAATAAAATGTACAACTATCAATTTCAACAATTAATGACAGACTTATCTCGTAACCAGTGCCTTCATTTACATAGAAAATCGTTCCACTGACAGGTACAAAACAATACGACCTCTTCCTCGAATTTCGTGTAAAACTAGTGCAGTCTTCCTCCTCGATTTTTGTGCCAATAAATGTCTTGGAAATCGTGCCAACCCAAAGTCAACTTATGTCTTTGATTTATGTGCATTTTACTGCCTCGAAATGCATGTTGTGTATGGACTGCTAATTGTACAGATATCAACAGAAAATTACTATATGACCTCCATAAATGCTTAAGTAAACTCCTTGAAAATCGTTCCAGATGTCTAGGCATTCACACCTAGTCTTCCTTCTCGGTTTTTGTGCCTGTTGTCTCGATTTTCATACTTCCATGGGGTGCATTGGAATGCATGCCAGTCACCTTCTCTCTCTGCATCCTCTTTCTCCTCTCAAGAATTCGACCTTTCTATCTTTTCTCAAGCAAGTCTCATTTGCTCCAACTCTCTTGGATAATCTCCACTTCTCCAACTCTATTGGGATGTGTGCAAAATGAAAGAGGGAAAGCCAATTTAATTCAAAAATATTTTCTTTTGGTTTTCCTCTTAAGGGTAACTGAAGATTCATCTAATCCAAGGGCCCACAATAGATTAGATCAATGGATGAGAATAAATGCTCATTATTCTCCCCATAAATCAAATTCATTCACCTACCAATTAAATAAACCAAAATTCACTTTATAATAATAAAGTGAATTAATTGCTCATCTCAAGCAATTAATACAAGGGTCATGTCCCCTTTTCCCTCATTAATTACTTAAGCATAAAATGACTAGGAGAATACTTCCTATGTACAATTTCAACATTGATAAATGTGCCATGATATAAACTCAAAAGATTGTCTAATTGAAAAAAGTGGAAATGGTTTCCATTGGAGCTAGACGAGAGTTTTGATGTGATGATGATGATGATGCCAATGATGGTTATGATGATGATGATGATGATGCTCATTAAGATGAAGATGAGGATGGTGGTGGTGATGAGGATGAGGATGATGCCGACGAAGATGGAGATGTTGTTGATGATGATGATGGTGATGACCATGAAGATGACGATGGGGATGATGATGATGACGATGATGGTAATCAAGATGAAGACGATGAGACATGCATGATGAAAATTGATGGAAATGGGTATTATGCAAGGACATGAGGCATCCTTGAGTCTTGAAACCCTGCCATACCATCAAGGCACACACATAGTTTAACAATGTCAATTTCCAATGTAAACATGCACAATTTCAAGAAATTTCAACGTTGGCCCCGTTCATTGCTCACTATATGGGGTCAATGAAGATGATGTTGATGACAAAGATGATGAATATTATAAGTCCGATGCACCACTAATGATTATGATGAATATCTTTTTATTTTCTGGTGTTGATAACCATGCCATGATGTAAACTCAAAATATTGTCTAATTGAAAAAAGTGGAAATGGTTTCCATTGGAGCGAGGCGAGAGTTATGATGCAATGAAAATGATGATGACGACGATGATGATGATGATGGTTATAATGATGATGAAGATTATTCTCATGAATAAAAAGATTATGATGATGATGATGGTGTCCATGATGAGGATGATGGTGATGATGATGAGGATGATGTCGATGAATATCATGGTGATGATGATGATGGTGACAATGATGATGATGATGATGATGATGATGATGATGATGACGACGATGATGTTGTTTTTGTGGATGATGATTATTATGATGGTATTCAAGATGAAAACAATGGAATGTGCATGATGAACATTGATGGAAATGAGGATTATGCAAGTACATGAGGAATCCTTGAGTCCTGAAACCATGCCATACCATCATGGCATGTGCCTAGTATAACCATGTCAAATTCCAATGCATATAGGTACAATTTGAATAAATTTCAACATTGGCCTCGTTCACTCGACGGAGACAATGAATATTACAAGGTTGATGCACTACTAGTGAGTATGATGAATATTTTTTATTTCCCTAAGTTGATAACCATGCCATGATGTAAACTATAAATATTTATCTAATCGAAAAAAGTGAAAATGGTTTCCATAGGAGTGAGATGAGAGTTATGATGTGATGAGGATTATGCGAGGACATGATCCATCCTTGGGTCTTGAATATGATCATGAAGATTGCTATGATGAAAATGAATATGAGATTCTATTCATTTCAAAAATAATTTATTCTCTATTGAAAAGGGCCAACCTTGTGAAGGTTGAAGCTCATAGGTCCCCCCCACATCACTCTAAATTCCCCCAAACCTAATTTGACATAATAAACAACATTTAACATACAAAATAGAAAATTGCATAAACTTGAAGTACAACGTATAATTAACCCATATAATTAGTAAATTATTTGAAGATAATAAAAGGAATAAAAAAAATAATTACTACATACCTTGTATATTTGATCATTTTGATATTCTTAATCATCTTTTTCATCCAACTCAACATATGATGTATCATCTACTTCAGAATCTATGATCAAATGATTAATCGTATCAATATCATCATCAATATCGCTTTTGAATGTATCATTTTCTTCAAGTTCTTCGGGTTCTTCTTCGGTCGACACATTTGGTTCAATTTATTTAGGGTCTTCGTCTGACATGACATATGCTACATCTTTCTCATTAACCTATACATCATCTTCTTCTTCATTATCAAGCACTTCTTCTTCTACATGATACTTTACATGCCTTCCTCTTGGATCGTATCTAACAACACATGACCAACCCGCTTTACCTGGAACCCTTGAGTAAAATACATGTTCACATTGTCTTAGAATAACATACGGCTATGTTCCTGGCTCAACCATCCTTATATTAACCATGGTAAATTCATTATTATGTTCAATAACAATTCTCTCAGGATCACGTTCATTCATTTGTAACCTGTATCATTTGACGTCAAACAAAAATAATTTTAAGGATCCAAAATCACACTCAATTATATCATCCAAATACCCCTACTATCTATTTTTAGATTCTTTTGGATGTCTATCACTCATAGGGGAAACATTAATGACCTAGAACACCACAATTATCCCATAATAAGATGTTTTCCTCTTTTCATCCAACTTTTTAATGCGAAATTTATGACCATTGCACCACGTAGCCTTGTGGCGTTTCAACTGCAATATTCTAAACATGTAAAAAATGCAATGTCAATTAATAAGCATATAATATAACTTGGAAAGTATCACATACAGAAAATAAACACACCGAACACATTAATATGATAAAACAAAAGTTAATATTCTTACATGTTTATCTTTCAAACCATATGCTAAATCAATTTCCCTCTACATAAGATTAGTATCTTGGTCAAGATGATCTCTTTTAACCAATGTAGACACCCATTCCCATGATAACCTTCCATAATGTACTTGTTTACATATTCAAATCCATATGTTCATCCAATCAATATTTTTGCAATGTATAAATGTAGAGCATCCCGCTCTCTGCCATATGTATGAAAAAATAATAATTCACCAATAATTAGCTATCGTGCTAAAAAAGTATGACATAGACAAAAAGTGCAATATACCAATAATAAGTACGATATACAAAAAAAACTAAAGTCAAATGTATTATAAATATCCACCATATAATTACCTTTCACTTTACACATTCCACCTTTCCCCAATAGGTGCTCCCCTTAAAATTTGTTAATGAAATTCACATCCCAAATGCGCTCCAATTACATATTTGATGCTAATAATGGAATATATTGAGTAATATACACCATGGATTGATATACCATATATCCCTCCACCATAGATCCCTCGGGACATGCTCTGTGTCTAACCAAAGCCTTCAATGATTTCAAGTTCCTCTCCACCATCCACATTATCCTTGCGTGTACAAGTCTGCACATTTTAATCTCTTCGAGTTGGTGTATGAGGTACTGTTGTTTTTCATTGAAGAATGTCGAAGGTAGATACTTTTGCATTTCACACATTAGATGAGGCATTCTTCTCCTCCAATACTTTATATATTATTTATGAATTTATTTTGATGACAACCATCTACAAATGATGCAAGGAAATAACATGTTTCCACAAAAAGGTTATATACATTAGTACAAATAAAAAACATGTCATTAAGTTCGACAATAAATTGAATACATATTTTGCATATAAATCACTACTTACCTCATGTATTTTCCAAGATCATATATAACTTGTTTGATGTTGCTGTCAAAGTTGTTTGGGATAGATATAGGTAAGACATACTGTAACCATAAAAATGAATAATTATTTGTTTCAAAATGAATCATTATTTGTTCAAAAGAAGACAAAAAATAAAAAAGGAAAGTATACCAATATATAAATATATAATATACCCAAATAATTACCTTAATTAAGGTATGCCAATCATAAGTTGTTACCCCACTATATTCACCTTTCTTTGTTAAGATGTTATTTATGTTTGAAGAAAATCCTAAGGGAAACTTAATTTTCTGAATGACCTCTTTAACATCATTGCTTTGTTGCTCTGTCAGTAACCGGGAAAGACTATTTCGATCTCCATTGCTATTTGTATGAATCACACTTTGCAATGCATGATTGGCTTCCTGAATGTCACTACAAATTTTGGCAATATTTTCTTTGTCACGCCTACCATCTAAGACTCGCCATAATTTTTTTGTTACATTCTTCCCGATATGCATTGTATCAAACAAATGAATTATTTGTAGGTCATCATAGTAGGGAAACCTACTAAATTGTATGGGATAAGTTTTCATTCATCGTGGAATCCCATTAACGCCTTGATGACCTCCATGAAGGATAACATAAATTACAACATCAATTGTCAGTTATAGTAAACAAAATGCAATAAAAATAAATATTACAAACAATAAAACATATATGATACATAGACAATTTGCGTACCTCGATGATTTCTATTATATTCCACCTTCCATAGGTAGGGAGTCATTCTTCATGGTTTTAATCCAATCTCTTCTTTCCCATTGAAAAAAGTGTTTTTTAGTGGCTCAATACATATGGTTCTTAGAGAGGAAGTGTTAATACTCATCAAACGCCTCATTTCCTAAACTTCTTGAACGACAAGATTTCATCTTAGGACCACACACTGGACATGCAAATTTACCCTTTGTTTGAAGACCTGCAAGAGATATATTATTGTCAATTATATATATATATATATATATATCAAGGGAACATTATTATTGTCAATTATATATATATATATATATATATATATATATATATATATATATATATATATATATATATATCAAGGGAACATTTAAATTAAAACATGCACGGTATCTTGATAAAATTATATACTATTAAAGTCCAGTTGAATGTCACATAACACAAAAATGTGTTAGCCCTAGGGCATCTTAATTGTCCATAAAAGTATTCCACATAATTGAAATTCCTTTTTCCCTATTGGCCTAGACACGTCATACATAGTGATGCCAACCCATAACTGAAGCAGCTTATCGATAAGAGGCTCGATATATACATTCATATATTTAACTTGGTACTTACCTAATTTACACGTAATTAATACCATTTGTACATATAAACAAATAAATAAGTATAAGAAATTATGCAACAAACAAGAGAAATGGAAAAATTGTAAACAAATACTTGGAACAATCATGGCCAACATTATGTGCTCCCTCTTTATTTACATCCAAGGAGGAGTGTTATTGTTGATAACAAAAATTGGCCACATTGAGTAAACTGAGACCTGAGCTCATCAAATGGATTGACACACTCAGGTTCCAATGAAAGACTAACATTACAAGGTTCTTCTTTGAAAACTGGCCATTTTTCCTCAATGTTCCTTAATGCAGAACCATCTGCAGGCATTCGAATAACACCATATCCACTTTTGTTCCATTCATGGTAATCCATACACTATGCTATGCTTTTGCACCTGAACAATTGCTTCAAACGTGGTATTATCCGAATGTGATGAAGAACCTTGCAAGGCACCTTTTTTGTTAGTTGATCAGTTCGATACCTACTTATATGACATTGTGGGAATTATGTTTTCAGCGCATATTGTCCATAATACATAACATGATAATTAGGACATGCATTTATATATTGATACTCCACTCCAATATCTTTCATAACAACATATAAATCTCTGCATGTGATAGGAAATATATTTGAATTTGGTAACATAAATTCACCTAACAATCTACAACATAAAAAATAATTAGTTAATGTAAAGAACATTAATTGTACTAAATATTGCAAAATAGAAAAAAAGGTATAAAATGATCACAATGTGATGAAACATACCTTAGGATCTGTGTCATACAATTATTTGACACACAATTTAAAACCTTTAAGTTCATCAACAATAATGTAGCAGAGAGAATATTTGCTCTTGAGACTTCTTAAAGTGGTTACTTTTCCTTGTCGAGTATAGGTATATCATGAATAAAATGAAAGCTGTCATCGTCTGTTTGAGCGAACGTGTCTTGGATCAATTTATTTGTCCCATCATCTTCAAGTATGTTATTATTATCATCTTCTTCCATAGGACCATTAACTTCATGATCTTCAATATTCAATACATATTGTTTAGCTTGTGCAACATTATATCTACTAGTACTTGGCGCATTCTCCAACGTCGGACACCTAGGAGGCATTGTCTTTATAATTCAAAACAATCAAGCAAAATTAGTGTGTCAAATATGATCAATATAAAGACATATAATGAGTAAATAAAAATTACTGAAGGAGAGTAATCATTCCCCCCTTCGATGTGTCCATTTTTGCTACAATATATTTCAACTATTTTTATCGAAATTATTATGAGATTAAAGCCCCCACATCCAGTACAAGGGAAGTAACATTTTCCATCACCCCTTTCCCTGAAATCCACCCACAACCTATCAAGAATATTTTTGTTTTCTTTTGTACCAATGTTATCCGACATTATTCCCTACCAAAGTAGAGTGATGACTATCTTTTTTCCATATATGTAGTGTAACTGACGGCTCAATACAACAAGAACGCTGAATCTAAATGGATATTGGGGTCGATCCTGGGTGGGGACGGCCACAGCCGACCGCCCCAGCCACCCGGCCATAACGGCGACCCCAGAGTGATGACTATGTTATAGAATGAACTAGTAAACAACTTGAAAGATAAAATAAATCAACTTTATGTTTGAAAATAGGTCCTTATAACCTTTCCGAACTGTCGCAATTATAGAAAAATTATCGAAACGTCTATTAAATTTCTTATATTTATAAATATCGAAACCACCGGTATTCTGACTCCTGTTAACTTAGTCAACGTTGAATTTTTCACAATTCAGCAGTCAAAAGTGATCATTGCAAAAGTTTAACGGTTATGCATTTGGCGGTGGTGGATACCATTGGTATACCATTGGAATACCAACAATGACTTATTAAATGTCGGAGGTGCGGCGGTTCATGAACAAATGTTGGTACGTCGACGTTAAAACATGGGAATACTGATAGTTTAATAATATTCACCAGTCAACCGACGAACGCGGGATTAAAAAAACATTAAAAAATAGATTTTTAACAATAATTTTCAACGGTCTTTCCATACCGTCGGATTTTTCTTCTTCTTCTTAGTTTTGATCTAAAATGTTACAGTGGTGGCCATTGAAATTTGTAGTGAAATATTCGCCTCCGATTTCCTCCGTCATGATCTTTTTCTATATATGTTCAGTGAATGTGCGTTTTGAAATTCATTGTATTGGTTTAGGTGCCAATCATTCATTGTCCCTTCCGTGGCCTCATATTACTTTATCCTAGCATGATGTCACTATGGGGTCTTAACATGATTGAGAATCAAGATTCTTAGTGGAATCTTATGTGATCATTAGAAGCCTCGATTTTCTATTTTTTATTTTTGTCGAGCTACATGATATATTCCTTCTCATGTCTACCTTTGTCACATCCTTCTACCATATATACATTGATGAAAAGAAATTATAAACTTTGAGATTCATTCCAAAGAAATTATAAACTTTGAGATTCATTTCATTTGAGGAAAGTAGAATGAAGATGTCAATAATGATAAATAGCATTGGCATTAATAAAAAAAATGGATTTAAGTGCAATAATGACAATGTTATGGTGGTGTAAAAGCAAGGCCTTAGTCGAGGGAAGGGAGTAATACAATAAAATTAGAGCACTTGGGAAAACACTAGAATACAAATGGGAATTGTAAGGAGGAAAATTATTTGAAAAGTGAGGACGCAACATGGATGGTGGGTAGAAGAAATACTGTTGTAGTCATGCTATTGATAAAAGCACGACACTGGATAGGTAGAGGTATCTCGTCAAAAATAAACTCCACTACAATGCATCGAAGGGAATTGGTAATAGTACAAGCTCTTTGTAGAGATTATGTATTGATTCTTCTCATTGTAATAAAATCGACGCTGATATGTTATCATATCCTTGGTTGTTACTCAATGCATATGTAAGGCAATCATTAGTTCTTTTTAGTGCTCAAGGCCTAGATGGATAAAGGTCACTTCATAACAATAAAGGTGTTTAAAGTTGTTTTGTATCAATTTGTCAAGATATACAAAGGTAAACGCTACTTTTAGATTCTCACTTGATCCACCCATTCTTGTTTTGGAATCCATTACAAAACAAAAATTTAAAGTAGTTGCTTGGCTTTTCTAGTGCTCGTTTATCTTGCAATTTGCTACATAACGCACATTTAAATCCCCTACCTATAATGTTGGTAGTTGATGAGCTGATTGAAGTGTTCATTTATTTATTTTCATGTTTTATAGGAGCCATGTGTTATGTTGTAATTCCTTGAAGAGTAACATGCACATGACCAATATGTAATACTTGTGTTGTGTATTTTGACATTGTAGTGTTTATTTGTTTATTTTGATGTTTTATAGGAGCCATATGTTATGTACTAACTCCATGTAGATTGACATGCACATGACCAATATGTAGTACTTGTGTTAACATGTATGGTTTGATTTTGGCTAATGGTTAAGAATAATTGTTTCTTCTTGGAGGTCATATATTTAAATTTGGAGTAGGGTATGTACACTTCTAGCAAGATTTGTGTTAGCATGTGTGTATAGTTTGATCGAGCTTAATCATTAAGATTATGCATTTGTTCTTGGAGGTCATAGATTCAAATTTGGAGGAATAGGATGTGTACACCTCCAACAAGATTTGAATGTGGCATAATAGATTGGAAAATATTTGAGATTGGATTTTGAAAAATGCTCTATAACAAGTTTGTTAGAACGTTTCACATAGATGTTCAAGGTCTAATAGTGTAGTGATTTTTGTATAAGAGATAGATTCAATGTATGTCGTTATGTTTGAAGAGTGCAATTGAATCACATGATGAAAAGAGTGATCATTTCCATAGGGTTAAAACCTTGTGGAGTTTTTCCTTGGGGGTATATGTTTTCTATAGAGAAATCACATAATATTTGTAACTTTGGGATTGGGATAACCATATAATTCGCATTTCCTTAAATTCTCTAAATGATATTTAATGGTTAGTGAAAATGGGGGTGGGAGGCTAACTATAATTGAAATGAATAACTACATGAATGGATTGAATGGATATTTTTAGGAGAAGAATGCTTTTTTGGTTATACCTAATGTCTAAGAGCGAAGATGGTAGCTTTACCTTATGATGAATTTGATATCATGTCACAGTTTATTCTAGACAATACATTAGAGGATGAGTTCAACACTGGAAATCAATATGAGGATTTGTTTGCATTTCAAGGTATTTGATAGGAATAATGATAGGTAATATACCCCATGAAACTCATATGTAATTTGGTATTCATGTAGGGTGTAGAATTGGCCATTTGCAACAAGATTACATGCACATGATATATATTTTCGACGAGCTATTGGTATTTTTTAATTTAAGAGCAAGGTGACCTAGAATATTTGACCTATACGATCACTGAAGCTACTATTGATATTTATAGGTCCCATAGTCTTGGCCTCCATAGCTTAGACTACTATTATTATGACTACACAATCTAGAAAATTGCAAGAGTCAATCACCATATATCCATCGGTTCAAACCCCAAAAAAAACATTAAAAACCAAAAACTAAAACCAATATATTTCACCTTAATGAGCCCCTAAACAAATGATTGCAACCATTCAAACCAAGTGTATCTCAATACAACCTTGTTTCCATTTCTTGGCTTACTTATCCATACCAACCTATATACCTCTAAACAATGTCATTCTAGATGAATGAGAAAATACCAAGAGGCGCAATCAATGTGATCACGTGGAGGTAAAGGTACTAGCTTTGTTTTGAAAAATGGAAGAACTTTAGTTGATATATCCCTAGTCAAAACCGTTTGACAAGATATGTTTTCTAAAGAAGTGTTTATTCATAAAAAAACATGGATAGTGATAGAAAATTAGAGCATAATAAAGTAATAGCATAAATTATTGTTTCTAAACAAGTATTAACGATAAAAAACATAAAAAAAATTTGTTGACATAATACTAAATGAATTAATATTGATTTATTTTTTGTTTTTGTTTTCTCTATAATAATAAATGAATCAATTTTGATTTATTTTTTACTCTTAAACACCTTGCTTAATAAATCTATGGGAATAGGAAATCCTTGCTTCCATTGGGAATGATTGGGGAAATTCCTCTACTATTATGGAAGAGAAGAGGAGGAATCCCTATACTCCTTCTAGAATTTGTATAGAGATAAATTTGGGAAAATGACTCTTGGAAAATGCATAACTATAACGGATGGGTCTTTGTAGTTCCAAGAACTTCTCTATGAAAACATTGTTTTCCATTGGACAATTTATAGGGAAGTTAAGCATTTAATGGAAAAGAGCATGCAAAATAAGGAGTATGTCCTCGCTTAAGAAGGATGTCAAGGTAAAAAGAAGAAAGGGATGTCCCAATATTAAGTTGAATTTAGGTGGTCAAAAAGAGGAAGCACTAGCTCATATGAGGAGGCGTGAAGGGCATTGAGCTCACACCCTTAATCCTTTATATCTAAAATTTAGGGTGAGGGTAAATCCAATCATTTATTCGATGATGGAACCTCTTCCTCTCTTAGTGACTTCATATTTGATCTCACAAGTAGTCCCTTAGATTGTGGCCACAATGGGAACTGACTACCTTCAATGTGTTCAAATTTAGAAGCCCCTTCAAATTGTTCCAATAGGCCCAAAAATTGATTCCAGGATGATTGAGCATCCTTGAGGGCATTGAGGATAAGGAATTTGACTAACCTATAATTCGCTAGTGTTTCTAAGGGGTGTTTTGTGCCCCTTGCAAACCTTGCCATTAATTGTAATGGCCCCAAAAGAGAATACTGACTGTTCAATCGCTCACCATGCCTCATATGAGTCAAAAATTTAAGATGATAGGAAAAAATTACTCGGTATCTATCATTGCATGTGAAGTATTTCTAAATAAACAAGATCGCTTCCTTCCATATGCCAGGAAATGAATCTTGAGAATATATTTTCCTCTGCCGCTGCAACACCTCACCTTCTCTATAAAATTCCTTCTATGGCTATGCCAATGATGTTCTTCTGCTAAACCATCGTTCCCCGACCAAGGGAAACCCTGTTGCTTTTCTATACTTTCCTTTGTGACTATAATATTAATTCCTTAAACTATGGATTTCTCTTCAACCAATTTCTAAGAAAATTAGAGTGTTATCTCCTCATTGAAACCTTGCAACTTCTCAAAATATACAAGCAAGTCGACATCCTAAAACAACCGATATACTTCCCCATTTTTTTGTAGTTTCTCTATGTTCTATTTTTTTAGGCTCATGACGTACATTTTCTCCTCCAATCCTCGAATGTCAATTGGATTATTACTGAATCACCAAAAGTTACAGCAGATCTTCGTTGTAAGGATAGGTTTCGGCTTGCATGCATAAATAGAAAGGTGGCATGTTTTTTTTGTTTAAATTAGGAAAGCTTCCATTTAGATTTGACGGATCTAGTCACAAGAATGATTAATTACCATCATTAAGTAATTTACGTGGTTTGACAGGGTTAGTCCTTGGTATTAACAGAACCCCCCAACTTTATGGTTTTGGGAATCCATGTCCAATCAACGGGAAGGTATCAGCCACTTTTTGTATCGCATTAATTTTGAGAAATAATCAAACGTTTAAGTGTTTAGTACGTAAGTTAGGCGTACCTCTCGAAGCTACTGGTAGATCATGCGATGGTATGATACGCTTTGATGGAGTTGGTAGGTGTGAAATTAGTGTGGAAAGGATGGTGGTTGTCCCATATGGCCTTTTCATCATGCAAATGATTCTCGATGTGACTATTGGAGCTTTAACGCGACTTTTGGCGGCATTGACAAAGTTGGTGGTAGTAACAACATGTAGAAATGTCGTCGGTTTGTTTAGAAATGGATGTAGTGGTGTTGTATCTGTATCAAAAGGCGGTCGCACATAACTGATTTTTGGAATGAATGATGTTACTTGGGCAAGTCTCAGCACTAGGTTCTGTCATTACCTATGCAAGTTATAGCATTGATCGTGTGTTGTTACTTGGACAAGTTTCAGTGGTTAATTGCGTTGTTACTTATGCAAGTTTCAGCCTCGGTCTCATGTTGTTTCTTGTAGAAGTCATGGGATTATTGTCATGTTGTTACTTATACAAGTTTCAACATCAATTTGTTGTTGTTACTTGGACAAGTTTCAACAAAATTCACGTGTTGTTACTTGGGTGATTTTAATATTTTAATGTGTTCCTTGATCTCAGAAAATGGTGGGCCAATAATAGTCCATGTGGCATGTACAATGCTTTATGGCATGTCTTTTTATCGGTGAAATTACCCCCACAGGGCTCATTGTGAAAGGCCTTCAGGACATCATGGATCTTATATTCTCTTATACGTTTTCGGATGATCTGATCAGGCCCTGTATAGAAAATATATCGCTCCATCCACGAATACTTTTCACTCTGCTAGATAATCCTTCGTCGTTCTCTAGGAGAGATATGGTGAGACAACTTCCCTGTAGTAAGATAGTTAGCAATATCTGCATACCATGTTCTGTAAGCAGATAATGCGAATAGATGGCTCATCTAGAAATTCATCTTCCACATGAGCATCATCCCGATTGGTTACAAATCTAGATAAAAATTATCCTACTACATTGATCTTTGTGAGGTTTATCAACAATAGTAATATCAAACTATTGTAAAAGTAATATCCATCTAGTGACTCATGCATTCACGATAGGTTTGTTACCAAGATACCTGATTTTCGAATGATATGTGTGAATGAAAGTAGGGTAACTTGTTATATAGTGCCAAAATTTGTTGACTGATAATACCATCGTAAGAAACTCCTTCTCTATGACTATGAAGTTTAGTTCTGTAGGGGTCAATTTTTTACTGGCATAATAAATAGTGTATGGCTCACTTGTCTTCTTCTTGGCCTAGTACCGCTCCAACAACAATGTCAAATGCATCTAAAGAAATGTGGAATGAAAAGTTCCAAAAGTTCATTCAGACTTGTTAGTCCAAGAGAAAACTACATCTTTAATCAATAAAGAAAACAAAGGAGAGGCAATTTTTGAATAATTTTCCATAAAATGACAATAATAACCAGTCTTACCAAAAAATATGCATACCTCTTTCTGTGTCTTTAGAGGAGGCATGTCTAATATTAACTTAACCTTTATTGGTTCAACCTAAATGCCTGCAGCAGAGAGAAAATGTCCCAGCACAATCCCTTTTGACATTAACTTATGGCACTTCTCTGTGCTGAAAGAAAGATTTACATGTTTACAACGCTTGAGTACTTTCTCCAAGTTAGATAATGATTCCTCAAAGGTGGTAGCATATGGTGTGAAATCGTCATGAATATCTCAACACTATCATAATTTAACCAAATATGAAAAAATTCCCAATACTGCTCAGTGGAAAGTGGTCGGTGGATTGCAAAGTACAAAAGGAAGGACTCGATATGCAAACATGTCCCATGGGCATGTGAAAGTTGTATTATCTTGGTCTTTGGGGGCTATTTGAATCTGGTTGGATCCACTAAAATTGTTGAGAAAAGAAAATAATTTCTTCCACGAGAGAGTGTCGAGTACTTGGTCAATGAAGGGTAATGGAAAGTGATCATTTTGTGTGGCCTTATTTAGATCCTTGTAATCCACAAAAATACTCCACTTACCATTTTTCTTTGGAACTATAACAAGAGAAAAAAACCATTCACTGTCGAAAATTGGATAGATAAAATTAGCGTACAACAACTTCATCCTTTTCCGTGGTTTTCTAGTTGGGATGCATTCTTTCTTGATGTAGATATGGTTTGTATAGAGATCAGGGTGTATGTTGGGATATATTACCCATCTAGACATTAGGCATAGAACATTATTTGTTTTCCCTAGTGTACAGGCCATGTTGTTCACTTCCTAGTGCATAGTCCTCATCATTGTGATTATCACTGGACTATTGATTTGGCATCTTTGGCTTCATTATCCACAGATGTACCCTCTTCCATGATTTTTGGGACATGTTGAGTCAATATCCTAAATTTTAGGAACCTCCTAAAATTTAGAGATCCTGAGCACTGTTGTTGATTTCATCATTGAAAACCAGTAGCAGTCAACTAAACCTCCTTATGCACCCTTCTTTGGAATTATATATGCTAATTTTATCCTGCAACTCCCTCATGTGCCTTCTTAGCATACCTACCACCAATTAACTGCCTCATGCGCCCTTTGGGTCCACCTACCATCAATTAACTATCCATTTGATCAGATTTGTAACTAGTACTCATGTTTAGTGAGGTGAATCTTCCAAAGTAAGCCTTCCAAATGCATGGATTTCGAATGCCTCCCGAGGCTCACAAATTTCCTTCTTTGTAACATATTTTGATTGTCCACATATTGTTGGATAACAGATGAATGAATATCATTCAACTGGATCTCCTTCTCTATGGTGAATTATCTCATATTTTCTTCTCAATTTTTCTATGCATCTCTGTGAAATTAAGTCAGGATTATTTTTGTTTGTAAGATCTACTGTGCAAAATTTCATAGTGTACGCCTTTCATATCTCTCTAATCCCATGAAAAATCCCTTTTCATATTTTAAAACTTGTAATATCTGGTCTTTTTGTGATGGGGTCAGGTTTGGATTTATGTTTAAAGTTTTTCCAGGATCAATTTCAATAGGAATTCTACCACGAAATACTGTATTCGGGATTCCTTATTCTTCCTTTGGTTCGTGTTCAAGTTCATCGTGTGTATTATCATCTATTGCAGTTTCTATCAGTTTATGTGCATGGTGGGAAACAGAGGGTGGGTTGCTGATGAAACTATAAATAACATCATCCTCTATCTCATCCTTTAAAGTCGTAGCTTTATTAATAGTGAGGACGAGATGAAAATTTTCATTTTCAATTTCAAAATCATCCCATACATAATATTCACAAGTCATGTTGGGCCTTACTGGAGGATAAAGAGTCAAGTTTTTCTTATATTCCCTGTGGGAAATCATCATACTTCCTAATCTGCAGCAGATATAAGCATCATCAGTGGCTAGCCATGGCCTTCCAAAAATTAGGGGATTTCCTTCAAGGCGATATTTCGTCTGCAGAACAAGGAAATCGGTTTGGTACTCCCACGAGTTTACTGAAATACTAACATCCTATAATATCCCCTCTGGCCGAATAGTGGATCTATATTCTAGTTCAATGACAGTGGGGGTCAGTCTCAAGTTTGCAATTTCTAATGCTTCCAAGGTATCCTTTGTCATGATGTTTATGGATGCACCCATATCCACTAGAGTATTAGGAAAAAAATTCCCTTGAATCTGAATGGTAACAGTCGAGTTACCAAGGTCATCGTATTTAATGGGTGTAATATTGCCTAAAATAATGTCAGATAACTTCCCCAATACATGAATAGTTGGTCGATCCTTGGGTTTACTTCCTATTTTCCTAAGGAACGGCTCTCTAACATGTGAAATTCTATGTCACAACAGATCTAAGAAATGAGTATACCTCACAAAGAAAGAATGAGCACCAAAGTTGAATAAGAGTGAAAACTGCAGTAAAAAAGAGCAGAAGAATAACTATGCAACAAAGCTCAGATAGAAGCAAAATAATGTCACACTACTCAATTATCAGTATAATGAACAATTATAATACAATGGAGATAATTCGAATCATGTAGAAGAATTCGAACCTCAGTTGGTCTAGCATAGCGATTATCACCACTAGAGTGCTAAGAAAGACTCAAAATCAACTAAACTGAACCTAAACTCAGCTAACTGAAGTCACAATCAGTTAACTGACTAAGGAGGGAGAAATACTGAGTTTTTCATGCATTTCAATCAGAAATGGGCACATGAGGCCACAATCAATGGCATCCAGATCTCCAATCCCCCACAAGAGTCAGCTAACTCAGGTGGAATACACTGGAACACTCAGTTGGTTCCTATAAAATAGGGAACTTGCTGAAGTGGTCCTAAAATTATGCATGGACGACTCAGAAGGTGGTAGATGGATCCTGAATGACATCTACACACCACTAGGGGGGAAATGACATCATCAACAACTTATAGGAAAAATAAATAATGCTAGGTAGGACAAGGATGGAGTATTGAAATATACTAACACCTCCCCTTAATCCATAATTTTGCATCCCAGGCCCTGGTTACTGAGACCAAATGTCACCCATACAATCAAATAAATGATAAAAAATTAAGAACAGACCATGAACCAAGGAAGTGGGGAAAACCTCATGGGAAACCCCCCCCTCAAAATAGACTGAAACACACCAAAAGATTAATTGCTCCAAACTCAAGTAGGTGTGCTGCTTGATCATATGTCTGGAGGTATCTTCCTCTTGGGAAGAAGTGGATCATTCTCCAAAAACATGTGCTTGTATTCTCCTTCAGTGGATGCAAGCAAATATGGAGGCTTTCTGAACTTGTTCTTCAGACCGAACACGGTGAGAACAAATCCAAAAATATGAAGATCATCCTGGAACCTATAATTCGAACCAGCTAAGGTAGGATCAACTCCAGGAATGTGTATATAGTTCTTTGATATCTCCTTTGAACCAACATAGATGAGGTCATAACCAAATGAACTATGACATGATGGTGGTGGCTTGGAATTCAAATTAGCTCCAAGAATTGATAGATGGTTTCTTGTGATCTCCTTTGAACCTGCAGGGGTGAGATCAAAACCAAAATCACCAAAATATGCCTGAGACTTGAACCCAAGCGAATGGTGTTCTCCATCTTCAATGAAACTCTGAGAACATGTTCCAATTATCGAATAGAATTATATAGGAAGCATGTGATCAAGGAGAGAGAATTCATCACCTCCAAACTCTGATTTAACCTCCAAAACATTCAATAGATCATCATTCTGCACACCAACAGACTCATGTGCAAGGTATTTTTTAAGGATTATAAAAGTACGATTCAATGTAGTATTCTAGGCGATTATTTTGGATTGAAAAAAACATAAATATAGATTGGTAGGCGAATATTAAATATGAAACATACAATTTAATACTGAAACTTGTAATTTTCGACGAATATTATGATAAAAAAACATATTTTATGTAAATATAGGCGATATTAGAGCCTAAAAATGACCAAATAGCGAATTTATTTTTTGAAAAAAGGCCCAAAAAATAGCCAATTGGCTAAATTTCGCCCCTAAAAATTTCTCTGCTCATGTGAAAGAGAGGATTTAAGAACCTCTTCATATTCTAGAGTATGAACTGGCTTATCTTGCTCAGAATTCAAAATAGAAGACAGTGAGAACATGAGTGTGGAATTTGCATCTTCTTATTCATCTTGAACAACTTCATCATGAGATATGATTGAGGTCGAGACATAATTAGAGAGAACACTTAAGGAGGTATCACTGGGATTGTTCTCCAAATAATTTCCACCAATCTCTTCATTCTGCTTGCCAAATGCTTTGTCCATTTGGGCCCATAGATCACTTGGATATTCAACATTTTCAATGAGGTAGCGCATACTAGGAGACATAACAATACACATTTCTCCAAAGGCTCTGTCACAATCATTTAGCCAATCATTCTCCTCTTCATAGGAAGAAAAATATCTCATAACACCAATACACATATCAAAAAGACCCCGTTTCTTCATATATTCTATCATCTTTGGTTTCCACTCATCATAGTTGAATGGAGAGAGAGGAGGAATTGCTTTCAGATTCATGGAAATTGTTGTAGAATACCTGCAAAAACAATGGAAAATATCTACTGCTGCTACTGCAACAAAACTGCTGCAACTGCAGAAACTCCTGCAACTGCTGAAAACTGTTGCAACTACTGTTGCACTCAAAAAATTTGAATAAACTGCAAAAAATATCAATTTTCGGAGATAGAATATTGTTGAGCACTGCTTTAGGATAGTAGGAACTTTTATCCGAATCCTTCACACCTGGATATACTTCATTGGATTTCTCCAATGAATTCAATGCAATGGAACCAAGATTTGTTGTGGAAATCCAGAGGCTTCTGGTGCACTACTGAAAGAAGCTGCTCAACCTATTCGCTCATGGGCTTTGATACCATGTGAAATTCTATGTCACAGTAGATTTAAGAGCTGAGCATACCTCACAAATAAAGAATGAGCAAAAAAATTGAATAAGAGTGAAAACTACAGTAAAAAGGAGCAGAAGAATAACTATGCAACAGAACTCAGATAGAAGCAGAATAATGTCACACTACTCAATTATCAATATAATGAACAATTATAATACAATGGAGAGAATTCGAATCAAGAAGAATAATTCGAACCTCAGCTGGTCTAGCATAGATATTATCACCATTGAAGTGCTCAAGAAGACTCAAACTCAACTGAACTGAACCTAAACTCAGCTAACTGAAGTCACAATCAGTTAAATGACTAAGGAGGGAGAAATAGTGAGTTTTTCATGCATGTCAATCAGAAATGGGTACACGAGGCCAAAATTAGTGGCATCCGGAGCTCCAACCTCCCACAAGAGCCATCTAACTTAGGTGGACTGCACTGGAACACTCAGTTGGTTCCTATAAAATAGGGAACTGATTGAAGTGGTCCTAAAATGATGCATGCACGGCTCAGAAGGAGGTAGATGGATCTTGGATGACATCTGCACACCACTAGGGGGGAAATGACATCATCAACAACTAAGAAAAATAAATAATGCTAGGTAGGACAACGATGGAGTATTGAAATATCCTAACATAACAGTCTTAGCATAAATTGGCACGTCCTGAATTGCCTATAACAAGCGTATCTTGACACATATATTCTGGAGTTCTCCTAGAAGGTTAAACTCAGTCCGTGGGGGTACCTTTTCTATTGCCAGTCTTTCCGGGTATGGAGGAGTAACATCCTGGGATCGATTCGAGTTAGTAACAATAGTATTGTTACACCTATGGTTGTGACTTGATTATGATTCGTATCCTCTTCTTCTTTTTTCTTTTTATCAGGGGATAAAGGTTCTTCCTCTGTGATTATTGGTGGATTTTCAGATTGAATTATTCTTCCAAACCTCAAATGGACATCATTACATCCAAAGGGGTTGATTCTATAGGATGGAAAGGTAGAGGTTTCATCTTGCTAAAGCGCCTTATTATTCGAGTTGGGGTTTTCTCGCATATGTAATTAGGGCCGAATTATAGGGGAACTTATTTGAGTGTTTATGTGCATGTTCATGGGGATTTGTAATTGTGGTTGAGCAGGTAATGGTGCTAGTAATTGTTGAGGTAAATGAGGATGTCGCACCAAGAACTATTGTGTGGAGAAAGGAGTATTTTGCCAATTTTGAGGCCATGTTGAGTTCTGGGCTGGTTGATAGTGCCATGGTACCCAAGGAGAAAGATATTGGAGATGTTGTGAATTTTGCTAAGGTTGGGCAGGGAATTGTGGCTGCTGAGATACATATTGAATTTGTGGGTGCTGAGACACATATTAATTTTTCCAAATATTAAAGAATGTAGATAGGTATTGATTCATACCAGGAGGTCAATTCTGTCATGGTTTCTTTTGGCCTAGGAAGTATGTTGGTTCGACTTATTCATTGGTGTTCTGATATACTGCTTTCAACACAAGAAATAATGGGTAGGATTTTGTAGGATGGTCCTTGTCATAGGCTGCACATAGTTCCATGACATTAAGAATGAATTCCTTTACTAGATTCTTTTGTCCACATCGTGGACATAATATAGACAATGCCTTATCTTCTTCAAATTGCATCTGTTTCATTTGAAATACATCTAGGTGCGATGATAAAGTATCGAGGATATATGGTTTGTAATCTTCCAGCATGGTCCCTATATTTGTTTGGGTTACTACACCATTGGCTAACTTAGTTACCTTGGTAGAAAGATCTCAGATTCTTATTTTGCTCCTAAAAGATCATCGTGAACACCTCCTACACCAGTCACAAATGGTCTCATAGCTCTCCTTGGATATATCTCCCTTTCCCATTACATTCACCATGTCTAGCCATTCATCTCACATTTTCTGGATCAGAATTGTTTTCAATACATCACTTCCCAACATGGAATGTGGAGATATATGCAAATTATATTGGAAACGTTCCACGTAATCCTCCAAATTCTTATCTTCTTTTTGAGTCATCTAAAATATTTCTTCTCTAAGCTCCCAACATCTGCAGTATTCTTGGTATTTTACAAGGAAGGAATTCTTCATTTCATCCCAAGTGAATATAGAACCAACACTAAGGCCCATGAACCATCTCAGGGCTACCCCCTTTAAAGTGGTGGGGAACAACTTGAGTTTCTAGAGGTCTATGGTGTAATCATAACTCCTCCATAATACATAAAACTTGAACAAGAAGGAATCTCGATCCTCAATGGCTACCCGATGAAAATTCAGGAGCAAACAATGAAATGGGATTCATTGGTTACACCCCCGGAGTGTCAGCAATAGGGAATCTGATGGTAGATGTAGTAGCATATGTTGTTCATGGGTTGGTTTCTTCCCACAATTGCCAATATCCTTCAGGAATTCTGAAATTAGCAAGAACACATTCAATTGGAATAGATTCTTCCTTTTTTTGTGCAAAATATTTAACAACACTTCCTAGATCCAGAAAAACGAGTTCAGAGGCTAATTTTCTATGTTCCGATGTAACTTCTCCTATTTCCCCATGTCCTTTTGCTGGTGTGTGAAGCTCAAGTTATACTGCTCCAAGGGGTGAATTTGGTTCTTTTTGTGGGCTTGGTTCCTCAATATCACTCCTTCATTTTGAGATATTATGCAACTCACATTCTATGGTTGTAGTAGACTTACCCTGTGAAGAACGTTGATGACTAGGACCTGCTTGAGATGCCACCTTATGAGTGTGGTGTGATGTTGATTTTGATTATGCCTTTGTGATACTTTATTGAATGTATCTCACTCGCCCCTGGTCCTTGTGATCCCCTCTTCCTGCATTTTTATTAGGATGTGTTGGTCTGATTCTACCCCTAGTAATTATTCCTCTATTCATGCATTCTATATGCTACTTTACCCATGCAAATTATAAACTTCAGTTCAGGTGAAACGAGAGACTACCATGGATAATCCCCATGCAAGGAGTTGGTGAAGATGCATAGGTTCTAAACTCCCATCATTATATATCATGCATCAATAGAACCAAAGGTGATGCATCTAAAAAAAAACAATGCCGGTCATAAATTCACACCTTTGTAACCTCCCCAGCAATGACGCCAAAATTTTGGGGCTAATAATGGTCTGCTTAAAACACCAAACTAGCACTCACATTAAATGTCAATACAGGAATGTATTTTTGTTTCAAGGATACACACAAAGTATATTTAGGATACAAATTCCTCCTAAATGCTGATAAGAAGAACTAAATGCACATGCATCTAATGGTATAAAGTAGCATTCAATCCACTCAATTAAAAGGAACTCATTCATCCAATATTCATAAAATAAAATCCAATCATTCACCACTCTGCTTGGAAAGGAAAATAAAACCACACTTTTATTCTAAGAGTACATTGTTCATGAAAATCATAATGTTGAAACAACTTGCTATATCTAGAAAGGAATCAACACTCATCCACACAACATTGAAGGGAAAATTTAGCTACATAATTCAAACAATTTGACAACAATTAATTAAATCTTCAAGGGAACACTTCTATTGCAAAAATTAAAGATGTGATCTATGATAGGGTAAATCCAATCAATGCTATCAATTATTAAACTTACAATCTATGAATGATAACATAAAATTGCTCTGAATAATAACAACTTCAATTAAACATAAATCAATCAGATTATTCATCTACTTCCATAAATATGAAATAATAACTTGTGAAATCAATTATGCAACAAGAACCAATGAAATGATATAATAAACACACCACAATCGATCTATCTACGAAATTAACAAACTACAAGAGAATCTCCTTGTCAGCAAACGGGGCCCTTACTTCTCTAACCAGGGTTGTGAACACACACTTAAAAACTCAAAAGAATTAAGAAAGCATTTGATATTATAAAAGGAGTCTGATACAAGTTACAAAAATGCTTTGTTCACACCCTATGTTCTCTTTTCCAGCATTAATCTCCACATATTCCCTAACTGACAGGGTTACATCTCTTTATACTTTCTTCGAGTTACAACTCTCCCAAAATAGAATAATTGAACACCTTGATAATAAGAGATTCACAAGGTTGTTCATACAAATTATAGCCTATGGTCTGTTACTCACAAATGTTGTTACAAATTGAATACAAAAATAAATTATGTTATTCCATGATCCCATCCAAATATGGTTACAGTGTTGATACTCATATATTCCTCAATAACTAAATGTTTCCATGTTGATACTTGTACGATCCACACTCGAGCATCGACCGAAGACCAAATGATTGAGTTTCATACGATGATGACAACATCATACTTCAAAAATAACAACATTGTTAGTAACAACAAACCAAATATAGCTTGATCCTTGAGCATGCAGAGAAGTAACAACATTAATTCTTCAATGGATGACCAGCCTATTCTTTACCCTACTTGCACATAGTCCTGATTAATTCGATTAATAAGCCAAACACAAGTACAAAACCACTTTAAACAATTTATATTATACATTAAAACAATGTAATACTTAAAGACATTGTACCTTGGGTTAGGTCATTAAATCATAAGTAAGTAGGATGATGGAAAAAATGATAGAAATTGACTCAAGGAAGCTTAGAACAAGGTAAATAGGTGACCAAAAAGGTGACAACAGGTTGTAGATTGATCAAAGATGATGATTCTTCGAAAGAAAATCAAACATTGTACAAGTCAATGATTAGAATCCTACTATATGTGAAAACATCAAGATTGGACATTATATATCCACATACACAGATATATTGTAGGAAACATAGTGATATAGTAAACTCAAATTCTATTAATTTAATGAAATAAAACAAACTGTAAAATAAAAACATCTAGAATGGTGGTAGATTTTTCTCTGAGAAGAGATGCGGCAACTACACTCATTCTTGACAATATGATTACAAAAGGAGGCTGAAGGACCTTTTAATCATAAGCATGAAGGAAAAAAACCCTAAACATCCAAAACCTAACCCTAGGAGATGAACCATCAAAAGGTTTGTGAGCCCCGAGGTGGTTAGTTGATATGTCAAATCCCCGAGGGCATAAATTTTGTATATGATCTATGTTTAGGGCACTCGATATCCCACTTGAAAGGTATAGCCAAGAATTACACATTTCTCCATCCAGAATACCTTTGGCAATGTCTGGACTGTGGCATCACCAAAAAACATTGTTTATGGCCTCAAAACAGCCCCAGAATTTTGGGACCCAAAAAACCGTAAAAAAATTGTCAAACTAAAAAAATGTTTTGAGCCAATGGAATAGGCTGGTGGCAAACGATATCAATCTGGATTAGTCCTCCCGCATTAGGTAGTAATGGTATCCATTATGTTAAGGTACTCCATCATATGTAGAAATTTCTGTTGAATTTGACTCTTGGTGAAGAAATTGACCGACTTTGATGACCCGATGGAGCTGAACACGCTATTAGCGAATGTCCTTCACAGATGTATCCATGATCCGATCAACTGTAGCCTACTCCAAAAATTCAGGGTTGAATTATGATGGTGCCACTTTCTCTACCACCTATAAGGTGGAAAATATGGGAAAATGAGCTCCACATCAAATACTGGGTGCAGGCTAAGAAAAGGAGGAATGCTAAATTCTAAGGAATACTCATAGAATTCCTTGGTGATGGTGTATGTACCATGTCAAAGTGGATGAAGCTTGTGATGGGATATCATTAGCCACTCTTTCGAAAAATGCAACCAAACCTTATCACCCACCTGAAATTTGTGTGGAACTTGATGTTGGTCATCTTGTTGCTTCTACTTGGAATTGGATTTCTCCATAATGTCATGGACTTGCTGATGGGTGTATTGAACACGTTCGACAAATTGAGTGGCCTTGTTCCCCTCAGTACGATCACGGGAAGATTCCTCCCGTGTTGAGGAAATGGGAAGAGCTACATCAATTGGGGCCAATGGTTAGAACCCAAAGCACACCTGGAAAGGGCGATGTCTAGTAGAGCTATGAAGGGATCTATTGTAGTTATGTTGAATATATGGAAGACTCTCATTGCATGTGCATACATTTTTATAATTGTACATCCTTATAATATGAACAATCATCCTACTGACCACCTATGTATTTCCATCGGTTTGGGGGTGGAAGCCAGTTGATTGGGTGAGTTTGGTGTCCATTAGTGACCATAGGATAGACTATAATGTGCTAAAGAATATAATATATTGATATGAAATGATAGTATGTGGTAGCCTTAAATGAACAAAAACATGTTTAAAGAAGATCTCAGTACTGGCTTCAGCAGTGATGCTCTTCTTGCACGCTGTCAGAATAGCTATCTTCGAGAAGCGATCCATGACCACAAACACACAGTCATTGCCATGCTTGGTTGAAGGTAGTTCTAACATGTAGTGCATGGATATGGACTCCCAAGGCCTAATGGGATTAGGAAAAGGGGTGTACATCCCTTGCTTCTTAATGGTAGGTTTTGTGATGGAACGGGAAATGCATGATTTGATATACCTGGCGACATCTTGTCAAATATTTGACCAGTAAAAATAATTCTACAATGTCGCTATGGTTTTGTCTATGCCAAATTTCCTTGGAACCTAACTGTAATGCACTTCCCAAATGAACTTAGCATGCTCACTTGAAGGAACAAAAATATGGATCGGGTGGAATAACAGTCCTTATTGGAGATGAAATTCTTCCACTTGTGTGCCTACACATAATGCTCAATAGGTGGAAGGAAGCACAGGGTCACTGTCATATAGTTGAGACCACCCGAAGGTCTCATGAACACAAGAGTTGAGCATGGTATTCAAGGCTGCCACTACAAGTTGACTAAGGAAATCAATTAATCAATTGGTGTTTCCCTTCTTATAATTGATGTTTAGGTGGAATTGTTTCAAGTATGTGGACTACATTTGGTGGCGATCATTTTGTAAATTTGCATGAACTGCAAGAGCTTGCAATCATTGTGGATGACCATCTCTTTGTTGAGAATGTAATGCTTCCATTGGCGACAAGATTGGAAAATGGAATACATTTCCTTGTCATAGGTGGGGTATTTTTGGACTACATATGAGAGAATATAATTGTGATATGCCACTAGATGGACATGCTTAGTGAGGACTACACCAATAGCATAGTCTAAAGCATCTATCTCAATTTTGAAGTGTGGTTTCAAATCCAGTAAGTTTAGCACTGGTGCCGAACATAAGTGATGCTTCAACTCCTCAAATTATTTCTCCACTTTTGATCACTTGGATAAGGGGCCAAAAAATATGAGAGAAGCCAAACAAAAATTTGCGAGAGATGTTGGAAAGGCCTAGGAAGATACAAATCTCTATGAAACTCACCAGGGTTAGAAAGTTTCGAATGGCTTGGATCTTGGAAGGATCCACATGCACACCATGGTCATCCACGATTTATCCCAGTTGTTGAATTCTCTCTAGTCCAAATGAGCACTTCTCTAGATTGGCGTATAACTTGTGTTGTCACAGGGTGTTGAGGACTTGTTGAATATGTTGCAAATGTTATGCCCACATTCTGTTGTAGATGAGGATGTCATCTATATATACAACCTCAAGAGAATTGGTGAATGGTTGAATAATATCATCCATAATCCTCATGAAATTCGTTGAATCATTAGTCAATATGAAAGGCATGACCAACCACTCGAATAGGCCTTACTGAGATTTGAAGGAAATATTCCAAACATTGGTTAGCTAAATTAGTACATGATCATAGTTAGACTTCATATCAATATTACTCAAATACTTGGAACCCTTGGGTTGGTCAAGAAGGTCATTTATCCAGGGAATGGGATACTGATTCTGAACTGTGATTTTGTTTAGAGTTGTGTAATCAATACTGAGTCACAAGTCCCATATTTCTTTTGTACCAGCACAATTGGGATCCCATAAGGTGAGGAGCTCAGTTGGATGTGCCCCTTTTGGATTAATTATTGAATCTGTCACTTTATTTCTTCATTTTCCATGAGGGAATTCATGTATATTGGCCCATTAGGTAGAGGTTTCCCAAGTACCAAATCAATTGAGTGCTTGAACTGGAAATGTAATGGAACCCTGATAGGTGTGGTGAATATGTCTTTGTGTGCTTCCATGATATTTTCCACCTACTTCTCATGTGCAGAGATACCCTATGTGGAGGCGGTGGATGTTGTTGTGATCTTTCAATCACCTTTAGAGCGAATCATGAAGAGGAAAAATTTCCTAGTCTGGGAGATTACCTTCCTGCACTGCTTAGCTGTGATGAGAGACACTGCAGCAATGGGAACTACTTCTAGAATCCGGTAGAGTTTTTTACCCAAAGTAATAATGACACTACGATGTCTAGATTCATACATGGCATGATTCTTTCACATATATAGTTGTCCTAAAATAACATCACAAAATTTAAGCGGGGAAACATCGCACATTACCTCATATTTGAAGGGATTGATTCCATAGGGTAGGTGGCATTTTTGACTGACATGGATGTCCCATCCATGGCTAAGACACCCAATATTGTAGGGTTGTGGGTGTGGTGTTGTTGGAAAATGTATCGTTTTATGACCTCTATTGAAATTAGGTTCTTTTGGCTTCCACTGTCAACAATGAAATGTAGTGGAGTTCCCTTTACTCACATCTATGAGTGGAAGAGGTTCTCACCTTCCTATGGATCCTATGTATCATCAAGATAGATATTTTTGGTAGCAATGGTGACACTGGATTCTACATCAATGATCCAATTCCCCCTTTCTATTAACGTGTCGTTGGTTTCTAAATCAAAGCTAGAGATATATAGGATCTAACTCTGAAGTTTTGATCCCAACCAAAAATGACTTCTTTGAGTGGCATTCATCAGTGTTGTGCTAGGGGATCTTATGGAACTCGCACCATCTCCCAGTGTCCTTATTTTTCTTCTCACTAACCTTTTTTTATTGTGGATTGGAATGGTTGTCTTGGGGATATTTTTCCTTACTCTGTCCTTTGTTTTGCGAGCCAAGGTTACCCTTACCTTTCGTATGTAGTGGATTCGCATGCCCAAACTCTATTGGAAATATTTTTGTCATTGATTTCAAAGGAAAGAATATATTGTTGTCAGTAATGTCAAAAATAGGGGGAGGATACAAATAGAGCTGGAAAGATGAATATTGTTGCAAATATTGTTTTGATGTCCAATTTGGATACCCTATATCTGAAGGAATTTTCACTCTATATACTAGCTCAAATTGGAGTATAGATTACATTGTTGGAAATCGTATTCCAAGACATTTCCAATAGTGTATGGAAGTCCCTCTAACCCCATATGAATGAGGAGACATGAAATATTTTGTAAAGGAAACCCAGCCAGAATGTTAGGTTGGCCCTACCAAGATATTGTACAATGTTATGTCACCCCATAAAATTATTTAAGACCTATATAAATTAGTGGAGCGGTCACCTCATTTGATCATCCATCCAAGCAAGCATGGAGATATGAAAAGGTGTGCAATTCCAAGGAGAATATGATTTTTCTGGGGTTCATGAAGATGATTTCTTGGGTTTTATTGAATATGTTCTTGAAGGATTCTTGAAGATATTTTGAAGACAAATTTTGAGGTGTCTTACGATTGAGTTATTGTAGAAGTTGAAGGGTTAATTTCTTGACAAGCTAAGGAGAGATTTGGAAGGACAAGTTTGAGCATTATTCCATGGGTTTAGTTCCTCCTTCCAGTTGGTGTTGGTAAATAAGGGGTTTCCTCCTTCCAATTGGTGTTGGTAAATCGGGGGTTGACTCCTTCCAGTTGGTGCTGGTAAATTGGGGGTTGGTGCCTCCTTTTAGTTGGTGCTATAAAATTTAGGGAGTTAGTGCTTCAATCTAGTGGGTGCTGGTAAATTAGGGGGTTGGTTCCTCTTCCAATTTGGTGCTTGTAAATATGATATTGGTGTCTCCTTGAACATTGTAAAAGATTGCAATAGTGTATATCATGATTTTATCTATATGATTTTCCATGTAAATATTTTGTGTACTATTGTTGATATCAATGTCTATTGATGAATGATGATGATGTTTATGATGCTACATATTTGTTGAAGTAAAATTGATAAAATTTGATGATATTGATTCACCCCCCCCTCTCAAGATCATTGTGTGTTTCAACAATTGGTATGTGAGTAGGTTTCCTTCAAACAGTTTGACCACTAGAAGGTAGATCCCATAGAATACTCATGGATTTTCAACGGGAATATCCTATCACCCTTGTTCAATGGCATAGAATATGTACCATGGAGCATAAGAATGGAGGCATATCTATAATCTCTTGTTATTGACATTTGGAATGCAGTTATGAATGGTTACACAACTTCAAAGCCTCAACCAAACGGTTCAACAACAAAGAAGCTACACAAAGTTAATGCAAAGGCAATTAATGCAATTTTGAATGGCCTATCAGATTCTGAAAAGAACAAAGTGTAAGTCATCTAAAAATTTGTGGGGCAAGTTACAAAATCTCTATATAGTTGAGAAAGTTGTTGAAACAATTGAAGAACTATTTGGAGAAGAATCCAATCCCTTCAAAAGGCTTGAGAAAGAATCAAACAATCACAAAGAAGTCTATATGGCCTTGGATACCAAATATCCCTCTGAAAATGAAGAAAAAACTCCTAAAGAATCAAAATACAAGGAAGAGGAAGTTGATCTTGAAAGACAGTTAGTTTTCTCCCTAGATGAAGTCAAGAAGTTCAAAAAGAAGGATGCATTGTTTGAAGAGCTGCTAGAAGAATCAAAAAGGGAAAAACATGAACACCATGAAGATATTGAAAATACTATTGTTGGTCTAAGTAGTCAATTGGAAGAAGCAAGAAATATTGAATAAAAAGTGACAAGACAATTAAAAGAGAAGGAAGAAATTTTGTCAAGAAAGAGAGCTTGAAATCATGTATGTATGAAAGGAATTGGAAGAACTACGTAATAACCATGAAGAATCTAAAAATACCATTGTTGGTATAAGAATTAAAATAGTAGAGGCCAAGAAGATTGAAGAATACCTAACAAGTCAATTTCAAGGGAAGAAAGAGCTTTGTCAAAGACAAGAGATTGATATCCTTTCACTAAAAGAAGATTTGGAAAAGACGGTTTCCTGGTTGGAGACAAATTCAAAGTTTGAGAAGAGCACCATGATCTTAGATCACATCCTTAGTTTTCAATCAGAACACTCTTGAATAAATCTCCAAATAATTTGAGGAGAAGGATAAAGTCAACACAAATTGCAAAGAAGACACCAACATGGGAGGAATGCATAATCGACCAAGATCTGGCAGAAATGAGTATAGGAAGGATGCACTACCAAGGAGACAACATACACTCAGGTATAAACATATTTTTCTTGGATGTTGTTTCTCTTGTAATAACTTTGGGAATAAAGTAGTGGATTTTGAAGTATATGACAAGAATGACTATGTGTACAATAAAGTCAGAAAAAATTATAAAAATGTTGATAGAATTGTTGAATGTTGGAAGTGCAACAATTATGGGCATACTGCAAAGTTCCATAACAATGTAGTTTGTTACAAGTGCAACATCTTTGGCCATAAATATAAGGATTGTAAGATCTCAAATAAATCCAATCATGTATGGAAGAGAAAACAAGTCACTTGAAAATGAAGAAACAAGTTAGCTAGCTCTAATTGCTCAAAGTAAAGAGGAGAATGCTATTGACAAGCAAAATAATAAAAAGTGCTCAAAATTTTAGAAGAAGAAGTCAGAAGAAAAAAAGGAAGAAGTATGTGGATCGGTTCTTTATTCCGAGATGGATATACAAACCACTCAATAAAAAACCATGACAAGCCTCTTATCTTGAATCCATGAAGTATAATGGATGAAAAAAAATCTCTCCTAAATATGATAATAAAGCAGAGACTTGTTTGCATGCTGGAGAACTGGGATATGATTCTCTCAACACTCCTTTTTAATACTCTTTTCCTGGATATACAAATGGTAGGGAATAAGAAGAAAATTCATGAAAATTAGAAATGGTCTAGAAGCTTCCCTAGTAGTCTTGAATATCTTTGAGTTTAAGATAAAAGGAACAAGAGCACAGTTGAAGAAAATTGGGACTGTTGAAGACCAGATCTGCAGGGACTTGTAAACAGAAATATTCCTCTCAATTGAAGGGAAATATAGAGAAATTTATCACAGTTTTCTTCATGGAATTATTGCAAGACTCCTAAGGAATTAAAGCCTTTTCATTGAGAGGAATATTTGAGGATATAATACATAGAAATTTTGGGTAGACTATGAGGCTTATTAAAGAGCGGCTTTAGAGCAGATTTTGTGAAGAGTCTAAGGGATTATTGAAGACTACTTAAGAAATTTTTTGTGAGAATAAGTAAAGTATCTTTTGGAACAAATTCCAAAGCATATTGTTTTAAATATTGTCTTGTAACATCTTCAATAAAACATCCCAATACTTGATAAGTTTGCATAAAAAAGACAGAGACAGTGTAAGTTCAATGTGTCTACGAAAAGTGCACACAAATGTCAAAAATTCAAGCGCATTTAATAAAAAGACTCACTAGGTATAAAGATCATCCAGCTACAGAACATACCTTGATAACATCCTTTTTTGAAAACTCCATGCCATTAACTATGACAAAGGCAAGCTCCTACAACGGGATCCATTTAAAAAAATAATAATAATTAATTACAAGCAAAAATAGGTGGCACAGTCAAAGGTGGAGAAGTCCTTTTTTCTCACGAGATTAGAAGGAAATAATTTATGAAAGGGAGAGTTTCAATAGTTAGCAAAGATACACATCTTGAAGATCAAGTGCACGGTCTTAGGGAGAGTAGTCCCAAGGTGAAACATAAGTCCAAGGAAGCAATCCCTTACCAATTATAAGGTGTTATAAGAAGAGGGAGAATTATAAATAAGAAACAAAGTGTGTACATAAGGATAAAAATAATATTAGGGGGGGAATCCTATTGGATCAGATCTACTTCAACCAGGGTTCACTCGGTTAAACACCAACAAACCCTAAGACACCGTTCCTTTCGGCATCACCTGCGAAGTAGGTGAAGTATCACCCAAGGTATCTATGGGAGCTGCAGTAACCAAGATTCTGTAGTAGAGAAGGGGTGCGATAGGAAACCAACAAAAATAAAATTCTTAACCTCAACAGAAATCATTACTTAATTGCTCGCCGGATTTCATACATCTAAAATTTTAATTAACTGTGACATATGTTCATTCACATACCATTCATGCACATGGATCTTCAATTATTCAGCAATACACAACATATAACAACAAACACCATACATTATCACAGTAAACATACATATTGGACACCAGATGTAACGTGGAAACCCAAACAAGATAAAACCATGAAAGCGCTTTCTTTATTCATGAGTTGCGGCCAAAATAGGCACTTCATGTTTTACAATGAATTACATATTTTCTCTTTCTGTTACAGTGGATCTGCATACACGGCCTACAAAACTTGTGACTCTTCTCCTCACAACATCCAATATATTCAACATACAAAATTTATCTCACAAAATATTGAGCATCAACTACCTAATGACATACCATAGAATGGATAATGAGTTTTCTAACAACCTCAAAAATCCCAACCCGTTACATATTTATAGGGTGCACACAGCCTGCCCCTCTCCCACTACTCTACTATGCAACTACTCAACTCATAAATGTAAGTGGAAAAAACTCCTAACTAACTCACTCAACTATGTCCTTGACATAGCCAAAATGCCCAACTTCTCGTATTCTCGGCCACTTCGTCGTAATTGACTCTTCTTTCTTGGACCACTTCACCCTATCCCTGTTCACACCAAAACTGTGCAAAACTTTACCCCAAAAATTTACTTGGCCCATCAGACCCCTAACACTCACATGTGTCTCATCCCAAGACACTTTAAGGTTGCGCTAGTGGAGTCTTGTACTTCACCTTGAATTCCGTGAACTTCTAATTAGCTCTTCAACTATCTGTCGAAATTGATCTCGATGATGGCATGCTTCTTATACCAGCTCCCCAGTTAGGTGATCATTTGTCTGTTGTTCACCACGTTCAACTACTTCCTGTACTTTGGTGCTTGCACCACTAAAGATATGTAAGGCATGCTTTACCTCGCCCTACATCTCCTCAACGATTTTAGTTCGCCTCTACTGCTCAATTCTCAGCTGGTTAATTTCCTGCTGGAGCTTCTTGTTCTCTTCTACCTTAACCATTTTCCTAGCAAGTGACAGAGTCTTCAGTTGATTCTTTATATTTTCCATTTTTGTCTATGTCTCCTCCTTCCTAATGTTAATGGTTTGTATTTCAACATCATCTAGTAATGTGGCCCATGCTTGTGTGGCATCTTCAAATAGAGTACCACATTCACTTACGTATCCCTTAATGGTTCTGACTGCTTCAATAACCTCTTCGATTCATTGTGTCGTTACCTCTGGCGGCGTACTTGGTACTAACTTTGCCTCCAACTCACCCATCTTGTCGTGGAACCCTGAAAGGACTCTAGTTAGTCTCGTCATATTCTCTTCACTAGCTATGTCTTCAGATACCTCGGCCTTAGGTACTATGCAGCAAGCTAACACAACAACATTTTGCAGCTGGTCCTTCTCCTTGAGAATTTCTTCCCGTTCCTTCCTTAGCTTCTCACATTCCTCCTATAGTGTACTCTACTACATCCGATACTTGATCATTTCACCATAATTCTTTTCTTCTCGTACATTTATCTCCTCGACAAGATATTTTTGAAGGCTATGTAGCATGAACATAGGAAATACTGACAATTTCATATCAAATTAGCTCGGTTTATGAGCTTGTTCCTGTAATCCTATATCACCAAAAATTAATGCTCTTGGTAAAAATTGCACTGCCCTACCCAACGTGGTAGTAGATGCTTGTGGCATCTCCCTCTCATCCTCTCTTCCCTTGGTTTTTTGTGAAGCACCCTTTTGAAATGGAGCTAAAATAAGTTCCTATATAGCTCATTCAAGGCCTTGGAGTTGATGTGTTACTCCCCTAAATAACTACATAGTCTTATCTTTGGAAATCTTGGACATTTCTTCTGTGAACTCTGTCATGCTTTCATAAAGGATGCTAATGTCATCCTCATTTAAGTACATGAAATCCTTTTGCTTCTCTGCCTTTGATTTCTTCCTCTTCCCTTGCGCCATAGTTGTCTCTTTTCTCTTTTCACCTGGCTTTGGATCTGATTTTGTCGAACTCAAATCCTGACCTTCTTCCTATGATTTTTCCTGAGTATAACTATGTCCACCAACACTCCTAGCAGGATGGGAGTCTTTATCATCACCATGTGTACGATGTTGCACAGAGGTCCCACCCTATCCTTGATCTTGCTGCAACTCATCTGTGGATATATGTTCAACTTCGACATGGACCCTCCATTCAATTGGCCATTCATTAGTAATGGCAAGGACATCCCACTTTGAAAATTGTAAGTTGTCACCAACCACTTCTTATCGAGATCATGTCACGCCTGGACATACATGTGGTGAGTTCTAGCCATAAAATTTATAAATCCCTTGAACTTTGCAATCATTGATTCTTATATCCTTGGAACCATTGGTGCATGGTGTCGAAGTGCTTCCAGGTTCATAAAAAATTGCACATTGTTCTCTATATGCCTCTTGTGCTCGTCGTTGAACCACAAGTTAGTTTACTCCACAACCAATCACTGACTCAGTCGACAGTCCATCACCTGGTATTCCTATGGTTCCTCCCAAGAAACAAATGAAATTAAAATGATTAACCAAGAGTAGTGTAATGGGTTACCTTTATCTATCACATCTTAGCAGTCACTGAGGAATTCATTAAACAAGAAGGTGGACCAGTTCATCTGCACCCCTTGGACACACTGCTCTACAACCGCAATCATCGTGGAAGGTACCTGGTTTGGAAGACACTTCCTGATCACCTTACTTTCCAGTGCCTTTTCTACAAAGCGCAGTACTTGATCATTAATCAAATCTATTTCATATACCCACTTTTCTTTCATCAGATTATACTTCACTTTCATCAATTCGCCAACTCCCTATCTTTCTCTTTGCCTACAAAAATGTAGCAGGGTCAAGTCCAACCCTTGGAAACCCAACGATCTCCAAAATTAAGTTCAAATCGATGGATATCTTCATGTCGAGCCACAAGAACCCTCCATGCATACACAAAACACATTGTTTAACACATGCATTTACTTTCGCTGATCTCCCAAAGAGTGGTATGTCGATCAACGATAGAACACCCGGCCACTGCAACCCAAGGGCCCATGGCATAGGCTCCAGTAAAGTATCATGAGTCATAGGATCCATAACTGATTCCATATACTTTGTCAAGGAAAAATCCAAAAATTTCCTTAAGTCATAGTCCAGGTACGACAACTTGGAAATATTTCCCATCATATCTCCTTTGATTATAATCCTTTTAGGAATCCTTTGAAACTCCACGGTGTATTTCACATTTCTCCCAATATTTACCGTCTTCGCACTTGGATTCCTTGGTGGCACTTATGATGGACGCAATGACGCTGAGCTATCTCCAGACCATGACGCCTCCTGATAATTTCTCTGCTAGCTTTAATGGCTTGCTTCCTCGCAAATTTCCTCTTATTTTTTGGCGATTCCACCGGAACATGGGTCAATATAATTTATGGCTTCTCTTACTCGATTGGAGCAGATGCTCGAGAAACAAATTCTAGAACAAATATTTACTCAATGCTCACATCAGACATGGCAGATTCCATTATTACAGACTGGGATTCTTCAATGATCTAAGGCTCTTGGATCTCAGCTGTGAGCTCTGTCAATGCACTCAATCACTCGAGAAACAATAGTGACCCTTCACTCTGAGTGGCTTTTAAATCCGTCCTTCAATATTTCTTGTCAATTCTTTTTTCCAATATTTAGTAAATTGGACCAAATCCTTGGTAATGATCATCCTTTTCAACAGTAATCTTGTTCACATAAGTGTGTCTTTTCGTCATTTAATGTTAGATGATCCACTAACACCACCACTTTTCGTGCCATAAATATAGAATTTAATAAACATTCGGGCTACTGCAACACAACCTCGACTTCAAGATAATTATAACTTATGTAAAAATGCTTATTATGACTTAATAAACTTCGAATTAACAGACTTGGACAAACCACACTATGAAAACTACACTTCGACAAAATACTAGACTATGACTTCGACACTAGCTTTGCTTTGACACTAAAATAACTTTGGTTTTCCTATAAAAAAATATTTTCACAAACATATGTACCAATATTTTCACTGCAAGAAGGTGCGGCTATCCCTGTAAAGTTTTAGCTGGCTTCCATTGACCAAGCCCTTAAATATTTCTCCATGCAGATTCTATAATTGTACAACACCACCTTCTGTGATATATTTAATGACATACGACCCCAACCAGTGTGTTCTTAACTTACCTAGATGCTGGAAAAAATTAATGTCATAGAGGAGCACTAGATCTCCCCTCTGAAACTTCTTCCTTGTAATGTCCCTATCATTCCATGCCTTTTCTCGATCATTTTGGACTTGTTGAAATATTTCTATGAGCCTATGCTCCTCCAACTATAGTAGCTGCAATAGTCGCTCCTTGACAGCTCCAGTGTCTGAAAAACCTGTGAATGAAAAAACCCTCAAACTTGGCATGATGTACTCCATTGGCATGATAGTTTCTTGACCATACACCAGCTTGAATGGCGTCTGGCATGTTAAATTCTTACATGTTGTCCTATATGCCCATAAAAATGCAGGGATCCTTAAATCCCAATCGTCGCGGTTCACATTCTATACCTTCGTCAAAGCATGTTCCAGTATCTTGTTAAAGTATTCAACAATTGCATTAGCTTGTGGGTGATATGTAGTAATTTTATGATGATGAATTTGAAATTCTTATGTAAGTGCCTCAATAGTCTTGTTAACAAAGTAAGATCCTTGATCACTTAACAAAACCCATGGACAACCAAATCTAGTGACTACATTTTGAAATAAGAACTTCGCAACAATTGCAACACTACAATCCTTTACTGGTTGAACTTCAACCCACTTGGTCAAGTAATATGTCGTAGTTATAATATAACATGATCTTGACATCTTTGTAGGGGGGTTAATTGGTCCTACGAAGTCAACTTCCCATTTCTTAAAATTATGCAAGGTAACTATTATCACATATATAGTAGTCGGGCTACCATACATTATTTTTCTAATTCCAGTACACTATTCATCCAGTTCCCTTGCATTGAGATGCTGAGATGAGCATTTACTATGGATCACTATCAGGTTATGGACAACAATTTTATTCCCCATGCCATGACTGAGTTTCAGGACACTCAGAGAGATGACCGATGTAGCCATTTATCCATTTGTATAAAGCAATCAGTAGTGCCCAGAGTGACAGTAGCAGTTTCATAGGATAGATGATGGCTCAGATGATGAGCATTCAGGTATATGACTCAGCAGGTATATTATGGTGTTGTGGTTATATTGCTTTTATTTTCATTCTTTTAGTATGTCTTAGCATCTAGTATCATGATATGGCGATCATATAGATATGTGGACCTGGTTGTACTATATATATATTATATTTGTCCCTACTCAGAGTTAGAATTTCTTGGCCTATACTCATTGGTTTTACCCTCCCTAGGGAGAATAGAGGTGATCATTCCCACCATACTTTGGCTTGCTAGTGTTGGTCTCATTATTCACTTTCTTCATTAATCCATGACTTACCCAGTTTGTTCATTACCTTGAATTACTACTTGACTAGTGGCATGGAGGACCTTTCCCCACTATAGCCTCTATATTGGATGAGCTTCCTTGTTTATTGTGTCTCGGCTCTGAGTTGGTGACAAAACTTACCTTTGGTGAGTTGGATTTCCTTGTGAAGTCCCCCTAGTCACTAAATATGTTGTTGGATAAACCTGAAACTTTTAGTGCTGCCATGAATACAAAGTATGGAAATGAAATGTTGTATCTTGTATGAAAATCCCATTCATGCAATGTGTTTCTCAACACACATGAATGAAAGGCAAACCAAATGAAAATGGCTATGAAATATCAAATGTTATATCTATTGTGAAATGTAAATACCTAGGTAAACAAGCTGTCTATGACACACCTAGAAGTGCTTAGGTAAATAAGTGCCTTAAAAACACACTTGCAGCAGGAAGCCTTATGAAATGTGAATCTATGCAATGTGTTTATAAACACACATAGATCAAAGGCTATGGGGGACTTTTGGCTCTGTATTATTCGAATATAAATTATTATTGCATCTATCTGTTGTGTTGTGGTGAATGCTTTTGGAGTTCGTTCGTTGATTCTTCCTTTGCACTGGGTTTTTGGAGATCTTGTCTTGCTATCTTTTGTACCACGTTTTTGTCATCTACAGGTGGAGGCCGAATTGGTTCAAGGAGGACATATTGGTAGGGGAGGACCCTCCCTACTTCTTTCTTGGGTTTCTTCATTGGTAACAGGGAGTATTACTGTCTTTGACCTTCTATTTCATGTTACTATTGCATTTCGCTTGTATTTACTCCATACTTGATCTTTCTGATTGAATCGATTTCCTTGGTTTGACAGGTAGAGGAGGTAGCACTTGTGGGCTAGGGCATCATTTTGGCAAGAAAAAAAAACAATTCCTCATTTGATCAGGAGTCTTCCTCAACAACAAGGCATCTACTTCCATCACTTAGGTATGATCTCAAGGTAATTTCTCATTCCATGATCTATCCATTTGTCTAAACGCTTCAAACCCTCATAAGTTAAAACCCTCATTTTACCTTTTCTCAGATCTAGCAAGATCTACTTGGATTTTGGGTATAAAATTTAAAACCCACCTCTATAGTAACCACGTCAATTCGGATCTATAGTTTGGTGTGGATTGGCCTTCATCCGACCCATTTTCCAAGGCAAAGAAGCTTCTCCAAGGGAGGTCGCACTTCCTAGGAGGGGTGAGTTTGCTAAGATCTAGCACCTGGGTAGGTGAGATCCCACTTTATCCTTCATCTACACATTTGATAACCTACCCCTAGTGTGTCACTTCAGTGATTCTCACCTTGTGGGCCCCATTCCTCATTTTGAGGGTTGAGCCCCACTTGGGTCACTTTGTGATACATTTCAATCTCAGATCTACTGAGATCTAGCCATTGGATGACCCTAATTTTCAATATCCACCTAGCTTGACACCTCAACATCCCTGATCTATAATTTGGTGGACATTCGACTCCATTTGGCCCATTTCCCAAGGCACTAATATTCTCCAAGCCAATTCGACTTTCATGGATTGTTGGGTTAGCTTCTGGTTTGATCCTTGTCTTGTTTGCTTGAGTATCTTGACATTGTCATATCCATCCATCAAGCTCATCTTTGGTACTGGTTAGCCCCAATTTGGTCCTTAACTACCTTGCATTGGACACGGTACCCAAGGCAGTGGATTTTCTCATGATTGACTAGTACCCTAATCCTGGATCTTAATTCAAACATCATAAGTCACTCACATATACATATTGCACCAAAGATACACTGTTTAAACCCCTTGATCCAACCTATTACTGATCTTGTGACTTCATCCATAGATCTAGGGTTGACCATACACCTTACGTACTTCATCTTTATTTGATTTGATCTGGTGTCTTGGTATGATATCTCCTATCGAGAGTAGATCTCGGTCTCCCCCTTTGTTGTCTTGGGATAGATAACATAAAGTGAAGATTGCCTCGATTGGAGTGAAAACCATCCATTGGGAGTCGAGGCTATCTTGGTTGCACCACTTTGGTTTCCCATCCCCTCTACCATCCATCTTGGATCGATCTCTAGGGGCAACTACAAGTTAGGTGATAACAGTAACCTGTGGTACTAACATAATTTCAATCTTTCTAGATGGTTTCCATGTTCTTTGATAGATATCACAAGATTGAAAATACTCCTTAGAATCCTTATGGAGTGTAGGCCACCAGAGTCTTGCTTGCAATATATTATGGGTCGTGGCTTTTCCTACGTAGTGGCATCTTGCGACCCCCTCGTGAGCTTTGGCCAATACCATTGGTCGCTTATGTTTCATAACATAGTGCATCAGTAATTTGTCTAGACCCAGCTTGTATAATTGACCGGCTATCAATTGATAATATGCTACTTTGAAAATCAAGTGTTTCTTTTGATTGACAGACAACCCTACTAGTGTCATTCAAGTTGCCAACAAGGTTACAATGTATTCAAAATATTCATCTACCATGTTGAACTAAAATAGGTGTGCATCTGGGATTTTGTCGTCCAAATTAACCATATCTTCCCCTGTTTCCAACCTCGACAGATGGTCGGGTCATGCATTTAACCTTCCCGGTTTAACTATTTTTTTATTTTTTATTTTGTAACTAGGGGAATCGACAACTGGGAAGTGGATGGTACTCGCATGACACGGGGTCTAGGGATCTAATCCTGTCCGCTACCACTATACCCCTAAGTGCACCCACAAAACCCACAAGCATGGGGCATGGGTAAGCCGGGGTGATTTGAACTCGTGACCTCCATTTACAACATTTCCTTCATATCAAGTGAATCGTCGGTTGAGATACACCCCTACGGGCTTCCTGGTTTAACTATGATTTAAAATTCATATTCTTAAAATAATAAGAGTCGTCTATAGATTCTCCCCCCAACACTGTCTTGTTAACTAGGTACCTTAATGAAGAGTGATTAGTAAACATTTTAAAGTGACCCGCTAAGAGGTAGTTTCTGAACTTCTACAATGCGTATACCATGGATAACCCTTATGTTTATGTCGTAGTGTAATTTCTCTACAGTGGATAAATTTCGGTTGGAAAATGCAATTGGATGATCAATCGCTCCCTCTCCTGGTTGAGCCAACACTGCACCCAATGAAATGGATGAAGCATCAACATGAACATTAAGTTATTTCTTCCAATCAAGGAACACTAAAATACGTGCAATCACCATATTTTCTTTCAATGTTTCGAGGCTCTATTAATGGCACTCTTCGCTTAACTAAAATTTAGTTTCCTTCTTCAATAGATTTTCCATCGGTGTTGTAATCTGTGCATATCATTTACTAAATTTCCTATAGTACCTTGTATGGACCAAAGTTGTTCTAGATTTCCATACTGATGTCGGTGGTGGCAGATCAACAATAATGGCAATCCCTGCAGGATCTACCAGCAGACCCTGTTTTCAAACCACGTGGCCCAACAAGATACCAAATGGGGCACAAAAAATACATTTCTTCAAATTCAAGGATATCTGATATTGTATATCGATCCAACATCAATATCAAATTATCCTATGTGATTTCTCAGCAATCCGTAGACTGTCCAATCGTCAAAATATACCTCCAAAAATTTATGTATGAATTTCTTAAAATCTACGACCACAACTCTGGAAAAAATAGTCGGTGCATTCTTAATACCAAAAGGAATAACTGTGTATTGATAGCACCCCCATTCAATCGCAAATGTGATCTTGTGTCGATCCTCCTTAGCAATATTAATCTGATGATACCCCAAAAATCCATCCATGAATGAATAAGCTTCTTGTCCTGCCACATTCTCTAGTACTTCGTTTGTAAAAGGTGTCAGGAATGGATCATGTAAGCAAGCATATTTAAGATTCTTGATATCTACACAAATTCGTATTTCACCCGTCTTCTTATCTTGAATGACCATCAGGATAATCCATTTAGACTCTTCGACATGTTCAATAATTCCTGCATCAAGCATTCTACCGAGCTCCGCTCTCACCTTTTCCTTATATTTTGGATTCAATCTTATACGGTCGTTGTTTAATTGGCTTTGCATAAATTTTTAATGGGATTTTCGTTTCTCCAAGATCACTAGCAATACCCTTCATCTCAGAAAACTTTGTAGGGGTTGTAATAATTTTTCATATTTGAGCTCATAACCCTCCAGCTCTCGGCTTCCCTCTATTTATGGAATATTCACATCCCTTGGATCATTGTCTAGGTCACCAGTAATATTGTAACATTCCATTGCTTGTTCGAGTGTCACAGTCCACTACAATAGGTTAGATAACTGCATGGGTACTTATTCATAGATTTTGGCCTTAATTATTTGTAAAGCTGCATCTATTGATGAGTTTTCATCTTCATAACTGAATGTCTCCATGAAATTTTTAGCCATGTTTTCCTAATTTTTTGTACCTTGCTGTAGTTCCAACGATGTATACCAGCTTCGCGATATAGTGACCAAAGTATGAATAAACATGTGAACCCACTCTTGTTTAGGTACATGTTCCCGTCCTCTCGTACATAATGTCAAATGATCTACAAGACTATTTAACCCATTATACTTTTCTTGCTTATAGTATATTCCTTCTCCAAACCAGACTTCTGGCAACTTTATACACTAGAACCAAATTTGTATATTTTCCTTATGAGTAGCCCACCATCTTCATGGAGTAGCTTTCAATGCTACATATAAAGCTAATATTCTTTGTTGTTCAGGTACTCTTACTTAAAAATAAACAATGACAACATCTAAGTTAGGAATCCCTTCATAAGTAGGTAAATTACATATCTCTTTACCAACCCAACGGAGTGATCTAGTAACATGAGCACATCTTCTTGTGGACACTTCATGTAGTGTGTTCTGCCAATTTTCTAATGCTTCCCCCAAATCTAGGGAAAATGAGATAACACTTCTCCAACTCAAGGTACCATCCGTAGTTGGATTAATGTAGTCATCCATCCTTGACATGAAATTATATATATTGTCTAAATATTCAATAGTATATTTGTTTGCGGACAATCGGTATGAGCGAACTCAAATAGATCTCCCTAGTCTGAATGGTTCAAATCTAGAACAAATGAATACATAACACAAATACATTTCCTAGATCAATTGAAATGAAAGAAAAATGAAAGAGATGGCTTACCTCAAGTATGCAGTTCCTCTCTCCTTGTTGTTCTAGGCTCCAAGTCTCGATCTTCAGATCTTTAGCTGCAAAACCAGACAAGACATGTGGAAACAAACAAGTAATAAAAGCACATGGATGTGAATTGATCTAGATCAACAATCAAAGAAGTTAATCCTAAACATCATTAACACAATAAAGTATATGGAAAGAACTTGTATTAAATGTAACAGTAAGAAGTACAAAGGGAGATATGTTATGACCAATGCTTTGACATCATAACCTCCTTCCAACAATCCTAGCCTCCAAGATCAAATGCTTAGCCTCCTAACAGATGAAGAGGATCACCTAGATAAATTCCTCCAACATATAAGTAATATACCCTTCCTCTCTTGAAAATGGAGAGGGGGTTCATATATAGAGAGATAAAGGGATAGGAGAGGTTGAGGATTTAGGGGAGAGACTTAAGAGATAATCCCACTAGACAAGGGGAACGAATGCCACCTTTTGAGGTAAGTAGGGATAAGTCTCCACGCCATCAAAGCTTCGAGAAGTTGCTCGAAGCTTCTCTTTATCCATTTTAACCAACTACGACGGACCTTGCAAAAAGGAAACATGTGTTGTTGGCAGGCAGTTTGGTAAGGAAGAATCGCAGCATCGCTGATGCTGCGACACGTCAGAAGAGGTTGCGGAAGGCAGAAGGCTGGATAATTTTGTGCATTTTTGGGTCAATTGTACCGCAATTTGTGGGTTTTGGTACCACCTACTATGCCAAGTGATCCATTCAGTCAGCCCCTGAAGCTTCATATGATCAATATTGGGACGGAGGCCACTCCCAAGTTCTCAAATGTTGGAGATTATTGGGATGATGATATGATGGGAAAGGTCATTGATTTGCTGCACGAGTTCCAAGACCTATTTCCTATGAAGTTCTCTGAGATGAAAGGTATTTTGGGTGATTTAGGTGAGATGAAGATTCCCTTGAAACCAGATGCTAAACCGATCAGGCAGCGACCCTATCAGTTAAATCCGTGACATAATGGTATCATTGAATCGGTCGAAGAGTCAGAATGGATCAGTGCTATGGTGGTGCAGGACAAGAAGACGGACGAGGTGTGCATTTGTGTTGATTTGTGGAAGTTGAACGATGCCTGCTTGCATGATCCCTTTCTGACCTCGTTTACTGATGAAGTACTCAAAGGTGTGGGCATCCAAGAGATGTATTCATTCACGGATGGGTTCTCGAGTTATCATCAGATCTGCATTGCGAAGGAAGACTGCCACAAGATGACTTTTGTGAAGGAATGGGCCTGTTTTCAGTATACCGTGATGCCGTTTGGGTTGAAGAAAGCACCTGTGGTCTTTTCGCGGGTTGTTGTTGCTACATTCTGGGACTTTATCTAGATGTTTTTGCAAGTCTACATGGATGATTGGATAGTCTATGGTTTGATCCGCGATCATCTGGCCAATCTGCGATTGATGCTTGAGCGATGCCGACAACAACAGATATCGCTAAATTTGAAGAAATGCATCTTTTGTGCACCGTTTGGGATATTGTTGGGGCACATTGTATGTAAGAAAGGGTTGTTAGTCAATCCAGCAAAGATTGCTCTCATTTTGAGCTTAACACTGCCGACTACTATTAAGTAGTTGAGGGAAACTTTGGGGCATACTAGGTATTACCGCAAGTTCATCAGGGGATATGCAGCAATCACCACCCCTATGGAGAAGCTATTGAAGAAAGATGCGGTATTTTAATGGAGCCCTGAATGTCAGGATAGTTTTCAGTAGTTGAAGGCAAAGATGGCTTCGGCACTGATACTAGTCTTTCCAGAATGGAGTAAGGAGTTCCATGTCCATGTTGATGCCTCATCGATTGCACTCGGTGTGGTGCTAGCGCAACCAGGCGAGGGGGATCTTGATCACCCTATTTCTTTCTCTAGTCGGAAGCTGTCATCCGCAGAAAAGAACTACACCACTACCGAGAAGGAAGGCTTGGCGATGGTCTATGCGCTGCAGAAGTTTCGACACTACTTATTGGGCGGGCATTTTAAGATGTTCACAAACCACTCTGCATTGAAATACCTGGTCAATAAGCTTGTGTTGGGGGGGAATACTGTCGATGGTTACTTCTTTTTCAAGAGTTTGATTTTGAAGTAATTGTGAAGCCAAGGCGGTTGAATGCTGGCCTTGATCATCTATCGCGGATTGAAACAGGCGAGGAGCCAACTAACATTGAAGATGGGTTTCCTAATGCATAACTGTTTAAGGTTGGAGTAGCTGATGGTTATTTTGAAGAAATCATTCAGTTTCTGGCGACAGGTACCGCACCAGAAGAGTTCACTACTAGTCAAAAGAAGCAGCTGGTGGTCAAGGCTTCAGATTTCCAGCTAATCATAGGAGAGTTATACAAGATGGGCGCAGATGAGATATTGCACCGGTGTGTCTTGCAACATGAGCAAGCACAGATATTGGCAAAGGAACATAGAGGAGTGGCTGGAGGGAACTACGGTGGTCGGGCGACTTCCAAGAAGGTGCTTTGTGCGGGGCTTTGGTGGCCCATGCTGCATAATGATGTGACAGACTATGCGCGGTTCTGCGATGTTTTTCAGAGAACCGAAAAACCATCCAGACGAGATGAGATTCCGCTGATGCCTCAACTAACACTACGACCGTTTGACAAATGGGAAGTGGATTTCGTAGGACCAATCAATCCACTGGGGAAGCGCACTGGTGCAAGATACATCATTACCGCTATAGATTATTTGACAAGATGGGCAGAGGTGGCACCAGTTGTTGATTGTTTCGCGGCCACGGTAGTGCTGTTCTTGTTTGATAACATTATCACCCACTGCGGCTGCCCCAAGATATTGTTGAGTGATCAAGGCAACCACTTTCTCAATCGCACCATCAGCGCATTGACGAAGGAACTGCAGATATAGCATAAGAAGAGTACGCCATATCATCCATAGTCAAATGGCACGGTGGAAGCTTTCAACAAAGTATTGGAGCATGCGCTGACAAAGGTGTGCAATGCAAACCACGATTACTAGGATCTGAAAATCCCAGCAGTGTTGTGGGCATATCGCACCACATTTAAAAGGTTGAAAGGTGAGACACCATTCAATTTAGTGTATGGACAAGAAGCAATTATGCGAATGGAGTACATCATTCTGAGTCTATGCATAGCGGCAGTGACAAGTATGGATGATGCAATAGCATTAGAAGAATGTCTAGTGCAGTTAGTACAGCTAGAGGAAGATCGCTTTATCACAGGATTCCACCAGGGGGTGGAGAAGGATCGCTAGAAGGCGTGGCATGATCGCCACATCAGAAACAAACAGTTTTAGCAAGGTGACTTAGTGTTGTTGTATGAAAGCAAGTTTATGAAACATCCAGGAAAATTGCAGATGCATTGGCTTGGTCCGTATCGCATCAGTAGCATCACTTCAAGAGGTGTAGTACAGTTGCAGCAGTTAGACAGAGGGATGTTCCTGAAGTTGATTAATGGAAGCAGGTTGAAACCCTATCGGTCGGGCTTGGAACAGCGCGATGCCTGAGTCACATCGGGAAAAAAAAATGCAGGTTGGTTGGTGGCAGGATGGTGCACCAACAGAGACGAGAATGCGCAGGCAGGGAGGCTTGTGTTGTAAGTTAGGAGCGGTCCGCGACAGTGGCAGTGTTGAGACCGGGTCAAGTCAAGCAATAAATGCCAAAAGTAGAAACAGTTAATTAATGGCGCCTATTCGAATGATGGGCATTAATGGCGGATCCGGTCGATCGACTGACAGGCTCGACGACGGATTTGGGTGATTAATGTAGGGTTTTGTTCGAGTTAATGCAGTATTTAGTAATGATTAGGAAGGATTGGGTTGGACGCTATAAGACCGGGTCGAAGTTGGTCGGAAGGCACAAGTTGATTAAGTGAGCTTGTGAAGGGTTGTAGAGTGTTTTTATTTCCTAGTGAGTGCAGTTGTGAGTTGGGCAAGGTTCGATTGAAATTGCAGAGTGTCATTGCTGAGTGTTGAGTGGGTCTGTCAATTACACCGGTGATCAATTGAGAATGTCATATGAGGTATGCTAGAAACCATTGAGATTAGTAGTGAAGTAGAGTCTCCCTTCATCCCGGTTGCCGTTGAAGAAGAAGTTGAGTCTGCGAGAAACGTCAATCTTGAGGGAGAAGTTGCAAAAATGTCGGTTGGCGCGTCAGTGATTGGTAAGAAGCGTCGGGGAGGTCAGCATTCCGAGTCGCCGCAGAGCAAGTGTCAGCTTCGGTCTTCCACTGCTTTGGCGGGGGAAGCTCAAGGGGAAGCAGGGCCATCCAGCTGCTGGGTTGATGAGTCCGCCGCATGGGAAGGACTCTCGGCCACTGATATCTTGGGGTATGTCCCCCCCAGTCGACCCAAGGTACCTTACCGGAAGGTGCAGAGGAATCAGAAGTACCCACCGAAGATTTCAGCGCTCCCTGCTAGGATGGAGTGATCTATTGATATTGCACCAGCGTTGATGCATCTAAAATATGATGACCATGACATGATGGCGTATAAGGAGATTTCATTGGCCCCTTATGAGCCAGGATCACAATTGAGTGGTAAGCCGGTTCTGCTTGATTGGGCGCAGGGTTTGAAACAGGCAGGCCTGCTAGGCCTTATCAATATGCCCCATTTTGGACGACTATAGGAGGTCAATGCATGTGTGAAGCAGCTGCTAGCTTGCTTTCATGGTGGTACGTTGTGGTTGGATGATGCAATCCCCGTCATAGTGCACTTAATTGCAGAGATTACCGAGTTGCCCAAGGATGGGGTCGACCCATCCCAGTATTTCAGAGGAAAGGAGAATGACAAAAAGTTGGCCGCGCAGTTGGTCAAGCACTATGCTTTGGAGAAGGATGGCCATGGGTACCACACAAGCAACATCAATGATAAGGCGGTGGTCACCAGCACGAAGATACTTTCCTACAAAGTAGTACGGGGTGGTCGACCCAACCAATGTAATTTGGGCATTGTGGCATGTGAGGAGCAGTGTGTGGCCGGAGTGCAGATGAACTGGTCGTTGTTTCTATTGAATCAATTGGTGGAGGATGCTGTGGCGGTTCAAGAAGGTAAGGGATCATTCACATATAGCTGGATTCTGCTATTGATTGCATTCATGGCTTGGAAGAAGCCCGACGTGTACCAGGGTATGGAGATTGACGCTGTGCAAGAGCGTCGTGGTGTGTCGTATCAAAACCTATGGTTTATCTGAGAACAAGAACGGAATAGGGAATGTACATTGATGTCCTGGTTATACTGGGAGATGCTCTGTGTGGCTGCGACGAAGGTGCTCCGATTGACCGAAGAAACCACAGCATAGTTTAAGCTGGTCATGGTGTTTGCAATTCGACCGCATGCGATTTATGTCCAAGCCCGTCGTGACCCATATAGGAAATGGTTGCTAATGCCATATAAGGTGACGACAGCGGAGTTGGAGGCTATCATGAATGAATGGCCAGCGGAATGGCGCGAACCCATGGGGTTGGAGGAGATTGAGGCTAGAGGACCGGTGGAAGGCCCAAATGATCGCATATCAGTGCAGGACCAACGGAGTCATCATGATTCCGATCAAGAATCCATAAAGACACCAATAGATGACGACAGTGATCGGGCCCTTGAAGAAAACAGAACCAAAGGACACCAGGACCCTACGACAATCAATGGGTTGGCCCTGTCGACAGACGCACAGTTGGGCGAACTCATAAAATCAATCGCTGATGCATCCACTGCAATGGCTCACAAGATGACAATGAAAATAGATGAAGGTTTCCATGCGCTCACTGCTCGTATGGACTCCTTGTGTAAGATGGTTTCGAGGAAGGCACCTGAAGAAGCAGTGGCACCGCCAGTTGGCACAATCAGCATTGAGCCGCGGATCAGGAACGTGAGGTTCCCACGACTATGATTGTGACTGACAATGAGGCTATGAATGCCTTGCTACAGCAGGTGAAGAAGGTGATCATCAATGTTAACGCGTTTCCAGTGCAAGGATTGACAACTGTGCAGACAGTCGCTAGCCGAGAAATGGCTAACAAAATGCACGAGATCAGTGGTAAGTGCATAAGGTTGCAGGAGCGCGAGGCAGCTGCACAAGCCTCCATTACATATTTGACAGGAAGGGCTGCTGCAGCGTGGCAGGCTATGGATGAGCTAGAGGAGGACATCAAGAAGGAATGAGTTGAGAAGGCTCGAGAGATTGAAGCACTAAAAAAAGAACAGGACCACCTCATCGCGGAGAAGGCCCATATGTGGGATGACAGTGTGTGGGTAGACCAGGCCATTACAGAGGCTTATCACCAAGTGTCAGATCCCACTGAAGGGCTGGATATGCTTCAACGAGTGCAACAAATGGGGTTTGTCATTGTCCAGTTGCAGCACGAGAATCAGGAGTTAAAAGCTCAAGTGAATCTCGACACCCCTCAAGCCGAAGTGGACCACCGCAAATGAGCTATTGAGGAGATAGCAACATAGCTGGTGAAGATGGAAGCGTCAGCAATGAAGCTCACAGCCGACACTGTGCATTTTTGGGGCCAGATTGTTCAGGATGAGCAGTTTGAACAGCTGATGAGGGTTCGATAGGAAGTGGAGGGGCAGTTGGTGATACTAAAGGTGGCGATGCGAGTGATGCCACCCATGGAGCAGGTTGATAAGTCTACGGATTTAAAATACCTATAGCAGCGTGCCACCAAGGCTGACGAGCGACAGAAGAAGCGTGTTGCGTAGCTGGAGGAATTCCAAGATGTTGGCGGTCAGTTCATGACCAAGGCTGGTTAAGCTCTCCAGGTGGTACAGGGACATTCAACAAGTGGCTGTGAATCTTACCCAACACCCCTCCCCCCAAGATGTCATCGACAGTCGGGAGGCGGTTACAGAAACAAAGGAAATGGTGACGACAGTCGAGCAGCAGTACGAGGATTTCAAAGTTAAAACCACAGAGTACACTATGTCTTGTTGATGTGGCTCGAGGATGAGCCACAAGATTGTGTTGGGGGCCTGTTGGCAGGAAGTTTGGTAAGGAAGAATGACAACATCGTTGATGCTACAACACGTCAGAAGAGGTCGCGGAAGGCAAAAGGCTAGATCATTTTGTGCATTTTTGGGTCAATTGTACCGCAGTTTACGGGTTTTGGGTCATTTTGGACCATATATGATGTATTTTTGAGTCATTTGTACCGCTGTATGCGGGTTTTTGGGTCGTTTGGACTACGTCAGCTAGATTTTGGGTCAATTATCTAAATGTCGATTAGGAATTTGTTAGTAAGTGGACAAGCATTGTAAAGGCAGAAGCCTATTTATAGTCGTAGAGTCATATGGAGTCATATGTGTTGGATACCTTAATCTGGAGCTTGAGATGAATGTGTTTGTAGTTGTGATCAAGAGTTATCTGCGAGGTCTGTGTTTTGCGGAGATATTGTATCAGGGTTTTGCTGAAGTAATATGACATGATGCAACTATTTGGTGAAATTCCTTGAGTACCTGTTATGGTAATGCATGTTACGATTCATGAATGATTCTATGTTTTCTTGGTACAGCTAATGCTTTAATGTTATATTTGTCGCGATGAATGTTTCTCTTGAATAAATGCTATGAATACAATGTTGTTGAAGTTAAATGCATAGATATATCTTTGAATTGCGCGATAAGTTGAGTAATTATTGCCACAAACATCCTCCTTCATTCGGAGGAAACATGCTTCCATCCTCTCTCCCTTGAACGCGTCTGTTGAGACCTCATCTTCTCTGCAGGTGTTGCTGGATGGGGTAAAACCCGTTTGGGCCGGTCCTCAAGGAGATCGCGGTGGGTTGATGTCGACAACGATGGGAACCCCTTTCGACTAGGTTTGAGTCAACATGTGCCAAAGAGGGATCAACGCACCTTGTACAAGAGCACAATGCATCATCTACGCACTCTGCTAAGGTGCCGAGTGCATCACCTTGAATCTGACGCACCTTGCTGGATAGCAAGACTCGTCAGAGTGACAAAAAAAGGTTCAAGGGAATGACAACAACTTCTCTTTCACTATTTTAGCTCAGGGACTTTAGGGATCCGGGCATACAGAGGACACATGAATCATGATGACGCGATTTTGGTGTAACATAATTCCCCCCAAAGCATGAAGCTGGAAAAATAAGGTAGGTGAAATGGTTTGTAATAGGGAAAAAATTGAAGTAAGGATTTTCGATTGGAGTGATGACCAAAGATCTTCTGCAGTACAATCAACTCTAAGATACCTGTCCCAAATTGAACCATAATGTGGTTACCGACCAATACATTGCAGATCCATGATAGTAAATACCGATTGAACACAATCATGGTTACTAGACACAATCGTAGATCCATGATAATATGATAGCACAACCACGACCAATACAAAAGTGGATCCGTGTAATATGAATTAAAAAATATCCATCGCAACCTGGGTGAGATACAAGACTTAACCCAGGGTCTTCAATCCTAACCCACAATGATACGAATATAACCACGTGATTACAATGTTTTGAAGTCGAACATGGTATAAACCACTTCATTACCGGTCATTGATGTATATCGTTAACAAGCACGAGGGAAATCACCATTGATGTCAATGATACCAAAGCTATCATAGTACATACCACTTAATGTGAATCAATGATATGAGGTTTAACACTCAGTGGAATATTTCAATCAAAATTCAATGATGTGAAATTATTGTTGAAAGTGAGGTAACCTGCCATTGAGGCATGCAGGCCCAAGGTACTTGATTGGTTTCTAGGTTTAATCCTCAGATGATTTGTTGAAGTCGACAAGGATAAATCAGTCGGAGGAGGGCCATGATGTTTCCCCCATAATCGACATGAAACACGATCGAAAATGTTTTGGAGTAGATCAAACTGTAGAGTAACACTTGAGACCGACTCGGGAATGACCGACATAATAGAAGGTAGAATGACTGCAGAGATTGACTCGATGAACAAACCTCTCTTGAACATGGGAATGGTATGACTTGGTTGCAATGACATGACGAGGATGACACCAACCCCTAATGAAACTGATGATGGAAGCATTATTTGAATGACTCAAAGGAGTGAAAAGACTCATGGCATAAGTGGAACTCGAAGACAAGCATATTATCCAAGCATATGCAAATGAGTGCCATGTTCAAGAGTGACTAAGTACTGCCATAATTACAATGAAACGTAAACTCTTTCCTTATCCCCATCATGATTGATGAGCACCTCTTTTTTTTTAACGATCTTGAGGAGGGTAACAGATGCTTGGTATAGCTCATCCTTCAAACGATTATGATATCATACATTTTACAAACCTAAGATAGGATGGGTTTGCCCCAAAAAGGGCCCTTCAATGTCAAATTTGAATGAGTCTAGAGAAGGAAAACTCGACTTCATTTCATGTTTAGAGAGTCTGAAAATAACTAAAGAAGACTCCAACTGGTTCTTTTTCGTAAAAGTTAGTCTCCTCATCCGAAAAAGGATAAAACAATATGAGAGAGAACTCTTCCAGTCATGATTAACCAGAGTGATCCTTTTTTCGTAAATAGTCCCCCTAGTCTGAAAAATGGGTAAATTATCACCAGAAATACAACCTTTCCTAATACTTTTACAAGCGTGAAAGAATCAAGTTCGCTTGACGATATTTTCATATTTAGGGAATCTAAAAGAGCTCAAAGAGGAACTCCGAGGGGTTCTTTTTTTGTGGGAGTATTACGAGCCTGAAAAATTCATAAAATATAACTCAGTGACTTATTCTCATATTTTTACGAGCACGAAAAAGGACAAAAGTAAGATCGATGCCATTAATATTTGGTTTTAACGAGCGATATGATAGTACAAAAAACGCTCGACAACTTATTCACACATGATGAAAAGTATGAAACGTCAATGATGGTCGTCAATAAAGTCAGAACACCTCTTTAATTCATCTGTGAACTCCAAAAACTAAGTCAGAATCGACAATAAGGTGTTAAGACGTAAAAAATATTACCAACTATAGAAAAAAGACCCATAAAAGAAACATTAAAAAGGGAATATTCCATTTTCTTTTATATAAAAGTCAAATAGTAAGAAATAGTTACCAATTGATTTTTTACCAAGTTGGAATAGTAAAAATACCACTTTGGAGCTCGATTTTCAAACATCGATTGCAGAATCTACGGTCAGCTGTTTCTCGCCACGTCAGCGACAGGTAGGACTTAACCTTGCTTGTTACCTTTCTAGTGGATTGATTTTTTGTTTTATGGTCATTTTTTTTGGGTTTTTTGGCTTGTTAAGGAGGGGATTGCACATGCCCTGGGTGAAGTGCTTTCCCTTTGTGAGAAGTGCATCGAGGGCTCTCTGACGCACTTCTCCCAGGGAGAAAGTGCATCACTGACGCACTATTCACAAAATCAGGGTGCATCGCCGCAGATCCACAAAGAAATAAAAAATGGGGCAAAGAAGCCCAAACCAAAGCTATAAAAAGGTTCTAATATTCATCTATTTGATGCTTACATGGGTTTTGGATTGCACCATGGTCCAATGGAAAGAACAGGAGCGCGAAATGGAAGATGCCCAAGTGGAAAATGATCCTCATTCAATGAACGCATTGCAAAGATGAAGATTGTTGAAATTCTTTCATGTACAGGGAATGAGGGCCCAAGTACAACTACTGGATTATCTAATCAGATTATGGAATTTGGATCAGCAACATTTCCATGTTGGTGCCCACATTATCACTTTGGATGTAGTGGATATCTACTTTCTAACAGGTTTGTCCAGGGGGGGAGCCCCAATTTCACTATCCGGTCCATGGGGTAGTGACCAGTCGACGGAGAGCTTGGTGGCTCAGTTTTGCACACCAGGGACACAGATGCTTGCTGGGAAAATTCCCATCGAGAACATTCGAGACTAACCCATGCATATCGTCTCTTTACCATAGAGTGGGTGGCGGGAAACAGAGATGCTCATCATGCCACCAAGGCCCGTATACTTTATTCCATCGAGTGTATGGAACCTCCTTTTTATAATTGGTGTGAGGGACTCCTCACCAAACTCAGGGAACATCTCACCAAATGCCACAGGGGTGAGCTAAAAAAGTTCGGGTACGGATCCATCATGGTCTCGTTATTCTTGGAGCGAGTCCCATTGCTGAGAACACAGGTAGAGCTAGATGATCACGATCCGCGAGATCCTCATATGGTTAAGTGGTCGGAGGTCATGGCCCACCATTGAGGCGGATGTCCCATTATCAGTTTTGGTCCCACCTTCTTGAAGTGGCTCACGGGAATATTCTCATGGTTGAGGACTATGCGTACGTGGGTACTGATTTCAGGGGAGACCCCGACTTGGCTCTTCCCAAGTGTGAGCAGTGGGGAGACCTAGGTAAAAATGATACTCTTGTTATGTTTACACATTTTATAATTTTTAATGCTTTTGGGTAGTACTAATGGTTCACATGTTTGATACAGATGTTGGCCCGTCTCTCCCGATAGATGCTTCTCCGATCGAGAGAAAAGGGGTGGTATGAGATATAGTGGCTGCTCATCAGGATGCAGCAGAGGAGCTAAACGAGATGGAGGAGAACCTCCAGATATTGACGTTGGATATTCCCAACGTATCTATAGATGACCTACCTCACCGCCACCAGCGCCAGACAACTAGAGTCGCAACACACTTTGGTCAACTGCTCTGTCGAGTAGCTCAATCCATTATCTGCTAACACGAGCATCCACGGGGATAGCTCATTGTGTGATATATGTACTGAAATCCATAGGATTCATATTTTTGTATCTAGGACTTACTGAAAGCTTAATTGCTTCAGATTTTATATCAATACCACTTTTTTGTACATGATGATATGTATATACAAAACACTATTTTGCGGTTTTATATACTATGTGTTCTATGATGATTAGGTATCTTATGAATGTTAGCTTACACACTATGAGTAGATTACATGTTATGCCATTTTATGCATCTTTGATGAAAATTCGTATGAATGTGCAATGTACCAATCTAATATAAAATTAGCTAGGGAATCAGCAACCGTGTTCATGTTTCTCGGAACGTGTAGGTATGGAATTGACTCAAAGGACCTCTCCAAGAGATGTACTCATCGGAATAGACATAGTAATATGGGGTTGCAAACAGCGTAGACTCAATTGAGATGGGATACCACTAGTTGTGAATTGAGATAGATAACAAGATGATCCACACCCAAGCAACAAGCATTGTTCAATAATCCAATTACCGCATGATACTCGGCGGCATTGTTGGTCGCAAAGCCTAAGAAAGTTCCTCCTGAACTAATCAGTTCACCGGTAGGGGAATATAGTACCCAAGCTACCAAAGCGAGGTTATGGGTGTGACAGCTAGCGGTGTTTACGAATCAAAAACACGTTTCCATCTGCACATCTAGACAGAACATGGTATAAGCGTAATGATAATATCCTAACACACTAAAAATAAAGTGTCACACCAAACAAAACACATGTCATGTACAATATATACAAAGTACTATTGTGAAAATGATTAGGCATAGTATCACTTTTGGTAGAGCCCATTCCGATGCTCCCCCAAAGATATCCTGTCGTAATCCTCAAGTTCATATGCTCCCTTTTCCAAAACACGTTTAACCACATATGGAACGTGCCACATAGACTCAAGTTTTCTTGCCCCCAGCTTATCGTGTTTTTGGTCGTAAGTAAGGACCAAATATCCCTTGTTGAAGATACGAGATTTCACTGATTTGTCGTACTGGGCCTTTATGCATTTCTTCTGCCTTCATTATCCAGAGCTGCATCACGGCGGGTTTCATCGAGTTTTTCCAAGTATCAAAATCGTTATTCCTTGCTAATGGTGTTTGGTAAAAGTTCAACAACGAGTTTCAGTGACAAAAACTTGCACTCTATAGGTAATACTGCCTCTAGTCCGTAAACCAATTGAAAGGGTGTAAAACCAGTGGCAATTTTAACAGAGGTCCTATACGCACATAGGGCTGAAAAAGGCATGGTATGCCAGTTGGACTTATGTGTTCCACCATACACTGAATCATGGTTTTCAAGACCTTGTTAATGGCCTCTACTTGTCTGTTTGACTGGGGATAGTAGGGATTTGAGTTCTCATGTCGAAAATCCAGTCTGGCGCTTAGTTCATCCAACATGTTGTTTTCGAAATGTGATCCATGGTCAGTGACAATGGCTTGAGGGACTCTGAATTTCCAATGATATGATTGAACATAAAGAGTGCGGTAGTTTCACCGTCTTCTTTGTACGTAGGCATAGCCTCAGCCCACTTGGTAAAGTAGTCGACTGTGACAATAACATAACCATGCCTCCCGGTCGAGGTAGGATTACAGTGCATGAAGTCGATGCCCCATTTGGAAAAGGGACCGACGACAATAACTAGATGTAATGGGGCGGGATGTGAGCGCTTTTTATAGTGAAAAAGCTGGTAAGGAGGACACTTCTTGACGGATTCAATACAATATTTGAAGATGGAAGACCAATAGTATCCAGCGCATAGGATTTTCTAGGTTGTAGCCATCTTAGAAAGATAACCACCACATGCCCCCGAGTGACAATCATTCAATACATGCTCGGCTCATGAGTTAAACAGCGTCGTAGGATAGAATCGACACCACAACGATATAATGTGTCACCAATGATGAGGTAATACTTTGTGTGGTGATGGACACGATGACATTCATCACGAGATAAATGAGGACCGAAGCATTGGGTCTGGATATATAATGTGATGTCTCCATACCATGGGTCAGAAGTACTGATGAGAAACAAGGACTCGTTAGGGAGAGATTCCATGGGCTCAGTTTCCTGATCAGTACGGGGAAGATCACAAATAAGTACCCGCAAAAACCAAAGACTTCTTTGATTTGGCCTTCTCAAACTGGAGGTCGAATTCCTGAAGAATCACAATCCAGCACGAATATTTTCCCCCGAGTAACTGGCGCGTAACAACATGCTACATGGGGTTCGAGTCGGTGATGATAGTGGTAGTGCGAAGGAGGATGTAATGATGGAACTTCTGTACAACAATGACTACTGCGACAGCTAGCTTCTCAACATGAAAATACCAAGTTTCGGAGTCAATGAGACCCTTACTAAGGTAGTATATCACATGCTCCTGGGCGGGACTATATTCCTGTACCAAAACCATAGAAATGGTGGAAGTGGAAGCAACAAGATAAAGGATATAATCCTTGGTGTAATTCGGCGGTTGCAACACGAGTGTATGAGTGATATCATGTTTGAGGTTGTTGACGGATTGTTGAGCATAATCATCCCAAATGAATGGGACGTCGCTCTTGAGAAACTGCATGTATCCTTGTGTTTTTTCTGCGAAATTGCACACGAAACGCCTTAGGTAGTTTTCCTTCCCTTACAAACTTAGGAGTTCCGTAATATCCATAGGTGGTGGTAGATAAATGATGGCTTCCACCTTGAGGGGATCGATGCCGATCCCATCCTTTGAAATGATGAAGCCTAAAAGGAGTCCAGACTCGACACAAAAAATGCCCTTGTGAGGATTTAAATGGATAGTATACCGTCGACACCTGAGGAATACTACTGTCAGATGATCGATGTGGAAATCACGACAATTCGAATGAGCAGGGTGATCATCTAAGTAGGGTTCCGTAAAATCCTTCACATCATGGAATGCATACGACATATCCCTCTCAAATGTAGCACCAACATTTTTAAGGCCAAATGGGAGTTTACGATTTGCGAATGTACCCCATGGGTAGATGAAATCCATCTTATGTTGGTCGGCAGGGTGGGTCTCAATTTGATTATAGCCAGAAAATCCATTCATGAATGAGAATATGACGCTTCCAGCACAGTTGTCGATAATTTGGTCAATGAATCGGGTAGGGTAATTGTCCTTGGGACAATACTTATTCAAATCCATGTAATCGACACAAACCCTAATGGTGCCCTATTTTTTTGTAACGGGGACAACATTAAAAACCCAATCTATTAAGTGAACAAGATAAATGAACCCATCCTTCAATAGATTTTCTATTTCTTCCTTAATAGCCACAATTTTCCTAGGGTGCACAAGATGGAGTTTTTTCCGGAAAGGTTTTGCGTCGGGATATGTTAGAATCTCATGCATAAAAATGGCAGGATCAATCCCGGGCATTTCCTCGTAGCTCCATGAAAAGGCATCACATAATTGTTTAAATAAGGCCGTAAAAGTGGTGACTTCTTCCGGAGAACAAGTTTGTCCTAGGTGAATTTGTTCCACAACTCCAGGTTTTACCGAGATGTCGATCGGAAAGGTGGGCATGATGTTAGCCAGGTTTCCTTCACTTACTGTATCAACTGTCAAGATAGGATGTTGAGGGTAAGGAAAGACATCCGGTGAAATAATTGTTTCAATGGCGTTCTCTACCGAGTCTAATGGAGGAAGGAAGGACGATCTATGGTGAAGGTATTCCCACGGGGGTTCATCCGTACTCATGATCTCCATAATGGACTCATCAAAATGAAATGTCTGGAGTAGGGGGTTAGGTAGGGATGAGGTCTGCTATAACGACAGATAACTTGAGGTAGATGCGATGGAAGAGTGGACATCTGGTAAATCAGGGGCTGATTGGATGGCCTCATAAGTAGCTTCTGCAGGGCTAAGAGGCATCACATCTCCAATTGAATCCAAATGATCTAGATCGGGCACAATCCATTGGTTTGTTGAGTAATGAGAGGACGAAATTATGTTCACCATGGAAACATGGGCAGGGGGATATAGTATTGGAAATACCCCCATGAGGGATGAATCTTTAAGGAGTCCTACTCCCACACTCTCATATATCTGCATAGAGTGTCCTAAAAGAGGGACATTGTCTGCAGGATGAGTAGTGGTGTCAGGTGTACATAAATCTAATTGGTCGATAGTGACAATATTCCCTTGGTGGGAAAATTACACAATGCGGAAAACAGGTGATTCAACCACGGTCATGGCATATAACCACTTTCGACCAAGTAAGAGGTTGTAATCCAATGGGGCACCGACGACTTCAACGTTAATGGAAATTCTCTTACCACCCAAATCGACGATCGAAGATTGTAACAGCCCGTGAGGTTGAAAACCACGTCCATCAAAGGATTTCAATATGGTGGGGGAACGGTTCAACTTGGGGGATCCAATGGATCACCAACAGGATAACGACATAACCAATGTGGAGGATCCTTTTTCTAAGGCAATACGATGGATGCTTTTCCCAGAAATGTTAGTAACAATTTGAAATGCAAGTTGGTGGGAAAGCCTCAACTTGAAATACTCTAACTTGAACATGATGGTGTTGGAGGAATATGGATCTATAGCTCCTATGGCAGATAACAGGGTCTTATGCTGAATGGGGAAGTTTTGTAAGACTTCTAACGTCGACATGACACAAGGAGCTTGTGCTAAATCCTCTAATATATTATAGTTTTGAACATCCCGAGCATTTGGATTGAAAATGAATTTTCGAATCGTGCTCTTTGGTGGACGCAATACTGAATATTGTAAAGGTTCTCTATGACGAGAGGACATTGAGGTGAAGGAATGCTAGATGTAGACGTGGGGGATTTTTCAGGATTACCTCCGTTAGATTCCTTGGTAGAAGGAGAGTCATATGATGGTGATCGAGTATTTAATTTGACTGTTTCACTCAGTATCATGAGAACATGAGCGATTGAGGACGGTTCTCCTTGAGAAGGAGATGGTTATTGTGAAATAATTTGTTGTTGTGTGGGGAAGGGATCAATTAAGACTGCAGGTGTGGGGTTCCCTTTAAGGAGCTTTTTCACTTCCTCCCGATGTGGGCATTCTTTAGTGAAGTGATCATCACCACATAGTAAACAAGGATATTTAACCTTCCGCTTTTGTTTATTGTGTTCGGGATTGTTTTTTGGCTCCTACTCGTTAGAAGACTTTTTAGATTTACCTTTTTTCTTATTTTTACGACTGGGTTTTTGAGGTGAAGCATATTGAACTGGATTCACTTCTTTAGTGGAAGCAGGACTGGGTGATTGTTTGGTGTTGTGTCCAACCTGTGCTGCGGGTGGGGTCGATCTATGATGGCTCTGTCATCCACCAGATTTGTAGCAGGTTGGGTATGAATGGAACCAATAATGCCATGATCAGTATGAAGTCCCGTAGGTGGTTTTGTTAGATCATAAGTAGGGAGGGGGACATCGGGAATGATATCATATAGGGTGCCATATTGGGCATAGATGAGGTTTAAATGCTGGGCACAAGATATAGCTTGTTCTTCCGTAACAACCCCACCCATGGCTACGTCTTTAACTATGACAGGTAGCAGTGACTTCGTGAACCAATCAGCTAGTAGTTGGTCCGGAATGGGAGCTTTAATAAGACATCGTCTCCTCCTACACTCATGAATGTGATCGGAAATGTGAGTGGCATTAGTTTGGCGGAGAGAAGTCAAAATATCCGTGCCAGTTTCATAGCAGATCGGAAGCTGAAAGTGAGTAAAAAATGACAACTAAAGATCGAAAGTCGGGAAAGGGATGTGGTGGCAACTCAATGTACCACTTTGCGGCAGTACTAGTAAGGGTTCATTGATATAACCTCAAACATATGGAATCATCCATTAAGGAATTGGACGAACACCACAAATGATAATTCATAACGTGGTTTCTAGGGTCCTCATTGAGTTTTCCGTCAAACTTTTGAATATCTTATGGTAACTTCACAGGAATCGTAGGCCAATTGTGACCATGATGAATAGGATCATTAGTCAAACGAGACAGATCTCGTAGATCAAGTGTGGCCATTAATGGTAGTTGTTGGTTTGGTTGTGGATACCGGTAATACTGATAAGGCATCGGTGTACCAGTAAGACCATGGATATATTGATCTTATGGTCCTCCCATAGGAAATTGTCCATATGGAGCTAGGCCTCCTGGGTTGGGAGGTGGACCTAAAGGAGGTCCTCCGCTGGAATAAGGGGGTCCTTTTTCAGAAGGTGAGGGTCCTCCTCCTCCAGAATAAGGTGGTCCTCCACTAGATTGTGGGGGTCCTCCTCTACCAAAATAAGGTTGTCCTCCACTAGAAGGTGGGGGTCCTCCTCCTCCAAAATAAGGTGGTACTCCGCCATAAGGTGGGGGTCCTCCTCTTCCAGAATAAGGTGGTCCTACGTAGAAAGGTGGGGTTCTGCCTCCTCACAAATATAGTGTTGGTTGGGGTGGTGTACTGGATGGTGGGGGAGGTGGTGGGACATGTTGTGGAGGTGGTGGGAGTGGTCCACCGACTGGAGGTCCAAGCAGTGGAACATTATGGTTCCCCCATGGGGTGTTTTTGTTTTCGGGATAGGGTAATCCAAGAAAAAGGTTTCCTGGATAATTTTGTCCTATAGTAGCATTATGATTGCCCGGATAGATATACCCCCATGGGGGTTGGGTCCAGATAGATGTTACCCCCGTGTGATGTGTCCACGTAGGTTGTCCCATGGTTGGGAGAGAACTGCTAACCATACTATAGTTCAAATATGAAGCATGTCCTCCACTCACATTATGTCCACTAACTGGGCGATGCCCCCAGTTAGGTTAGGTCCACCAGCTAGGGATTGCCCCCCAATTGAGAATTTTCCACTTATAGGAATGTGCCGAGTAATCGAATAATGACCACTAATCGTAGGTTGAACCATAGATAATTGTTGACTACTAAATACGAGATGACCTCCACCCAACGGTTGAATCACATGTAGATGATAACCTCCCCTCGAGTTTTGAGGTGGGGGGTGGTGGAGGTAACGTTCCAGTAACATAGTTAATAGTGGCTGAAGGTTTCCCTCTAGTGGTTGGAGTCAGATGGTAAGTTGAACCGGTCACCTGAATTTGAGGTATACTGGTCAGGAATGATGGTTGACCTGGTTCATAAGTGGTCACGGTAGGTGTAGATGTTCCTGGTGAAGAAAAAGATAAAGAATGTATAGGGAAATGTTGTTCAAAGGTTCACACTTCCAGATTAGGCTTAGGTGGAAAACTCTGTCGTCTAATGTCATTATCGAAGGTTCATAAACGTTTGATAGTTTCATAAATAGGTGGGAGAAATATGTCATTAGGAATCCATGTAGGAAGCCTATGAAATGCGGTTTCCACCGTCGGAAGTGACTCAAAATTGGAAACATGTTGACCTAAAAAATTATCCCAAAATGATGCAGTCGGAACGAAATCTATTGATACCGGGTTGTCCTGGGGTCGACTGAAAATCCAGTCCGTGGCTCCAGGATTTCCTTCCATCGAATGATGAAAATATGTATCGTGTGAAGCAGGTTGTTCCACAATCAAAGGACCCATAGGATCAGTGATAGGTGTATTTGCAGGAGATGAATAGTTCATTGCCGACTCCATGGTAGAAGTATCTTCTTCATGTGACACAGATGTGGTAGGTTGATCCATAGTTTCTCCCTGATTTCTCCTCCTGGTTAAGGGGATATTCAGGTGGCAAGTTTAAAATTCTACGGGATCTTCTTAGAGGTTGATCAGCCATAATGAATGAACAAAAATTTATCCTAAGAGTTTTATATACAAAAAGAAAAAAAATACACTCCAAGATCTACTTAAGCTAAAGATGCAAGAAAACTTATGTGGTAGGTGTGGATTCAATGGTCTGGAACCTCACGGGATTATAAAGGAGTCGCAACTTGCGATATACCATAGGGTCCAACAGTTATACTCAACCTAATTTTTCATAGAACTAACCAGGTAAGATTAGGACCATACCCTTGACCGTATAACCCGACTACTTGATAGTACGTGCAGAGTAGCTCCCCGAGTGTTGTTCTCAGTGTATTTACACGCCAAGATGGCCAATCGGTTAACTCGTATGGTTACAGGAATCCTAGTAGGGTCTCCTGATATACACAAGGTACGTGGCAGCTCAAATCCATAGTGGTGATGTCTAAAGCACAACCGCACGATAAGATCCTCCTGTTATACTATTGAGTACGTGAAGTACCTTTCTATTTACCCGAAGGTACATGAAAGGTTGTTCGATATACCGATTGGTACGTGGAAGAAATACAAGCCCTCGGGATGAAGTGCAGGAAAATAACGACAACTTCCACACTTAAAGATGTCAGAACACGTCTCTAACTTAACACAAGTTTCTATACAGTTGTATCCTAATGATACTGTTAAATTTTATCTTGACGGTTAAGTGAATGCATGAGGTGTAGACGGGAATTTAAAATGATGCAAATCTTAACTACATCCAAATGCAAATATTTTCTTTTTCTTTTCAATTAAAACTAGCTAAGGTCGGGAGAAATCTTTTTTGTTTTCGATAATGAAATGAACAAGTACCTCTATACTTTCAAAATCAACCAAAAAGACTCAAAAACACACTTTCAATAATCCAACAAAAATAAATAATACACCAAATACTTTTTTTTTGTATTTTCAAGTTAAGCGAATATACGAAAAAATGAAAAGAATAATTTCCTTTTGAATGCAATAACTCCTATTTTCCAAAATAATGATCAAAAGTGGGAAGAAAATAAAAAATGTGAGAATTTTCACTATCTCTGGAATGCTTTGCAAAAGTTCAAATGCACTTAGAATTTTCAAGGAAATGATGAATAAATTTTTCAAACCCAAGAAAATCCAAGCCAATAATAATTTTCTAAGCTTTTCAAATATCTCTTAATACTCACTCCACGGCTTAAAAGTTCTCTACAACAATTCGAAGAAACAAGCTTGAAATGAAGATAATAAACAACTTTGATTTTCTAATCAATGTGCTTAATATATCTGAGAATTATACCACTTTCAAAACCTATATTTAGAAAAATCAAAGAATATACTACTGCACACTTCGATTGATTGGAAATTCTCAAAGAAAAATAATCACCCAAAATCTCAAAGACACACAAAAACACACAAAATTGAGAAAAATCACAACAATCAAATGTTGGAGTGCTTAGAAGTTAGATCGAACAAATCAGATGACCTGAAAAGGAGTCACAAGACTAAGTGTGCTCATGGGGGATTCAAATTTCCCACATTGAGGGATACACCTGCTTGACTAGCTAGGACTCAAATCAATATTCAAACTTCAAAAATAAGCCAAGGATGAAGTATGCTAGGTCTAGGAGGTTCTGTAGCAATGAATGAAAAACACACAGAACTCAAAAATCAAGCCAAAAACCAACTTTGAGAATTTTAAGCATTGGATTCCAAATAATGAAGGGCGACGTGCCCTACAAAGGTGCACCAGAGCATTGGGAGACCCAACAATGCGCTCTGCACATTGGGTAATCACATCAATGACGCAGGATGTAAAATGACAGAGAGCGTTGGTGACGCAGTCTACTAACAGGCTAAGTGCGTCAGAATTACAGTGACGCGGGTGATGAATGGCACAAGTGCGTCGGGCGGGATCTAAGCAACAAAAATACAAATTCTCTAAGAATAAAAAGGAAAGAGGCTCAATAAAAGATCCCAAATAGAGTTTGGATATCCCATAGACTCTTTGATGGTCTGATCCAAAAAGAATAAGCAATTTCGAGGCTAGAGGCTAATTGGAAAGAAATCAAAGAATCCAAAAATGCAATGAAATCAAAGATTATGGACTACTATCCCTAGTATGGTCACCAAATTTGTTTGCGGACAATCTGTATGAGCGTACTCAAATAGATCTCCCAAGTCTGAATGGTTCAGATCTACAACAAATGAATACATAACATAAATACTATTCATGAATCAATTGAAATGCAAGACAAATGAAAGAGATGGCTTACCTCAAGTATGCAGTTCCTCTCTCCTTTTTGTTCTAATATCTGAGTCCCTATATTCATATATTTAGCTGCAAAACCAAACAATACATGTGTAAACAAACAAGTAATAAAAGCACATGGATGTGAATTGATCTAGATCAACAGCCAAAGAAGTTAATCCTAAACATCATTAACAAAATAAAGTCTATGGAAAGAACTTGTATTAAATGTAATAGTAAGAAGTACAAAGGGAGAGATGTTACGACTGATGCTTTGACATCATAACCTCCTTCCAACAATCCTAGCCTCCAAGATCAAATGCTTAGCCTCCTAACGGATGAAGATGATCACCTAGAGAAATTATTCCAGCACAAAAGTACTCTATCCTTCCTCTTTTGAAAATGGAGTGAGGGTTCATATATAGAGAGCTAAAGGGATAGGAGAGGTTTTGTATTTAGGGGAGAGGATTAAGGGATCATCCCACTAGACAAGGGGATCGAATGCCACCTTTCCAGGTAAGTAGGGATAAATCTCCATGCCATCCAATCTTTGAGAAGTCGCTCGAAGCTTCTCTTTATCCATTTTAACCAACTGCGATGCAACTTGCACAAAGGAAACATGCGCCAAAGAGGGATCAATGTACCTTGTACAAGAGCACACTGCGTCACTGACGCACTCTGCTAAGGTGCAGAGCGCATCACCTTGAACCTAACGGACCTTACTGGATAGTAGGGCACGTTAGAGTGACAACAAAAGGTTAAAGGGAATGACAACAACTTCTCTTTCTGATCCAGGTGGATATCGGTGGCGACCCACCTCCTCCAACTGGCTCAAAACAGTTTTTTGGCAACTCTTGTAATTTACTATTTTTAGCGGTTTTTCGAGTCCTAAACTTCCGAGGCCGTTTTGAGGCCCTAAATGACCTTTTTTAGCAATTTTGGGGGGGAAATATGGCATCCATTTGGCCCCATTCAAAAGTTGTAAATCTCGGATAGACCTTTCCAACAGGCTACCGAGCGCCCCAAACGGAGATCGTATGCAAAAGTTATGACCCCGGGAAGTTGACTGTTCAACTAACCACCTTGAGGCCGCAAACTTTATGACGATTCATATTCTAGGGTTAGGTTTTTGGATGTTTGGGATTCTTTCCCTCATGCTTATGATAAATAGGCCCTTTCGGCCTCTCTTTGTATTCATCTTGGCACAAATGAGCATAGCAGCCACATCTCTTCTCAGAGATAGCTACAACCATTCTAGCTATTGTATTTTACAGTCTATTCTATTTTTCGCTATTTAATAGAATATGTGTTTACTGTATCACTGTGTCATTTGCAATATATATGTGTATTTGATTATGTAAATTCTCTTTTATTTTGTTCCCACATAAATCTGGATCACTTTCACTGTTTTAGATTAGGGACTTTAGGGATCCAGGCATACAGAGGACACATGAATCATAATAACGATATTTTGGTGTAAAAATATTCCTCTAGCACAAGTTAGACATACCTTGTACCTTCCAAAGGATCCAATGGTTCAACAAATCTCATATCCCCTCCTTCAAATGTCATCAACCTTTTCTTGATATTTATAATTTCCTGGTTCTCAATTTCCCAATCAATACCAATAAATCCTAGATAGGGGTTGGTTTCATCTACAATTTCTATAACTTCGAAGTCATCATAGCGTCGTAGACCATTAATGTCAACAAGAACACCCAACATTCTTTCAAATGGTATTACTTTATGTTGATTGGATAATCGCAATTGGACAGGTGACCATACCAACTTAGGTTTTCCCATAGCTTCCCATGTTTGTTTAGTAATTAAATTCATGTCTGACCCTAGATCCAATATAATGAAATCCATGTCGAAGTCCCCAATCTGTGCACTAAGTCATAGTTCCTTCCCTGTTCTGATCCTCTTTTTCAATTTATTTAAAGCTTTTCCCTGGGGATTATCTTTTTCTGATTCATCAATTAAGCTCTGTAATTCCTTTAAAGCAGTTTCATCTTTTACTAAGTATAGACCGATTTTTAAAAAGTTCTTCAATGTACTTTATTTTCCTAAGATTCTTTTTGGAACTGATCGGTCAAATCAAACTGGGATATCATATATAGAAACTTCATCGAAGAATAGGGTTGTAGATGTCGAATGTCCCTTCTAATTTGTAGTAAATTCCTTCCTTGCATACACAAATGTCTTCTTTTCCTTCTGAACATCAAATGGTATCGTTCGTTGTGTTGTTGGTCTGATTTTAGGATCACAAGGCTTAGTACATATTTCTCTATCATCTCATATCACGTCTCCTCTTCTTGTCACAACAGGGACAATCATATGCTCTTGACGTGGTTCGGCTAAGATCTTCTAGACATTCAGATTCTGGTTCTGATTTCGATTCTAATTTTCCTTAGATTTCCATTTTGCTATAAGTCGTGCACAATCCTCAATAGTATGGTCCTGTGCTCGAAAGTATGTATATGTCGAACAAGGATTCGGACAACCCTGTAGAAATGTCATGGCTGACCACAGTTGTAACATATTATCTAACCTCTACCTCGACCAAGTACTCCCGATCCATGTCCTCAGAAGCCACCCCTTGGTTGATTAAATTGTGCACTACTCCCTTAACCTTATTCATCACCTTTCATCTGATAAGCATCTGTAGTCCTTTCTTTGAGCAGTTGATATGCTCGATATTCCTTCTCATCATGACCAACTAATCGATAGAATTTACAAAACAGGCTTTGCAGAGTACTTACAATTTTCTACAATAAGTAGCATTCTTCTAGTCGATGCCCCCCGGTTTGAGAGATCCTACACCAGATTCTAGCTCCAAGATTCAACGGATTAGGAGCTCCGACAGCTATATAGTCTTGAAATGATGTGCACTGGTATTTCGACTGACCCTCCTCCTTACATATGGTACACCAAACATATTACCTTTTGTCCTTTCCTTTCTTGATGTCTTGGCTTTGTAATGACAGGTTCACCAGCTGTGATTGGATTTGAGCCATACCTGCTCTAATATCTCCAATGGGTGATGCTTCCAACTTCATATACAACTCAAGGGCCTAAGTCTACGACACAATATTTTCCTACATCAAGGGAAATCTGATATGTGGTAGTAAAGTGGTTATAAACCACTCCTTATGTTGAACATCAGTCATATAGAAGCTTACACGGGCCATCAGTGTCTTGAATCTCTGGTCGAAATCCTAGACAGATTCATTTGTCAATTTCCTTATCTCTTTAAGTTTGGTAATACACTATGACTCAAATTTTGGATTCTTAAATTCATCTTTTAAGGCATCTCTAATTTCCGCCAGTGTCTTCTACAGTTTTCTAGTAGCTAATTTTGAGAACTTCATGAACCAATCCAAAGTGCGACCTCTAAAGGTTGTAATCAATTGCACTATTTTCATGTTGTCATCCTGCACTTGCTTAACAGTGTAGGATGCATCACAAAAGAACTAGTGCTCTTATGGGTCCTCTGACACATTTCCATGGAAAATTGGTAGTTTCATATCATCCTCAACCATTTTGTTTCTTGGAGGTATTGGTTGATTTTGTAATATAGGACGAACACTTACAGTAGGATTATTCATCGAAGTACTATTATGTCCATCACTACTTTTACTTTCTTGAACTAGCTGCGATGGGATAGTATTTCTTACCTCAATTTCTGGAGATGCACATGGGGTCACAGGTATTCCATAGTGTCTGGACTGATCTAGTTCAATAGGATTATCCTCGGAAGTAGGTTGATATTCTTCTTCTTCTTCAGTTTCTTCTTTATCAACATATTATTCTTCAAGTTGTGATACTGGTTCATAGTCCTTTCCTTCGGTCACATTACAACCCTTTCCTTTTGTCACAATTCTCCTTCTATTAATTGACCGAAATATTCTTCCACTCCTCAATAGACCACACTCTTCATATGTTTCACTGTCTCCTTCCCTTTTCATATCAGCACACTTCTCACAAAATATTTTCAAACCATTCCCCACTGACATCCCGAACCACCACACACAAGTGGTTTACTCATTGGATTCGATTATCATAACCCCTTTTCATAAAGCAAAATTTTAATTGATAGTTTCAAATATTTCAAGTACTTACCTTGCGATCCTTGGAAGAACTCTGTTTCAGTAGTGTTATAGGATTTTATGGTGTCTACAAAAAACTCTTTAGTATACCCTTCTAATATTCTATTTAAGCAGATATCAACAACGTGAGATATTTTATTATCAACACCTTTAAGGGTTTGGATTAGCTCGGGTGTCTGAACCGTAGGATCACCCCCTTGAAAGCACCTCTTTTGTAATGTTAACCTTACCAACCATTTATTCATTAGGATAGGAAATTCTCCAAAGAACACTTCATGAATGTCTGAGAAAATATACTCACCTAACCACATTTCTACATCAATACGTGGATCTTTTTTCTATATTTCAACAAACTCTCTCAGCTTCTTATCTACCCAATCTTGGATCTTGGACTTAGTAGGATGCCGCATACCCCTTCGACACAGATCCTGGTCCTAGAAACGAAACGATTTCCTTGTGCAGATCTACTTCGACCAAGGTTCACTCAGTTAAACACCAACAAACCCCAAGACACCGGCCCTTTCAGCGTCACCTACAAAGCAGGTGAAGTCTCACCCAATGTATCTATGGGAGCTGTAGGAACCAAGATTCTACAATAGTGAAGGGGTGCGACATGAAACCAACAACCATAACATTCTTAACCTCGATGGAAAGCATTACTTAACTCCTCGCAGGATTTCATACATCTAACATTTTAATTAACTGTGACATATGTTCATTCACATACCATTCATGCACATGGACCTTCAATTATGCAACAATAAACATCATATAACAACAAATACCATACATTATCACAATAAACATACAGATTGGACTCCAGATATAACATGGAAACCCAAATAGGAGAAAAATACATAATCATTTTCTTTATTCATGAGTCGTAGTTAAAATAAGCACTTCATGTTTTACAATGACTTACAGATTTTCTCTTCTCTTATAGTGGATCTGCACACACAATCTGTAGAACTTGTTACTCTTCTCCTCACAACATCCAATATCTTCGATGTACAAAATTTAACTCACAAAATATTGAGCATCGACTGACTAATGACATACAATAGAATGGCTAAATAATTTTCTAAAAGCCTAAAAAATCCCAACCCGTTACATATTTATAGGGCACACACAGCCTTACCTACTCCCACTACTCTACTACTCAACTAATCCACTCATAAATGTAAGTGGACAAAACTCCTAACTAACTCACTCAACTCTACCCTTGACATAGTCAAAATTCCAAACATCTTGTATTCTCGACCGCTTTGTCGGAGTTGACTCTTCGTTTTCAGACCACTTCGCTTTGGCCATGTTCAAACCAAAATTATGCAAAAATTTACCCCAAAAATTTACCTATCCCAACACATCCCTTTTCCATTGATGTCAGGGGGACAAACGACGCAGTGGAAAAAATTGTAGATACTATACAAAAACATAATTGGTGAATACAGAATTGCAGACAAGGGGAGTATCTATAGCTTTGTTGCAAAATTGTCTAAGGATTTCCATCAATGAAAAAGGGGGGTATTTTTGGAAATATTGTTTTAATTGATGTCAAATGAAATGATATATTTTTTCCATTAATGTAATACTCCTATTTTGAGCCTTAGTTTTTATTGGCTACAATGTAAATATTGTATAAATGCAATGTGTGTTTTCCCTAGTATGGAGCTCAAGGCCAAGGCCCCACTAGAGGATGTTCAGGTTTTATTTGAAAGGAAAGTATTTGACATTTTTATTATCCATGTGTAATTAATCCATGAGAATTTGTAAATGATGTAAATTTTAAATATTGCAATAAAAATACCAAGAAAATTGGCTAAGGAGGAAACCAATGAGAAGGGGCCATGTGTATCCACTAGGGAGAGGTGAGGGTGTTGTGGGATTGGAACCCATGCTTCCACATGTCCATTTTTTAATCCATTTGACTCCCCATGCTGACATTAATGCTATGGTAAGAATGTGCTTCCACATGTCCATTTTTTAATCCATTTGAAGTCGATGGAGTATAGAGCAGCCCTGCAACCCGTATGCAAGGTATGGCCATGTTTTTCCTTGACCCGCACGCCACTCTACCCTGGGAATTCATATTTCATGTTTACCACTCCATTAGGAAGAATATATAGAGAGGAAAATGCAAAGAACAAAGAGCCGAACAGTGGGCAAGAAGAGAATCATGATTTCTGAGAAAACAATATTTTTGAGCGCTAAATCCACCTAGAAATTGGTATGGGAAGCTAGATCCAGCAAGGGATCCGTCGGTCTGAACCCTATGGCTATTTTGTAGTGTGTGAAATGATCAGAAAACCATGAAGAAAACCTTGTGTTGGTGGTCGAGAAACCAATTGCGGGATAGAGTTGTTTGGCCATAGAAAGTGAAGAAAAAACCTAAGTGAAAAGAACAGATAAAGGATAGGACAGAGGGTAGGGTTGCTTGATAAACCCATTCAAGGCTAGAGTCTCAAGGATCCATAAGTTTGGACCTTTCTATGCCCACCCTGAAGAGAACTAGAGGGAAAGTATGGCCTGAGGGACTATATAGCAGTGAAGGGAATACTTCCTTGTGTTGGGTGTGGTAGGTATTGTGGGTTCCAAGACTGTCTGAGTGTGAATTGAGAGGCTTGTAGCTCTGAGGATGAGCCTAATTATCCCTCCTTAGTGGATACACAACCCAGCTCGGGAGTGGTCTCTCAGCTGAAAGAGTATAAGCAGTACAAAGACCTATGGTTGGGTGGAACGTTTCTCTCATATAACCAATTTCTTTGGCAACTTCATTTCCAAGATAAGTGCTTTATGTGGTGTAAAATGATGCTAATTTCCTTATGTTATGTTATGCTTTCTATGTTCAAGTTATTGAATGAATGATTGCATGAAGTTGATCAATAGGGAACTATGTATAAGCCTGAGTATGAGGTTGAGTTCATGTTTGAATGCTTCACCAATTGCATGAGTTTGATGTAATGCTAACCTTGCAGGTTGTAGTTGCATTGACTAGTTTAGTTCAATAATATTTGTTTAGTTATGCATTGCATCCACCTTTATGAGGGACTGCTTAGCTTCATCTGGACTTGGGGAAGGAAGTAGATAACCCATTGTAGTGTTTAATGACCCTCTATGGGTTAGGTGAAGGGAGAATCCATGGCATAGGACAAACAAAGTTCCTTGTAGAAGTTTAATGATGCATTGAGAGAGTTTTAGGTAAGACTACGGTTGGAAAAATGACAAGGTTAGAGTGCTTAGATATGGTGGGGAATCATACCAGTGGATAGATATCTCCAATGTATTTCCAACGGTACCAACCTTGTCCAATTTGGTCTAAGGATGGAGGAGATATCACCCTCAAAATTTTGCAGGTGAAGTTGTTGGTGCAGGGGTATGTGGTCCCGACCTTCCGCATCCATAATGCATATTGTGGAGGCCGGGGATCGACTGTCGGAATTGCGTGGCTAGACTTACGCCTTTCTACATTTGCAAAGTGGATTGAGGATTGTGGAAGTCGGAAGGGAGAATGCCATGGAGATGGCACATGGAATTTCCGGCTTTCCACATCCGCAAAGAGGATTGCGGATTGCGGATGTCGGAAGCTCGATTTCCACAGGGTTGGTGCAATGGATTTTCGATTTTCCATATCCGCAAAGCAGATTGCGGATTGCAGAAGGTGCTTTTTCATGGGACTACGAATCGATATTTTAGATTTCCAACTTCCACAATGCGGGTTGCGGATTGCAAAAGTCAGAAGGGTAAATTTTCAGGACGGAAATTTGAGGGTCCAACTTGTGAGTTCCGCATGTGGATTGTGGATTGTGGAAGTTAGACAAGCAATTTTAGATGCTGTGGATTTGACTTCCAGCTTCTGATTTCCGCATTGCGTTTTGCGGAAGTCGAAAGTGTGATTTCTACGGAAGGGTAGGTTTGGAAATCCAACTTCCGAATTATGGTTGTGGATTGGAGGCCATTGCGGATCGATGGTAATTGCAGCTGTGTGTAAAAATGGATGTAATTGTTTGAATTTTTTTTTATCAGGGTCTCCCATCACCTCTAAAGGAAACCAAGGAGAATGGTGATGTGACAAAGTGGTATTAGAGACCACCTTGCAGCACTAGGGATACTTGGGCCGAACCGTGAATGAATTTACAGATAGAGAAGCACCCATGGTGCGGTTTTGATAATTATTTATTATTTTTGTTGTTGCCCCAATGGCTAAATTCCAAATTTGTATGGATGCTTGTGTTTTATATGTGTTATTATGTCTAATAAATGTCTCTATAATGCAAAATGATTGCAGCAATAGTATTTAAATCATACAGTAGGGGAAACATATAAGGAAAGCGGGAAAATGGTGACCATTAACGATTCCCAGGATCCTTATGAGTAGGAGGACGATGTGCTGGGATAAAATGTGCAAGAAGCACATACTGAAACCAAATCTAATGGAAGAAGGGAGAAAATAACTCCCCCGAACTTGGATGAGACCATGGTGAGCTTCAACGAGAGATTAATGAAGGTGCAGGAAGAGCAGCACCAGCTCAATTCCGCCATCTTGTGGAGCCTCATGGATATGCGTCAAAGGATAAATTGTGGGTCTAGCCCAAGAAACGAGGGTCGAGAAGAAGAAGATGCAGGAAGTCTCTCTAGAGGTCGTTCTAGGAAGCGAACTCCAAGCCCTAGAAGGAATTATGTGAGTAAAAAAAACAGAACACCCTCTCCACGTTCTATTTCCATCCGGTCATGCGACTCTAGATATTCTCAGAGAAGCCCGAGGCACACTTCCAGTAGGTTTGAAGGAATAAAGAGGTTCATAGGGATCCAATAGGGAGAATTTAGGAAGGCGAGGCCTCCCAACTTTGATGGAGAAAGAAAAACAGGTCAAGAGGCAGAAGCATGGCTTCTCAGAATGAAGAAGTATTTCAGAATGCATGATTATTCATAGAATGAAAAGGCCAGAGTTTCCATTTACAATCTAAGTGGCAGAGCTTAAATTTGGTGGGAACACCTCATGCAAGTGAAGAAGGTCAGTGAAAGGAGAATCAGCTGGAAGCAGTTTAAAAGGTACTTCAAGGAAACATACCTATCATCTAGGTATTATGATAACAAGAGGAAAGAGTTCAATGAACTCAAATTAGGGAAGAATTCTATGGATGAGCATGTCCACAAGTTTTTGGAGCTTCTGAGGTATGTAGATTACATCAAAGATGAAAGGGTGAACATCCAATGTTTCCTTGGTAGTCTACCAAAAAATTTCAGAGATACTATTGAGTTTGTCAATCCACCAAATTTGGATGAAGCCATTAGGATGGAAGTGCATTGCTATGAGCAGAGTAAAGGTAAAAAAAAGGTTAAGCCAACATGGAAAGGAAATCCCAGAGGGAGGTTTGAACAAAGGAAAAAATGGATTCAAACCACCATTCATAATTCATCCCATAAATTTTTCACAGGTCCAGCAAGCACAAAGAGAATTCAAACCAGTAGTAGCAACATAAAGGACACCAAAAGGGCCACTTCATTGTTGGGGATGTGGAGGAAACCATGTGCTTAGAGAATGTCCACATCATAGGGAGAATCCCAGAAGCTTGCACAACTTAGAAGAAGCCACCACAGTGGAATATATGGAAAGGGAAGCACCTCGAATTTATGCAACATTGGATGATCACCAAGTAGACCATCAACAACAGTGGTGGAAGTTGAAGGTAATATTACTAAGAAATCTATTTCTGTTTTGATTGATCCAGGATCTACTCATAGTTATGTGTCTCCTAGGGTGGTTGAAGGTTGTTATCTTAGTAAAGTAAAGCATAGTAAGTCTTGGCTAGTTCAATTAGCCACAGGGACCAAGAGATAAGTAAGTGAGGTAGTGATGGAGTGCCCCATGGAGTTGAATGGACTCCTCACACATGTAAATTTAAATGTATTACCATTAGGATCTTATGATTACCTAATTGGTATGGATTGGTTGGAAAGACATAGAGCCAAGATAGACTGCTATGAGAAATTACTTGAATGTATTGATGAGGAGGGAAGGCCAAGGTTGGTAAGAGGAATTCCGAAGAAAGTTTCAGTAAGGTAGATTTCAGCCCTACAGCTGAGAAAGTTTTATAAGAAAGGTTGTCAACTTTATGCAATCCACATATCAGATTCATCGGAAGATAAAGTACAAAGGATAGAATACTTTCAGCTATTGCAAGAATTCCAGGATGTGTTTCCAGATGAAGTTCCAGGACTGCCACCAAAGAGAGATATTGATTTTTCCATCAACCTTGTTCCAGGGGCAACACCAATTTCCAAAGCTCCTTATCGAATGAGCACACCAGAATTGGTAGAGTTGAAGATGCAGCTGCAAGAATGAATGGACAAAAAATATATCAGACCAAGTGTATCTCCTTGGGGAGCACCGGTGTTATTTTTCAAGAAAAAGGATGGGACATTGAGGCTGTGTATTGATTACAAGCAACTCAATAATGTGACAATCAAGAACAAGTATCCATTGCCAAGAATTGATGACTTATTGATCAAATGAAGGAAGCCAGAGTGTTTTCAAAGATTGACTTGAGGTCTGGGTACCATCAAGTGAGGATAAAGGAAGAAGACATTCACAAGACAACTTTCAGGACAAGACATGGCCATTATGAATTCGCCGTGGTTCCATTTGGTCTTACCAATGCACCTGCTATATTCATGTGTCTCATGAATAGTGTCTTCAACAAGTATTTGGATAAGTTTGTGATTGTGTTATTGGATGACATTCTAGTTTACTCAAAGAATGAAGAAGAGCATAATGAACATCTAAGAATGGTTTTGCAAGTCCTTAGAGAACACCAACTATATGCAAAGCTGAGAAAGTGTGATTTCTATCAGCAGAAGGTACAGTACTTGGGTCATTTCATATAAGAAGAAGGAATTGCAGTGGATCCAGAAAATATTGAAGCCATAATGGATTGGCCTACTCCAAAGAATGTTGCAGATGGTATATCTTTTATGATTCTTGCATGCTATTACAGAAGGTTCATTGAAGGGTTCTCCAAAATAGCTCATCCAATTACATCATTGCAGAGAAAGAATATCAAGTTTGTATGGTATGAAAAATGCGAGAAGAGATTTCAGCAACTTAAGGAATTGCTTACCGATGCTCCTATTTTGAAGATTGTAGATCCAAAGAAATATTTTTTAGTGTGCACAGATGCTTGCATTGAAGGGATCGGTGGAGTGCTCATGCAAGAAGGATTTGTAATTTTCTATGAGTCAAGAAATTTAAAGGAGCATGAAAGGAACTATGCCACACATGATTTAGAGCTAGCAGCCACAGTTAATGCTCTCAAGATATGGAGGCACTGTCTGTTGGGAAGAAGATTTGAGCTCAGGACAGACCACATGAGCTTGAAATATTTGTTTGACCAGCCAAATATGAATGCTAGGAAAACTAGATGGATGGAGTTTATTTGTGAATTTGATTTTGAAATTAAGCATGTCAAAGGTAAGAAGAATAAAGTTGCATATGCTCTTAGCAGAAAATTTCATGTTGCAGTAGTGAGTATGTGTAAATCATATTTGAAGGAAAGAATTTTTGAAGCTCAAATCAGTGATGAAGCTTATCTTCAAATCAAAAAAAATTGCAGCAGGGTAATGTGGATGAAACATGTGCTGGATATCAGCTTGGTGAAGATGATGTTCTCATTTATCAGGGTACCAGACTGTACATTCCAAATTGTGCATATTTGAAGAGGCTTGTGATGGATGAGATACATCAAATGCCATATTCTGGACATCCAGGATATCAGAAGACTATAATAGCAGCAATAAAGTAGGACTTTTGGCATGGGATGAATAAAGACATAGCATAGTACTTTGCTAGGTGTCAAAAGTGCCAACAAGTCAAGTCAGAACATCAACATCCAACAGGGTTGTTGTAGCCTTTTCCCATTCCAGAATGGAAGTGGGAAGTAATTTCTATGGATTTTATAACAGGTTTTCCAATGACAGTAAGCAATAATGATTCAATCATGGTAGTGGTGGACAAGATATCAAAGGTATATCACTTCATACCTATCATTTCCACTCAAAATACCAATGACTAGCAAATATATTCATGAAGGAGATATTCAGATTGCATGGATTGCCCAAGGAAATAATTTCAGATCGTGATACAAATTTCACATCCAATTTTTGGAAAGGATTGTTCCATGAATTAGGGACTCAGCTGAAGTTTAGTACAACATATCATCCTCAAAAACATGGTCATACTGAGAGGGTGAATCATATTCTTGAAGACATGTTGAGGATGTATGCGATGGATAAACCATCCAAGTGGGAAGACTATCTACATTTGGTAGAATTTGCATACAACACTAGACATCAAGTATCATTGGGAATGAGTCCTTTTGAGGTATTGTATGGAAAGGGATGCAGAACTCTAGTGAGTTGGGACAAGCCAGTGAATAAGGTAGTGCTTGGACCAGAGATGATCAAAGAGATGGAGCAAGAGATTGTTAAGATTCGGAAGAATTTGAAGGCAACACAAGACAGGAAGAAGAGTTATGCATATCTGAAAAGAGTGCATATAGAGTTTTAGATTGGAGATCATGTTTACTTAAGAGTGAAACCGAGGAAGAGTTCCCTGAATATGGGGAATTGTGCCAAGTTGGCACCAAGATATTGTGGGCCATATGAAGTCCTTGATAGGATAGGACCAGTTGCATATAGGATTTCATTACCTGCTAAAATGAGAGCTCATAATAGTTTCCATGTCTCTTTGCTTAAGAAATATGTACATGATCCTAATCACATGATTGATTGGCATGTGATACAGGTGGAACCCGAGGGAGAGTTCAAAGTGGAGCCTATGCGCATCCTAGACAAGAAGGTCACTTTTCGTTGGAACAGAGCCATCAGACAGGTGAATGTGCAATGGAAGTAACTTAGTTCTGAAGAGGCCACATGGGAGCTGGAGGATGCCATGAGAAAGGCATTCCCATTTTTGTTCAGTTTTGAGAACACCGAGGACGATGTTGTTCTAAGGGGGAGAGAATTGTAATACCCCTATTCTGACCCTTAGGGTTTATTGGCTACAATGTAAATATTGTATAAATGCAATGTGAGTTTTCCCTAGTGTGGAGCTCAAGGCCAAGGGACCACTAGAGGATGTTCATGTTTTATTTGAAAGGCAAGTATTTGAAATTTTGATTATCCATGTGCTATTAAGCCACGAGTATTTGTAAATGATGTAAATATTAAATATTGCAATAAAAATACCAAAAAAACTGGCTAAGGAGGAAACCAATGAGAAGGGGCCATGTTTATCCACTAGGGAGAGATGAGGGGGTTTTGGGATTGGAACCCATGTTGCCACATGTCCATTTGTGAACCCATTTGACTCCCCATGCTGACATTAATGCTATTGTAAGAAGGTGGTTGAGAAAACATGCCCATGAAGTCCATGGAGTATGGAGCGACCCTGCAACCTGTATGGAAGGGTATGGATCTGTTTTTCCTTGACCCACATGCCACTCTACCCTGGGAATTCGTATTCCTTGTTTCCCATTCCATTAGGCAGAATAAACAGAGAGGAAAACGCATAGAACAAAGATCCTAACCATGGGAAATAAGAGAATCGTGATTTCTGAGAAAACTGGATTTTTGAGCATCGAATCCACCCAGAAATTGGTATGGTAAGTTCGATCCAGCAGGGGATACATCGGTCTGAACCCTAGGGATAGTTTGCAGCGTGTGAAATGCTCAGAAAACTGTGAAGAAAACCCTGTTTTGGTGGTCGAGAACCCATCTGGGGGATAGAGTTTTTTGGCCATAGAAAGTGAAGAAAAAACCCAAGTGAAAAGAACAAAGAAAGGATGGGACAGAGGGTAGGTTTTCTTGATAAACCTAGTGAAGGCTAGAGTCTCAAGCATCTAGAATTTTGGACCTTTCTATGCCCACCCTGAAGAGCACTGGAGGGAAGGTATGGCCTGAGGGACTATATATCAGTGAATGGAATACTTCCTTGTGTTGGGTGTGGAAGGTATTGTCGGTGCCAAGACTGTCTGAGTGTGAATTGAGAGGCCTGCAACTCTAAGGATGAGCTCACTGGATTAGCATCCTCCTCTACTATTCCTTGAATGCTTGATAAACCACACTGTGAGTGTTGTCTTAGCATGTGTGTTTGGGAGAATCCTTGACTGTGAGAGAGCCTAATTAGCCCTGCTTAGTGGATAAATAGCCCAACGCGGGGGTGGTCTCTCAGCTAAAAGAGTATAGACTGGAAAGAGACCTATGGTTGGGTGGAACGTTTCTCTCACTTAACTAGTTGCTTGGGAAGCTTCATTTCCAAGATAAGTGCTTTCTATGGTGTAAAATGATGCTAATTTCCTTATGTTATGTTATGCTTTCTATGTTCAAGTTATTGAATGAATGATTGCATGAAATTGATCAATAGGGAACTATGTATAATCCTAAGTATGAGGCTGAGTTCATGTTTCAATGCTTTACCAATTTCATGAGTTTGATGTAATGCTAACCTTACAAGTTGTAGATGCATTGACTAGTTTAGTTCCATAATATTTGTTTAGTTATGCATTGCATTCACCTTTATGAGGGACTGCTGAGCTTCATATGGACTTGGGGAAGGAAGTAGATAACACCTTGCAGTGTTTAATGACCCTCGGTGGGTCAGGTGAAGGGAGAAGCTATGGAAGAGGACAAACTGAGTTCCTTGTAGAAGGTTAATGATGCATTGAGGGATTTTTAGGAAAGACTATAGTTGGAAAAATGACAAGGTTAGAGTGCTTAGATGGTTAGAGTGCTCAGATGTGGTGGGGAATCATACCAATGGATAGAGATCTCCAAGAGATTTCCAATGGTACCAGGCTTGTCCAATTTGGCCTAAGGAGGAGGATATATCACCCTCATAACTTTGCAGGTGAAGTTACTGGTGCAGGGGTATGTGGTCCTGACCTTCCGCATCTGCAATGCGGATTGCGGATTGCGGAGGTTGGGGACCGACCGTCGGAGTTGCGTTGCTAGAATTCCTCCTTCCTGCATCTGCAAAGCGGATTGAGGATTGTGGAAGTCGGAAGGGAGAATGCCATAGAGATGGCGCGTGGAATTTCCGACTTTCTGTATCCGCAAAGCGGATTGTGGATTGCGGATGTCAGAAGGTTGATTTCCACAGGGTTGGCGCATTGGATTTTCGCCTTTCTGCATCCGCAAAGTGGATTGCGGATTGCAAATTGCGGAAGGTGATTTTTCCCGGGACTATGAATCAGGATTTCCGATTTCTGACTTCTGTAATGCGGTTTGCGGATTGCGGAATTCGGAAGGGTAAATTTTCCGGGACGATGATTTGAGGGTCCAACTTCCTAGTTTCGCATGTGGATTGTGGATTGCGGAAGTTGGACAAGCAATTTTCAATGCGGTGGATTTGACTTCTAGCTTCCAATTTCCGCATTGCATATTGCAGAATTCGGGAGCACGATTTCTACGGAAGGGTAGGTTTGGAAATCTGATTTCCGAATTCCTATTGCGAATTGCAGATCAGAGGCCATTGTGGATTGTGGATCGATGGCCATTCTGGCTACGTGTAAAAATGGATGGAATTATTTGAAAAAAAATATATCAGGGTCTCCCATCGCCTCTAAAGGACACCAATGTGACAGGGGACATGACAATTAATTTTAAATATAGGAGACTACTACAAATATAGATTGCAAGATGAATATTGTTGCAAATATTGTTTTGATGTCCAGTTTGGATACACTATATTTGAAGTAATTTTAACTATATATACCTAGCTCAAATTGGAGTATATATTACATGGTTTGAAATATTGTTCCAATACCTTTCCAACGGTATATGGAAGTCCCTCTAACTCCATAGGAATGAGGAGATATGAAAGAATTTGTAGAGGAAACCCAACCAGAATGTTAGGTCGACCCTACTAGGATATTCAATAATGTTATGTCGACCCAAAAATGATTTAAGACCAATATAAATAAGTGGAGCACTCTCCTAAGTTTGATAATCCATCCAAGAAATCATGGATCTCTGAAAAGGTGAACAATTTTAAGGAGAAGATGAATTTTGGGGGTTCTTGAAGATGATTTCTTGGGTTTTATTGGAGATGTTCTTGAAGATGTTTTGAAGAAAATTTTTGAGGTGTATTAGGATTGAGTTATTACAAAAGTTGAAGGGCCATTTTTTTGGCAATCTCATGAGGACATATTTGGAATGACAAATTTGAGTGTTCTTCCAAGGGATTGGTTCCTCCTTCCAGTTGGTACTGGTAAATTGAGGGTTGGTGCCCCCTTCCAGTTGGTGTTGGTAAATCGAGGGTTGGTGCCTCCTTCTAGTTGGTGCTGGTAAATCGAGGGTTGGTGCATGCTTCTAGTTGTTTCTATAAAATTCAAGGAGTTTTTGCTTCCTTCCAGTGGGTGTTCGTAAACCATAGGTTTGGTGCCTCCTTCAAGTTGGTGCTTATAAATAGGAGATTGGTGTCTCCTTGAACATTGTAAAATATTGTAACAATGCATATCATGGTTTTATCTATATGAGTTTCCATGTAAATATTTTGTGTACTATTGTTGATAATGATGTCTATTGATGAATGATGATAATGTTTATGATGTTGCATATTTTTTGAAGTACAAATTGGTAAGCTTGTATGATATTGATTCAACCCCCTCTTAGCATCATTGTGTATTTAAACAAACTCCTGCTTGTTCTTTTGTTTAATTTTTTCTCAATCTTGACATCATATCGATAAGTGGCACCCAATGTTGATACATTCAGGAATTCCATTTCGGTTCGGATGTACCTATTCAGGTCGATTCAATATTTTAGAACTAGGTGTTTCTCGAATTCTCTAATATTTATCTTTGTACACAAGGTATGTAAGTTTCTAGTGTACTCTAACACCATTTGGTCCCTCTCAAGCCGCAAAGTTGTCCATTTTGTGTACCAGTCATCATAGTTTCCAACCGGGTATTTTTTCTCCTTGAGGGCTTCCACAAAATATGTCCAAGTGGGTTCGCCCTAAAAAATAGCGATCCTATATATGGCTTTTTTCTCACAATAATTGTTCCACCCATATTTCACAAGGGGCACTTCCTTAAGGAGTGCAAAGACAAAATTTTCTGTATTAGAGAAATTATGGACAAAAAAATATCCCTCTAGCATACTCAACCATTTATCTAGGGAATCAACATCTATTTGGACTTGAAATAAAGGGATATTAAATCTAACTTGTACCTTGAAGGGTTTTTCTCCTCCAAAATGATTGCTTGATGATCCCTCCATTGCTGCCAACATCCATCGAAGGATTTGGGTGAAATTGTACATCATCTCATTCCTCTATCTATAACATCCCAGATCCCCTCGGTTCCCTTTAGAGGTGATGGGGGAGCTCCTTAGAAACAACCTGCTAATTTTTTTTCAAAGAATCCGCAACTCTGCACTTTTACACAGCTGCAACAACTTCAGTCCGCAATCTGCAAGCCGCAAGTCAGAATTCGTAACTCCAAATATACAACGTCGAAGAAATACGACTCCGACTTCCACAATCCAAAATCCGTAGTGCGGAAATCATTAGTCGGAACACCAAATATATAGCGTCGAAGAAACATACCTCCGACTTTCGCAATCCACAATCCACCTTGGGGGAGTCGGAAAGTCAGAACTCCAAATATACAACGTCGAAGGAATATGCCTCCGACTTCCGCAATCCATAATCCGCTTTGTGGGATTCGGAAAGTTGGAACCACAACCTACAACTCCGAATATTTACGCCTCCGACTTTCACAATCCGCAATCCATAATGCGGGTTCAGAAAGTCGGAAGTCGTCCACATACCCCTGTTACTTCCAACTTCTCAGGCTGATAACTTCCTCATCCTAAGTTCATTTTTGGAAAACCCAGTACAGTTGGAAATCTCTTGGCGAGCTCTATGCAACAGTGTGATCCTCTGCCACACCTGAGAAATATGACTTTGTCGTTCATCCAACCAAAATGTTTCCCCAAAGCTCATCCATACCTCTTTACCACTCTGTAAATAGATTTGATCCACTCTGTCATGGCCCCTCCTTTCATCTAGCCCACAAAGGGAACTTGGACACAACAGGGGTGGTGTTTATTTCTCCCCCAAGGCCATGACAAGTAGTATGGGATATTTGGGACTTCACAAGACTTATCCCTATTCATCAATGAACAAATTCATATAAATACAAACACAGGTGTGAATATGCATACTCAATTAAACACAATGGAATGAAACATTGTCCACACACATATAAGGGAATGCATCAACACATTTCTCCCATGAAGAATGATGAAACAACCTACATGGAATTAGTCCTCTTCTCATGCTATGCACAGGCTTATGCTAACTAACTTAATATAATCATTTCATTCCCACTAACATGAAGAATTAAGCATTCAAACCACAGAATGAACATGATATAAATCACAGATAAAACTTATCTTTTCATTGAAATATCCAAGCAACTGGATATGGACTACAACGTTCCAACCCAATCATAGGTCTATGCCCAGCCTATATTCTTTCAGCACTCAGAGACCACCCTCAAGTTGGGGTTTTGTATCCACTAAGGAGGAACTAACAGGCTCACTCACAGCCTTAGGCACAGTCATTCAGGGTCATCCAGCACACAACTATCTATTTCAAGAAAGTGGGGAGATAGGGAAGAATTTTCCTAAGAAAATGAGCTCAACCACAGAGCTACATGCATATCCAATTGGCTTCAGACATTCTAGGCACCCCCATCACCTCCACTCTCAGCCTAAGTAAGGTCTTGTTATCACATATATAGTAGCCGGGCTACCATACATTATTTTTCTGATTCCAGTACACTATTCATCCAGTTCCCTTGCATTGAGATGCTGAGATGAGCATCTACTATGGATCATTATCAGATTTTGGACAACAGTTTTATTCCCCATGCCATGACTGAGTTTCAGGACACTTAGAGAGATTACCGATGTAGCTATTTAGCCATTTGTACAGAGCAGTCAGTAGTGCCCAGAGTTACAGTAGCAGTTTTAGAGGACAGATGATGATCTTTCAGGTATATGACTCAGCAGGTATACTATGGTGGTGTGATTATATTTCTTTTATCTCCATTCTCGTAGCATGTCTTAGCATTTAGTATCATGATCTGGCGATCATATAGATATGTGGACCTGGTTGTATTATATATATATATCATATTTGTCCCTACTTAGACTTAGAAGTTATTTTCCCATACTCATTGGTTTTACCCTCCTTAGGGAGAATAGAGGGGATCATTCCTACCATACTTTGGCTTGCTAGTGTTGGTTTCACTATTCACTATCTTCATCCATCCATGACTTACCCAGTTGATTCATTACCTTGACTTACTACTTGACTAGTGGCATGGAGGGCCTTCCCCCACTGTAGCCTCTATATTGGATAAGATTCCCTATTTATTGTGTCTCGGCTCTGAGTTGGTGACAAAACTTACCTTTGTTGAGTTGGATTTCCTTAAGAAGTCCCCCTAGTCACTAAAGATGTTGTTGGCTAAACCTGAAACTTTGAGTGCTGCCATTAATGCAAAGTATGGAAATGAAATGTTGTATCTTATATGAAAAGCCCATTCATGCAATGTGTTTCTAAACACACATGAATGAAAGGAAAGCCAAATGAAAATGGCTATGAAATATGAAATGTTATATTTTTTGTGAAATGTAAATACCTAGGTAAACAAGCTGTCTGTGACACACCTAGAAGTGCTCAGGTAAACAAGTGCCTTAAAAACACACCTGCAGCAAGAAGCCTAAATAAATGTAAATCTATGCAATGTGTTTGTAAACACAAATAGATCAAAGGCTATGGAAACTCTAGGCCCAAAAATCAATGGAACTTAAACTCTATATCAAAAAGATTTCTGGCCTCATTTGTATTATGGATTGTGTGCATCTGTGTAAGGTGAATAAACACTCTTTGAACAACTTATCCATTTGTGATACACCGGCAGTCCCTGTGTTGTTGCTTGTCCACTATATGCTATGGTGTGTATTCCCTTTTCCATTTCCAAAGTGTCACAGTGTTAAGTCAGTAAGTCATCCTTTGACCTAGCCAATTGTCTCTTAGCCTTCACCCTTCACTAGCAAATTGATCACAACTATGAAGTGAGTATGACCTTGAAAGTCTTGTCTAAGTAATTAATAATAATTAATGACATATTATATTTGGATTTAGATCGCCAGTAATGATTTCTACTTGTTATAATTGCTATGTGAATGGATTGTAAAGCATGTTTTAACTTTTGACACCTTGCATCAGCTTGATGACAGTTTGAGTCATATTTTGGTCATGTTGACTTGGTCAAACCTTAGTTTGACCAAAAGTCAACCACAGGACATGAGGTGGAAGACCTCAAATGTTACAGATAGATGATATATGGTCTAGTAAAGGTCACCATGGTGGGCGTATGCAGTGGTTTCAGGCTTACGATGATGATTTGTGCTCTTCAACACTTTTACATATTATTATTATTTGGTCTGTCGGATATGATGAGTATTTATTTTGGACCATGTAGAGGTTTATATGGTGTATGAGTACACATCTTAGATGGATTTGGACCTTCTAAGTCCAATGAGATAGTCTGTTTTCAGTTCCGGGCAGTTACAGTGATGATTGAGCCTCAGTTGGCTATCCTAGTGCAGTTTTGGTCTGTCGGAGGCCCTGTCAGAGCAGTGATGAGATTTACTTGGTTCACCTAGGGCGCTAAGCATGGAGGGGGTGGTCCAGCCACTTGTTATTACCATATTACCCTCCTCCCAAACTCATTGGTGAGCTCACCTTAACAGCGCAGGCACTCCAGGAGGCAGTTTGGGCAGTTTCACGTTTCCCAAGGCATTTCAGAAATGGTAAAAATGGCTACAAAGGAATTCGATTTGGGATACTGAGGCAAGTTTATGGCATGGGATGATAAGTGATGATGAGTGGGATGTCTTCCACACCTTCTCCAGCAGTTTCAGCTTCATCGGGACCCACATCCATCACTTATGGCACTTTTTGATGATTTCTGGAGCCTCCTAAGGCTCACGATTTTCCCAGAGAGGCACGATTTGGTGTCTAGATCATTTATTCTTGGATATTGTGCCATGGGGATTGACCAAGGGTGTTATAAATTACCCCTTGGACCCACCATGAGCTATTTTATATGTTTTATCATCATGATTTGGTGGGATCCCCTCTTCTAGGGTGAGTTTGTCCACATATTTTATTATTTTATTAGTGATCCATGTATTGTATTGTTGAGCTCATCTCAACCATTGATTAGATCTTTTGATCTTTTAATCTCAGCCACTCATTTAAAAAGTGGTTAGATTGTGGACTCTCTCCTTCCTATTTAAAGGAGAGAGCTTCTCATTGTAAAGGGGTCTTTGGCTCTTGGAATCTTGATATAGAAAAACTTTCTTGTGGAAATTCTTGTGGTCTCCTTTGCATCTGGTGTTCTTAGATGGTGATTGGAAAGTCTATTGCATCCTATCATTTCGGTATTTGTGGTAAGATCTATCTTTTTGGAAACTTTTGTCTTGTCTACAGGAGGGCGATTTCACTTGGGCATTTTTGCAAGGCTTCTTCAACTCACTCCACTTGGAATTCGCTTGTATTAGGGGGTTATCATTAGTATCATTGTGATCTATTCTATCTTTCTGTTATTTATCTTGTGGAAATATTCATATCTCTTGTTCGCAGTAAATTTGATATTGTTGATGTTTATTGTGCAGGAGAGAGGGCGCATTGGCTTCCTTGGGCAAATCGACTTCATAGAAAACTACCTCAAATCGCTCCAAATTGATCGGGTTTGCATAGATCATCATCATCAAGGCATCTACAAGGTTATCCAAGTAAGATCCATAGGTTTCTTCTTCTTGTCTTGGTTCCAATCCATTGGCATAACTATCTCATGCTTCAAACCCTCATTTTACATTTTTTCAGATCTAGCAATATCCACTTGGCTTTTGGGTATAAAATTTAAAACCCACCTCTACAGTATCCACGACAATTCATATCTGTAGTTTGGTGAGGATTGGCCATCATTTGACCCACTTTCCAAGGCAAAGAAGCCTCTCCAAGGGAGGTCGCACTTCCTGGGAGAGGCGAGTTTGCAGGGATCTAGCACCTGGGTAGGTGATATTCCCCTAGTGTGTTACTTCAGTGATTTTGACCTTGTGGGCCCCATTCCTCATTTTGAGGGTTGTGCCCCACTTGAGTCACTTTGTGGCATACTTCAATCTCAGATCTACTGAGATCCAGCCATTGGATGACCCTAATCTTTTAGATCCACCTACCTCAATACCTCAACATTCCAGATCTGTAATTTGGTGGACATTTGACTCCATTTGGCCCATTTTCCAAGGCACTAATCTTTCTCCATGCCCATTCAATTTTCCTGGATTGTTGGGTTAGCTTGTGGTTTGATCCTTGTTTTGGTTGCTTGAACCCCTTGAGATTGTCATATTACTCAATCAAGCTCATCTCTGGTACTGGTTAGCCCCAATTCAGTCCTTAACTACCCTACATTGGACATGATTCCCAAGGCAGCGAATTCTCTCATAATTGACTAGTACCCTAATCCTGGATATTATTTCAAACATCATAAGTCACTCTTCCACCCATAATGGATCAAAGATACACTGTTTAAACCCCTTGATCCAAACTATTATTCATCTTGTGACTCCTTCCATAGATCTAGGGTTCACCATACACCTTACGTACTTCAACTATACTTGACTTGATCTGGTGTTTTGGCTTGATCTCTCCTGTCGAGAGTAGATCTAGGTCTCCCCCTTTGTTGTCTTGGGCTAGATAACATAAAGTGAAGATTGCCTCGATTGGCATGACAACCATCCATTGGGAGTCAAGGCCATCTTGGTTGCACCTCTTTGGTTTCCCATCCCTTCTGCCATCCATCTTGGATTCATCTCTAGGGGCACCTACAAGTTTGGTCATAACATTTTGGCGCCGTTGCCGGGGAAGGTAGAGGCCTACCCTGGTTCGACATATTTTTCAAGCCCTACTCCCGTTCTCTTTGCTAACATTTTGGCGCCGTTGCCGGGGAGGGGAAAAGCCTGCCTTCGTTTGACATATTATTTGTCACTCACTCTCTCCTGCATTTTAAACGACATATATCTTGGTAGAGTTTAAATTATACCTGGAGACTCCGCTGAGGAGCGAACTCATTTACATCCTTATAATACTAGAAGTAAAACAAACTTAAATCAAGTTGAAGGAACCCCACTTACCTATTAGAAAAGAGATCCTAAAGCCCAATCTTCTAATTTCTTTTGGAAACTTGTTAACTCAGATTCTCCAAACCGCATCTCAGGATCTCCTTTGTTTAATTTGGTTCCTCCCTCATCTCCTAATTCGAACTTGAACACAAATTCACTAAATCCAATGGCCAAAACAAACTCTGGAAACCAGAATGTTCCTCCTCCACCAAATCCAAGGATCTTCGGAAGAAAGGCTAAGCCATCTCCTTTAGACTTTTCCCAGATCCAAGGTGCACCCCATGACATGCCTGAAAAGTATTTTGAAAAGGTTCCCAGGTTTGATGGAGTATCTGCTATCTCCATTGAAGATCATATTGATAAAGTATGGGAACACACGGAAGCATATGGAGCATCTGAAGAAGATGTCTTCATGAGGGGTCTCCTAGCATCTTTAGAAGGAGATGTTAGGAAGTGATTTGACAGGTTGCTTGCCTCATCCATTGATGGGTATGACAACTTTACCAATAAGCTTAATAGTGAGTGGTCCCATAAGTTAGATGGGAAATTTCTCTTCAACTATTTGACATTAAGAAAAGAGAAAATGAAACAACCCATGAATTTAATGTAATATTTGATAATACCATGGCTGCTATCCCTGAAGAGATTAAACCAAAAGATCAAGCGATTGTTATTCATTACTTGAATGCATTCGAAGGATGGCTTGGTTATCACTTGAAGGATAAAAACCCAAATGACTTAAAGACTGCTCAATTCAATGCAAAGATGGATGAGCAGAATGCAGCATCTATGGGGAAACAAAACTTTTTCGATCAATTTACCCTATCCACTTCTAGATCTGACCCTAGAATCCGAAAGCACAAGGAACCTATGAGTGAGCCAAAGGAATCAAAGGACACGTTAGAAACAATGCAAGAAATGATGAGACAACTAACTGTCCTGACCAAAAGTGTAGAAAGCTTGAATGATCCTGAGAGACATAGGAACCCTTATGGCCCTAAAACTTTTCGGAACAAAAACAGAAGGCCTGAGGGGGAGAGAGATAGGCGATGACCTGAGTATCCAGAAAAATCTGAGAAAAAGAATGTCAATTGATGTGATGAAACAGAAGAAGAACCATCCGACACCATTAGCCCTGATGACCAACCAAATAACATCAATTTTATTACTTATCTTATGATGAAGATTTTGGAAGAATCCTTCTAGAGGAAGAGCCATGGGAGAAAGAAGAAGAAATAATCGAAGAACCTAGCTCCTCATGTTGTGCCATAGATCTCCCATGACCAATGGAACAACCAAAGTATAAAATATACAAACGAGGAAATAATTCTCAGCCCTCTTTCCTTGACAAGCATAAGAAGATTAATGAAGATAAAACGGAAGAGGAAAATCTTGCTATAAATGATTATGATCTAAAAATTGATATGAAGAAAGAGTTCAACAAGATAATGTGTAATGTCCCTATTACTGAGTTAATGAAGGTGCCCTATGTTAGAAGCCAAGTAGAGGAGTTCTTTGATGGCATTGGCCAAGAGAAAGCTCCTGAGACTGTCTTAGAATCCTGTCATATCCAAAACCTTAGTGGAATGCAAATTAGCGAAACAGAGAAGGATCCACAAATAAACATCCATTCTGCAATTTATGAAAGAAAGAACGGTGGTCACCCTCCCTTTTACCTTACCTTACACATTCAGAATATGCTCCTTCACAATTGTATGTTGGATTCTGAAGCAGCTATGAATGTCATGCCTTTACAAGTCATGAAGGAAATGGGACTTGAAGTGACTAGACCTTATGGAAATGTCTGTGGTATAGACTACCGACAAGTGTAGTCTTATGATTTGATAAAAAATCTTAGAGCTGATCTTTTTACATGTTCAGACATTTCTACTATGATGGATGTAGTAGTGATTGACTTGCCCCTAGCATATGGAATGCTTTTATCTAGGAAGTGGGAAGCCAGCTTAGGTGGATACCTTATGATGGATTTGTCATATATTTGTGTTCCTAACTCTGATGGAGCTTTGATTAGGGTGAACAGAGAACCTTGTTATAGCGAGCATTTAGAATCATTTGATGAAGGGCTAAAAAACACATATGGGGATGAATTGTTGAATAATGCAAAAACCAACTTGGTTGAGCTGTTCATGATCACGCAGTGAGAGATAATAAAATGGTGGAGAGGAGAACTGCATTACTGAATTTATTTCTCAACGTTTCGAGCCGCAAAGTAGGGCTCATCATCAGGAGAGAGTGTCTCAGATGATGAGCCCTACTTTGCGGCTCGAAACGTCGAGAAATAACTTCACTAACGCAGTTCTCCTCTCCACCATTTTATTAACTTGGTTGAAGAAGAAAATGAACTTTGGGAAGATAATGAAATGTTCATGGTAATGGAAGATTCTGACTCCTCTTAGGAGGAGGAGCGGATAGCTGAACTTGCTAGAAGGATAAATTTGGATTTACTTAGGAATGAGTTTTCAGAAGAAATTGATGAATTGAGAAGAAGTGAGAATCAACCTCAAAGTCAAGAACAGAATAATGAAATAAATAAAGAACAAATTATTGAAGATCAAACACCTAAAGAGCAAGCTAATGAAAACCCTGTGGTTGAAGTTTATGAATTTGATGGCATTAGGAGGGGAGTAAGAATTCCTTTTACTGTCAGGGAGTGGTTTGCCTTAACTGATCATAATAGAGAAAGGGAAAGCCAAGGACTTGCACCTATTTATCCATGGGGAAACCGTCCTGCAACATCTACTGTGGTTGAGACCAATGAGGAAACTGAGGCCTCCCACTATTCTGATGTAGATGATTCCTTGTCCTACTTATCTTTAGAAGATGACAATTTAATTCGGGTTCATGATAATTCTTTAAGTTGGGAAGAGGATGCCTTAATTAATGATGCACCTGAAGGAGACTTTAACTTAAACAATCTAGTTATTTTTCAAATTCCTTCAGATTCTCAAAATAATGCTTTATCTGCGTATCCTCGTATCCCAGATCTTCTTCTACCACCTGAGTCATCTAGTCATCTCAATCATGATCCTTCTCACATTCCTAGTTCTTCTACATTTCATTCTGAGTCAGTTCCTACTGGGTTGGAAAACATGGTCATTCCAGTTCCTTCAGGGGAAGGCTCTAGTCATAATACTGTCATATCCCATGAGCCATCTCCCTTGGAAGAACATAGATATTTCTGGACTATATGTGAAGTTGTTAAAAATGTTGTGTCTCCTCATGAGGAAGAGTCAAATGAAGTATTCCAAGAGACGAGAAGAGAAATTAGAGAAGTCCTTGTTGGCAGGATTGCTATTTCATTATATGGTGGTTCACCCAGAGTTGATGTAGTTCCTTCTAGGAGGAGCCCAAGGATTGTCACACCTCAACCACAGAACCCTGCTGAAATCCACCCTATTCCCATTCGCAACATTGGAGTTATTCCTGAATCTGTCAATAGAAATAGGTTTCCTACAGGAAGTCAAGTCATCATTCCCAACCATTTATTGCATATTAGATCGGGACATGCTGATGACTTGTGGGTTGGACCTTTCACAGTAGAGCAATGCATTGATGGCATGTGCTTCCTTACCACTGGTAGTGGACGACGTATTTTATATCCTATAAATCAGAGGGACTTAAGGGATCATATCCCTAATCCCACATAGTTGGGATTCTTCCGCTCGCCTTGCCTAGTAGAAGAGAGTAGGTAATAAGCCTTCTTGGGCAGTAGTTATCTTTTTCAACCATTGAGTTTGGCGCCTTATGTGTGTCTTTCCTAAGCTCCTTTTGAAGCTCTTAGTTTAAACTAAGTACCTGTCATTTTTTTTTCCTGCACAATAAAATATCAAAATTATTAAAGTTGTGTTAGAAGATTTAAATTTATTTTCCGCATTTATATTTCATGCATTTAAATTTCTGTCATAGAATAGATTTTATTTCAGTTGGATTTTATTATTGTTCCCATACATGCTGCATGAGGTATTTTGATGTTTGTGAATGCAGATACAGGTGCATAATAATAATAATAAAAGAGAGCTGAAAGCAAAACGGTAGAGTGCTGGATCGAGGATTCGAGTAGCAGAGTTCGAGGACAAGAGATTCTGAGGTTCTCAACCACTCTTTTCAGCATACCACTTGTCCCAGCCGAAGCCAGATGTTATCACATATATAGTAGTTGGGATACCATACATTATTTTTATGATTCCAGTACACTATTCAGCCAGTTCCCTTGCATTGAGATGCTGAGATGAGCATCTACTATGGATCATTATCAGATTTTGGACAGCAGTTTTATTCCGCATGCCATGACTCAGTTTCAGGACACTCAGAGAGATGAACGATGTAGCTATTTATCCATTTGTACAGAGCAGTCAGTAGTGCCCAGAGTTAAAGCAGCAATTTCAGAGGACAAATGATGGTTCATATGATGATCTTTTAGGTATATGACTCAGCAGGTATACTATGGTGTTGTGATTATATTGATTTTATCTCCATTCTCGTAGCATGTCTTAGCATTTAGTATCATGATCTGGCGATCATATATATATGTGGACCTGGTTGTATTATATATATATCATATTTGTCCCTACTCAGACTTAGTATTTCTTTTCCCATACTCATTGGTTTTACCCTCCTTAGGGAGAATAGAGGGGATCATTCCCGCCATACTTTGGCTTGCTAGTGTCGGTTTCACTATTCATTGTCTTCATCCATCCATGAGGTGGCAGACCTCAGATGTTACAGATAGATGATATATGGTCTGGTACAAGTCACCATGGTGGGCTTATGCAATGGTTTCAGGCTTATGATAATGATTTGTGCTTTTCAACACTTTTACAGATTATTATTATTTGGTCTACCGGATATGATGAGTATTTATTTTGGACCATGCAAAGGTTTATATGGTGTATGAGTACACATGTTATATGGGTTTGGACATTCTGATTCCAATGAGATAATCTTTTTTTAGTTCCGGGCAGTTAGAGTGATGATTGAGCCTCAGTTGGCTATCCTAGTCCGGTTTTGGTCTGTCAGAGGCCCTGTCAGAGTAGTGATGAGATTTACTTGGTTCACCTAGGCTACTGAGCATGGAGGGGGTGGTCCAGCCACTTGCTATTACCATATTAACCCCCTCCCAAACTCACTGGTGAGCTCACCTTGACAGCGCAGGCACTCCAGGAGGTAGTTTGGACAGTTTCACGTTTCCTGAGGCAGTTCAGAAATGGTAAAAATGGCTACAGAGGAATTCGATTTGGGATATTGAGGCAAGGTTATGGCATTGGATGATCAGTGATGATGAGTGGGATGTCTTCCACACCTTCTCCAGCAGTTTTAGCTTCATTGGGACCCACATCCATCACTTATGGCACTTTTTGATGATTTATGGGGCCTCCTAAGGATCACGATTTTCCCAGAGAGGCACAATTTGGTGTCTAGATCATTTATTCTTGGATATTGTGCCATGGGGATTGACTAAGGGTGTTATAAATTACCCCTTGGACCCACCATGAGCTATTTTATATATTTTATCATCATGATTTGGTGGGATCCCCTCTTCTAGGGTGAGTTTGTCCACATATTGTATTATTTTATTAGTGATCCATGTATTGTATTGTTAAGCTCATCTCAACCATTGATTAGATCTTTTGATATTTTAATCTTAGCCACTCATTTAAAAAGTGGTTAGATTGTGGACTCTCTCCTTCCTATTTAAAGGAGAGAGCTTCTCATTGTAAAGGGGTCTTTGGCTCTTGGAATCTTGATATAGAAAAACTTTCTTGTGGAAATTCTTGTGGTCTCCTTTGCATCTGGTTTTCTTAGTTAGTGATTGGAAATTCTATTGCATCCTAGCATTTTGGTATTTGTGGTAAGATCTATCTTTTTGGAAACTTTTGTCTTGTCTACAGGAGGGTGATTTTACTTGGGCATTTTTGCAGGGCTTCTTCAACTCGCTCCACTTGGCATCCGCTTGTATCAGGGGGTTATCATTAGTATCATTTTGATCTATGCTATCTTTCTATTATTTCTCTTGTGGCATTAGTCTTATCTCTTGTTCGCAGTAAATCTGATATTGTTGACGTTTATTGTGCAGGAGAGAGGGCGCATTGGCTTCCTTGGGCAAATCGACTTCATAGAAAACTACCTCAAATCGCTCCAAATTGATCGGGTTTGCATAGATCATCATCATCAAGGCTTCTACAAGGTTATCTAGGTAAGTTCCATAGGTTTTTTCTTCTTGTCTTGGTTCCAATCCATTGGCATAGCTATCTCATGCTTCAAACCCTCATTTTACATTTTTTCAAATCTAGCAAGATCCACTTGGCTTTTGGCTATAAAATTTAAAACCCACCTCTACAGTATCCATGGCAATTTGGATCTGTAGTTTGGTGAGGATTGGCCATCATTTGACCCACTTTCCAAGGCAAAGAATCCTCTCCAAGGGAGGTCACACTTCCTGGGAGAGGCGAGTTTGTATGGATCTAGCACTTGGGTAGGTGATATTCCACTTGATTTGTAATCTACAAATTCAATAACCTACCCCTAGTGTGTCACTTCAGTGATTTTGACCTTGTGGACCCCATTCCTCATTTTGAGGGTTGTGCCCCACTTAGGTCACTTTGTGGCATACTTCAATCTCAAATCTACTGAGATCCAGCCATTGGATGACCCTAATCTTTTAGATCCACCTACCTCAATACCTCAACATTCCAGATCTGTAATTTGGTGGACATCCGACTCCATTTGGCCCATTTCCCAAGGCATTGATCTTTCTCCAAGCCCATTCGATTTTCTTGGATTGTTGGGTTAGCTTGTGGTTTGATCCTTGTTTTGGTTGCTTGAACCCCTTGACATTGTCATATTACTCAATCAAGCTCATCTCTGGTATTGATTAGCCCCAATTCAGTCCTTAACTACCCTACATTGGACACGATTCCCAAGGCACTGGATTCTCTCATAATTGACTAGTACCCTAATCCTGGATCTTATTTCAAACATCATAAGTCACTCTTCCACCCATAATGGACCAAAGATACACTGTTTAAACCCCTTGATACAAACTATTATTCATCTTGTGACTCCTTCCATAGATCTAGGGTTCACCATACACCTTACGTACTTCAACTATACTTGACTTGATCTGGTGTTTTGACTTGATCTCTCCTGTCAGGAGTAGATCTGGGTCTCCCCTTTTGTTGTCTTGGGCTAGATAACATAAAGTGAAGATTGCCTCGATTGGCGTCACAACCATCCATTGGGAGTCGATGCCATCTTGGTTGCACCTCTTTGGTTTCCCATCCCTTCTGCCATCCATCTTGGATTCATCTCTAGGGGCACCTACAATTTTGGTGATAACAGGTCCCCTTCTCTCCTACAGAATCCCTAGGGCGCCCCTTCCCTCAGAGTTGACCTAGGAAGGTATGGCTGGTCCCGACTTCTAAACCAAGACTAAACGAGCCCTCACTGGCTCTACCATGAATTATAGCCCCCCCAGTCTCTCTCCCAATGCGATCCTCTCTTGGATCTTCCTCAAGGTTGCGGCTGAAAGGTTTTGTCCCGCAACTAGGTTTTCAACTATCAAATCCAGTTCTCCCAATAGATTTATGGGCATCCAACCCTCTTAAGATCGTCCCAAGGTTCGGGTCTATGGATTCCCCAATGGATTTCACTTCCCACGCAGATTTCTGGGCATTTTTGGCTCTGCAAATCATGGCTTCATTCCAAGTCACGACTTCTGGTTCTTCTCACTGTTGGGCCTACATCCTCTCTCCAAACTTATGATTACCGCCCCTCACCATGGAATGGGGAATATGAGGAAAACGTCCTCCCTAGAGGCGGAGTGACGTATGGACAAGCAAAACAGATCCCATACCCTACCTCACGAATTTTTCAAGGCTACCCATACTCCATCAACCTCATGAGCAGATTTCTGAAGTACTTCCTTACAACAGCATTAAATGACAGCTAGGATAGTCAAAGGGGTTCCCAAGGTGACATATGGCAACCTAGGGTTCAATCCCACAACCCCCTCACCTCTCCCTAGTGGATACACATAGATCCCCTCATTTATTTGCATCCATAGCCATCCCCTTGGTATTTTATTTGCATTATAATAATTTACATCTTTTACAATTTCCCCATGGCTTACTAGCACATGGATAACACAATATAAAATACCATCCCTTTAAGGCGGAGAATTCACTAGCAGGGCCTTGGCCTTGAGCTCCACGCTAGGAATCATACATCACATCTGCACAATATTTACATATCAAGTTGATACATTCTAAGGGCCAAAATGGGGGTATTACATTCCCCTCCCCCTTAGAATAACACTGTCCTCGGTGTTCCAACACTTAGGAATACTTACACATTGTTTACACATGTCCAAAATTCACAAAATGTGGAAGGTCTGTCCTGCATTTCATCTTTTACTCTGGGTTTTCAGGACCAAGTCCCTTGCCTTCTACAAGTTGCTCCTGTTGGCTTTGACCTTCTAGCTCCACATGTGGGCATTGCTCCACAACAGTCCCTTCCTTCTCAACCAAGGAACCCCTCCTCGTGGTTTTCCTATAGAACCTTTGGATGCTAGGACCCACACAAGTCCACTATCACCCTTTTCCATTTCTACTCATGCTGATATTTCTAGGACAGTCACATGTCCAAATCAATCCTTAGGATTCCTTCAAGGTTCTTGCTTCCCACAATTACCCGGGTTTCAACAAAGAAACAACAATGTATTAGCTTGCCTGTTATAATGTTAGTTTTTCAGAATTTACTTCAATCTGATCTAGGATCTTAACTGAGAGAACAACATGTACAACATATCTATAGCATGTCAATCATGGACACAATAATGCAAGCACACAAGAGACACAGATTTTACTTGGGGAAAACCATAAAGGTGAAAAACCCCAATAACTTCCTCAGAGATAGATAAAGCAATGATACAACCCAAGCATAAGAGATAGACATCTCCTAGTAGCAGCTTCTGCTCCTCCATAAGTGCGCCACTCTCCAAAGAGTGTGTGTGAGAATAGAATGATCAAATAGAGTGCCTCCTGCACTCTATTTATACTTGACTTGACTTGCCTAATAACCTTTACTAGGTCGGCCTTAACTTAACCACATAACATAATGCTGACTGGGCCGACACCCAATAGGGTGGTCTAATAACCCTTTGACCCACATGGCTGACCCCCAATAGGGTGGTCTAATAACCCTTCGACCCACATGACTCATACAAGGCCGACCCCAACAAGGTGGTCTAATAACCCATCAAGTATAAGTTACGACACTTACAATATAAATGATGACACTTCTGTATAGAGGAATAATAACATCTCTATAGGAATACAAACACTTCCGTATAGAGGAATAATACCATCTCTATAGGAGTACAATATACATATATGAAATACATTCCGAAGTTACATATACATCAACACTCCCTCTTAACTAGGAAGGTATTTCTCGACACAGGTATTCTAGCACAAGTCTTCTTCTCTGGATCATCATCAGCGAATCATCATCCTCGAATCATCATCATCATCACCGCTGCTGCTATCTCAATCAATCTCTGAATCTACTCATCATAGGAAGTTCTACAGAGCCAGTCCTTTTTCATACTTGATGTAGGCCCACCACCTGCAGGTCTTCATCAGCACTGGCCATACTGTGGAATCCTCAGGACTTATTACGTGCGTCACAAAACCTCGAAAGAGCATCCCAGGACTGATTACGAGCACACAGCTCAACCTATCAGATCTCCCACGACCTTTTACATGCTACTCGCGCAACCTGTCCACGGCCATAGAGTATCACGAAGCACAACCTAGATGCACACACACAGCACTTACACTCACCGGCATCGGAGGACCAACCTACCACCATGTCGGAATGGCATAGTACTTATATTGTAGCCATGGGAGAACACATCTACAACCATGCTCAAATGGCCCCAACACTTATATCGCTGCCATGGGAGAACACATCTACAACCATGCTCGAATGGCCCTGGCAATTACATCACGACCATGGGAGAACACATCTGCCACCATGTCAGAAAAGCCCAGCAATTACATCGCGACCATGGGAGAACACATCTAAAACCATGTCCGAAAATCTCATGTGCATCTATGTCTTCGGAACTCATCACACATAATCCAATTGATTATGTAATGTATCCACCTGATACATGTCATCACATATGATCATCCTGATCATCATCACTGCATCGTCCTGATGCATGTCATCTGGAGCAACATCCTGAAGCTCGTCATCCATGATCATCTTGATCATATAATGCATCCACCTAATGCATACCAAGTATCCACCTGATACATATCATCATACATGATCCACCTGATCATATAATGTATCTACCTGATACTACACATATACATGATCCACCTGATCATACAATGTATCCACCTGATATATATCAACATACATGATCTACCTGATCATACAATCGTATCCACCTGATACATATACATATACATGGTCCAAGCATCCAACATGATACATATATACATACATATAAATGATCCAACTGATCATATCCAGCATCCAACGTGATGCATACATACATAAATGATCCAACTGATCATATCCAGCATCCAACATGATGCATACATACATAAATGATCCAACTGATCATATCAAGCATCCAACATGATGCATAAATACATAAATGATCCAACTGATCATATCGAGCAGAAACTAGATCATCCTGATGCTCATCATCCAACGCTTACATCCATAGCCATGTGAAGGATCCTCCTTCCACCATGCTTGGAATGGATTCAGCAAATGTCTCCATCACTTCTTCCTCTAAGTGTCATCAATATGAAAAACACCAAGCCTCTCTCTGAAGTACTCGAACTTCACTATGGATAGTGGCTTCGTCAACACATCTGCAATATGCTCATCTGTCGCAACATACAGGAGCTTCACTGCTCCCATCTGCACCATATCCCCGATATAGTGATATTTGATCTCTATGTGTTTCGACCTATCATGGAACACCAGGTTCTCAGACAGCTTCACACAAATCTGGTTGTCACAAAATATACCAGTAGCCTCCAACGGTAGATCAAATAACTCAGACAGTAGCTTCCTGATCCATAATGCCTCACAACTAGCCGAACAGGCTGCAACATACTCTGCCTCGGCTATACTCAGTGCTACGCAGGACTGCTTCCTGCTAAACCACGAGATCACACCTGATCCCATACTGAAGCAACACCCAGAAGTGCTCTTCCTATCTACAGCACTGCCTGCCCAATCTGAATCAACATAACCCTGTAGGTTAAACTTTTGCTTCGCATCATACTTGAGCCCGTAGTCAACTGTACCCTTCAGGTACCTCAGAATATGCTTTACAGAAACCAGGTGAACACCTCTGGGATCCGTCAGGAATTGGCTCAATGTGTTCACCACAAAGCAAATATCTGGTCTAGTGTTCGTTAAGTACATCAAGGACCCAATCATCTGACGATACATAGTGACATCAACCGGATCAGATGAAGCATCACATAGAAGCTTTAGGTTTGATGCCATAGGTGTGGCCATGGCCTTGCAGTCCATCATCCTGAACCTCTTCAGGATCTCTACTGCATACTTCCCTTGTCCAAGGAAGATACCATCTGCACTCTGCCACACCTCCATGCCTAGAAAATAGTGCATCATCCCCAAGTCCTTCATCTCGAACTCGGCTGCAAGCTTCCTCTTGGTATCGACAATCAAACTATCATTACCTGTTACAAACAGATCATACACATACAGAAGTAGTATCACTGGATTTCCTTGCTCAACCTTGTAATAAAGGTTGGAATCTGCTTTACTCTTGGTAAATCCCAAACTGGATAGGAAACCATCCATCCTACCATACCAAGTCCTAGGAGCTTACTTCAAGCCATACCAGGATTTCTTCAGTCTGCACACATATGACTCCCTGTCATGTGTCTCAAAACCAAGTGGCTGCTCCACATAAACTTCCTCTTCAACTACACCATTCAAGAAAGTTGTCTTGACATCCATATGGTGTATCTTCCATTTCATCACTGTAGCCAGAGCAAGTACTGATCTGATGGAAGTATGCCTGGCTATAGGTGTAGAAGTCTCTTCATACTCAATCCCTTTTTCTGGGAGAAGCCATGAGCTACAAACCTCGTTTTGTATTTCTCCATGCTACCATCTGCAGCATGCTTGATCTTAGAGATCCACTTGGAAATCACGGCATACTTCCCTTTTGGTTCACAGCCCAACCATCATTCTTCATGATCGACGAATCATGGCATTCTTCCATTGCTTCATCCCAGATCCTGGGAACTTCAATATATTCAATATCTTCAATAAATATCTTTGTTGCTGGAACAAATGTTGTAGTCCTTCTTTTGTAGGTGATGGTATCTGATCTTTCCTACAAAACAAGTTAAATTGCATGATTAGAAACATTTCATAGTTTTCAGAACAAGTTCTTACTCATAAAGAAATATGTCATACAGTCATGCAATTAATTTATCCAATGCTTCAATACAACATTTATCCATATCCTGTGACTTTCTAGATGCCTTCCAATCTCTACCAGAACATTTTAAGAGTGTGCACAACTCCCAACATGTCAGCAAAGAGGTTTCATTCTAGATAAGTAGAAATGAAATGTTGTACAGTGCCATAGGCCACTTACCCATTAGATGCATATTAGTGGTATACTGTTCATTAATGCAATTATTCTAATATGCATAATACACACCCTAAGTCTAGGAACATAAGGATATACATCATTGAACAACATTATTTAAACAAACAAATATGCAAGAAATGACAATTTCAAATACTTATCTTTGTTTGCTTGTTGGGTGGACTCCCTCTGAATCTTTGCAACTCCATTCTGATGTGGATTATGAGAAGTGGTCGACTCCCTCTGAATATCTGCATCCTTGCAGAAACTACTGGAGTGTGCTCCCTCTTGATCTTTGCTTCCTGGATTACCTGTCCTTGAACTTATATCCATCCTCGATCACTATGCATGCTTACAAGTATCATTATTGTGATATCCTCAAGATCTCATACATAATCATACATTTATTAGTATATTCTCAATACTATCAAAACACAATAATCTTAAGCATGTATAGTCATGATCATTTCAAACAGAAATAATAAGCATTAGTATTCAAGGACTCTTATGGCTAGTCATATCATAAATTAAAGTAAGAAACATAATATGCCTAAACCTATACTTTCATGACTCTTCTGGTTAGTCATATCATCAATTAAGGTAAGAAACATAATATGCATACACCCATGATTATTCAAACCTATGAATAATTATTATCAATCATGCCATGTATACTTATATAAGAGATCCTATCATAAGGTAGGATTCTAACTTGATATAGGAAAAAACATACCTGGATTAGTATCTTAGCTAGTTATGTCTAACATACCCACATGATGTCTTCGTGTTCTCTTCAATGACTTGTGCTAGTAACCTGCATATCTCATAAGTTAACCATTATAGAACCAAGTTATACATACCTCATAAATAGATCTTCTATGTGATCCATGACAATGGATGAATCTTTGTCTTCATGTCACCATGATCATATGTTCTTGAACTAGAACATGATTTGTCTTTCTTGGTGTACCTTTCATGTTAGCAAACAACATAAACCTCATACAACACCATAATGCATTAGTACAATCATAAGTGTCAACACCCTAATCATTCATAACTCTATTAAGGTGATACGACAAGTCTAAATTTAATCAAGATTGTACTAACCTTAATGAAGACAAACATACCATAAACTTAATTATAAATAGAATTCGAAGCATACCTGTCGAGATTGCTTGTAATCTTCTTATGTAAGGTCTTAGCCTTATCTCCCTCTGAAACAGGAACTTCTTCTCTTATGCAGGTGACCAATCCATTTTCTTCTAGGATTAACCCAATCCACTTGATTTGTAGAAACTGGATATGGAGCTGGATTAGGGTTTGTCAGAGAAACCCTAAAAATTCAAACTTTGCATTTCAAACTTCTGAAAGGATAGAAAGATGCGCCTTGATGAGCTGATCAAGCCGGTATATTCAGAATTTGAAAACTGCAAAGTTTCACCCCTCAAATTTGCCTTTGAAATTTATGGATTCACTAGACATGACCCTGAACTAGGGTTTGATAAAGCCTACCCTTTTTCCCAATCAAAAGGTTCGATCCAAATCTCTAAGCTTCTATTTTTCTAAGGAGCTTCCAGTCGTGGTCACAGATTTCAAAAATTCCCATTTTTGCAGAAGCCCTAATTTTTCACTTTTCCAATCAAAGTCCCGAACTAGGGTCTGATCAAGCCCGGCCTTCTACCCAACCAAATATTCTGATCTTGGTTTCTAAATTTTTATTTTGATGGGTAGCATTCAGCCGTGGTCTCTGATTACAAAAATTCCAACTTTCTCCGAAGCCATGAATGAAGGTACTCAAAAATAATTCTGTTTTGATAGAAATATGTACCTGATTGTTTCTAGTGTAACTCCGAACTTTCCAATCCACAGGGTCTAAACATTATACATGTGGTATCCCGATCTGTCATCTTTCCAACCCCATAGGTCTGACCTCAATTGGATTCTCTGAGAGAGATTTATGTCAAGTGTCGCAACGTGACTTGTTTATGGGATAAAACAAGAGAGCAAACTTGTAGGGCAGCCCACGTGTCACTGGTTTAGTTTCGACCTCTGAAAACGTTACCTAAGAAAGTGAATTCCGTGAAATACCTGTCACTTTTTACGAAATTTCATTTGGATCTTCCTAGCCCAAGTTATGACCTTTTTTCCTAGGTCACCTATTTATGACTCAGATCTGGAAGAGGCAGAAACCCTAGATTGTACAGATCATAAAACACAAATTACAACGAATTAGAAGTTTTCCTTTGGAAACAAGGTACATGGGGATCTTATCTTCTACCTGTAAAATTTTTAGATCCGAAAACTTCGCCAAAATGGATTTATAGCGAAAGTTCTACAATGACTGGTTTTTGCTATATCAATCCCAAGCATCACAAGTGCAACAAGTGTCATACATGCGATACCATGCCTTTTTTCAGGCTAGCTCCGATACCATGTTAGTTTTTCAGAATTTACTTCAATCTGATCTAAGATCTTAACTGAGAGAACAACATGTACAATATATCTACAGCATATCAATCATGGACACAATAATGCAAGCACACAAGAGACACAGAGTTTACTTGGGGAAAACCATAAAGGTGAAAAACCCAAATAACTTCCTCAGAGATAGATAGAGCAATGATACAACCCAAGCATAAGAGATATACATCTCCTAGCAGCAGCTTCTCCTCCTCCACAAGTGCGCCACTCTCCAAAGAGTGTGTGTGAGAATAGAATGATCAAATAGAGTGCCTCCTGCACTCTATTTATACTTGACTTGACTTGCCTAATAACCTTTACTAGGTCGGCCTTAATTTAACCACATAACATAATGCTGACTGGGCCGACACCCAAGAGGGTGGTCTAATAACCCTTTGACCCACATGGATGACCCCCAATAGGGTGGTCTAATAACCCTTCGACCCACATGACTTATATAGGGCCGACCCCAACAAGGTGGTCTAATAACCCATCAAGTATAAGTTACGACACTTACAATATAAATGACGACACTTCCGTATAGAGGAATAATAACATCTCTATAGGAATACAAACACTTCCGTATAGAGGAATAATACCATCTCTATAGGAGTACAATATACATATATGAAATACATTCCGAAGTTACATATACATCAACATATAAGACTTGTACATGAAATTTTTCATTACTTAGAATAAGAAATAAATGATAATTAAATACTTATCTGTATTGGACGTCTTCGCATTATTCCACATGCTCCTTCTTTTCTTTACAAGCCTTGGATCACCTGTGGATACAATAATGAATGTTTGGATAGCACGCAGGCTACTCCACAAGATTCAATGCTCAACTAGTGCACTGACTGGATTTACCAAGCATTTATGGTGCCAAACCAGTCTCATACCTTATTTTCCCTCTCCATTTCCAATCCAACACTTTCGTCTGGGTTAACAGGCCAATGGAAGGAAACTGCACCATAACCATTTCCAAGTCAAGGGCTCTACTACAAATCCATAGGCATCTCAATGGGTTCCAACTAGTCTCGGTACCCACCTCACCTCCACTCACAACCTGAGTAAGGTTCCCTTCTATGTTGCACAGTCCCCCGGGCACCCCTTCCTTCAACTTTGTCCTGGGTAGGTGCAGAAGGTCCTTACTACTGAACCAATAGATATTTTATGCCTTTACAAATATCGCCACATTCCAGTCACAATTCCCAACCAGCATACTGACTGGATTTATTATGCAATGGAACAACCACTAACACACATAAGGATGGTACCCCTTCTTCACTTTGCTTCTTTAGTATGAATCACCAATTGCATGTGTAATACCTGACAACACAAGATGGGTAGGAAATCTCATCAGTATCGCTAATATAAAATTGTAAAACCATTCCCTACACCATTCCCTTAGGGTGTAGTCAATATTGAAAACCATAACACAACACAAAACCTGAGAGGTGTGCACCCCTCTCCTATGTGATTCATGTAGGCCATAATCCCAATAATTAGGCATGCATATTCTCAGCAAGGGTTACAAAATACTTACATGTTTTTCAGATATATTTTCTCTTCTTTCACGGGGAATGGGGCTCCCTTCTCTAAGTTAATAGTCTCTCAGGTTTGTTACCCCAATCCCTTTCACGTTTCATAAACAACATATGCCCTATTGGCATAATTTTACCATTTCACCTATGTTGTTTACCAACATGCAGTTCAAATGAGACATTATCAAAATTTACAATGGTGTTTCACCTGAAACCCATTTCCAAAGCATAGGATCCTTCCCATGGAGTTTGGATTATGCAGGACATAGCACATGGTCTTCCTGACACACTTCTCAAATAGCCAAACAGTCAGCAACATTAGAAATCAAATTCAAATCTGATTTCCATAACCAGTCAATGGCATTAATAATCAAATTCATATATGAATTTACAATTCCATCTCCTACAGAAATTTGATTTATTTAACCATGATGCCATCCTCATATTGTTTGGATCTTGTAAGTGGTAAAAAATTGTCCATTATGGTTTTACACTCGCTACCATAACATGAACATCCAACTACAATACATCCTCTTGACACAATTCTAGAGAATCCAAACAACCATTAGTAATTATTAGCAAAATTTCAAACCTGCAATTCAAAATATGTTATGTACATATATTAAATTTCATAACCATGAGACCCTTCTCATATTTTTTTGTCTTTTGCACATGTTAGATTCCAGTCTTTATTATGGACTTACCCACATTGACATACCCAAGACATTTCTACCTGTAATTTGAAATTTCCAATCAGTCAAACACTTTGTGAGTATCCATGCAAATAATATTTTCCATGCAACATATACAATAGTCACTAAAGTGATCTCAGAATTATAATACTCAATAATACAAACACTATCAGATATTAGTATAAAAAAGGAAATGAAATACATTTACTTTATGTTCATCATTATCACAATAAAATTGCAAGATACCATCACATTATATATGCAATTTAAACAAAACTTCCAATTCTCATGGTTACACAATCGTATCCATTCAAGAAACTCTGTCCTCCCAACAGAGCATTCTTGGTAGCCCATCAAACATGACTACCTTATTCATGCAATAATTTTCCTGCATCCATAGCAGCTCATGAAATGATCTTAGAATTGACAATAATTCATCATTTCATCTATTATCTAATTATAATGAAATGTATACCATAACCATGCATTCACACAATGCATCTCAACATGTGCACCCACACATATGCATGCACATTCACAACCTTTACATAATCTTTTAATGTGCATTCACTCAATGCAACCTCACATTGATTCATGAATACCATAATGTCATGTCATGCAGTCCACCATGATTTTTTGGAAAGTATGGTTATTTCCTCAACACATCACCCAACCATCTCCCCAATCACTTAGTTAACTTATCTAGGTGCCTTCCTTATCTACCCGAACAACACCTCGGGATTTTTCTCACTCCTTAGTTGTTGGAAAAGAGGTTTCATCCAAAATTAACACCAATAGGGAGTTCATGGTATACTTATGTAGAACTATAGCGTTACCATTCCTACCACATTATCGCCTTAACCATGAATATTTCATACGGCATGCACTATCACAACAGGACCATAAGTCCTCACTTGCTTTGGTTATTAAACTCATAACCAACATATACAAATGGCATGATATATTTTCATATGAATGCATTTACGATTCAAAATGGCTAGATGGTATAAGGATACTTTCCCTTACTACCACATACCTCACCGTACCCGGTGGAATAATGTTTGCTTAAATGAACTCATCATCACATACATACCGATTTACAATTATTAGATATGGCTCAAGGGATTCTTACCCAATCCCCTTTTTGTATGTAATCATAAATAAAACATTACCTGCATGGCTCCCATTAGAATATTTGATGTTACATGATCAGTTGGTATCCTACAAAGGATTACACCATACTTCCACCAACCTCATGATCACAGATTTGTTGCACCAACCTTTCTTCATAAGGTTGTTGGTCACATGCAACAACATCATCAACATCTTTAGCCATGATTCTAATGTCTTTGGTCCTACAACCAATACCAACACCAATAGTGATTATCAACCACAATAATTATCTTAAGTGGCTCACTGCATATGTAGAAATTCACTAGCTTTACCAACATGTAACATCATATACATGCACAAGCATCTTCTCATGCATTGTGCAATGTCTAGCAATATGCCCACTAGTGCACATTCACTTTATCTGTCTAATATCTTGCATTTTCATCATTGCCATAATTTTCTATATATAAAGCTCATAAAATATAAATACAAGAGAAAGATAGGGGTTAAGTAATTATCCCTTTCCAATCCCTCATCATAGCATGGAATTCCCCTTCCACATCATAGCGGATCCACTTTCATGGCCTCTCTAGCAAGCACACAAGGAATCACTGGCTATGATTTTCTCACCAAGCAGCAATTAAATACATATACTCATGTATACATTCTTACTTTCTACTTTCAAAGCAGGAAATTCTTATGCTATAAATAGAAATAGTTTAAGGTGAGAAATTTCCCTCTTTATCAACATTGCCCTTTGAAGATTATTCTCCAATTTTCAGCTGCAACCATCTTGTCATCCCTATGCAGATTTCCTTGATCACTAAAATAGATCTCATTGCACTAGGTTCACATGCCTTGCTTCTCACATTGCTTTCATAAATTATGGTCAAGTCCAACTTGGCCTTTCTTCGACTTTCCTGCCTATAAACTCATACTTTGGCCCAAGCAACCCAAGTGCTACAACCTTGGGCTTTGATACCACTCTGTAACATCCCTGATCCCCTCGGTTCCCTTTAGAGGTGATGGGGGAGCTCCTTAGAAACAACCTGCCAATTTTTTTTCAAAGAATCTGCAACTCTGCACTTTTAAACAGCTGCAACAACTTCAGTACACAATCCGCAAGCTACAATCCACAAGTCGGAATTCGGAAGTCGGAAGTTAGAACTCCAAATATACAACATCAAATAAGTATGCCTCCGACTTCCGTAGTGCGGGAATATGAAGTCGGAACACCAAATATACAACATCGAAGAAATACGTCTTCGACTTCCGCAATCCGCAATCCGCCTTGCAGGAGTCAGAAAGTCGGAACTCCAAATATACAACGTCAAAGGAATACACCTCTAACTTCTACAATATGCAATCCGCCTTGTGGGAGTCAGATAGTCAGAACCACAACGTGCAACTCTGAAGATTTACGCCTCTGACTTCCGCAATGTGGGTTCGGAAAGTCGAAAGTTGGCCACATACCCCTTTTATTTCCAACTTCTCAGGCTGATAAATTCCTCATCCTAAGTCCATTTTTGGAAAACCTGGTACAGTTAGAAAGCTCTCAGTGAGATCTATGCAACGATGTGATCCTCTGCCACACCTGAGAACTCTGATTTTTTCCTTCATCGAACCAAAAATTTTCCCCAAACCTCATCCATACCTCTTTACCACTCTGTAAAGAGATTTGATCCACTTTGTCATGGCCCCTCCCTTCATCTTCCCCCCGAGGGAACATGGACACAATAGGGGGGGTGTCTATTTCTCCCCCAAGGGCATGACTAACAGTTTGGTATTTCTAGGCCTTCACAAGAATTATCCCTATTCATCAATGAACAGATTCATATAAATACAAACACAGGTGTGCATATGCATACTCAATTAAACACAAAGGAATGAAATAGTTTCCACACACATATAAGGGAATGCATCGATACATTTCTACCAGGAAGAATGATGAAACAACCAACAGGGAATTAGTCATCTTCTCATGTTATACACAGGCTTATGCTAACTAACTTAAGATAATCATTTCATTCCCACTAACATGAACAATCAAGCATTCATAACACAGAATGAACATGATATAAATCACAGACAACACTTATATTTTCATTGAAATCTCCAAGAAACTGGATATGGAATGCAACGTTCCAACCCAACCATAGTTCTTTGCCCAGCCTGTATTCTTTCATCACTCAGAGACCACCCCCAAGATGGGGTTCTGTATCCATTAAGGAGGAACTAACAAGCTCACTCATAGCCTTAGGCACAGTCATTCAAGGTCATCCAGCACACATTTGGCTCTGTCAATCAAGTGGGGAGACAGGGAATAAGTTTCCTAAGCCAATGAGCTCAACCATAGAGATATAGGAATATCCAATTGGCTTCAGACAGTCCAGGCACCCCCATCACCTCCACTCTCAACCTAAGTAAGGTCTCCTTCTTTGTTGCGCACTCCCTCGGGCGCCCCTTCCTTCAGCGTTGACCTGGGAAGGTATGGATGGTACCAAATTCTAAACCAAGGTTAAATGAGCCCTCACTGGCTCTACCATGAAGTCTAACCCCCCCAACCCCTGGTATCTCTCCCACTGCGATCCGCTCTTGGATATTCCTCAAGGTTGCGGCCGAAAGGTTCTGTCCTGCAACTGGGTTTTTGACTATCAAAGTCGGGTCTCCCAATATATTTTTGGGAATCCAACCCTCTCAATATCGCCCCAAGGGTTGGGTCTATGGATTCCCCAACAGATTTCACTTCCCACGCAGATTTCTGGGATTTTTTGGCTCTACAAATCGTGGCTTCATTCCAAGTTGTGATTTCGGGTTCTTCTCATTGTTGGGCCTGCATCCTCTCTCCAAACTTATGCTTACCCCCCCCCCCCCCACCATGGAATGGAGAATATGAGGAAAGATTCCTCCCAGAGGTGGAGTGACTTATGGGACAAGAATAACAGAGCCCATACCCTGCCTCAAAAATTTTCAGGGTTGTCCATACTCCATCAATATCAGGAGCATATTTCTGAAGTACTTCCTTACAACAACATTAAATGAGAGTTAGGACAGTCAAAGGGGATTCCCAAGGTGGCATATGGTAGCCTAGGGTTCAATCCCACAACCCCCTCACCTCTCCCTAGTGGATACACATAGACCCCTTCATTTAGTTGCATCCATAGCCAGTCCCTTGGTATTTTATTTGCATTATAATTATTTACATGCTTTTACAATTTCCCCATGGCTTACTAGCACATGGTAACACAATATAAAATAAAAACCCTTTAAGGCTAAGCATTCACTAGTGGGACCTTGGCCTTGAGCTCCACGCTAGGAATCATACATCACATATGCACAATATTTACATATCGAGTTGATACATTCTAACGGCCAAAATGGGGGTATTACACTATCGCGCCAGGGATTCCTTAAGAAACAACTTGATAGGATATCATGCTCCATCATCTCTCTTTTCCTCTACCATGGGAGGAAGTTTGGGCTACTGAGGGTAGTCTTTATCAATCTCAACTTGTTCAAAACCCAACAAAATAGACATGCATGGAGAAATAACTATCTATATCCCAACCTCATTAGAGACATGCATGGAAAAATAACAAAAGTGCAGACTGGTCTGATACCATTGATCCAGATTTATGTGAGAATGAAAGGAAATAACATATTTAGAACAACATACACAAATATATTGTAGGAAACAAAGTGATATAGTAAACTCAAATTATATTAATTGAATGAAATATATCAAACGGTAAAATAAAAACAACTAGAATGGTGGTAGCTACGCTCATTCATGACAAGATGATTACAAAAGTAGGACAAAGGTAATTTGTATCATAATCATGAAGGGAAAAACTCTAAACATTCAAAAACCTAACCCTAGGCGATGAACAGTCAAAAGGTGCGTGGTCCCCGAGGTGGCTAGTTAATACATCAACTTCCTAGGGGCATAACTTTTGCATATGAACTTCGTTTAGGGTGCTAAGTAGCCCATTGCAAAGGTCTTGCCAAGATGTACAAATTTGACTGTGGTTAGACTTTGGAATCATAAAAAAACATCATTTAGGGCCTCAAATGGCCTCGGAAGTTTAGGATCCGAAAAGCTAAAAAAAATTGCCAAACTGAAAACTGGAAAAAAAAAAAAAAAACATATAGTTGGGTTGCCACCGATATCCATCTGCATCAAGGGGAACCTTGGAATTCGGATTGTGGTACTCAAGAGGTGAATATTTTACTCTAAAACATATAAATATGTAGATTGGGTAGGCCGTTTTGATGTTAGAATAAGCACAACCTCAAGGGGAGCATCCCTTTTCCATTGATGCGAAAGGGGGAGAGTTGTAGATAGGGGGAGAGATGCAGACAAGGGCACAATTCTTTCTATATCTAGTGGATTATGTGTTTCGTATTAGGATTGATATCAGTGAAAAATGGGGGATTGTTGGAATTATTCTCATTCATGTCAAAAGATAAATGTTTTCAATGATTTCATATTAAGGAATTACATTGAACATGTTGTTATGCCAAGGAATTTGCAAGCAAGGGGGAGCATATTCATATTTATTTATATATAAGTTTACTAAGTATATTAAAAAAGGGGTGCACATGTGTTGACACAGCATCTATCGACAGGGGTTCACTTCGCACTTTCGTCAACAAACATCAACCCAAACTCGCTTAAACATTGGCTCGGAAAGGTTTAACCCTTTCCAGCAACACTCGCAGAGTGAGTGAAATCTCACCTGAGATGGATAAGGGGGCTGCAGGAACCAAGTTTCCACAGTGTGAGGAGGATATGCATCAAACACACATTACAATCATAGAAACCAGAGATTATACCTTTCACATTATGCTAACAATTCATCATTTGCAGATTCAACACATAATGGACACTTGCAACAACATGATCAAACTACTCATTCGCATGAACAAAAATTACCAAACCACAGAGTATTAAAAATTCGCAAACACTTGTATTCACCATTTAGCAGAAACAAAGACAAAAGATAGAACCATAATTGAACATCTTCATGCATTCATCAAAACCTGCGGAATGACCTTTGCAGAAGCAGTCAATACATCATATCACGGATACAAAACAGATCAAAGATCAAAAGATGGATCAAAAACTGGATCAATCGATTGATAGCTATATAGATACCCTTAGGCTTACAATCGTGCTCCTATTTATATGACACTAAGTGTAAAATTAGTCACATCAGATCTAATGCACAAGTAAATCAATCACAACAGATGAACATAGAAAATATGGTGTAAAACTGTGCAAAGCATGCATCAGTGCTCAATATCCCAATGAGGGTGAATAATTACAATACAATACAGTAACAATGACTGAGCAATTCGAATTGCCTAAGGAGGTCATTTGAATCACTGAATTGAGTAGCTTGACTCCAACTAGGAGTCCTCATCATCAATCAGTGGTGGTCATCAATGCACAAGAACCAGTCATCCAGGTGTCAATCTGAGTCTAACTGAGTGTAACATGTCTAATTGAAGTGTGTAGCACTGATATAGGGAAGTGGGCTCAGTGGAGGGCGCATGGGAGGCTAACTGAAGTCAAAACAAGTCATCTAGTCAATCTGGAGGTCCAACGGAAGTGAAATAGTCAGTCAGGAGTGAAACTAGCCTCAAATCAGGGAGAATCGGAGCTAACTGAGTGTAACTAAAGTGGAACTGCAGTGGTAGGTGAAGAAGTGCGCCCTTCTCTGGCAGTAGGTGAGAAGTGGGCGCCTTCCTGACTAGGAGGGCTAAAACTCTGAAGTAAGTGGCTCCCAGGTGATAGAATAAGGTGGCTAAGGTGCTGGAGGCATCAACCTGGTGACTGGGATGCATGCAAAGTGCATGCAAACCCTAATTGCATGTAAGATCCTGAAAAAGATGATGTGGATATCCGAACACCCCCCCTCAAGCTAGACTATGATGTGCAAAAAATAATGTGGGGCCCTGGTAACTAAGACCAAAGGTCACCCCAATACAATAATAATCCAAACTAATAACAGTCAATAAACTGAGGAAATGGGGAAAACCTCTTGGGAAAAATACCCCCCCTCAAAATAGACTGTAGCACACCAAAAGATTTAACTGCTCCAAAATCAAGTAGATATGTCTGGAGGTATCTTACTCTTGGGAGTAAATGGATCATGCTCCAAAAACATGTGCTTGAATTCTCCATCAGTGGATGCAAGCAAATGTGGATACTTTATGAACTTGCTCTTTATACCGAAAATGGTGAGAACAAATCTTAAAATATGAGAATGATCCTGGAACCTGTGATTCGAACCAAGTGAGGTAGGAATAGCTGCAATCGGATCAAATAGATCTTGAAACTTGAACTTCTTATCAATAGAAGTTAAATCAGCTCCAAAAATAGATGAATGGTTTCTTGAGATCTCCTTTGAACCAACAAGGGTGAGATCAAAACCAAAATCAGCAAAAAGTAAATGAGAATTGAACTTAAGCGAATGGTAGTGCTCTTCATCTTCAGTAAAACTCTGAGAAACTGTGCAAATGATAGAACAAAAGTTTATAGGAGGCATGCAATCAAGGAGGACGAATGCCTCAACTCCAAAATCAGATTTTACCTCCAAAACATCAAGTAGATCATTATTCTGCATGCCGAAAAACTCATGTGAAAGAGAGGATTCAAGAACCTCTTCGGAATCTAGAGCATGAGCTTGTTTATCTTGCTCAGAATTCAAAATAGAAGACTTTGAGAGAATGAGTGTTGAATCTACAGTTTCTTCATCTTGAACAATTGTTGAGGCCAACACATGATCGGAAAGAACACATAAGGAGATCTCACTGGACTTGTCCTCCAAAAGGCTAGCATGATCCTCTTCTTCCTGCTTTCCAAATTCTCTGTCAAGTTGGACCCATAGATCACTTGGAATTTCAGCAGTCTTACTGAGGTAGCACATACAAGGAGACATAGCAAGACATATTTCTCCAAAAGCTCTATCACAATCATTGATCCAATCATTCTCCTCTTCATCGGAATCAAAAACTCTTGTATTACCAATGCACATATCAAAAAGACATTGTCTCTTCAAGAATGCAATCATATTTGGTTTCCATTCATCATAGTTGAATGGAGTAAGAATATTTTGTGAAGAAGAAGTCTCCATCTTTTCATTAGCGAATGCACATGGAGAAGTAAGAAACCTGCAAATTACACACAAACAAACACTATGTTTTCAGCCTTGCATGCACATGAGCGAATGCACATAAGATTTTGCATGCTGCTGCTGAAATATATTGGTGAGCAAAGATTTGCTCTCTCTTCATGTAGAACACCTGTAGAAAAGAAATCTTGTCCCTGCCATGGCTCTGATACCATGTAAAATTAGTCACAGCAGATCTAATGAACAAGTAAATCAATCACAACATATGAACATAGAAAATATGGTGTAAAACTGTGCAAAGCATGCATCAGTGCTCAATATCCCAATGAGGGTGAATAATTACAATACAATACAGTAACAATGACTGAGCAAATAGAATTGCCTAAGGAGGTCATTCGAATCACTAAATTGAGTATCTTGACTCCAACTAGGAGTCCTCATCATCAATCAGTGGTGGTCATCAATGCACAAGAACCAGTCATCCAGGTGTCAATATGAGTCTAACTAAGTGTAACATGTGTAATTGAAGTGTGTAGCACTGATATAGGGAAGTGGGCTCAGTGGAGGGCGCATGGGAGGCTAACTAAAGTCAGAACAAGTCATCTAGTCAATCTGGAGGTCCAACGAAAGTGAAATAGTCAGTCGGGAGTGAAACTAGCCTCAAATCAGGGAGAATCGGAGCTAACTGAGTGTAACTGAAGTGGAACTGCAGTGGTAGGTGAAGAAGTGCGCCCTTCTCTGGCAGTAGGTGAGAAGTGGGTGCCTTCCTGACTAGGAGGGCTAAAACTCTGAAGTAAGTGGCTCCCAGGTGATAGAATAAGGTTGCTAAGGTGCTGGAGGCATCAACCTGGTGACTGGGATGCATGCAAAGTGCATGTAAACGCTAGAATTTGCATGCAAACCCTAATTGCATGCAAGATCCTGAAAAAGATGATGTGGATATCCGAACACTAAGTGGTTACAAAATGTTCCACATGACCAATTCTAAAAACTTAAACTAACCTTGTGCTTCCTCGTTCTCCATGAATGACCCTTCTTTTGTGGATTAGCCCTCTTCGCACCTGCTGGCTTCCGCACTTTATGTGGACTAATCTTGTGCCAACAAGCCCCCAACACAAACTCGTGGCTCGCCCTCGAGCCACCTCACGTGGACACCTCTAGTACTGTTCTCATCCTTCGCTGTGCTAAAATTCTGAAGCTGTTCTTGCCGTCTAGAGCTCCCTGTTGTGTACTTCTCGAACTCATCCTCCAGTATCTGGTTCGTTATCATGTACTTCTTTAAATCATCCTCCAGTATCTGGAAACCCTCATCATCTATCCCTTATGTGCTGTCTGGTGCGCTTCATGCTTGTTCTGGAACTGGGGAAAATTTCATCTACGTCGCCAAGATGTGAAACAGGCCAACTACTCTGGAACATCTGTTTCGCAGCTAGGACTGTCTGCTACTGGATCCAGCGGGCCTCCGCCCCTGCTGTTTTGGTGATCGCAGGACCACATGTCTTCTAACTACTACCATGCTCTTAGACATATTGGTTGAGACTTCATCTTCGTTCCTCCCGATTTTCTACATTGCTTCCTTCGTTGGTTTTTCATGCACGCTCGTCGTTCTGGCCCTTAGCGCACCTGGAGTGCTTCCGCGCGAAATTAAATGAGTCATTTCCACAGCTTCCTTGGAATTTATCACTCAACTTACTGCCTTACCAACTTGTAGCATGGATCTTACTAAATCTCCTCTCCCGACTTATGGATACTTCCTTGCTCAACGGACCTTCTACGCCTGTATTTATGCTTGCTACTTGTGTCCTTGACGTCTGATTCCTGAATCATTTGCAAAATATTTTCCCATAGCCATCTAATTCTATCATCATACTCCTTTGTCTTCTTCTGGTGATGCTGATCCGCAGTAATCATGCTCGGATTTGACTACTGCGTGCTAATCGTGCGAAGCATCGACGAGCGACCCAGCTGGCCATGCTTCCACTTTTTGTCATAATTTTTTTTTTCTTCCGCTGGTTCTCAACTGTTATGCGTCGGATCATGGCGATAGGGTTTCAACCTATTCCCATTTACCAACTTTGGCAACAATACCCCATCTAAACTTTGTAGATGCACCGCACCTCTGTCAGTGACAAAATTTATGATGTAGGGACCTAACCAATCCATTTGTAACTTACCTGGGTGCTTAGAAAACTTACTGTCTTAAAACAAAACTCTAACTCCATGCTAAAAGTGATTTTGTTTAACATGGCGGTTGTGCCAAGCCTTCTATCATTCCTTTTATACCTTCTAATGAAACCCTGCGATGAACCGATCCTCATCGAGTTGTACCAATTGTTCCAACTGTTCCTCCAATGCTCCGTCATCGCTCATTCCTGTGGCTGATGCGATACGCAAACTTGGTACAATATACTCCATTGGCATGACTACTTCCTGTCCGTATACGAGCTTGAACGGGGTCTGGACGGTCAGTCATTTACATGTTGTGCGATACGCCCAAAGTATCGTTTGAATTTTCAAATCCCAATCATCTCGACTTACGTTGCACACCTTGGTGAGTGCATGCTCCAATATCTTATTGAACGCCTCAACTGTTCCATTCTCTTTAGGGTGGTAGGGGGTACTCTTCATATGTTGAATTTGAAATTCCTCCGCCATCGTTGCAATCGTCTAATTAACAAAGTGATTCCCTTGGTAACTCATCAGTATTTTTGGGGATCCAAACCTAGTGACCACGTTTTCTAAAAGGAATCTTGCTGCAGTCGTAGCTGAGCAATCTCTCACTGGTGCAGCTTCCACCCATCGCGTAAAATAGTCTGTCGCATTAATTATGTAGCGCGACCTTGTTCTTTTCCTGGGTGGGTTGATGGATTTCACGAATTCAATTGCCCACTTGTCCAAAGCATGCAATGTCAATTGGGGGTACTAGCGTAAATTCATCCCTTCGTGATGGATTCCCTGTCCATTGACATACGTCGCAGCTCTTGGTGTAGTCCGTAGCATCTCCATGCATCGTCGTCCACCATAGTCCTGCTCGAAGGATCTTCCTAGCAGTTCCATGTCCTCCATAGTGTCCTCCAACGATCCCGTCATGAGCTTCTGCTAAAATCCTTTCCTGCTCATGTGGAAGGACGTATCTTCGAAGTATCTCATCTGGACCCATCTCATACAATTGCCCTACAATCAATTGAAAATCTGCAGCTCTAACGACTAGCTGCTTCTTCTGGTTGGTAGTGAAACCTTCCAGCGTCTCCCCTGTCACCAAAAATTGAATGATTTTTTCGTAATGGTCGTCAACCATTCCAACTCTAAACAACTGAGCATCCGAAAATCCTTCGTCAATGCTCCTTGGTTCTTCTCCAGACTCTATCCGTGACAGGTGTTCTGGTCCTGCATTCAATCGTCCTGGTTTTACGATTATCTCAAAATCAAATTCCTGGAAGAGTAACAACCATCGACAGATCTTCCCCCCCAACACAATCTTGTTCACCAGGTATTTTAATGTTGAATGATCGATGAAAATTTTAAAGTGGCCCCTAAGAGGTAGTGTCGAAATTTTTGCAAGGCGTAGACCATCGCCGGCCCTTCCCTTTCTATGGTTGTATAATTCTTCTCCGCAGTAGACAGCTTCCTACTTGCGAAGGATATAGGGTGGTCGATGTCTCCTTCTCCTGGATGGGACAATATGAATCCTAATGTGACTGATGACGCATCAACGTGAACACTACTTTGTCCAATCTGGAAAGGCAAGTATGGGTGCTACAACCATCTTTGCTTTTAATATGTCCAGACTCTTCTGGCACTCTTCATACCATTCAAACTTGGCATCTTTCTTCAACAACTTCTCCATCGGTGTCGTGATGGCTGCATACCCTTTGATAAACTTTCTATAGTAGCCCGTGTGTCCCAACATCGCTCTCAATTGATTGACTATTGTCGGCGGTGGGAGGTCGATAATAATTGCGATCTTTGCAGGTTCGACCAACATTCCTTCCCTGCAAACAATGTGTCCCAACAAGATCCCAAACGGAGCACAGAAGATGCACTTTTTCAGGTTCAACAAAATATGGTGTTGTCGACATCATTCCAGCATTAGCCTCAAGTTTGCGACATGATCCTTGACCAATCCATACACTATCCAATCGTCCATATAGACGGCCAAAAATTTATGAATTTAATCTTTAAACGCCGAAACTACTAATCTTGAACAAATTGCTGAGCATTCTTCAGTTGAAATGGCATCATTGTATACTGAAAGCATCCCCATTCTATGAAGAATGTAGTCTTATGCCGATCTTCCTTCGCGATTTTGATCTGGTGATAACCCAAAAACCCGTCTGTAAATGAGTATATTTCCTTACCTCCTACTCCTTCAAGCACCTCATCCGTGAATGGTGTCAGGAACTGATCATGTAAGCAGCCATCGTTCAGCTTCCTTAAATCGACACATATTCGTACTTCACCAGATTTCTTATCCTGGACCACCATTGGGCTGATCCACTCTGATTCTTCTACTGGTTCTATAATGTCTGCTTCCAATATTCTTTCAATCTCACCTTGCACCCATTCCTTGTACCTTGGATTCAACCTGTAGGGCAACTGCTTGACTGGCTTCGCATCGGGTTTCAGGGGGATCTTCATTTCGCCTAAGTCCCTGGAAATTCCTTTCATCTCCGAGAATTTCGTTGGGAACAAATCCTAAAACTCATGCAACCGATTAGTAATATTCACAATAGTTGAATCATCCCAATAATCTCCAATACTTGTGAACTTCGGATTCTCCTCGGACCCAATGTTCACCCTCTTGATTTTCAATAGTTGTTGAAACTTGTCGAAAGGTATTCCTGGTGCCTCAACACTGCGACTACGTTCTGATTCCGACACATATATGGCCCTTGGGTCATCCTCATTATCTGGTTCTCCTGTGATATTATAACACTCCATCAACATTTCTGGTGTCGCAGTCCATCAAATTTCCAATGGTTGCTCTGTCGATATTGCTTCGAATATCTTCTCGCGGATCACCTGTAGTGCACTATGGATGAAGGGCTTCTCATCTGAGAAACAAAATGATTAGCTGAAGCCAATTGTTAGTTGTTCCCAAGAGGTCGTCCCGCGTCGCAGTTCTGCTGCGACATACCAACTCTGCGGTACTTCACCCAGTGTATGAACAAATGCATGTACCAACTCTTATTTCGCCTGTGAGCCCCATTGGCTTTTACATGCATTCACATGTTCCTTAGGATCACCTCTACCGTCATATTTCCTTCCGCCATATCCTACAGCGTCGTCGAACCTAACCTCCATGAGGTGTCGACATAGTGGCCAGGTTGTGATATTAGACTTGTGTGCCTCCCACCAGTGCGCGGGAGTATCCTTCAAGGCTTCCTCCAAGGCCAATAGATGTTGAGGCTCCACCACTTTTTCCTCAAATTCAGTGAGAAACTTGTTCAAATTGGGCAGTCCCTCGTATGTCAGAAGTGCGCACTCCTCCGTGGCTACCCATCGCAGCGGCTTTGTGATCCATGCACACCTCCTGAACGATACCTTGTGAAGCCAATTCTGCCAATTCTCAAGCTCCTAATCTGAATCTAATGATGCCGAACTGACACTACACCATCCCAATTCTCCATCTACAGTAGGATTAATGTAATCTTTGGATATGTTGTATATGTTACCCCATCCCTCCGTAAATTCATCTCTTGTTGGTTCAACGTACCGCTGCCCTTCCGTGGGATCAAGAGGCACGACGACCCTCATCTCGTGATTCTCGAATGACATAGTCCTCTTCTTGAAGTTGATGATGGCATGGTTTTTCATTGCCCAGTATATCCATAGCAGCACCAGATAGGGGCTTTTGTTATCAATAATCTCTATTACATTGAAGTCGGCATATGTCCTGAGTCCCTCAATTTCAACTAGAAGCTGGCACACCCAACCAAGTGGGGTAACCTTACTCTGATTTTCCAATCGCAATTGTACTGGTGACCAGGCCAACTATGGTTTTCCTATTGTTTCCCAGGTCTGCTTGGTCAGAATGTTCACATCTGACCCCATGTCCAAAATGATTGAGTCGACATCAAATGCTCCAATTTGTGTTGACATTCACATCTCTCTCCCCGTCTTTCTCTTGTGTATGCGATTGACCTTTTGCTCCTGACGTGCACCCTCCCATCGATGCAAAAGACTGGATATTTCTTCCAACGCATCTTGATCCTTTTCCAACTCCAGGAAACTCTCCAAGAAGGCTCTTAAAGTGTTATCCTTCCTCCGCAACTTCGTTGTGTCGAACGTCAGTGGCATATCGTAGATAACTTCTTCCTAAAGAGGTAACTTCCTCCTATGTCTCATCGCTTCCTACACTTTCAATAAAACATCCCTTTCAACTTCCGCGTCAAAGGTGACATGCTTCTGTGCTTTTGGTCAGATGGTCACCTATGACCTATCGACTCCTGTCACAGCTCCTCCTCGTGTCACTACTCCAACAGTCGCAGTGTGTCTTCGAACCTCTGTTGATATCATCTGTACAGTAGGTGGCATATTATGACTCTGTTTCTGTGGATGTGTTGGTAGATTCTTGGTTTTCCATTTTGCGATGAGTGACGGACAATATTCAACGCCATGATCCACGGACACTGTGGTGCCGGATTCGGGAAATCCCTCTGATAATTCCCCTGCTTCCCACAATTGTAACATACAATCGTCCCTCATCCTCGTCCAGCAGCTCCTCCTCATCCTGCGCCAGCACCTTGACCTTCTTAGAATCCTCCTCTGAAACCTCCATGCGGTGGCCCATATGGTGGGTACTGCGGCTGCCGATATGGTGGTTTCCCATACTGTGGCTGGCCATACTATGGTGACGGATGCTGCAGGTGACCATACTGAGGTTTCCCATACTACTACAGCTTCTTAAATTGAGGTTGTTGTTGGGTATACTGCGGTTGTTGTTGTATCAATAGTTTCTCTTCCCCTTTCATAAAGTATGTATCGGCAGTCTAGTCTTGGAGTAGGTCATAGGCCCTACAGTCTTTCTCATCGTGACCAACCGACCGACAAAATTTGCAATATAGGTTTACTGGCTTCGACACCATCTTTTTCAAGTACACACATTCTTCCAATCGATGCCCTCTGGTTTGATAGACAGGACACCAAGGCATTCCTCCTTGATGGAGGGGGTTCGATGCACCTGATTGCAGATATTCTTGAAACTCTGGGCAATTATCCTTATGGTGTCCTTCTGCTTTACACCTGGTGCAACATATGTCTTCGTGGGTTTCTTTCCCCTTCTTTATATCTTGCAATTGGAGTGTCAGATTGGCCAACTGCGCCTGGATCCTATCCATTCCTATCCCATCTTCGTCGATTGGTGAAGCCTCTAGTTTCATCGCAATATCCAATGCTTCGGCCTTTGTTGCTACCTTTTGTTGCATTAGTGGTCCGCAGATGTGTGGCACCAATCCTTCAATAAACCACTCCTTGTGATGCATATCATTTATTCCGAAACTCACTTTTTCTATCAACATTTTATACCGTAGATCAAATTCCCATACTGGCTCATTTGGGTATTGCTTGATTTTTTTGAGTTTGGTGACATACTGCGACTCTGAATTTTTCTTTCTGAACTCATCGACCATTCCTGCTTTGATCTGCGCCAATGTATTTCCCGGTGTTCCCGCTGGAACCTTTGTAAACTTTATAAACCAATCTAGCACACAGCCCCTAAGGGTCGTCACTAGCTGTCCCTTTTTAATATCTTCATCCTGGACCTGCTTCACAGTCCAGATTGCTTCGCACAGGAACCAATACTGCTTGGGATCCTCAGTCCGGTTCCCCTGGAAAGTGGGAATATTTGTGTCGTCTACCATCCTAACGTTCCTACTGCTATTGTTTATTGATGCACTACTTCTACCGCTGCACGTAGGGAAACTCTACAAATAGCTTGTGTTTCTTCCCATAAAATTATGAGTAGTGCGTGGGGTTGAAGATATGTTGTAACTTACGATCTATCCCTCTTCTGCTTCTGGGGTAGCCTGGTCATAGTCTCCTTTGCTATAATAAGGTATCTCTGTCCCTTGTGGTACTATTTTACAGTCTTCCATTCTAGTCCCTTCAGGAGACTCTCTCTTAGTCCTCCTCCTCCTCTCAGGTCGTCAGAATATCACCCCACTCCTCAAGGTACCACATTCTTCCTTAGCCTCCCTTAGAAACTCATCGTCCCTCATGTCCATCTACCCCACATCTTTCTATCGGATCCGCATTCACGCGATACCCTCAACCTCCGCACACTGATCTTTCTACTAGTTGGAAGTCATCCTCAATATGCCCTTTTCGCAAACAAGCATCTTAATCCACAGCTTTAACATTAGTAATAATCTTCCCCTTGTCCCTTTGAAAAAGTTCATTTCCATGCCGTTGTACGATTTGATTGTGTCTACTGCAAACTCAGTAATGTATCCCTCTAGGATACTATCCACCCAGAAATCGATATCCCTGGATACCTTATTGTCGACTTGTTTTAGCTGTCGTATCAGTTCTGGAGTCCAATGATCAGGCTCAGTCTTTTGGCAATTATTTTTTTGAAACGTCAGCTACGCTATCCACTCGTGCAACAACAGCGGGAATTCACAAAAGAACACTTTGCAGATATCCGAATAAATATACTTATGCAACCAACTGGTTACTGTCTGTCCAGGGTTCGTGAATTCCTCTGCCTTCTTGTCAAACCACTCTTGAATCTCAGGTTTCATCGGGTGCCACAGCATATCCTCTTCTTTCCTCTTCAAGGTCCCGGCAACGAAACCATTTGTTGACACAGTGTCTCTCGATAGGGGTTCACTTCGCACTGTCGTCAACAAACATCAACCCAAACTCCCTTAAACACCGGCCCAGAAAGGTTTAACCCTTTCCAGCAACACTCGCAGAGCGAGTGAAGTCTCACCCGAGATGGATAAGGGGGTTGCAGGAACCAAGTTTCCACAGTGGGAGCAGGATATGCATCAAACGCACATTACAATCGCAGAAACCAGAGATTATACCTTTCGCATTATGCTAACAATTCATCATTCGCAGATTCAACACATAATAGACGTTCGCAACAACATGATCAAACTACTCATTCGCATGAACAGCAATTACCAAACCACAGAGTATTAAACATTTCGCAAACACCTGTATTCACCATTTAACAGAAACAAAGACAAAATATAGAACCATAATCAAACATCTTCATGCATTCATCAAAACCTTAGGAATGACCTTCGCAGAAACAGTCAATACATCATATTGTGGATACAAAACAGATCAAAGATCAAAAGATGGATCAAAAACTGGATCAATCAATCGATAACTAGATAGATTCCCTTAGGCTTACAATCATGCTCCTATTTATATGACACTAATTGGTTACAAAATGGTCCACATGACCAATTCTAACAACTTAAACTAATCTTGCACTTCCTTGTTCTCCGCGAATGACCCTTCTTTTGCGGATTAGCCCTCTTCGCAGCTGTCGGCTTCCGCACTTTCTGCGGACTAATCCTGTGCCAACAACATGAAAAATTAAAATGTGAAATGGTGGTTTCAAACCCATGTATTTGGAATCCCATGATATTTCGAAAGGGTTGGAATCCCATGTTATTTGTCCATGGTACTTGGAAAAGTGAAATAAATAAAAATGGAAAACTCATGTTATTTGGAAAAAGGTTGGAATCCCATGGTATTTGGAAAACTGAAATAAAAAGGAGAATTAATTATTTAATTAATGAGTGGCGTGTATTTTTTAATAAACATGTCTCTACATGAAGGGTTTTCAAGTATAAAAAGAGAGAGTATGTGTGTGTGTGCAAAAATGTAGTATCACTTGAAGAAGTGGATATGTTTGCAAATTAATTTCAGGTCATTTTGGCATATTTGCTATAATTTCTTTTGAGATGTTTCAGACCTTGAAAATGTTATGAGACAGAGTCATATTTAAGTACATGTGGTACAAAATTTATACCTTGTTTCACTATACTTTTGGAGATATGCCCTATGAAAGTTAGGGTTTCTTGATGATCCTGAAATAGGTCAGCTTGGAATTTTCTCTATAACTTCTTCTCTGGGAACTTTTACACCATAAAACTCGTAGGGATATTAAAAGACATACAGAAGTAACTCAAGTACATGTTTCAAATTTGTGTTCATATACATTCCTAGATATGTGTAGTGGAATTTAGTCCTTCTGAGTGGTCCTAAAATCAGTTTCAAACAGGTCATCTAGGCATTTTCTCTATGACTTTTTCTCTGGGAATTTTGAAACTGTGAAACTTTTAGGGATATTAGAAGATATATAAAAGTAACTCAAGTACAAATTTTATAATTTGGTTCGCTATACTTTCCTAGATATTTTCTATGGAATTTAGGCCTTTTGAATGGTCCTTAAATCAGTTTCAAACAAGTCAATTTGGCATTTTCTCTATAACTTCTTCTCTGGGAATTTTTCAGAATGTGAAACCTTCTGGATCTAAGAAGACATATAGAAGGACATCAAGTAAATATCTCCAAAGAAAATTTGAAAAATTGAATACTTATAATGTTGTACAATTTTGTTCTTGGGAAGAGGCCAAAATTGCAATCTTTGGGAAAGCTACCTTTTGGAAATTCAAATTGTGGTCAGACTTGATGAAGGCACGAGTAGAAAGCTAACTTAGTGAAGGTAATGTGAATTTTATCATATTTTTTACTAAATAACAAATTGGAACTTGAATGTTGGTGCCACTCAAACAAAGATATCAACATCCATTTCTAAGTTTGTGCTTAGCGTTGGGGATCGGTGTCTCCAGTAGATTGGTGTCTACAAAGGTCTATAAGAGTAGGTTGGTTCCTACCAGGGTTTGTACCAGTGGGTATTGGTGCCTCCATTTGATTAGTATCTATGAATATATATAACAATAGGTTGGTGCCTGCAAAGGTTTGTACTATTGGGGATTGATGTCTCCAATAGGTTGGTGCATACAATTATTTGTAACTATCGGTTTGTTCCTACCATGGTTTGTACTAATGGGGGTTAGTGTCTCTAGTAGGTTAGTTCCTACAAATATTCGTAACAATAGGTTCTTCCTTCAAATAATTATAAAGAGATTTTTTGTGGTTTTCTCTCTAAAGGGTTTCCACGTAAATATTGTGTTCCATGTTTTGCATATGTGATTGCTTTCTTAAGGTTAATGAATGTTTGAAAAAGTAAAAAATTGTATTATATTGATTCAACTCCCCCCCCCCTCTCAATATAAGTGTATGCTCAACAATTGGTATCAGATCCAGTTCCTTTAGAAATAGTATAACTATTGAAAGGGAGATCTCAAGAGAACACATGGATGGAAAGTAAGGTTTATCAACAAAAGGGTCTCCATTGTTTGATGGAACAAACTATGCATTCTAGAGCATAATGATGCAAACATATGTAATGGCTCTTGGGTTAGATATTTGGGAATCAATCATAACTGGTTATACAACCCCAACAATTCCACCAACAAATGCGGATGTGAGTAATGTTGGGAATGTTAAATTCTTTGTATGTAAATCGAGTGGAAAAATCGATAGTCAGTTGGTATAAGTTGGTTGGAGATGGATGAAACATATGAGGGAAGTCTATTCAACCAACCAATTAGAATAGTTGTTTGGTATAAGTAAAATGATTGGTCGACGGTAAATCGATGGGACGATCGAACGATCAATGGGAAATCGACCATAGTCGACCTAGTCAAGTTGATTGTAACAGAATAGCCATAGGTGGTTAGGAAGTTATGGATTGTCATTAATGAGCAACTGGTTGTATTGCATCTATAAATAATATGTAATGGTTATGCATGATGCACTGGACTATGACAAGTAATGTGTAGCATGATCATGTAATGAAGTGTGATTTGTGGTCTAGCATGTCAAAGTTGTAAATGCTTGTTTCAAGTGTTTTATTAATAGATGAGCGAAAGCTCACTGGTTTGTTGGTTTTCCTCAAGAAAGAGGTTTCCGTGGTAATTTATGTGGAATATGTTCAATGTATTGTGAATGTGAATGCTAATTCATTTTGTGTTGAACTATATTAATCATGTTTCATTCCTACTATAATCAATATTGAGACCCAACAGTTGGTATCATAACTATATTTGGTTGTAGGGAAACGCATTTGTTGCTGACAATTTTGGCTTGGTCTTGGATTTGGGGAATACTTATTGTAGTGGGAGTTTACAGAAATATTGATCTATAGTTAGGATGGATAACACGTTGCAGATAGAAATTTAGAAGTTTAATGGGAAAATGTTTGAGCTTTGGAAACTTAAGATGGAGGATCTCCTTGTAGATCAAGAAAAACTGATTGCAGTTGACCCTGGAATGACACTAGCAAGTGTGTCAAAGGCAGAATGGAATAAAATAGAAAAAAAGGAAAGTACAATCTGAATTTGTTTAGCGGACTTGGTATTGCTAAAAATATCTGAAGAAGATACTGCAAAGAAGCTAGGGAAAATTTTGGGGAACTTGTACCAGTCGAAATATATGGTTAACAAGTTGTTTCTTTGGAAGAAGTTATATCTTCTGAGGATGAGTGGAGGTGACTTGGTTATAGATAAACTCAGTTTGTTCAACACTATGATCAGTCAGCTGTTTTCCATAGATATTAAAATCACCAAGGAGGAAAAATGCATCATCCTATTGTGTTCTTTACCAGATTCATGGGATACACTAGTCATGGCTATTGGAATCAATAGTACCACAATGAATATCGACGAGCTATTTGTGTCTCTATTGTTGGAAGAGATGAGACAAAAGAACATGGAAGGTGTGACCCATGATTCCTTTACAGTATGAATTCAACTGGTAGACAAAGGAAAAGGAAAATCCTTCAATAGAATATCAAAGTCAAGGGTATATATAGGACCATATCCCCTGGTCCAATGATGAAAGCATGTTGGCAATGTTGTAAAGTCGGGCATTATAGACAGAATTGCAAATCAATGGAATTCGAGAAAGGAAAAGGATCTTAAGAAGTTCCTTTGATCGATGGTAAGTCTTCGCAAGAGGAGAAAGGCGATGTGTATTTGGCCTCCTCAAGTACACAGTCAAATCGCGACCCTTGATTGATCGACTCTAGCGCATAATATCATATGACATCATGTAGAGATTGGTTTTGTGAGCATGAGAAGATAGATTATAGTGATGTCCTATTGGGAGATGAATCACTGACCAGGATAGTCAGACGAAGAAAATTTTTGATGAAGATGAAAGACGAAAGAAACTTCTAGGAGTACTACATATCCCAGGTTTGGCCTGAAACTTGACCTCGGTCAGTAAAATGGGGAATGTAGGTGTACATTCTATATTTGAGAAAGATATGTGCAAGATGGTGTGAGGAGCGATGGTATTGATGAGAGGAGTTTGGACAGGAACCCTACACAAGTTATTGGGAAGAAAAAAAACCAACAAAAGTACTAATTTTGTCTATCCTGAGTTCGACGGGATATCTTCTTGTCTAGTTGACTCAACTATGTTGTGGCATTAGCGGATGGGACATATAGGTGAGAAAGGACTTTTTGCTATGCACAATAAAGTTATGGTCGAAGGTATCCATAATTGTTCTAAAGAAGTCGATTTATATGAACATTGTATTTATAGTAAGCAGAGTCATGTAAGGTTCTCATATGGTTCTATTAAAGCTAAGAAAATACTAGAGTTAATACATAGTGATGTGTTTGGACTTGTGTCGGTCCCTTCACTAGGAGGATTTCAGTATTATGTTTCTTTCATAGACGATTTATCCATAATGACATGGTTGTATTATCTAAGGAAGAAACGTGAATTTATTGGGAAATTTCAAGAGTTCAAAGCTCTTGTGGAAAATTAGACTCGGAAAAGGATCAAGGTGTCGAGAACAGATAACAAAGAAGAGTTCTATGGAAAAGAATTCGACCAGTTTTTTAGATAGTACAATATATCTCAAAAAACATATCTACATATTGTTAAATTTTCAGAATTTACTTCAATCTGATCTAGGATCTTAACTGAGAGAACAACATGTACAGCATATCTACAGCATATCAATCATGGAGATAATAAAGCAAGCACACAAGACACAAATATTTACTTGGGGAAAACCATAAAGGTGAAAAACCCCAATAACTTCCTCAGAGATAGATAGAGCAATGATACAACCCAAGAGATAGAAATATCCTAGCAGCATATCCTCCTCCTCCATAAGTGCGCCACTCTTCCTTGAGTGCATGAGTGAGAAGTGAGTGATCAAATAGAGTGCCTCCCACATTCTATTTATACTTGACTTGACTTTCCTTTTACATAAATCATGTAGGCTCGAACTTAACCACATAACATAATGCTGACTGGGCCGACCCCCAATAGGGTGGTCTAATAACCCTTCGACCCACATGGCCGACCCCCAATAGGGTGGTCTAATAACCCTTCGACCCACATGGCCGACCCCCAATAGGGTGGTCTAATAACCCTTTGACCCACATGACTTATACAGGGCCGGCCCCAACAAGGTGGTCTAATAACTCATCAAGTATAAGTTACGACATTTACAATATAAATGACGACACTTCCGTATAGAGGAATAATACCATCTCTATAGGAGTACATACAACATACATATATGAAATACATTCCGAAGTTACATATACATCAACACTCCCTCTTAACTAGGAAGGTATTTCTCAGCACAGGTCTTCTAGCATAAGTCATCTTCTCTGGATCATCGTCATCATCATCATCACTGCTGCTTCTATCTCAATCAATCTCTAAATCTACTCGTCATATGAAGTTCTACAGAGCCAGTCCTTTTTCATACTGGATGTAGGCCCACCACCTGCAGGTCTTCGTCATCACTGGCCATACTGTGGAAACCTCAGGACTTATTATGTGCGTCACAAAACCTCGAAAGAGCATCCCAGGATGTTACGAGCACACAACTCTACCTATAGGATCTCCCAGGGCAACGAATTACATGTGACCTCACCACAAAACCTCGCAAGAGCATCCCAGGCTGTTACGAGCACACAGCTCTACCTATAGGATCTCCCAGGGCAACGAATTACATGTGGTCATGGAAAAACCTCGCAAGAGCATCCCAGGACTGATTACGGGCACACGGCCCAACCTATCGGATCTCCCAGGGAACCGAATTATATGCCATAGGACAAAACCTCGAAAGAGCATCTGCCAGATATCCCAGGGCACCGAATTACATGCCATAGGAAAAACCTCGAAAGACTATCTGCAGATCTCCCAGGGCACCGAATTATATGTCCTTCCAGAGCAAAACCTCGAAAGAGCATTTGCTAGATATCCTAGGGCACCGAATTACATGCCATAGGAAAAACCTCGAAAGACTATCTGCAAATCTCCCAAGGCACCAAATTACATGCTCATCTGCACAACCTAATCCACGGCCATAGAGTATCAACCTGATACTCATCATATATCATCCTGATGTACCCATGATCATCCTGATCATCATCACTGCAACATCCTGCTGCATGTCATCTGGAGCAACATCCTGAAGCTCATCATCCATGATCATCCTGATCATCATCACTGCAACATCCTGTTGCATGTCATCTAGAGCAACATCCTGAAGCTCGTCATCCATGATCATCCTGATCATACAATGCATCTACCTGATGCATACCAAGTATCTACCTGATACATATCATCATACATGATCCTCCTAATCATACAATGTATCCACCTGATACAAATACAAATACATGATACATATCACCATACATGATCCACCTGATCATACAATGTATCCACCTAATACATATACAGATACATGGTCCAAGCATCCAACATGATGCATATACAAAAATACATACACATGATCCAACTGATCATATCCATCATCCAACATGATACGTACATATAAATGATCCAACTGATCATATCCAGCATCCAACATGATGCGTACATACATACATAAAAATGATCCAACTGATCATATCTAGCATCCAACATGATGCATACATACATACATAAAAATGATCCAATTGATCATATCCAAGCAGAAACCAGAACATCATCCTGATGCTCATTATCCAGCGCTTACATCCACAGCCATGTGAAGGATCCTCCTTCCAACATGCTTGGAATGGATTCAGCAAATGTGTCCATCACTTCTTCCTCGAAGTGTCCTCGATCTGAAGAACGCCAAGCCTCTCTCTGAAGTACTCGAACTTCACCCTGGCTATTGGCTTCGTCAGCACATCTGCAATCTGCTCGTCCATCGCAACATACAGGAGCTTCACAGCTCCTCTCTGCACCATATCCCTGATATGGTGATATTTGATCTCTATGTGTTTCGACCTATCATGAAACACTGGGTTCTCGGACAGCTTCACACAACTCTGGTTGTCACAGAAGATACCAGTAGCTTCCAATGGGAGATAAAATAACTCAGACAGTAGCTTCTGTAGCCATACTGCCTCACAACTAGCTTAACAAGCTGCAACATACTCTGCCTCAGCTGTACTCAGTGCAACGCAGGACTGCTTCCTGCTAAACCAAGAGATCACACCTAATCCCATACTGAAGCAGCAACCAAATGTGCTCTTCCTATCTGCAGCACTGCCAGCCCAATCTGAATCAACATAACCCTGGAGGTTAACCTTTTGATTCACCTCATACTTGATCCCATAGTCCACTGTACCCTTCAGGTACCTCAGAACATGCTTTACAGCAACCAGATGAACACTCCTCGGATCTGTCAGGAACTGACTCAATGTGTTCACAGCAAAGCAAATGTCTGGTCTCGTGTTCGTCAGGTACATCAAGGACCCAATCATCTGACGATACATAGAGACATCAACCGGCTCAGATGAAGCATCACACAGACGCTTCAGGTTCGATTCCATAGGTGTGGCCATAGCCTTGCAGTCCATCATCCCGAACCTCTTCAGGATCTCTACTGCAAACTTCCCTTGTCCAAGGAAGATTCCATCACTCTGCCACACCTCCATGTCAAAAACAAATAGTGCATCATCCCCAAGTTCCTCAACTTGAACTCGGCAGCAAGCTTCCACTGTGTGTCGGAAATCAATCTATCCTCACCTAGTTCTGCACATATATGATTTCCTGTCATGTGTCTCAGAACCAAGTGGCTGCTCCACATACACTTCTTCTTCAACTACACCATTCAAGAAAGATGTCTTGAATCCATCTGGTGTATCTTCTATTTCATCACTTTTATATTTCTCTACGTTGCCATCTGCAGCATGCTTGATCTTGATAGATCCATATGGAAGTCATAACAAAATTCCCTTCAGGTCTTGGGACTACATCCCAAACATCATTCTTCATGATCGACGGATCATGGCATTCCATTTCTTCATCCCAGATCCTGGGAACTTCAATATCTTCAATAGATATCTTTGTTGCTGGAACAAATGTTGTAGTCCTTTTGCAGGTGAAGATATATGGTCTTTCCTACAAAACAGGTTAAATTGCATGATTAGAAACATCTCATAATTTTCAGAACAAATTCTTACACATAAAGAAATATGTCATACAGTCATGCAATTATCTTAGCCAATGCTTCAATACAACATTTATCCATATCCCGTAACTTTCTAGATGCCTTCCAATCTCTACCAGAACATTGTTAAGAGTGTGCACAACTCCCAACATGTCAGCAAAGAGGTTTCATTCTAGATAAGTAGCAATGGAATGTTGTACAGTGCCATAGGCTACTTACCCATGCATATTAGTAGTATATTGTTCATTAATGAAACTATTCTAATATGCATAATATTCAACCTAATTCTAGGAACATCAGTATATACATTATTGAACAGTATTATTTAAACAATAAAATATGCAAGTAATGACAATTCAAATACTTATCTTTGTTTGTTCGTAGGGTGGACTCCCTCTGAGTCTTCGCTTTCTTGCAGGAGCTGCTGGAGTCCTAATCTGCAGTAGCTTCTTCTACACCTTTATGTTGTGGAATGTAGAGAGATGGTCAACTCCCTCTGAATATCTGCATCCTTGCATAAACCACTGGAGTGTACTCCCTCTTGATCTTTGCTTCCTGGATTACATGTTCTTGAACTCATATTCATCCTTCGTCCCTATGCATGCTTATTAGTATCATGATTGTGTTATCCTTGTGATATCATATAAAATCATACATTCATTAGTATACTATTAAAACACAATAATCTCAAGCATGTATAGTCATGATCATTTCAAACAGAAATAATAAGCATTATCATTCAAGGTTTATGTAGGATTCTTATGGTTAGTCAAATTATAAGAAACATAACATGACTAAAACTATAATTACTCAAACCTATGACTCTTCGGGTTAGTCATATCATTAATTAAGGTAAGACACATAATATGCATATACCCATGATTATTCAAACTTATGACTTCATGAATAATCATTATCAACACAACAGTATAAGATCCTAACCCAAGGTAGGATTCTAGCTTGATATAGGAAAAACATACCTGGATTAGCATGCTAGCTAGTTATGTCTAACATACCCGTATAATGTCTTTTGGTTCTCTTCAGTGACTTGTGCTAGTAACCTGTATATCTCATAGGTTAACCATTATAAAACCAAGTTCTACATACCTCGTAAATGGATCTTCTATGAGATCCATGACAATGGATGAATCTTTGTCTTCATGTCACCATGACCATATATTCTTGAAGTAGAACATGATTTGTCTTTCTTGGTGTACCTTTTATGTTAGCAAACAACATAAACCTCATACAACACCATAATGCATTAGTACAATCATAAGTGTCAACACCCTAACCAATGAATATCTTCTATCATGCATTCATAATTTTGTTAAGGTGATACGAAAAATCTAAAATCAAGATTGTACTAACTGTAATAACATGAAAACAAACATACCATAAACTTAATCATGAACAAATATCAAAACATACCTCGATGAGTCATACCTGTCTAGATCACTTGAAATATTCTTATGTAAGGCCTTAGCCTCATCTCCCTCTGAAACAGGAACTTCTTCACTTATGCAGATGATCAATCCATCTTCTTCTAGGATTAACCCAATCCACTTGATTTGCAAGAACTGGACCTGGAGCTGGATATGGGGTTGTCAGGAAAACCCCAAAAATTCAAACTTTGAATTTCAAACTTCCGAAATGATAGAAATATGTGCCTTGATGAGCTGATCAAGCTGGTATATTCAAAATTTGAAAACTGCAAAGTTTCACTCCTCAATTTTGCCCTTGAAACTTCCAGATTCACTGGACGTGACCCTGAACTGGGGTTTGATGAAGCCCACTCTTTTTCCCAATCAAAAGGTTTGATCCAAAGTTCTAAGGTTCTATTTTTCTGAGGAGCTTCCAGCCATGGTCACAGATTTCAAAAATTCCCATTTTTACAGAAGCCCTAATTTTCCACTTTTCTGATCAAAGTCCCGAACTAGGGTCTGATCAAGCTCGGCCTTCTGCCCAACCAAAAATTCTGATATTGGTCTCTAAATTTCTATTTTGATGAGTAGCATCCAGCCGTGGTCTCTGATTACAAAAATTCCAACTTTCTCCGAAGCCCTAAATTCCGGAAGCCATGAATGAAGGTACTTAAAAATAATTCTGTTTTGACAAAAATATGTACCTGATTGTTTCTGGTGTAACTCCAAAATTTTTGATCCACAGGGTCTGAAAAAGTTTCCTGAGATAGCATGACCTGTTAACTTTCCATCCTGATAGGTTTGACCTCAATTGGATTCTTTGAGAGAGAGTTATTCCAAGTGTCGCAACGTGACCTGTTTTGGGATAATACAGGAGAGCTAACTTGTACGGCGTGCCACGTGTCACTGTTTGAACTTCGGCCTCTGAAAACTTTTCCTGAGATATCTCGCCCTGTTAGATTTCCATTTTGACAGGTCTGACCTCAATTGGACTCTCTGAGAGAGATTTATGCCACGTGTCTCAACGTGACCTGTTTTGGGATAATACAGGAGAGTGAACTTGTACGGCGTGCCACGTGTCACTGGTTCTACTTCTACCTCTGAAAAATCTTCCTGAGATAGTACAGTTTGTGTAATACCTGTCACTTTTTACGAAATTTCATTTGGATCTTCCTAGCCCAAGTTATGACCTTTTTCCCAAGGTCACCTGATTTTGACTCAGATCTGGAAGAGGCAGAAACCCTATATTGTACAGATCATAAATCCCAAAGTACAACGAATTAGAGGTTTTCCTTTGGATACAAGGTACATGGGAATTTAATATTCGACCTGTAAATATTTCAGATCCGAAAACTTTGCCAAAACGGATTTATAGCGAAAGTGCTACGATGACTGGTTTTTGCTATATCAATCCCTAGCATCGTAAGTGCAACAAGTGTCATACATGCCATATCATGCATTCTTTCAGGCTAGCTCTGATACCATGTTAAATTTTCAGAATTTAATTCAATCTGATCTAGGATCTTAACTGATAGAACAACATGTACAACATATCAATCATGGAGATAATAAAGTAAGCACACAAGACACAAAGATTTACTTGGGGAAAACCATAAAGGTGAAAAACCCCAATAACTTCCTCAGAGATAGATAGAGAAATGATACAACACAAGAGATAGAAATATCCTAGCAGTAGATCCTCCTCCTCCATAAGTGCGCCACTCCTCCTTGAGTGCATGAGTGAGAAGTGAGTGATCAAATAGAGTGCCTCCCACACTCTAATTATACTTGACTTGACTTGCCTTTTACATAAATCATGTAGGCTCGAACTTAACCACATAACATAATGCTGACTGGGCCGACCCCCAATAGGGTGGTCTAATAACCCTTCGAACCACATGGCCGACCCCCAATAGGGTGGTCTAATAACCCTTTGACCCACGTGACTTATACAGGGCCGATCCCAACAAGGTGGTCTAATAACCCATCAAGTATAAGTTACAACATTTACAATATAAATGACGACACTTCCGTATAGAGGAATAATACCATCTCTATAGGAGTACATACAACATACATATATGAAATACATTCCAAATTTACATATACATCAACACATATAAACCTTATCATAATGGAATTGTCGAAAGGATGAACAGGACGTCGATGGAGAAAGCAAGGAGCATGCTCATTGGTGCAAAAATCACACAATAATTTTGGGCAAAGGTATTCGACACAATATGTTACTTAGTGAATAGGTCGTTGTCGACAGATCTAGTCAACAAGACTCCATGTGAGGCATGTGATGGTAAGAATCCCTCTCCTACACATATCAGAGTGTTTGGGCGTGATCCCTTTGTGCATGTCCCAAAGGAGAAAAGAACTAAACTCAACTGCAAGTATGAGAAGTGCATCTTCATTAGGAATAAGGATGGAGTGAAAGGGTATAAGTTGTAGAACCCAGTGATGAGGAAGGTAGTTTATATTCGATATGTAATCTTCATGGAAGTTGGAGGAACTTCCAAGAATGAAGAGTTCAGAAGAAAAAAAGGAACAAGAAAAGCAAAATTTTAAAATAAAAGATGAAATTTTGGATTTGGGTGAGGTGACTTAATCAGATGACGAGGTGGAACAACAAAATCCAGATGTGAGAAGGTATGGATGAGCAAGGAAACAACCAAAAAGGTACAATCCACTTGAATTTTTCTTGGATTTTTCATTATCGACCATAGAATATTATCCCAGAACAGTAAAGGAAGCAATCAACTCGAGAGAGGGAAAACTATGGAAAAGGGCTATGGAAGAAGAAATGGAATCCTTGGAGAAGAATGAAACGTGGGATCTAGTCACATTACCAAGTGGAAGTAAACTCATCGACAGTAAATGGGTATTCAAGAAAAATTTGAATGCAGTAGGTCAAGTCGAGAAGTATAAGGCTCGATTGGTAGCGAAAGGATATTCCCAAGTTAAGAGAGTTGAATTTGGTGAAATTTTCTCTCCTATTGCTAAGATAACTTCCATAAGGGTACTAATGTCTTTAGCTGGATAATTTGATCTTGAGATGGAATAGATGGATATAAAGAAAACATTTCTTCATGGTGATCTTCAATAAGAGATTTATATGAAGAAGAATGAAAGTTTTATAATAGATGGATAAAAAGAGATGATATGTAAGCTCAAGAAGTCTCTATACAGTTTAAAACAAACACCTAGGATGTGGCATCAAAATTTTAACAAGTATATCCAGGAGTTGGGGTGTGTTGGGGTTTGTGAGAAGCCAAGTCGGTCATTGTGTGTACTAGAAGAAAGTTGGTGGTCATTTCATATGTGTGGTTTTCCATGTCAATGGCATGTTGTTGATCGAGAATAACATGGAGTTGATAAAGGAGGTGAAATTGTAGTTATCCTCTAAGTTTGACATGAAGGATCTCGAAGCAGCAAATTTCATTCTTGGAATGGAAATACATAGAGTTCGAGCAAGTAGAAGACTCTTGTTAAGTCAAAGGAAATATGTTGAGACAGTCCTGAAACAATTTAACATGTAGGAGACTAGACCGGTCAAGGTCCCCATTCCTGTAGGAGTCAAGCTATTTGTTGAACAGTGTCCTAAGACACAGGAAGAAAAGGAGTGCATGTTACATGTGCCCTATACAAGTGTTGTCATTAGAGTAAATTTGGGGTCTAAAATGGGTCTCGTAAGAAAAATATCATACAGTTGGAATTCAAGAACCAATAGAATTTCAAAAAAAAAAATTCAATCATAATGGTTGACTTGGAATATTTGTCATAAAAAAATTTATTTTTTTAATTCATATATTCAACTTATCTCCCTGTGGTTTAACTCAAATTTTGAGCGGAATGCACTCATTGGATGTGGAATTGAATTATGCATCCAACGAATACCCAAGTGCATACGTTTGATGGACCCCACCCCACAAAAAACAAGAAATGGATTAAAAAATGTGTTACGCATCCAACAAGTACCCAAATGCATACTTTTGATGGACCCCACCCCACAAAAAATGAGAAATACATTAAAAAAAACATGTTACTTTCAAGTAACACATTTTTTATGTATTTCTCATTTTTTATGTGGTGGGGTCCATAAACAAATGCAGTGTGGATACACGTTGGATGTAGAATTTAATTTTGCATCAAACAAGTGCTCCTGCTCGAAATTTGATTAAAACCACAGGAAGATCTATTGAAAATACGAAGAAAAAGAGTAGTTTTTCTCTCTCTTCCTCCAAAAGTCATAAATGTTATTTTATTAATTTAATTATTATTTTATTATTATCCTTAGGAGGCCCATTTTAGACCTCAAATTTTCTCTAATGAGGTAGTATTATGTATTCTATGGTATATACACGACCCGACATTGCCCATGTAGTGGGAGTGTTGAGTAGGTATATGTCATCACCTAGAAAAGAGCATTGGACTACAGTAAAAAGAGTATTCAGGTATCTACGCGGAACGATGGATTTTGAAATATGTTATGGAGATGAACCTGATGGAAACAAGGAAATAAATGTACAAGGATTTTTCGATTCCAACAGTCACGTCCCCTCCCGTAGACCCAATTCGAGGAAGGGAACATGATGCCAATCTCTGGGATTTTACATAAACTCATCCCAATTCATTAGATTCACAACAATAAAATAAATGTGTGCAGATGCAATTCAACAAACATGCACAACGGAAATAAACAAATCATCCACACATATTTCATATGCATTCAGCATATTAGAAACAACCATCAAATTATAACATTGCAGAAGTAAAACACATAGACAGAGAAACACTTATCTTTATGGTGAAATGGTCCCAAGCAACTAGTTATGTCGCTGCAACGTTCCACCCAACCATAGGCCAATTGTGTTCATCAATTCTCTCAACACAAGTACCACCCCTGAGCTGGGCATGATTCTTACAAGGAAAATGGGACATTCAAGCTCATGCACAGCCAAGGCAATAGATACCCATAACCCACACCCCAACATACTCTTTTCTCACAAGGAAATCAAAATCATTGGGCATGGATGCACATTTTTAACAATGGGATTTACAAACAAGATGGTCATGGGTTTTCCCAAATCGTTTCCATCCAAAAACGGATTCTGGGATGGGAAAAAAAATCACAGGGATGAAAATGAATTCTCCCCCAACTAACTAAGAATTCAACAGCCCCAAATGGTCTCTATGGAACCCCCAATCAATTCCCCTTCTTCCCCAGTGGTATATAACACAAAAACGCCCTTCTCCCAGCTGAGAATGAAGGAAAACACACAATTTTGATGGGGAAAAACGCCTAGGTAGCTCCAAACTCATGAGGGAGAGAAACTAGTTGATGAATAATTGCTTGGGGAGCAATTCATGGTTCTTTTCTTGCCCAAGAAGCAAAAACACGATTTTCCATGAAGGGTGGCTTGCCCATACCCGAATTTGGACAGCCATACCTCCCATTCCCCAAGGCATTAACTACCTCAACCAACTCTTGGGAGAAATGAATGATTGCGTACAAAAGTCAACATGGGTAGTTGAGGGTTCATGGGTTTTCTCATTGACATTTGGCTTGACCTGATTGGCTCCAAGGGTTTGAATATTTTCCCTCCCAATTCCTTGTAAAATCATGCCCCCATCTCTTGTTGCATTGCATAGCTAGTTGTGGGTATTTTATTAAAATGCATGTTCACATGATATTTGCAATTCTAATGTGCCTGGCTAGCACATAAACCAGATGCATCAATAAATCGATGGCGGGGCCTTGGCCTTGAGATCCTCACCACGATTGTATAACAATATTACATTATTTACATTTTAATATAATGGGGTCAAAAATGGGTACATTACACCAACTAAGCTACAGATATCGATCACAAATGTTCGATTAGCGGATATGAGTTCAATATATTCGATGGAGCAATCTGTTAGATGAGTAGAAGGTAGTTGATCATTGCACTATCTACTACTAAATTTGAATACATGGAAGCTACTCATACATTCAAGGAAGTTGTTTGGTTGTAGAGGTTATGTTCAGAATTTGGGTTCGAACAACATGCTATTAGGTTGGATTGTGATAGTCATAGTGAAATATTCCTAGCAAAGAATCCACCATATCATTCGAAGACGAAAAACATTAATGTCCAATACCATTTTATGAGCGATATGGTGGAGAACCAGAAGGTGTTACTGGAAAAAGGTATACACAATGAAGAACGTTGCAAACTAATTGACTATGTCGGTAAGCATAGAGAAGTTTTCCTAATGTAGGGAAAATATGGCCTTGTTATTCCTACTTGAATAAATTGATGTTCGGAATATCATATTTACGAAAAGAAGAAAACAAGTGGGAGAATGTTGGGAATGTTATATTCTTTGCTTATCAATTGAATGGAAAATTTGATAGTCGATTGGTATAAGTTGACTGGAATCGGAGGCGATAGACGAGGGAATTCTGGTCGACCAACCAATTGGAATAGTTGTTTGGTCGAAGGAAAATGATTGGTTGACGGGAAGTCGATGGAATGACCAAAATCTCAATGGGAAATCGACTGTAGTTGACCCAGTCAAGTCGAATGTAATAGAATAATCGTAAGTGGTTAGGAAGTTATGGATTGTAATTAACGAGTAGTTGGTTGTATTTCATCTATAAATAATATGTAATGGCTATGCATGATGTACTGAACCATGAGAAGTAGTGTGTATCATGATCATGTAATGAAGTGTGATTTGTGGTCTATCAAGTCACAGTTGTAAACACATGTTTCGAGTGTTTGATTAATAGATGAGCATGAGATCAAATGGTTTGTTTAGTCAGACCTCACCCACTTGGCCTATAGAAATCACCTCTCAACACAATAAAATTTAGGACAATTTACCCAATTATTGGTCTCATATTTACAACAATATCTCATATTAAGGGAAAATCATGTTCAAACCCAACCTCTTTTCAAATATGGTTGATGCAGATGGTAAACGGGGTAGGAGTGGATTAAATAAAATAAGAAGACATATTGAGATTGATCACTCTCTAATATATATTCAATTCATCATTAAATTTCATTGCATTATTTCACGTGTATTATCACTGGACATTATTATTACTTTTTTAGGATAATTTCACCACTTTGATCATGTAAATATTTTTAATTTGTTTTGGATGAGCTTATTTCAATGTGGTCATTTTTGGTTTCTAAGCAACATGGTTTTCATGCGGCCACTACGATTGGAACCAACATAGATCGATCTTAAATCTGGCTCTATCAAAATCCCAGAGGGATCAAATCCCTTGAGGTGCAAATATTTTCTCAAGTTTGGAACTCTAAAAGGGGTTTGCACACCTCAAGGGATTTATCCCTCTTTTCAAGACTAAATAATACACATAAATAGTTGCCTTGTGACTATTTATGAAAATATTTATTTAATATCTAAGGATGTGTATATGGAATTTGAAATTGAAATTTGATATATATTTATATATATATGTGTTTTACAATGTATCAAAATTAAACTTGGAGTCGATATGTGCTTGGTTTTATAAAAAATAATATATATATATATATATATATATATATATATATATAGAGAGAGAGAGAGAGAGAGAGCTAATATGTACCATGTCATCTTACATATGTGACACATATCACCCACTTGGGTTGTATAAAGCATAATCTCTCATCTCAATACATGCAAAATGTATTTAAATAGGATTCAAGAAATTAAATAATGAAAATTATAAATGGAGATGAAAATACTTATATTATTAAAATATATCCACATGAACTCATTGCATGAGAGGGATTTAGGTCTCCATCACAAACATCACCTTTGAGTTAGACTATCAGGAGACAACAAAAAAGGAATTGTCTACAGGCCTATATCTCTCATCATGACCCACCCTCAGTACCCATGTTGAAAAGTCACGCAAATTCCTCAACTAGTTATTGATTAGACCCTATACCCATTCTATAACAACCACTCCCTAAATCAGAATTGGGAAATCCAAGCCATTGATACTCTCCCTTGGAATTTCTCTATTAGCTAGGCCACTACTCTGGAAAAAAATATCCAAGTTGTGTTTGTATTTTTTTGGGGGATATCAGCTACAGTAATGCAACCTATCAAACCTCTCCGTTGAGGCATTTACTGGGAATTTTATGGATTAATTTGGATTCCAAAGTCAATAACCAACATAAAATTATGACAGATACATCTAAACAACCATAACATATGCTTGTTCTGCATAGTTTCAAGGGACAAAATTACGTTGCTTTAAATGATAAAAATATCATAACAAGACATGCTTCCAGACAAGTTTTATTAGCATGGAAAACATTTATAGTAAATAGATGTCCACATAAGAATATGGATCAAATCAATTGTAGAATGGATTGATATCCACTATAAGAAATAATTTCAAAAATTGGCTAGTGAGGACTTCTCACCATCCACCATCACAAAAATTTGATTTGTGTGCTTCTCAATTAGACAATGTTATCATCACTTAAAGCAGTGGTTACCCTACCCAAATATTTGCAACTAAAGAGAGTCTAATCCAAATTCAAACATGGCATCTTTCAACATGAACAATTATAGGATCTTGAATTCTACAAATGTAAACAAGTGATCGAGGATGAAATTGCAAAGTAGCAATAATATACCATTGATCAACCAAAGAAATGGTAATCAATAAATTAAATAATAATAAATTAATAAGATTGATAATTAATAATAAATAATAAATAATAATACTTATCAAAGGTTGCAACTCTTTATGAAGAGTCACTATGTTCCCTTTAGAGATTATATATGCGAGCCTTTTACATTTGTAAAACATCTTATTCATATTACTCATTATATATTTATTTTTATCCATTATGGATTTTTTTCATATTCTTATGGATAGCTCCTGTGTGAACCGGTTGGTTCACAACATTAGTATCAAAGCCATTTTTCTAGGCACTTGATCTATTGATTTTGTCCCTTGGAAATTACCTTCTTAGAGATTCTTTGAACCTTGGCTTTTGCACATCAATTTTAGAGCTTCTATGAATCATGTCTTTGACCACATTAGGCTTCTGGACATTTTCAAAATCAAATCTTTATTGAAAAGAAAATAATAATCCCCCTCATCATTTTCTCCTCTCCAAGGGCTACCAACATTACCTTAATCCACCATCCCAGTCACTCATTCCCATGTGATTGCGCTCTATTCCTTCTCCATTACATGTGCTCTCCTCCTTTACGATCACTCCCCGTGCTCTCCTCTCAACTCCCCAAGCTCTTCTCCCGCACTCTCCTTCATCCCACATCCCCCTCTCTCATAAATTTTATGTCCCTCATCACAACACCAGCCCCTTTATACCTACGCCATCCATTATCCACCACTTCACCTACCCTATCGACTCCTCCACACTCCCCATTCCTCATCCCCTGCGTGCATGTTCCTTCACTCCTCACCAACGTGCAAACATAATATCCAGACTTTCACAATGCCCCATTACCTATATCCCATCACTCCCACACCATCTCCCCCTTCCAGTTGTCTCCTCCATCCGCTTAGCCATGTCCTCGTGTTTCCTCACTCCTCACAGACTCCCTCTCATGCCTCTCAATACTCCCGCGTGTTAATTTTAGCCTAATTTCACAAGCAAGATCACTGAAAGAAGCACAATCACAAGATAGACAAAGATTTAACCTGGGAAACCCTCATGGGGTAGAAAACCCAACAACGCTTTCCTTAATATAGATAATCAACCAATACAAAGATGTAGTCTGCAAACAAGAGCTCCTTCTCCTCCCATGCAGATCTCTCTCTCTCCTATGCGCAATACACAAGTGAGTGAATGAGTGACAAGTGAGGAACACACCTCCTCTACTTATACTCATCTTCTAACTGACTTTTCACCCTAACTGGCCCGACCTCTCCTAAGAGAGTCTAATAACCCCTAATCAGCAAACTTAGGGCCGACCCCACATGGGAGATCTAATAACCCTAGTTACCACATTCTCTTGGAGGAATAAACATCTACGGATATACAATAGGGTCTCCACGGAGGAATGGAACATCTCTGAAATAATAAAGTACAAATATAATATTCTTAGAAGTTACAATATATCAACACTCCCCCTTAACGAGAAGGATATTATAACAACATATGCAGGAGCAAGGAGTCATCAACTACATGATACATGATACATCTATAAATCATTGGAATATTTCTCCATACATCATCAATAACTCAAACAGTTATTGGAACATCATCAAGATCTTCAATACTGGATCTTCATCTTCTGCAGCACTCGAAGCAGCTACATCAACATCATCATCTGGATATCTCGATCAATAGCATCATCATCTGGATCATCTCGATCAACAGTATCAACATCTGGATCCTCTCGATCAACAGCATATGGAGCATCTCGATCAACAGTATCAACATCTAGATCCTCTCGATCAACAGCATCTGGATCATCTCGATCAACAGTATCAACATCTGTATCCTCTCGATCAACAGCATCTGGATCATCTCGATCAATAATATCAACATCTCGATCCTCTCGATCAACAGCATATGGATCATCTCGATCAACAGCAGTAGCATACTCTGCAATACACACGATCCAATTACAGGATGATCAATCTCGCTCACTTTAGGACATAAGTCCAAGGATGATACAATCCTATCACGTGCATTTTGAACCAACCGTTCAGGGATGATGCAGTCCTATCACGTACATTTTGAACCAAATGTTCAGGGATGATGCAGTCCTATCACGTACATTTTGAACCAAATGTTCAGGGATGATGCAGTCCTATCACGTACATTTTGAATCAAATGTTCAGGGACGATGCAGTCATATCACGTACATTTTGATCCAAATGTTCAAGGACGATGCAATCCTATCACGTACATTTTGAACCAAATGTTCAGGGACTATGCAGTCCCAATTGCCTTACAAGATGATCAATCCTTCTCACTTTAAGACATTTCTCATGTCTAGGGACAATGCAATCTTGACCACAGTACCAGTCCTTTTTCATACTGGATGTGACCTAGATCAAATCTAGGATTTATCACCATAGAGCCAGTCCTTTTTCATACTGGATGTGACCTAGATCAAATCTAGGATTTATCAACACAGAGCCAGTCCTTTTTCATACTGGATGTGACCTAGATCAAATCTAGGATTTATCACCACAGAGCCAGTCCTTTTTCATACTGGATGTGACCTAGATCAAATCTAGGATTTATCAACATATTTCTCGGAGATCAAGGTATACGGATCTATTTAGGACATGTGTCCAGGGATGATACAATCCACTCATCAACTTATACCAAGTCTCAAGACCACTCATCGACCTCATCGTCGATATCATTGACTTCGTCATCAATATCATCAATACAGGTATCCACATCATCGATACAGGTATCTACATCATCAAACTTACCGTCGATGCAGGAAATATCATCATTAGTGACCATATCACTCCCCCTTTCAGGGAGGGTCCTTCTGAACTACACCAAGCTTGTCTCGAAAATATTCAAACTTTACTCGAGACAGAGGTTTGGTCAATATATCAGCAACTTGTTCGTCAGTGCTCACATACTCGAGCTTGATATCTCCTTTCTACACCATATCCCGTATATAAAAATATCGGATCTCTATGTGCTTTGACTTATCATGGAACACTGGATTCTCTGTCATCTTGATACAACTCTGGTTGTCACACAGGATCACAGTGGGATCCATCTCTAAGTCAAATAATCCTGATAACAACTTCCGAAGCCATATTGCTTCACAACTAGCAATGAAAGCAACAATATATTCTGCTTCAGCTGTGCTGAGAGCCACACTAGACTGCTTCCTGCTAAACCACGAGATCATGGTAGATCCCAGACAATAACATCCTCCCGGTGTGCTTTTCTTGTCTGATACACTTCCTTCCCAATCAGCATCTGTGTAGCCATACAATCTGAGATCATGATCGCCAAGATAACATAGTCCAAATTCTATCATACCCTTTAGGTACCTCATCACATGCTTTGCAGCTATCAGGTGAACTTGTATAGGTTCCACTAGATACTGACTCAAGGTGTTCATAGCAAAGCATATATTTGGCCTAGTATTCGTCAGATACATTAGTGACCCAATAATCTATCTGTACAGAGTCACATCCACTAATTCTGAGGAGTCATCAGCTAACAGCTTCAGGTTGGAATCCATGGGAGTGGCCATGGCTTTGCATTCCAACATATCAAATCTTTTCAGGATTTCCACTGCATACTTTCCCTGGTTGAGAAATATTCCTTCTGGGCCTTTCCATACTTCCAGACCTAGGAAGTAATGCATCAATCCGAGATCTTTCATCTCAAACTCTATAGAGAGCTTCTTCTTACACTCGATAATATATTTCTCATTTCTAGTTAGAAATAGATCATCCACATATAGCAACAATATGGCAGGTTCATCATCCATAACTTTGAGATAAATATTAGGATCATCTTTACTTTTGGTAAAGCCCAAGCTTGTCAAGAAACTATCAATTCTTCCATACCAAGCTCTGGGAGCTTGTTTCAACCCATACAAAGCCTTCTTCAGTTTGCATACGTGGGTTCTTCTATCTTCAACCTCAAATCCTTGTGGTTGTTCTATGTACACTTCCTCCTCAATCACACCATTCAGAAAGGTTGTATTCACATCCATCTAGTGTAATTCCCACTTCATCATGGATGCAAGTGCCATGATGGTTCTAATGGAAGTGTACCTTGCAACTGGTGCAAATGTATCTTCATAGTCAAAACCCTCTTTCTGAGAGAATCCTTTGGCCACAAAACTTGCCTTATACTTTTCAATGCTACCATCTGCAGCATGCTTTATCTTGTATATCCATTTGGATGATACCACACTCTTGTCCTTTGGTTTGGGAACTATATCCCAAACATCATACTTCATTATTGACTGGTATTCCTCTGTAATTTCCTCTACCCACTCTTTCTTATGAGATGCTTCTTCATAACTAGTGGGTTCTTGATCTACAAGATCGCACATCAAAGCCATATAGCTGGAGAATGACTTTGGTTTCTTGCTCACTCTAGTAGAGCCTTCAGGAGCTCCATACTTTTTTGCTCCTAGTATAATGTATCTTTCCCATACTAGCTTTCTCTTTCTTGATATGTTTATGGCAGGGGGTTCTTGTGGTTCTACCATGTCATGATCTTCAGGTGTTATATCTTCAAGGGTGGGTGCAGCCTCTGTAATTCTGGAAGGTGCATTTTCCTCATATACTGCTTCATACTGGCACTTCCTAGATCTCTTGAGAACTGCCTCTTCATCAAATGTCACATCCCTACTTATTTCCATATGATGGAATCCAGGGATGTATATTCTGAATGCTTTGGATGCTTCACAATACCCAACAAATATTCCCTTCTTCCCAGAAGGATCCAGCTTAGTTCTCTTTTCTTTTGGAATGTGAATGTATACTGGGCATCCAAATATCTTGAGGTGACTTACCTCGGGCTTCTTCCCTGTGAACACTTCTTCTGGGGTCTTGAAGTCAATAGCACTATGAGATAGTCTATTTTGCACATAGACTGTTGTCCTGGCTGCTTCAGCACATAGATACATAAGTAGGTCTTGATCATGTATCATTGTCTTTACTGCTTCCATAATGGTTCTATTCTTTCTTTCTGCAACACCATTTTGTTGAGGATTGTAGGGAGTGGTTAGCTCCTTCTTGATTCTAGCTTCTTTACAAAAGAATTCAAAATCCTTTGAAGTATATTCTCCACCATTATCTATCCTAAGTATCTTGATCTTCTTTTCTGAATGATTTTCTATCAAGGCTTTGAATTCCTTGAACTTTCCAAAGACTTCATCGTTTCCATTTAGGAAATATATCCAAGTCTTCCTTGAGTAGTCATCAATAAATGTAAGTTAATATTCATACCCACTCAAGGATGTGGATGGCATTGGTCCACATACATCTGAATGAATCAATTCCAAAGTACTCTTAGTCTTTGTTTCACTCTTTGGAAATGGGTTCTTGATATTCTTCCCTTTTGCACATCCTTTGCATGTGCCATCATGATCAATCTTTAAATATGGTAGTCCTATAACTACCTTGCTTACATGAGGTAGTGCTTTGTAGTTAATGTGAGCAAGCCTTCTATGCCATATCTCACTTGGGCTAGTGGCTTCATGTACAAGGGCAGCTTCTGGATGACCCTTGAGTTTGTAAATACATCCTTCCTCTTCACCAATAACAATTGCATCCTCAATTGATTTTCCTTTGGGCCACATGAGTACTTGTCCATCTATGAATGAAACCCTATAACCTTTCTTATCTAACGTTGAGATAGAGAGAAGGTTCTTCTTCAAACCTGATACATATAATATTTCCTTCATCTTCAATGGAGTTCCAGAATCAAGCTTGTAGCTTGCTTCACCAATTCCCTTGATGGGATATTGATAATCATCTCCTAAAGATACCTTTTGTGGAGAGGTCTTCTCTTCAAGTCTTGAGAGAGTCTTCTTTTTTCCTGTCATGTGCTTTGAAGCACCACTATCAATGAGCCATGTATCTTCTCCAGGTGTTACAGACCCAGAGAGTGCAGAGAATAGAACATATTCTCCTGCATCTTCTTCTTCTATTTTAGTCCTTTTCTTTTGAGGCCTTTCCTCTTATTCTTCTTCACTATCATTTTCTGCCAAATGTGCTTGATGTCTATTGTGAAGATTCTTCTTCTTATTTGAAGGACAATTTCTAGCAATGTGTCCTAGTTTGTGACAACTGTAACATTTAATTGAGGAAAGGTCTTTTTCTGAACTTCCTCCTCCTCTCCTTTTAAATCTATGAGGAGGTTGAGACTCCTTGTGGCCATTCTTCTTGGAGTTGAAATGACTCCTTCTTCTTTTGGTGTGGGTGGCCAACGCTTGGTCATCTTCTTTGAGCAAGGCTTCTCTATTGGAAACCCTAGCCTCTTCTTGAATGCAATCCTCCCATACCACATCAAACTTCATACTTTCTTTTCTTGCACACATGGTTTGGATGAATGAATCCCAAGGTCTAGTGAGACCATTGAGAGCAGTCATTACTAGTTCATCTTCATCAAGAGTACCTCCAATGGCTTCTAGTTGTTCCTTGAACTGGGAGACCCTTGTGAAGTAATCTTGAATAGATTCTCGTTTATTCATTTTGTTACTCTTCAATTGAGTTCTCAAATTCATCTTCCTGTTGATGTTCCTTCCTTCATACATTCTTCCTAGTGCATCATACATTTCCTTTAGAGTCTTCTTGGATGCCACTTGAGGAATCAAGTGGTCCTTGATAGAATCAGCAATGATTCTCTTTGGCCTAATCAAGTCCTTCTTATACTTCTCTTTGGCTTCATCTTTCTCAGGTTTTGCAACCTCATCCTTGATATATTGGGTAAGATCATTCTCTTCAAGAATGAGACCAATCCTATATTTCCATGCCCGAAAATTATCTATACCCTCTAGCTTGTCTTCAAGCTTAGTGCTTGGAGCCATCTTATCCAAGAGATCACAGAAATTGAAGTTTCTCAAAAGATAGAATAACACTTACCAAAAGATGTGCTTGATTGAATTCAGATGATTGGTAAACTCTGCTTCTGAAAACTTCAACTTTCCACCCTTCAAATCTGATCATCAACTTTTGGATCTGCAATAGAATTTCTGGTTTTACGGTTCACACTTTTTCTAGTTTACTGGTGCACAGGTGCACAATTTTTCTGGTTTACTGGTTTTCTGGTTGTCTGGTCCAGAAGTCAAACTAGGGTTTGACAAAGCCCGAGGTTCTACCCACTCAAAAATTTTGATCTAGGGCTCATAATTTCGATTTTTAGAAGGAGCATCCAGCCATGCTCTCAGAATCCAAAATTTCCAACTTTTGCAGAAACCCTAATTTTCACCATAGGAGGAGAGAGAGGTATTTTCACCTTGTGAAATATGTCCTATTCAGTCTAGCTTTGATTCGATGTTAAGTTTAGCCTAATTTCACAAGCAAGATCACTGAAAGAAACACAATCACAAGATAGACAAAGATTTAACCTAGGAAACCCTCATGGGGTAGAAAACCTAGCAAAGCTTTCCTCAATATAGATAATCAACCAATACAAAGATGTAGTCTCCAAACAAGAGCTCCTTCTCCTCCTATGCAGATCTCTCTCTCTCCTATGCGCAATACACAAGTGAGTGAATGAGTGACAAGTGAGGAACACACCTCCTCTACTTATACTCATCTTCTAACTGACTTTTCACCCTAACTGGGCCACCTCTCCTAAGAGAGTCTAATAACCCCTAATCAGCAAACTTAGGACCGACCCCACATGGGAGATCTAATAACCCTAGTTACCACATTCTCTCGGAGGAATAAACATCTCCGGATATACAATAGGGTCTCCGCGAAGGAATGGAACATCTCCAAAATAATAAAGTACAAATATAATATTCTTAGAAGTTACAATATCTCAACACCATGCCCATTTGCATACATGGTCGCCCCCCCTTGCCTGTTACCCACCACGCTCCCTCATCGCTATGCCATTTCCTCCTCTCTAAAATCCATCTATCACACTCCACCATATATGTTATACCTTCCATCCTTGCACCTTTCCAACCATATATGTTATACCTTCCATCCTTGCACCTTTCCAACCATATATCTCCTTTTCCGAGGGTTCAAAACCCTAATTTCAGTCATCTCAAAAAATATATAATTATTATTATTATAATTATTATCATATTAATTTCTTTAAAAAAACTACCTTCGCTTAAATACCTTTTCCTCACACTCCAAACCATTAATATTATTATTATTGTTAAAAAATTTAATAATAGTAATATTTATTATTATTATTTAATAATTGTTATTATTACAATGATTATATATTAAAAAAAAAATGGAAGAGACAGATTTTACTAAGGATAAATTTTCTTTTCTAAGGTTCCATCGAAAGTGCCTATTGTGATGTTAAAAGTTAATGGCATATTTTATGAAATTCATGTTTTCATTGATATTTTTCCAACTAATCAAGGAAATTTTATTAATGTTGATGTTGCTAATCAACTACAAGTTCCATAATCAATTATAGAGAAGAACGAGTGGAACGAAGAGCAAATAAATGAATTAGACTTACATATCGGTAATTATAATATTGCATCTGAATTCACCATTGTAGTTATAAACAACAATATTATTGACATAATGTTGGGTTATAACTAGATGGAAACATTGGGTACATTCACCTTCAATTCAAAAAAGAAATTCATGACCTTATTCCATGAGAAGAAGAAAATAACAATACATGAATCATCAATCAGAGTCCCCTCGTCACAAAATACGAATGAAGAATCACCACATGAAATCTATGAGGATTTAGAAGAGGAAGTAAATAATTTAAACAAACTCCTCATGGACAAAGATAAGGAAATTGTGCACATCCAGAATAAATTAGAATGCTAAGAGTCAGAGTTCAACCAACATCAACAACTAAAGAGATACAACAACATAATGGCGACATTAAAAATGCTCACAAATTAGAGATTTCATTGCAAATATCATTAAAATGATATCAAACAATAATGATGAGATCTTTCGGTTGATAAATCATAATAAAATTCTAGTCACAAAAATAAAGAAGTTAAAAAATATTCGAAAGTTGGAACAAGATAATGAAGATATCGATGATAAATTATTAGAAAAGTAAGTAGATAGTTCCCACCTTAAAAATCATAATCAAGATCTGATGGAATAGATTAAGAAGTTAAATGATGACGTGAAGTCGCAAGAAGAAACGTTCAAGATGCTGAAGAATGATAAAAATTTGTTAGAAAACAAGTTAGAGCATATCCAAAAGGAGACATCAAAGCCCTCGGGAAATAAAATCCAAGTTGTGGAAAAGGGGATAAGTATAAATACAGTCCACATCACAACTCAAAAAGATGCCAATCCATTTGAAGAACAAACATATAGGGATGTTGGAGTACAATTTATGGGAAATACAATTAGAAGTTCATCAAGTCATCGATCAGCATTTGAAGGCATGAAGAAAGTCATATATTCAAATTAAATCAAGAGGACACTACAAGCATGATAAGGGAAAATAACGTTATAAGAAATTTGTATTGACATCCAAATAATAAAAGAAGATCTCTTAAACAATCAGAGTATCAATATTCCTTAGGTTGAGAACAAATAACGAAAAATATTGATATAAGCGCAAATAAATCTCACGATAAAAATTCATCGTGGAAGTGCAACGTTTCACAAAGAATTGAATTAGGATTGACCGATCCTTTTACGTTTCAAAAAAATTGTTCAGCATTAAAAGGTTAAAATCGTCTCAAATCGTCAACTACGATAAAACAAAGAACAATGTGACGACATTACAAACAAAAATAATACATAAGCCTTGTCATCAATATGCTTTAAGGACAAAGCATTTCTAAAGAGGAATCCAATGTTATGAATATAAAATATCTATCAATAAATTAAATAATAATAAGATTGATAATTAATAATAAATAAAAATAATAATAATAAGTAGAGCTTGCAACTCTTAATGAAGAGTCATTATGTACCCTTTAGAGATTATATATACATTCCCTTTTATATCTGTAAATCATCTTATTCGTATTACTCTTTATATATTAATTTTATCCATTATGGATTATTTTTCCTATTATTACGAAGAGCTCTTGTGTGAACTGGGTTGGTTCGAAACAATGGTTTGGTAAAAATATCTTCCAGTTGATCCCTTGATCTACAAAATTGAAGTGTAACATCATGATTGTTCACTAACTCACGAATAAAATGGTAGCAAGTGTCAATATGCTTGTTTTTCCTATGGAATACATGGTTTTTGGATAATGCAATTATTGGACTGTTGTCACATAAAATAGTTGGATCTTTAGTATCAAATAAATAAATCAAGAAGATCAAGAAGGCGTCAACATGGTAGAAAAGGCTCACCTTAAGTTTTTCCTTAATATGATAAGGATAACATATACAGTACATAATTTTGTGACTACCTAACAACTGCATCATAACTAGATGGTTGTTAGCTAGGTTATGACTTAGATTAAGGTTATTCTAACAATCCCCCCCTTAATTGTACATCCCTAAAAGGCTAGTTGAAGCTAATGTGTTCTACTAAATGGTGGGTTTAGGATTACTGCAAACTATGGAACTTGGATCTAAGGCTCATAGGTTCTCTGTAACATTTTGAAGATTAGAAGAAGATGTAAAAATTCTACTAAATGAATGGTTTTAGGCTAACCATAAACCAAAAATATGGTTTTAGACCAAATATTGATCTAGAACTTGGATCTAATTCTCAGGGGTTCCTAAAATATTCTAAAGACTATAAAATTTTATAATTCTTCTACTAAATGGTGGTTTAAGGATCACCACAAACCAAATCTTGAACTTGAATCAGACTCGGGTTCTATCTCAGCAATTCCTACTCACATGTTCTCGCTCGCTTGTTTATGACTGTTGTCAACCTTCCTCCTGTCAGTAACAAGATGAGAAGTAAGAAAACATTTTTCAACGTGATGGAAAAATGCATTGTTGTGTCTCCAATGGAAAATATATCAAAGAGGTAGGTTTGAGTGTCAGAACTAGACACAATACATATCTAAACATCTCATAGTGGTTTTGAGCATCAAAACTAGACACAAAATGCCACGATCTAAACTAAGAATTATTGGAAACACATCAAGTCTATTAATGTTTTTAGACCTTTAAGGTATTATTGCAACTCCACCCTTTGATAGTAGTAAGACTCAATATAAAAAATGAGGTGTTTGTTTTTTACGAAAAACGCACCCTGTACAATTAAAATTAATTCAATACAATATTATTGAATGTCATGATTGCATATGAGTTTGATCGCATGCATTAATCTTGTACACAAGATACAAAACTTTACATTTTGAACGGATTATAACTCTAAAAATCACCATAAGCATAAGGTTCCTCTGAAAATAAAGTTATAAATCACTTATAACTCCAATAGAATATAATATTTTTTTTGTACCGATGCATCTACTTCCACCAATGCATGCTTCCAAAGTCAATATTTTAAGACTTTCCTAATGTCTTCAACATACCTTAAATCCCATGTGGTAATTAAACCATCCTTTGTCATGCACACGAGGATAGATGTCACCCTCCATTTTGAACCATGTTTGCAAGAGTGCCAATATTTTGAAGAGTAGACAGATTCAAGAGTGAGATACAATGCTCCTCTATGTTTTGTCTAAATTAAAACTTCTCTAAAAATCTAGTGACACCAACTGCAGAAAATCCCAAATGATAACTTATGTTGTTAGACAATAACAAAAATTTTCATACTTCCACCTCCAAAGTTAAATTTTGCTTTTAAATTATCAAACTAAATTCCACAATAAATAAACAAGGTGGTAAATGGTTAAATATTCAATTTGTCGCATGCCTCCCTTACCCCCACCAGTCTATCGCATATTACAAACATCTCACAAAAAAATCCGCAGCCAACAAAATTAGACCAAAATTTAAATAGCAGTTAGTTGCGTAGAAGGAAATTGGTGCTTCATATAACTGACTTCATAGAAAACAACTATGTAGTAGGATTAAGTAATATGGAATATCATCAACCATTGATATTTCAGTTTTATTTCCAAAACCAAAACACAATTTTTTTCTCGAAACAGGTACAATGTTACTGGACTTTGCAACTGAATCTCATGCCCACTTCCCAACATCCAGTATGAAACTATTGAGGAACACAAGGGGGTTCTTTACTTGTAAATGAATCCAATTGAAAGAGATAATATGCTAAAAAATTTATGGGAAAGGGTTAAACTTCCAAGGAATTATAAAAGTGTTGGAAACAATTGACAATTTTTTGCAATATTGGTTGAAATTTCTCATACATGAAAACAAGCAACAAATTTAGACCAAATTCCTTCAGAGGGACTTTCATGCTTTAAACCTCTTCCTTCATTTTTATTTATGATTCATTTTCTTGTGAAAAACAAGCTTTCACCCACTTATGTTATAACTTACATGTACTGAAAATTTCAAACTATTAAAATCCCTTTAAGCATTCATTCAATATTCTCAACGATGTAGATTTTGATTGCTTCCAAAAAGAATCTATGCAAATGGTGAAACCAGCTATGTGTTCATCACTCACAATGTAAATATGTCGCAAACACTTTCCTTTAGACTTGACGTAGTTCCACAACCTTGACGGCTTCAAATAGACAAGCACATCTAGTTCACACAAAAACCTTCACATGATTCTGCAATCAAACCAAACAAATGTGTAGCCAGGAAACCCTCACACTTGCACTTTTCAACAAATATGACTCACATGGATCTAACTCGTCCTTGACAACAAATGTTGAAAATGCCTCAATATGATTTTCTTCATGTTAATGATAAAAACAACCACAATGATGCCAAAAAGAGACAATCCAAAGGCCATGCTGGAGTGAACAGGTTATCCTAGGGCATGATATGGCTGCATTTTGAGTGATGAAATTTCATCCTTCAAGGGTCCAAGGATAATCCAAACTCCAATCTTCTGAGGTCGCGAAAAAAAAAAAACGCCACGATTTGACAAGATCCCGAAAGCTTTGTGAATAATCCTCACAAATTGAAATCAAGTGAGCCCCTAAAATAGATCCACAATGTCCACAATACCACCATGCTTACCTCAAGATATTTTCAGAAATCAGATCTAAACCGAGCAACCAAGTATCCAAATCCAAAGAGACTAATAGATTGATATACTGGAAGGAATAGAACCCCAAACAGAAAATTTTACATAACATTGTTATTATTTCACACAAATTTTATTTCAGCATCTTCAATCTGAAGGGAGTATATAGAGAACTTATATCAAAGGCCCAAGACTGGATTCAATAGCTTGTGAAGGGGAACTATAGGTCAGTTCTACCCTAATTTTTAAGACTTAAAGGCATGGAACAATGTGTGGCCAACTTTACAGAGGAAGATAGATAAGTTCTTGTGAAAATCGTCTAAAATTTTCTCAAGCATTTTCTATAGAAAATATATTTTGATGTCTTCATCTTAAATTAAACAACAAAAAAACACTTATATGATCATATACGGATTGTTCTGAATTTCAATAGCGATCATGAAACTTTCTATTATTGCATCGTACAATCATCATTCAACTAACACAACCATCAATCTGTACAATCTTAATCACTAGGTTGCTTAGGTCATAACCCCTCTCATACCACTTTAAGAATGTCAAATAAATAAATTAAGAAGCTCAAGAAGGCAGCAACATCACGGAAAAGGATCACCTTAAGCGTTTCCTTAATATGTATAAGGATTACATATATAGTACATAATTTCGTAACTACCTAACAACTACATCATAAATAGATGGTTTTTAGATTAGGGTTATTCTAACAATACATCCGTACGGATTATCGATCATACTCCACTGAATACAAAGTGGAACTCCTACACACTTTAATGTCCCTATTTTTTACCCTTGACATAAATTATGTAAATAATGTAATATAGTTGATGTAATGGATCGAACATTGTGAGGAGCTCATAGCAACATCCCTACCATGGACATCATGAATATATATATGTATACCAGCAAGTAATGTGGTTAGAGAACCATACATTGGTCAAGCATAGTAGTATTGTAAATGTGATGTACATGTGCATGATAATAATAAATCATCCATAGTTGATTGTGCAAGGAAACAAGAGCAAGGGGCATGACTATATAAGGTTAGGGAAGGACATATTGAATCCATGAATCCAATGTATGATATCCAAGTGTCCTAGAGAGGATTGATGAGCAATCATATGATGGCTTGATTGATGCGCCCAACCATTTAATGCTTCCAAGAGAAAGGTAATTGAGGAAGTTATTACCTTGGAGGAAGGAACATGTGGGTCTGACTTTCCTTGAGAAAGAGTAGCATCAGTTCCTTGTGTTAGTCACCATGTAGAACCATGAATGGGAGTTGCTTAATGGGTAAGCAATCAATTGCATTAATGCCATCCTTAATTTACCTATCAATTGTGGGATGGCGCAGTGAACCTATCAATAAGTTTGTCAGTCAGTTAATTAGTTTACATGGGAAAGTAAATCGATCTCACATGGGAGTATCTATCTCTCCCTATCTAGAGTGAAATTCATATTATTACCCATTGACCAATCTACCCATTATGATCGAAGGAGAAAGAGTCAACCCTTTCTTGAGAGGAAATCAAACATGAAGAGTGATAAAGTGGAGATTGGATCTAAGTTATGGTCCATGTACATGACTATGAGTTCAAGAGGAAACTAGAGTACATGGTTTCTATGTGTTCCTTTGGTAATCTAGACAGTAGCATGGTATCGGAATTACCTAGTTGTTAGTTTGAACCTGAGCATCCTAAATTATGTTGAATACCAATTTGAAAGAGATTTTTCCAAGAAATGTATAATCAAGTCTAGAAGCATGGTGAAATGGTATGAGATTCATCAATCGTGCACCTACAAGTCCTGGTTCAATGTTGTTGAAGTCATCCTTGGCATAACCACTTGTGGACCTATATAACAGAATTTTGTGTTGTCTATTTATTAGGAGTAAATCCCCTGAACCATTGGTTGTGCACAACCAAGATTTGTGATCCTTGGAAAGGAAGATCATGTAGGCGGATTATTTGGGGTTTGGGTGTTCTTTCTATGCACATACGAGTATAGAAACTAGAGGAAGGTGATGCTTCCATTGAATGATGAAGGGGTATCATCTGTCATTTTGGAGGTGAACCGTATTTGACTGTTTGTCCTACTTGAATTGTTGCAATCCCTGGGAAGTAATTAGAATGTTGATCACTGAGTGGATTGAGAATCTAATGGTGGTTGCGCAACCCCCTAGTGGAAAAGCGGGGTTTGGGTGGTCTTTCTATGAACACACTAAAATAGTACCTGCATGGTGTTGTGTGGGGTAGGTATTGTGCACCCCAAGCTAACCAAGTCTACATGAGGTCGATTGTTGGTATCGATTACAAGAGTGGTGTAGAGCAGAGAGAGACTAGTAAAAGTTGTGACCTCCTAGTTGATAATGGGGTTTGGATGGTATTTCTACGCACACACTCATATAGCACCTGGAGGAAAGTGATGCCTACATTGTCAATGAGTGGTGAAGGGACACACATAAATTAGTTCATGTAGCATCACATATGAGCAAAATTAATATGCACACAAGGTTGCACACAACGAATTGCGTTGGTCACTATGCAACAGAATAACTTAGTATTATATAGTAATTTCTTGGTATCGGGAGTAGAAAAAAAAGAACCCTCGTGGTTGCGATAGACCATAGAGTTCGTCAGGGATGCGATAGAGAATTATCAAAGAAATGGTTTCAACACTAGGCATCTAAGTGCAAAAGGAACCTTGCACGATAAATATTAAAGTGATTATTAAGATTATTAATGTGTTCTCTAATAGATTTTCCTTTGTACACAGCGCTAGTAGTAGAAGAATGTTTATTACAGCAGAGGAAAGAAGGAAACAAGGATAAGAATCTGATTTAGTCAGTTGAATGATCATCATGGATGACGCAAAAGGTCTGAACATGAAGAGGCTTTTATGGGAGAGGATGTGCGAGGTGGTAATGCATAAACAAAATCCAATGAAAGCAGGGCATAAGGAGGGTGTAAACCACACCTCCGGATATGGTTGAAACTATGAGGAGTTTCAATGAAAGGATGACTAAGGTGTAGAAAAAGCAGCATAAGATCAATGCTTCCATAATGTAGAGTCTAACAAACCTTCAGAAAAAATTCAATTTAGGGTCGAATCAGAACAATGGTATTAAAGAATAAAATAGTGCGAGTAGTCACTCTAGAGGATGATCGTGATGCAAAGGAAGAAGTGCGCACAGAAGGAGAATAAGTATGTCTCCATAAGGCACCTCAAGCAGTAGATTGAGTAGATCAGAAATATCGTCATGCAGTTTAGCGCATTCATCCTAGATATCTAAGAGGAGGAGGCCTCGTAAAGAGAGTTCCTATGGGGAATTCAAGAAGGTAAATCCGGCTACATTTGATGCAGAAGGTAAGTCAGGGAAGGAGGCTAAAGCATGGCTTCTTGGAATGAGGAAATACTTTAGAATCTGTGAGTTCTTGGGAAATTAGAAGGATAGGACTTCCACCTTTAATTTGAATGGAAGAGTTGTGATCTCGTGGGAACCCCTCCAGCAAGTGAAGGGCCTCAAGGAAAGGAATATGTACTGGAAGAAGTTTGAAAAGTATATCAAGCATAAGTATCTTTCTGAAAGAAATTATGACAATAAAAGCAAGGAATTCCATGAGTTTAAGCTAGGACAGATGACAATGGAGGAATATGTGAATAAATTCCTAGAGCTACTCTGGTATGTGGATTATATCAGGAATGAGAAGGTGAAGAATCGAATATTCTTAATTGGATTGCCACAGAATTACAAAGACAACATTGAATTGGTGGAGCCCAAGACCTTTGATGATGTTATTTTGAAGGCTATGCATTGTTATGAGAAACACAAGGGCAGAGATGAGGAGCAACAAGCTGGAAGAGAAAATCCCAAGGGAAGGTTTGATTCAAGGAATAAAGAGTTCATATTAGTACCCTATAGGAATCAACCAAGGAATGTTCAGCAGGAGCATCCAATGCAAGGAATATTTCAGCGCACATACCAAGTGCACGAATACATAGAGAACCCATGCAATGTTGGCGATGTGGAGAGAATCATAAGCTGTGTGATTTCCCGCACTTAAGGAATAGCCTTGAAGGGTAAATAACATTGAAGGATTTGTGATTGTGGAGCACATGGCTAGATCAACTCCTAGAATCTACGCAGCTTTGGATTATCAATAATCAGACCATCAAACCGCAGTAGTGGAAGTTGGAGGTAATATTGTTGTGCAGTCTGTTTCTATTTTAATAGACTCGGGATCAATTCATAGTTATATTCATCCTAATATTTTTGAATTTTGTGCACTTACGAAAACTAAGCATGGAAAGTTGTGTATAGCTCACTTAGCCATAGGGATGAAAATGAAAGTAAGTGAAGTGGTATAAGGATTTCCGTTAAGGTTGGATGCTCTGTCGAGCACAACAAATTGAAAATCCTAACGCTAGGATCATATGATGTTCTTATTAGCATGGATTGGTTGGAAAAGCACCGCACCAAGCCTCAGCTAGTGAAAGGCATATTTATAAATATTTCCATAGGGAAATTCTCATTGTTGTAGTTGGGAAGGTACTTTGTAAAGAACTATCAAGTATATGCAGTTCTGCATGTATCAGTATCCATGGAGGGTATAGGTCTAGCACTCGAATATAGTGTTGTAAGAATATAAGGATGTATTTCCAAAAGAAGTTCCAGGAATGTCGCCCAAAAGAGATATTGATTTTACTATCAATTTGGTACGAGGTGCAACCCCAATTTCTAAAGCTCTTTACATATTGAGCACTCCAGAATTGGTAGAGTTGAAAATTCAAATTCAGGAATTAATGAACAAGAAGTATATTAGACCAAGCATGTCCCCATGGGGTTCACTAGTGTTGTTCGTTAATAATAAGGATGGAACATTGTGACTGAGTGTTGACTATAGAAAACTTAATAAGATCACAATCAAGAACAAGTATCCATTTCCGGGAATATATGTTCTCTTTGATTAGAGCAAGGGAGATAGAGTATTTTCTAAGATTGACTTAAGGTCGGGTTACCATCAACTCATAATCAAGGAGGAATATATCTATAAGACAACTTTCAGAATTTGTTATGGCCATTATAAGTTCATTTTTGTACCATTTGGTTAAACCAATGTGCCTTCAACTTTCATGTTCCCCACGAATAGCGTGTTCATCCAATACTTGGATAAGTTTGTCTTGGTATTCCTAGATGACATCCTCATCTATTCCAAGAATGAGGGAGAGAATGTAGAACATCTCAAAATGGTATTACAATTGTTGCAAGAGCCTAATTTATATGCCAAGATAAGTAAGTGCAATTTTTATCAAAAGAAGATTCAGTATTTGGATCATGTTATTTTAGCATATGGAATCTCTATGGATCCCTAAAATATTGAAGCAAAAGTAAATTGGTCTACGCCCAGGAACATGATAGATGTTCAATCTTTCATGGGTTTAGAAAGATATTATAGGAGATTCATCAAGGATTTCTCCATGGTGGTACCTCCTATCACATCATTGCAAAAAAAGGATGTGAAGTTCGCATGGTCTGAGAATTGTGAGCAAAGTTTCTATCGCCTAAAGGAATTGCTCACTAGTGCCCCTATTCTGAAGATTGCATACTCGGATAAAGAATTCCTAGTATGCACAGATTCTTGCATTGAAGGACTAGGAGGAGTACTTATGAAAGAAGGACATGTGATATGTTATGATTCCATAAAGTTAAAGGATCATGAAAATAATTATGTGGTGCATGACTTGGAGCTACAACCCATAGCGCACATGTGGAAACACTACCTGCTCGGAAGAAAGTTTGAGTTGCGCATTGATCATATGAGCTTGAAGTATTTGTTCAATCAGTCGGATGAATGCTCAATGGGCCAGGTGGCTAGAATTACTAGGTGAATTTGATATTGATATCAAGCATGTCAAAGGTAAGGAGAACAAATTTTTCGATGTGCTCAGCAGTAGGTCTCTTGTTGCAGCCATGATCTTGTGTCACGATGATCTCAGAGAACGAGTCAACAAGGTTGCAGTTGAAGATGAGAAGTACACCCATGTGAGTGAGGGACTTAGGAAAGCTAAACCAAACATGGAATACAAAATATATCAGTTGGAAAAAGATGGAATTATTATGTTCCAAGGACATTTGTACATTCCATACAACACATAATGGAAGAAGCTAGTAATGGATGAGATTCATCAAACACCATACTCAGGGCACCTTGGTTATCATAATATCATGACAACGGCCAAAAAATGGAATTTGTGTCCAATGATGAAGAAGGGAATTGCAAAGTACATAGTTAGGTGTCAGAAGTACCAACAACTTGAAGTTGAGCACCAACACCCAGCAGGATTATTGCAGCTAGTGCATATTTCTGAGTGGAAGTGGGAATAAATATATATGGATTTAAAAACATGAATTCCCATGATAGTAAAGAAACATGACTCAATCATGGTAGTGGTGGACAAGATAATGAAAGCAATGCATTTCATTCTAGTTAAGTCAACGCATAAGACTACATACATTGCACAAATTTTCATGAAGGAAATTTTCAAGATGCATTGATTGCCTAAAGCAATAATATCAAATACAGATGCGAAATTCACATCGAATTTCTAGAAAGGATTGTTCAAGGAGTTGAGAAATCAACTCAATTTCAACATAGGCTACCATCCTCAAACAAATTGTTAGATAGAGAGAGTTAATCAAGTGATGGAAGATATGTTAAGGATGAATATGATAGATAAGCCATCCAATTGGGAGGATTTCATTAATTTGGTTGAATTTTCTTATAACAATGGCCATCATACATCATTAGGTATGAATCCATTTGAATACATGTATGGTAGGAAATGTAGGAGCCTAGTAAGTTGGGAAAACCCAGTAAACCGAGTGTTATTTGGGTTGGAAATGTTCAAGGAAATGGAGGAGTAAATAGTTAAGATCAGGAAGAATTTGAAAGCAGTGCAAGACAAGTAGAACATCTATGCAAATAAAAAAAGAGTGTGTTATCACTCCAAGAAACCCTTTGTGGTTGTAGACCAAAGGTGCTTGGTAACTTAAGAATTCAATACCCTTTTCAGTAAATGGATCGATGGGATACCACAATAGCTCGATGGAAAGGTTGCTTATCAAATAGTTAAATGAGCCAGTGCTCTTAGAAACTGTAAATCAGATGATAAATAACAGAAATGGTATGTAGAATATTGCTGAGACAACCAATTATATTAACATGCAGGGTTTATGCAACCAAGTACATGCATAACATCGGGTCACACACAGCAATAGGAAGTTCCTCAATCCAAATTATGAGCACAGGCTAAGCTAATTTGAACAGAGTGCAGAACAATGGTGGATGAAAATGTCTGATCACAACAACAAAAGGAAACTGTGATTTTTTATTATAACAAGCAACCAAAACATATGGCAAAGTCTCTCCAAGCTCGAACCATTGAATCGTCTTAGTTTTCAGGCTTTATAGCCTTTACAAAGAAGTTCCCAGATCCTAAAAGCATGGATCTGTTTAATTAACTAAAACACTAACTGATAGTAAAAAGCAAAAAGATAGGGACTAATCCCTAAAATCAAGGAAATTCTAATATGGAGATCTCTTTCAACGGCTTGATGGTTGGTGAAATGAAACAGCCTTCCAAGGCTCGGTGAACTTGATAAGGTACGTGTAGATTCGACCTAGCTGATGTGGCACTTGATCTCTTGAACTGTTTCTTCAAAACAATGTTAAAACTAGCCAAAACACCCACTTGACTTTAATCTTGTTCAAAACCCTTTAAGATATTGATAAAACAATTTATAATTCATTCATTTTGATCATCCTTCTGCCATTTCAGCGAACAAATCCGAGATCTGGGCGAAATCTTAAGCGATCTGTGAAAACAGGCTTTCGGCAGCTAAGCCTTCTGCCAGTTTCACACGTTAGCTGCCAAAAGTCAGCCTTTTCGGCAGCTAATGAGTTCTTGGAGGCTCCCTTAAGCTGCCGAAACCTGTAGGATTCCTGAAAAAACTGCCTTTGGAAAAAATCGATTTTCTCAACCGTCTGATGTCCGTTTTTCATGTTCGAATAGTCGATTTTTATCTACGGATCATAAGCTATCCACTGGTACTTTCGGATTTGAATTTGGAGTTTGGGAAGGCTGTCTAAATGGCCTCGCAAGATCACGTGATTTCAGCAGAAAATTCCTCCAAATTATCACTTGACTTGTCTTTATTAATGGTTCAATCAGTGAACGAACATGCAAAACAGAAAATTGACAACTGCTGAGCAAATCATAAACTCGAGACTCAGGATAGGATTCATAAGTATGAGTTGCTTTGAGTTGGACTGAGATTCTGGCTGAAATTCAGGAATAGACTTGACATTGAAGATGTGGCACTCGATCCTAGAACTGCTGCCTCAAAAAGATGCTTGAAAGCTGGGAAGACTGACTCTCTTTGCCACCTGTAGCACTGCTTATATCAAGGCTGAAAATATGCCTTTCAATCCTGAGGTTGATTACATAACCCTCCACGTGTCCTTCCATGCAGAATAAAAAAGAATAGCCTTTAAATGAAAATCATAATTCAGTCCTTTTGGATGAACATTTGACGCATAAGGATTTTAAATTTGCATGTGGAAACATTTTCGGCAGCTAAGTTCATTCTGATAGACCACTTTAGCTGCGGAAACTGACCCTTTTCGGCAGTTAAGCACACTTCCACAGACTTAGTTAACTGCCGAAAGCTTAAATTTTCGAATTTGAAACCCAAGACTCACAGAAATAAATTTTTTACCTATTCTATCACCCAAAAAGACGGTGGTCAATTTGGGAGATAACATCTGGCTCCTACTCGGGGATGGAATCCTCCCAGTGAGGTTCCAAGAATCCCAGAACCAAATGCCTTTCCTGGAGAAAACTCAAACAGAACTTTAAACTCTAGTGTTTCATTGGGCATGGAGTCATCTGGTTTCCTTTCGCGTTGGGCATCGAGTCATCAAGCTGCCTTTGGCATTGGGCATGGAGTCGTTTAGCCTGTGCCACTGTTCCCTCTGCAAACCTGTTGTAGTCTGCCTGTAGCCTGCCTTTATTCAACCAAGTTAACTATTATTTCTGCTACAAACTGGAAGAAAGAAATGCTCGGGCAGCGAGCTTATTTCCTACTCCTACACTAACCAGCTGTACCATTTGTTAAGTGAATGCTGATTTCCATAGTAGCCATCCAAGCAATTTCAAGACTGAAGAAACTTTATCTCTATCACTGCTCAACAACTGATATTTTCCATGAATCAACAGTAATAAGAGTTGTTTTAGGAAACCATACTTACCCGGAAACACTGGCAAGCTAAGGAAATCTGAAATCTCCAGGTTCTCTGAAAAGCATAGGTCCATGAAAGCTGCCACTGGATCCTTAGAAGGAAGATAAGTAACATGCTCCTCGGAAAACAGTTGCACATCTATGGCAGCCTCATGCTCAGCCATGATTGTTTCTCTACAAGAGGACTGATCATCTTCTTGTCTTCTCGAAATCAGTGATTGATCAATAAAGATGATAACTTCTTCCTCAGACAAATGTACACAAGATGGTGACAGAATAGGTTTTATATCATATGAGTTTGGATCAGCTGAAAATATGTAGTTACCTATATAATCATCAATTAACATAGGCGCTTCTTGATTTGCAAACTGGTCATAAACTTCATAGTCATACCTGTCTCTGGAATACTCTGCACATACTGAAGAAACTGATTCTAAATCTGAAATGTACTCACCCTCAGGCTGCTGGTCCAAATCTGTTTCATACCCACTGCCTTCATACTCGAAATCTGAAATGTACTCACCTTCGGGCTGCTGGTACAAATCTGTTTCATACCCACTGCTTTCATACTCGGAATCTGAAATGTCCTGACTGTCTTCTTGCTCATATGTTTGCATATTTTCAAAGTCAGCCTGCATTCTGATCCACCTGGATGCACGGATGTTCTCCTCTACCTTTTGTGCATCTTCAAACAACTGGGTTAATGATGAAGACTCCCTTTCCAGCAGAAGAAGGGAAAGTTCTGAATGAAGACACATAACATAATGTATCATAGCAGATGTTTCTGTAGGCCAGATCTCCAAAGGCATGTCATGATATATGCGGCTAAACTTTCGATTGAAAATATGCAAAGTTTGATTCTGCTCTCTCTTCAAAGCATAAAAGTCAGCAAGGTAAGAATCAAAAGATTTGTACTTGCCCCAATACTTCAAGAAAGCATTAGAGAACTCGGTCCAAGAGCCAATTGAATTAGCTTTCGGACTTTTAAACCATATAACAGCATCTTTGATCAGAGACTTGGAGAAATATCTCATGACCACATCTTCATGGGTAAGCTGAAAACGATCAACAAAATCCAAAAAGGATTCCACGTGTTCCTCGGCTGAAGTTTGATTTTCTCCAGAAAACCAAGGGAGATATTCATAACAATCATCGGGATAAGGATGAAGAAGAAGGGGCAGCTTTAAAGGCTTAAACATCTTCATCCGGATCTTAACTTCAAAGGCTGTGGGCTGATCATGAGAGTTAACGGGTTCATGACAAGGTACAGAAATTATAACAAGAGGGGCTGAGATCTGTATAGGGTCTGAAACAATTTCTATACTTTCAAGGTCACATGGCTGATCAGATTCTGAAGGCAACGAAATACAGTGGTCATCTTTGTGAATGGGCTGAGGTAAAGCTACCGAATCTACATCTACAATGCAGGGTTGTAGGCTTTCCTCTTCTAAAGATGAATATATACAAGAAGGAGGATGATTTTCTGAATATACAAAACAGAAAATAATTCTCTTTACACGCGAAGGGAAAAGAATGAAAGAGGTAATAAAGAACAACAACAGTTCATGAAGCAAAATAATGAACTGATACCTGGACTTTGATTTGAGCTTCTTCATATTTTATCAACAGGATCCTCCCCAGTGGAGTCTTTGAACGTGGAGTCGCCAGATAGATGTTTACAACCAATATAATGCTCAACCTTTGTCTATCATCAAAAGCTGAAACTATGTCGTCTCCCAGGGAAGCTTGCTTCACTCTCCGTTCCCCGGCAGCGGCGCCAATTTGTTATCACTCCAAGAAACCCTTTGTGGTTGTAGACCAAAGGTGCTTGGTAACTTAAGAATTCAATACCCTTTTCAGTAAATGGATCGATGGGATACCACAATAGCTCGATGGAAAGGTTGCTTATCAAATAGTTAAATGAGCCAGTGCTCTTAGAAACTGTAAATCAGATGATAAATAACAGAAATGGTATGTAGAATATTGCTGAGACAACCAAGTATATTAACATGCAGGGTTTATGCAACCAAGTACATGCATAACATCGGGTCACACACAGCAATAGGAAGTTCCTCAATCCAAATTATGAGCACAGGATAAGCTAATTTGAACAGAGTGCAGAACAATGGTGGATGAAAATATCTGATCACAACAACAAAAGGAAACTGTGATTTTTTATTATAACAAGCAACCAAAACATATGGCAAAGTCTCTCCAAGCTCGAACCATTGAATCGTCTTAGTTTTCAGGCTTTATAGCCTTTACAAAGAATTTCCCAGATCCTAAAAGCATGGATCTGTTTAATTAACTAAAACACTAACTGATAGTAAAAAGAAAAAAGATAGGGACTAATCCCTAAAATCAAGGAAATTCTGATATGGAGATCTCTTTCAACGGCTTGATGGTTGGTGAAATGAAACAGCCTTCCAAGGCTCGGTGAACTTGATAAGGTACGTGTAGATTCGACCTAGCTGATGTGGCACTTGATCTCTTGAACTGTTTCTTCAAAACAATGTTAAAACTAGCCAAAACACCCACTTGACTTTAATCTTGTTCAAAACCCTTTAAGATATTGATAAAACAATTTATAATTCATTCATTTTGATCAGCCTTCTGCCATTTCAGCGAACAAATCCGAGATCTGGGCGAAATCTTAAGCGATCTGTGAAAACAGGCTTTCGGCAGCTAAGCCTTCTGCCAGTTTCACACGTTAGCTGCCAAAAGTCAGCCTTTTCGGCAGCTAATGAGTTCTTGGAGGCTCCCTTAAGCTGCCGAAACCTGTAGGATTCCTGAAAAAACTGCCTTTGGAAAAAATCGATTTTCTCAACCGTCCGATGTCCGTTTTTCATGTTCGAATAGTCGATTTTGATCTACGGATCATAAGCTATCCACTGGTTCTTTTGGATTTGAATTTGGAGTTCGGGAAGGCTGTCGAAATGGCCCCGAAAGATCACGTGATTTCAGCAGAAAATTCCTCCAAATTATCACTTGACTTGTCTTTATTAATGGTTCAATCAGTGAACGAACATGCAAAACAGAGAATTGACAACTGCTGAGCAAATCATAAACTCGAGACTCAGGATAGGATTCATAAGTATGATTTGCTTTGAGTTGGACTGAGATTCTGGCTGAAATTCAGGAATAGACTTGACATTGAAGATGTGGCACTCGATCCTAGAACTGCTGCCTCAAAAAGATGCTTGAAAGCTGGGAAGACTGACTCTCTTTGCCACCTGTAGCACTGCTTATATCAAGGCTGAAAATATGCCTTTCAATCCTGAGGTTGATTACATAACCCTCCACGTGTCCTTCCATGCAGAATAAAAAAGAATAGCCTTTAAATGAAAATCATAATTCAGTCCTTTTGGATGAACATTTGACGCATAAGGATTTTAAATTTGCATGTGGAAACATTTTCGGCAGCTAAGTTCATTCTGATAGACCACTTTAGCTGCGGAAACTGACCCTTTTCGGCAGTTAAGCACACTTCCACAGACTTAGTTAACTGCCGAAAGCTTAAATTTTCGAATTTGAAACCCAAGACTCACAGAAATAAATTTTTTACCTATTCTATCACCCAAAAAGACGGTGGTCAATTTGGGAGATAACAGAGTGCATAGAGGATCCAAAGTTGGTGTTACACAAAAATCTCGTCATCATGAGTTATGTGTCTTCTATATGCCATGTTTCCTAAAGCACCTGGGCTAAAAGACCAAAAGAAGAGTTGATGTTTATCCCTTTAACTTTTGTTGTCACCCTGACGCGTCTTTCTCACTAGAAAGTTGCGTCAGACACTAGGTGATGTGCTCTGCAGATTGAAAGAGCGTGTTCGTGACACGATTTTCCCTTGTATAAGTGGTGTCACCCTTCCAATAATGTGAGTTACCTTTGTGAAAGGTGTGTTGTTTCTGGTTAAAATGGATAAAGAGAATCTCTGAGCAACTTCTCGAACCTTGGGTGTCGTGGAGGCTTATCCCTACATGTTGGGAAAGGTAGAAATCGATCCCCTTACCTAGTGGGATGATCCCTTAATATTATCCCCTAAATCCTCAACCTCTCCTATCCATTTTGGCCTATAAATACGAACCCCCTCTCCATTGTTAGGAGAGGAAGGATAGAGTACCTACATGTTGGTGAAATTCTGCTAGGAGATCCTTTTCATCCATAGGAGTCAAATCTTTGATCATTGAGCCTAGGATTGTTGGAAAGGAGTTACGACATCAAATCATTGGTTGTAGAACCTCTCCCTTTGTACTCTTCTATAATTACATTTAATACAAGTTCTTTCCATGAAATTATTGTCTTTATATTGTTTAGGATTGGCTTCTTTGACTGTTGATCTAGATTGATTCATAATCATATGCTTTCACTACATGTTTATTTCCTCTTGTTTCATCTTGTTTTGTAACTGACTACCTGAAGATCAAGGAGTTGGATCAAACGAGGAGAAAGGAATTACATTTATAGGGTGAGTTGTTTCTTGATTTACTTGTAATTCAAGCAATCTAGGAAATTTATTTGTGTTATGTACTTGTTTTAGTCTAGAACTGAACCATTCAGACTAGGGAGATCCATTTTTGTCCTCCCTTACAGATTATCCATAAACAAAATTGGCGACCATACTGGGGAGTATGGAGCCCATAGTTTTGATTTGCTTGTAATTTTTGGTTTTTTTATTTCTTTTCATTTAGCCTCTAAGTTGCCTCTTTTTCATTGGATCTAATTATCAGAGAGCTTCTGGATCATCCAAAATCTGATTGGGATTTTTATTGAGTCGTTTATATTTTTATTCTTTGAGAGTTTTTCATTTTTATTGCTTGGATCCCGCCCGATGCACCCGGGCAGTTCATTGCCTGCGTCATTGTTACTTTGATGCATTTTTCCTTAGAGCAGCATGCGTTGCTAACGCTTTCTACCAATTTACAACCTGCGTCACTAACTCACTTCCTGTATGTGTAGAGCGCATCATTGGGGCGTCCAACGCTCTGGTGTACCCTTGCAGGGTACGTCGCCCTTCATAACTTGGTGCATAACTTGAAAGATCTCTCAATTTGATTTTTGGCTTGATTTCTTGAGTTGTGTATGTTGTATTTGACAGTTACAAAACTTCCTAGACACAATGTGCTTTGTCTTTGGCTTGTTTTCGAAGTTTGAGTTTGATCTGGGTCCCAGTTAGTTAAGTGAGTGTATATCTTGCAGTGGGAAATTTCAATCCCTCACGAGCACATTCAGTCTTGTGGCCCCCTATCAGTTTACCTGATCTGTTCAATCTGACTTCTCATCCCTCCAATAATTAGTTGGTGTGATTTTTGTAAAATTTTGTATGGTTTTGTGTGTTGTTTTGATATTTTGGGTGATTAAATTTTTTGAAAATTTCCAATTAATATAAATGATTGCAGTAGCATACATTCTCTAGTTATATGGACATAGGTTGAAAGAGTGGTATAATTCTCAGATTCATTGAGTCTATTAATTAGGAAATCAAAATTTCTTATTATCCCCATTTCAAGTGCATTATTTGGAATCGGTGTGAAGAGTTTTTATGCTTTGGAATGATTGTTTAAAAGACCTTTGAAAGTACTAAGAAGTTTTTATTTGCTTATATCTTCTTGGTTTTGAAAATTTATTGTTCTTTTCCTTGAGAATTTTAAGTAAATATAGGCCTCTCAAAGTATTTGAAAGATCGTGAAAACTCTCCTATTTTTTTATTTTCTCTCCATTTCTTTTGATTCTCATTTCAGAATTAGAGTTATTGCACTCGGAACGGAAATTCGTCTTTTCATTTTTCGCTCATAGGTTTTCTTAAGTTGAAAAGAAAAAGAAAACTATTCTCGGTTTGGTGTTATTTTCATTGGATTGTTGAAAGAGTACTTTTTATTCTTTTGGTTAAAAGAAAGTAAGGGTACTTTGTTCATTTTTATTATCGGAAAACAAAAATATTTCTTCTTTACTTAATTAGTTTTCATCGAAGAGAAAATGAAGACTTGCATTTGCATATAGATTAGCTTTGCATCTTTTTAAATTCCAAGTCTACACTTCATGGATTCACCTAACCTTACAACTTAAAATCAAGCGGTAGCCTAGGTTAAAATTGTATAGAAACTCGTATGTTAGGTTAGAGATGTGTTACGGCATCTTAAAGCGTGGCATATGTCGTTATTTACCTGCACTACATCCCAAGGGATTTTAGTTATTCCACGTACCAGTTGGTATATCGGATGATCTTTCACGTACCTTCAGATATATAGAAAGGTACTTCATGTACTCGACAATATATCGGAAGGCTCCTGTCATATGGTTGTGCATTAGAAAACACCACTACATATTGGAGCTCCCATGTACCTTGATTATATCGGGGGAACCCACTAGGATTCCTAAAACCGTCTGATTTAACCATTGTCCGTATTGGTGTGGAAATACACCAAGAACAACACTCGGGGATCTACTACGCACATACTTCTAGGTAGTCGGGTTATACGGTCATTGGTACAGTCCTAATCCTCCCTGGTTAGTGCTCTGAAATATTCGGCCAAGTATAATTGTTGGACCCTATAATATATCGCGAGTTGCGACGCCTTGATAATCCCATCTATCACACAGTTTGCATGTGGATTTAGCTTGAGTAAGTCTTGAAGTGTGTTTTTCCTTTTTTAGGAGAAGTTTTATTTCATCCATCATCTTTTACCAACCTTTAAAAATATCCCGTAGGATATTAAATTTTCCACCTTAATATCCCCTTAACCAGGAGGAAAACTTGGGCGCAACAATGGATCAACCCACAACGTCTGTGTCACATGAAGAAGGAACTTCTACCTTAGAATGAGGAGTGAATTACTCTCCTCCTGTAAACCCACCCATCACTGATCCTACAGGACCTTTGTTGGTGGAACAACCTCCTCCACATGACACAACCTTTCATAATTCACTTGAAGGAAATCTCGGAGCCACAAACTGGATTTTCAGTCGGCCCCAGGACGACCCGATATCGACGGCTTTTGGTCCACCGCATCATTTTGGGACACTTCTTTAGGTCAGCATGTTTCTGATTTTGGTTCACTTCCGATGGTGGAAACTCCACCACTCTGGATTCCGGAGTACGTCTTCCTTGCTCCATTTTACGATAATATTGAACATTTATGAATGTTTGGTAACCAGCTTAGATGCCATAGTTTTCCCCCTAAGTCTAATCCGGAAGTACCATTTTTTCAATAACAATCCCCCATACACCCTTTTTATTTTTCTTCACCGGGAATATCTACACCCCACATGACCACTTACGAACTAGTTCAACCCTCTTTCTCGTCTAGTACACCTCAGAGTCATTCGACCGGTTCAACACCTTACTTGACCCCAACAAATGGAGGGAAACCTTCATCTCCTCTTAACTTCATAATTGGAATGCAACATCCACCTCAAAATTTGAGTGGAATTTATCCTCTAGTTAGTAGTCAACAGATGAGTATGGGTCAACATATGCTTACTAGGCATACTCCAATAGGTAGACAATTTTCAATTGGGGGGAAACCCTAGTCAGTGGACCAAATCTAATTGGGGGGCACCATCTGGTTAGGGGACACACCGTGAGCAGAGGACATTCTTCACACATGAACTATAGCATGGTCGGTAGTTCACTCCTAACCATGGGACATCCTACGTGGACACATCAAATGTGGGGACCATCTAATTAGACCCAACCCCCATGGGAGCATACATATCCGTGAAATCATAACGTTTCTATAGGTCAAAATTATCCAGGAAATATTTTTCTTGGATTACCCTATCCAAGAAACATGAACACCCCGTGGGGTCATCACAATGTTCCACCAACTAGACCTCTAGCTGGAGGACCGCCCCCACAACCCCCACCACTTGTCCCACCCCCACCACCTCCACCTGGAGGACCCTCGTATTCTAAAGGTGGACCACCTTACTTCGGAGGAGGGACCCCTTCAGTTCCACCTCCCAATCTAGGAGGCCCACCTCCATATTTCCAACACCCTATGGAAGGACCTTACGATTAGTCGATCCATGGTCCTACTGGTACCTATATGCCTTATCAGTATTACTAGTATCCACAGCCAAACCGACAGTTACCATTTCGGGCTACGTTAGATCTGTCGGATTTGTCTCGTTTGACCAACGATTCCATCCAACACGGTATCAATTGGCCAACTATTCCTGTGAAGTTACCATCAGACATCCAGAAATTCGACAGCAAACCCCATGAGGACGCTAACAACCACGTAATGACTTATCATTTGTGGTGCTCCTCCAATTCCTTAATGGACGATTCCATCAGTCTAATTTTGTTTCAATGAACCCTTACCGACACTGCCGCAAAGTGGTACATTGAGTTGCCACCACACTCTTTTGTCAATTTTTGATCTTTAGCCATGGCCTTTTTTACTCATTTTCAATTAATGATCCGCTACGAAACCGGAACAGATCTTTTGACTTCTCTTCATCAATCTACTTCCACCCACATTTCCGATCATATCCATGAGTGGAGAAGGATACGACATCTCATTAAAGCTCCCATTCCGTATCAAATACTTGTTTATTGGTTCACGAAGTCATTACTCCCCATCATAGCTAAAGACATGGCCATGGGAGGGGTCGTTACAGAATAACAAGATATTTCACGTGCTAAGTACTTAGACTTAGTCTATGCTCAATTTGGAACCTTATACGATATTATTCCTAACACCCCTCACCTTACGCATGATCCAAAAAATCCCCCCACGAAATCACATGCCAAGGGAATTATTAGTTTCGTTCATGCCCATCCTGCTACACAATCAGGTGGATCACAGAACCACCATAGTTCGACTCCATCCTCGCCACAGGATAGAAACCACAGCAATTGATCACCAAACCCTACTTCCACTAAGGAAGTGCATTTAGTTCAATCTGCTTCACCTCACAAATATAGTGGCAAAAAGAAGAACAAAGGAAAATCCAACAAGTCTTCTAACCAACAGGAGCCCAAAAATAATCCCGATGACACCAAGCAAAATTGGAAGTTTAAATATCATTGTTTACTATGTGGTGACTATCACTTCACGAAAGAATGTCCACATCGTGAAGAGGTGCAAAAGTTTCTCAAAGGAAACCCCACACCTGCAGTCCTAACTGATCCCTTCCCCACACAACAACAACAAATTATTACACAACAACCAGCTCCTTCCCAAGGAGAACCATCCACAACCGCTCATGTTCTCATGATGCACAGCGAAACATTCAACTTGTCTACCAAGTCATGCACATACGACTCTTTTCCTGAGAAGGAATATAACGGAGGTAATACTGAAAGATGATATGCATCTACATCTAGTATCCCTTCACATCAAGGACCTCTCATTATATAGAAACCTTTACCAGATTCAATGTTTTGTCTTCCAAAGAGTACGATTCCAAAAGAAGTTTTCAATCCGAACGCCTAGGCTGCTCAAAACTACAACATTGTAGAAGATCTAGCCTAGGCCCCATGTTCTATGTCGACGCTAGAAGTATTACAACACTGCCCCAACCAGCGTAAGACAATGTTATCTTCTATAGGATCTATAGACCATGATTCCTCCAATACCATCATGTTCAAACTAGAGTATTTTAAGCCGAGGCTTTCCCTCCAATTAGTGTTTCAGATTGTTCCCAATGTTTCTGGGAAAAGTATCCATCATACTGTCTTAGACGAAGGAGCCTATACCTCGGTTATGTCTTTATCCTATTGGAAATTCATTGGCTCTCCCAAGTTGAAATGTTCCCCCACTACATTGAAAGCATTTGACGGACGTGGATTTCAACCCCACAGGTTGTTGCAATCCTTAGTCGTAGAGTTGGGAGGCAAGAGCGTTTCCATTAACATGAAAGTTGTCACCACCCCATTGGATTATAACTTATTACTTGGTCGAAACTGGTTCTATTCCATGACCATGGAAGCATTATCTGTCTTCCACATTGTGCAATTTCCCCACCAAGGGAGAATTGTCACTATCGACCACTTATATTTTTGTACACCTGACACCACTACTCATCCCATGGATAATGTACCTCTTTTGGGACACTCTTCACAAATATATGGGAGTGTGGGGATAGGAATCCTCAAAGACTCATCTCTGATGGGAGTCTTTCCAACACCAGATCCCCCAAACCATGTTTCCACGGTTCACATGATCTCATCTATGATCCCATCTTCTTCCAACTCAACCGACCTATGAGGCCATCCAATCAACACCCGATCTACCAGATTCCCACTCTTCATTGGCATCTACCCCTGGTTCTCTTCCATTATATCGGCTCTCATCCCTACCTAATCCTCTACTCTAGAATTTTCATTCTAATGATTTAATCATGGAGATTATGAGCGTGGATGAGCCCCCATGGAAATACCTTCATCATCGATCATCCTTCCTTCCACCTTTAGATATGGTAGAGAACACCATTTAAACTATTGTTTCACCGAATGTCTTCCCTTACCCTCAATATCCTATTCTCACCTACGATACGGTAACTGAGGGAAACTTGGAAAACATCAATCCTACCTTTCCTATAGACATCACGGTCAAACCAGCAGTCATGGAACATATCCACATAGGCCAAACTTGTTCTCCTGATGAACTCAAAAATTTTATGGCCTTGTTCACACAATTATGTGATGTATTTGCATGTAGCTATGAGGAAATGCTCGGGATTGATCCTACCATTGTTATGCATGAGATTCAAACATATCCCGACGCTAAACTTGTCTGGAAAAAAAAATTCCAGTGCACCCTAGGAAGACTGCGACTATTATAATAGAGATAGAAAAGCTGTTGAAAGTTGGGATTTATCATGTTCCATTGACAGATTGGGTCTCCAATGTCATCCTAGTTTCCAAGAAACAGGGACCCATTAGAGTTTGCATTGATTATAGGGATTTGAATAAGGCTTCTCCCAAGGCCAATTACCATTCCCCTATTATCGACCAAATTATTGACAATTGTGTCGGAAGTGTCATATTTTCCTTCATGAATGCATTTTCTGGATATAATCAGATATAGATCCACCCAGCCGACCAACACAAGACTTCTTTCATCTTCCCATGGGGTGCATTTTTATCTCACGAACTTCCATTCGACCTTAAAAATGCGGGTGCTACATTCCAGTGGGTCATGTCATATGCTTTCCACGATGTGAAGGATTTTGTGGAACCTTATCTCGACGATTTTCCTGCTCATTCACATCATCATGACTTCCACATTAATCATCTGATGGCGGTATTCCTCATATGTTGATGGTACAACATCTGTTTAAATCCTCATAAGTGTATTTTCTGTGTGGAGTCCAGATGCCTCCTAGGCTTCATCATTTCCAAGGATGGGATCCACATTGATCCCTTAAAGTGGAGACCAATGTTTCCCTACCACCACCCATGGATATTACAAAAATTCAAAGTTTTTAGGTGAAGGAAAGCTACCTGCGTCGTTACGTGTGTAATTTCGCAGAGAAAACACATGGATACATGCGTTTGTTAAAGAAAGACATCCCATTCGTTTGGGATGACTACGCCCAAAAATCCTTTGACAACCTCAAACATGCAATTACTCATGCACCCGTGTTACAACCACCGGATTACACCAAGGATTACAACCTTTATATTTCCGCTTCTACTTCCATTATCGCTATAGTCTTACTACAGGAATATAGTCACGCACGGGAACATGTGATATACTACCTTAGTAAGGGTCTTATTGACTCTGAAACCCGATATTCGCATGTAGAGAAGTTATCTCTGGAAGCAGTCATTGTTGTTCAAAATTTTCGTCATTATATCCTACTCCACACTACTACCATTATTTCTGACTCAAACCCCATGTACCACGTTCTCACGCGCTAGGTACTAGGGGGGAAATATTCACATTGGATCGTGATTCTCCAAGAATTCGATCTCCAGTTTGAGAAGGCTAAATCAAATAATTCTTTGGTATTTGTGGAGCTTATTTGGGATCTTCCCCATACTGATCAAGAACATGAGCCCATTGACTCTCTCCCCGATGAGTCCTTGTTTCTAATTAGTACTTCTGACCCGTGGTATGGATACATTACAATATATCTCCAAACCCAACGCTTTGGTCCTCATTTATCCCGTGATCAACGTCGTCATTTCTGTCACCACACAAAGTATTAACTAATAATTGGTGATACATTATATCGTTGTGGCATTGATTCCCTTCTCCGACGTTGTTTAAATCATGAATAGGCTGAGCATGTTCTGAATGATTGTCACTCGGGGGCATGTGGTGGTCATCTTTCTGGGATGAATACAGCCAAGAAAATATTACGCATTGGATACTACTGGCCTTCCATTTTCAAAGATTGTATTGAGGTGTTCAAGAAATTTCCTCCTTGCCATCTTTTTCATTATAAAAAGCGCTCACATCCAGCCCCATTACATCCAATTATCGTTGTTGGTCCCTTTTCCAAATGGGGCATAGAATTCATAGATTGTAAACCTACCTCATATGGGAGGCATGATTATTTCATTGTCGCAGTTGACTACTTTACCAAATGGGTCGAGGCTATGCCTACATACAAGGAAGATGACGAAACTATCGCACTCTTTATGTTTAGTCATATCATTGCGAGATCCAGAGTCCCTCAAGCCATCGTCACCGATCACAGATCACACTTTCAAAACAAGATGGTAGATGAACTAAGCACCAAATTGGGTTTTCGGTATGAAAACTCAACTCCTTACTATCCTCAATCAAATGGACAAGTAGAGGCCATTAACAAGGTCTTGAAAACCATGATTCAGCGCATGGTGGGAACACACAAGTCCAATTGGCATGTGATGATTTTTTCATCCCTTTGGTCATATAGGACTTCCGTCAAAACTACCACTGGTTTCACACCCTTCCAGATGGTGTATGGACTAGAGGCAGTACTTCTGATTGAGTGCAATATTCTGTCGCTAAAACTCATTGTCGAACTTTTCACGAACACAACTGTCGAGGAAGAACGATTTCTATACTTGGAAGAACTCGACGAAAGCCATCGTGATGCAGCCCTAGCTAACGAAGTGCATAAGAAACACATCAAGGCCCAATACGATATATCCATAAAACCTCGTATCTTCAACGAGGGTGATTTGGTCCTTACTTATGACCAAAAACACGATAAGCTGGGGGCAAGTAAACTTTAGTCCATGTGGCATGGTCCATATGTAGTGAAACGTGTTTTGGAAAAGGGAGCCTATGAATTAGTTGATTATGATGGGGTATGTTTAGGGGAGCCTTGCAATGGGCTCTACCTAAAATAGTACTATGCTTAACTCATTTTGCATTAGTAGTTTGTATATATTGTGCATGATGTGTTTTTTTTTTTGTTATGACACTTTATTTTAGTGTGTTAGGATCGTATCCTTACGCTTATACCATGTTCTTCCTGGTTCTGCAAATGCAAACTTGTTATGGATTTGCAGACAACGTTAGCCGGAACACCTGCAACCTCACCTCGGTAGCATGGGTACTCTATTCGCCTGTCGGTGAGTTGATAAGCTCAGGAGGAACCTGCTTAGGTTTTGCAACCAACAACTCCGTCGAGTATCACACAGCTATTGGATTATTGACCGACGCTTGTTCCCTGGGTGTGGACCACATTGTTATCTATCTTGATTCACAGTTTGTAGTCTCTCATCTGAATTGTTTCTACGCTATCCGTGACCCCATATTACTCCTCTTGTTTCATATAGTACATCTCTTGGAGATCTCCTTTGAGTCCATTCAATACCTACATATTCCAAGAAGCATGAACGCAATTGTTGACTCCCAAGCTAATTTCATATTAGATTGGTATATTGCACATTCATAAAACATTTTTATCAAAGATGTATAAATTGAAATAACATGTAAACTACTCATAGTGTATAGGCCAACATACATGAGATCCTAAATTCATCATAGACAACACAATATATAAAACCGCTAGATAGTTTTTTTGTATACATATCATCATGTCTAGTAAAATAAAATAAAAAAGTGGTATTGATACAAAAATATGAAGCTCATAAGAGTTCAGTAGATCACATCTACAAAATATGAATCCTATGGATTTTAGTAGATAATACATAGAGCCTATCCCTGAGGATGCTCGTGATAACATATAAAGGCCCTATCCACTCAACGGATTAGTTGGCCAAACCGTCCAGAAACCCAAGCTGTACTACGCTAGTAGAACTGAGGAAGGTTGTCAATAGATATGTCAGTAATATCAACAGTCAACCTCTAGAGGTTCTCCTCCATCTCATCGAATTCCTCCACCGCCTCCTGTTGGGATGCTTCCATCTATTGCACGACTCCCCTCCTCTCGATCGGAGAGGAACCTACTGGTCAGGACAGGCCAACATCTGCATAAAATATGAATGAACCATCATTACTACACAAAAACATTAAAAAACTACAAAATACATAAAAACAACAAGTGTTTCTTTCTTACCAATGACTCCCCATTGCTCTCCCTTAGGAAGAGCTAGATCCGGATCTCCTCTAAAGTCGGTTCCCACATATGCATAATCCTCAATCATGAGGAGATGTCCACAGAGCCAGTTGAAAAAGGTTGGCCCGTAGGTAATCATAGGTCCCCCGCCTCCATGGCGGGCCATCACCTCGGACCACCGAACCATGTGTGTATCTCGTGGATCGAGATCATCTAACTCAACCTGTGGTTGTCGTAGTAGAACTCTTTCTAAGAAGAAAGAAACCACGATGGAACCGTAACCGAACTATTTCAACTCACCCCTTCGGAACTTGGTGAGATGATCCTTCAAGTTCACGAGGAGTCCCTTGCACCAATTGAAGACTGTTGGTGACATGCACTCAATGGCGTATAAAATGTGAGCTTTGGTGGCCTGATGAGCATCCCTGCTGCCCTCCACCCTCTCAATGGTAAAGAGAATGGTCCTGAGAGTTCGGTCTCGTATGTTCTTGATGGGAATTTTCCCAGCAAGAATTTTTCTACCTAGTGTGCAGAGCTATGTGACAAGACTTTTGGTAGACTGGTCACTACCCCGAGGCCTAGATAGTGATACATGGGCCCCACGTATCGATAACCCCATCAAAAAATAGATGTATTCCACATCCAATGTGAGGATATGGGAACCTACCCTAATGAATTGCTAATCTGGGTCCCACAACCTGATTAGATAGTCGAGTAGTTGTACTTGGGCCCTCATCCCTTGTACATGGAATAATTTCAGTAGTCCACACCTGATCCATATCGCAGTTGGCATTGTTGTCGAATGTCGGCATCTACTGCGACAAGCCATCGTCGACACAAATCCGACAAGTTCCGACATCGACTTGACTTTGACAACTCTGCGACTTCGACACGTTCAACGACCTCATAGTTTCGCAACGTCGACCTGTGACTTGTGTAACACCATCTTTCGACTTGCGACTACCGAACTTCAACAGACTGTCTCTTTGTCTTCCAATCGACTGTAACAGTTGAACTAATGAATCATTATAACTTCTTTGTAACTGAACGTAACGAGAAGGCACCCAAGCATCTCAACATTCTTTATATAAACATGTAAACTATTGTAATATACATCTTATCAGTCCGTATCTTTACATCCAGTAATAGAGATCAGTTCGCATTCCTACATATTTGTCTGTGTGTATTTTTGTTTATCTGCGTAGTGTATTCCTGCTTGCTTATTCTATTTCTTATGCTTTCGTCATAACAGATCCGACTCATTCAGTCGAACTATTCTCCCCATCGTGCTTCCTGGCCCCGAGAGGATCATTGGTATCAAAGCGGATTCAAAGCTTATTCATAGCTTCGTAAGAGTGCATCATCTTTGTTCGTTCTTAAGTTTTGCATAGACACTTCCAGCGAAGTTACATGACTTATGCTGGTTCAAACTCACTCCCATACTCAGCAATCCAAGCAGACGCTACCTCCAGAGATGGCAGAAGAAACAGGCGAAAGACATGCAATCAATGAGACACAGCAACTCATAGAGAAAACATTGGCTCGACAACAAACTGAGATGTTCACCCAGTTCAACGAGATTCTCACGCGATTTGCTTCGACTTCAGGAGCATTTCAGACGAGAACCAACTCCGACAAAATCAGCCCCTTCAAGGTGCAAATGAATTTGGACATACCGAATCTAGAAGGCAAGATTGACGCGAAATCCATCGACAATTGGGTTCAATAATTGGAGTCCTATTACTCTATGAATCAACTCTCAGAAGCCGACAAGATCACTATTGCATCCTTAAATATGTCAACATCTTTGCACTGCTGGTCAAAGAACCTCTTGACAAAGATGGAGAAAAGTGAAGATCCCATCGACACATGGGACAAATTCGTCGAACATATCTGAAAGGAGTTTTCTCCTCCCAAGTACCTTGAGCAGGAGTATAAGAAGTGGCAGCAGCTAAGGCAATGGAAAGACCAATCTGTTCAAAGCTACATCGACGAGTTCTATTGACTCATGGATAGACTTGGCGTTCAATAAGAAGAAAAATTGCTTGTTCTGAAGTATGTTAGCGGATTATCCCAGTACATTCAGCAGGAAATGGATTTTCTGACTGTCAATACGCTTGCGGATGAATTCCACTATGCTAGCAAACTTGAAACCAAGCAGAAGGGAAAATCATGCTTCGTGACAAAGCCAACATCAGGACGACCACCCGACAAGAAGGAACTAGCCGACTTCGACAAGTCGAAAACTTCATAGACTCCGCCAAAGCCAAATCACGGCAAGAAGCCTTTTCATAAAAAGGAACGTAGGAAGCAACCGACCGGAAAATGGTACGACTACCATCACTCATCTTGGCATGATACGTCTGAATGCAAAGCTCGAAAGACCTTTTTGGAAAAAGTGTCGACATCCGACGCTTTCGACAAGACAGTGGTAGAATCTGACCCAGAAGAAACGACTCTTTTGACATCGAAAACTCCAGCAGCCTCGACCATCATCGACGAGGAGGAACGAGAGCACTTGTTCCATACACAGATATGGGTTCAGAACAATCTATTGCATCGGATTGTGGACAATGGGAGCCAAAAGAAAAAAAAATTTGAAGAACTTGTGAAGAAACTAGGTCTTGTGACTACTCCGCATCCTTAGCCTTACAACATCAGTTGGATGAAGGATGGGCAAGAGCTAAGGATCGCCCGACAATGCAAGCTCGCATACTTCATAAAGCCTTTTGAAGATGAATTACTCTGTGATGTGGCACCCTTCTCCGTAGCCAACGCCTTGTTTTGGAAACCTTACCTATGGGATCGCCATGGAAGTTACCAGTCACGACCGCAGAAGGTCATTGTCAGAATTGGAAATCAGTGGTACAACATACCAGAATGATGAACTACACCAACGGTTGCCATGATATCTGCGAAAAGACAAAGAATCTCATCAATCATGCTCAAAAGTTCACATTGATTATGATAAAGCCACAACATTCTAGGAAGACTGCAACAACTAGTTGAGTCACCGACCATTGCAACTCCCGACAGAAACAGCAGATCGACAATATTCTTGATGAGTACCAGAACCTATTCCAAGTTCCCAACGGATTACCTCTACATTGTCAGGTAAAACACTCTATTGAACTTGCTCCTGGTTCTTCTTTTCCTAATGCATCTATCTACAGAAGATCCATTCTCGAAAATGAAGAGATTCGCAGACAAATCCAAGAATTGATTGACAAAGGTCATATCCGACCCAGCTCCTCCCTTTATGGAAGTCCAATCGTCCTCGTTTCGAAGAAAGACGGGACTTGGCGCATTTGCATCGACTATAGGTCACTCCACAAAATATCGGTGAAATGATTAGGTCTGCAATTTATTTACTGTCTTAAATTTGCTTATTTTTATGTTTTTTATCTATCATAAAAACCTAAAAAAATATAAAATCCTAAAAACCCTAAAAAATAGTCATATACCCTAGCTTCTTCCCTTCTCCCTTGGCCTCACAACCTGTTGTCTTCCCTCTTTCCAAGCCTCAGCACCCTCATAAAACCCTCGCCCTATTCTTTTAGGATCTCAGCCTAGTCCCTAAACCTTCTCGACCTCACCCTAAACCCTTCCAAAACCCACATCTTGCTTCCTTTAGGCCTCAAGCCTTCCTCCTTATCTTCGACTACCCTTTCCTTATCCCTTAGCACCCTCCGCCAAGTCTACCCAGTCCTCTAGGGATTCCTTTTATCCCTCAGCCTTCTCTTTTTCCCCTCGACCTGCTCCTATAGTCCCTCGGCCTCTCGTCTACGGGGATCACTCTCCCTTTAGAAGCCCCCTACAAGGTTGTAACAGCCTCCCAACTATCCTTCACAGCCCTCTCAAACACTTCTCTGAGGTCAACTCCTATAGGAGCTGACTGTCATAATTTTTATTTTGCAGCCCTAGTACCTGTCACAAAGAGGACATCAATCAGCTCATTAAAGGATTAAACACAACATAAATAAACTAAAAATTAAGCTTAGAAGGGTTGGCAAAGGATACTTGGATTACTGTTTTCTCAAAGGACTGAATTTCATATTGTTGGCATGATAATAAAGGATATGTATCAGAACTTGATTGTTTGTTCAATTTGATACAAAATATCTCTTCAAGATTGAATTTGGTGTAGCACTTATTGCATGATATCAACAATTGTTTGGATATTAAATTGTTCAATAACTACTTGGTTGTCTACTGTTGTCATAAATTGATTGTTGAATGTTGTTGGATCACTTTGATTACCATTGTTATATTAGTATACATACACTATCTATTCACTAGATGAATGATCGCATGTTTACAATAAATGGTGTATGCATAATGCTTTGCTAGTAGCAATTGATGCACTTATTTTACATCTACAACTTTTACATTTATCTGGTATGTTTTCTTCATTCTCTAGTTGACTCCTTAAAGGAACTAATCACTAATGTAACTATGTAGAATATATAGTTTGTTTGCCTAAGTGTCTTGCAGAATAGATAAAAGGGATCTCCCCTTGGAGGTTACGACACTCCTATGAAGTAGTTGGAGGTGTGGATGAGGTGACATTGGGTCACACTCTCCTAACATTTGTCTATTGGACACTAGCCCTGATAGTTTGTCCGATAACATTTTTAGCATTGTTGTAGAGGACATCTTCAAAATTGAAGTGGTTTATTCGGAATCATTCACACCCTTGGGAAAACGACAATTGGGTAAGAACTCGAGGTGAGTCCTCCTCTTTGCATTTTGAAGTATATTATTTTGAAAGGACTAACCCTGCATATCTTATCTAGCGATTGCTTCTTCCAATGCTCAAGGTACGTTCTTGTTTGGTACTTTGGTGAGATTTGTTTTAGTCTAACTTGACAGGTCTCTCCTAGCGACTCCCACTTAAGAAAATCAAAAGAAGTGCCCTACAAGAACAAGACCAAGAGGTAAGCCGTTTGCTTTGATAAATTTTTGTTAAAGGCTAACTTTGCAGGCGACTTCACTAAAGAAAAGAAAAAAAAGTTCAAAGCAAGCAATCTCAGACAGAATATATGGGGATTCTCAATCCGTTTGACTTCTCAAGCATTCCAGGATAACCGAATAAGTTTGATAAACATCGTTGTCTGAAATCTATCCCAATGTTCTACAAGGGTGAAGATACCGCTACAGCACATGTTACAAAGTTCAAAGAAGTTCAGGTGGCATGGGATATCATAGACTAGGACACCATTATGCAGAGGTTCATAATGTCCATCGAACTAGGAAGTGATCAGGATATGGATGCTTGGTATGATGGAATCCCTCCTAAGGAGATATCTTCCTTTCAGCAAATGGTTGAGGCATTCTGCGATCAGTGGGATCCCAATATTAAGTAAGAAATTCTTAAGATTATAAAGGACGTTCATACGGATATTGATGAATAGGTCTCAGAAGAGCATGAAGCATTCCCGTGACGAGAAGGTTCATGATGAAGATCAAATCTCGGAAGGTTTGCTTGAAGAAGCCATTGTTCAAGACCTGGTGAATGATGTAATAGCCCTTATCAACAAAGATGAAGGGATTCTTGAGGACGAAGATGAAGTTTCTCCAAGAAATGAAGACCAAGAATCCTTAGTTGAATAAACTGAAGAATGTAAAGAAATGGTGAGTTCTCCATATCCTCAGGTTATTGTTTCTTATGATATTTTGGCTCTCTTGGAAGAAAATAATAGGTTTACAGGAGACGATGATTACTGGAAGTTCCTGGGTCCACCAATGTGTTAATTTTTCGATAATTTCATTCAATATTATGTAGGATCACTAAGATAATAACATGCACATCATAATAATCACAAGAGACAATGGACACAAAGCATTTCATCGGGGAAAACCAAGAAGGTGAAAAACCCTGCAACTTCCTCAAAGATAGAATAAGCACTGATACAAAGATCACAAAGATCAAACCCGAAAAGATAGATGTCTTCAACAGCTACTCCTACTCCACTTGTGTGCACTCCTCTCTCTCAACTATGCGAGTTGGAAGAGTGAGTCAATGAATAGAATGAGAGACACACACTCTCTATTTATACAATGACTTGACCTGCCTTTACCCTAACAGGGTCGACTTCCTAAGGAAGCCTAATAACCCATCCACATGACACATACAGGGCCAACCCCACACCGGTGATCTAATAACCCATCAAATATAAGTTACGACACTTACAATGTAACTTGCGACACTTGCAAATGCAAATGACGACACTTCCAATTAGAGGAATAATACATCTCCGCTGGGGATACAATAAAGTACAAATGTAATATACAAGTGAATATCTTCTGAAGTTACAAATACATCAACACTCCCTCTTAACTAGGAAGGTATTCTCTTGACACAGGTCATCCATACACATACACACAAGTATTCAATTCTGGAGCTGGATCATCGTCACTAGATCACGGAGCATCATTGTCACTGCTGTTGTACTCGTCATCTCGATCACTGGTGCTATCTCTCAATTCTTCTCGTCATAGGAAGTTCTACAGAGCCATCCCTTTTTCATGTTAGTTATAGGCCTAGCCTCCTGTAGGTCTTCATCATTCTATCCATCCTGTGGAATCCTCGGGGTTGATTACGTGCATCAACAAAACCTCGAAAGAGAATCCCAAGACTTTTACGAGCTTACTGCTCAACCTATTGGATCTCCTAGGATATTTTACATGTGACCTTCACAAAACCTTAAAAGAGTGTCTTGCGACCTGCAAGATCTCTAAAGAGCATCCCAAGATCTTTTACGTGCCTAGCACAACCTGTCCGGATCTCCAGGACTGATTACTTGTGAACTCGCAAAACCTTAAAAGAGTGTCTTGCAACCTGCAAGATCTCTAAAGAGCATCCCAGGATCTTTTACGTGCCTAGCACAACCTGTCCGGATCTCCAGGACTGATTACATGCGATTCTTGCAAAACCTTAAAAGAGTGTCTTGCAACCTGCAAGATCTCTAAAGAGCATCCCAAGATTTTTTACGTGCCTAGCACAACCTGTCCGGATCTCCAGGACTGATTACATGCACCTGCACAACCTGTCCACGACCACGGAGTATCATCCTGATACTCATGATCATACTGATCATCATCATACAATACATCATCCTAATGCACATCATCATCACATGATCATCGTCACAGCATCGTCCTGATGCATATCATCTGGGACATCGTCCTGATGCTCATCACACAACACTTACATCCACAGTCATGGGAAGGATCCTCCTACCACCATGCTTGGAGTGCCTCCTGCAAATGTGTCCCATCACTTCCTCCTCGAAGTATCTTCTATCTGAAGAACACCAAGCCTCTCTCTGAAGTACTCGAACTTCACTCTGGCTAGTGGTTGGGTCAATACATTTGCAATCTGCTCATCTGTCGCAACATACTGGAGCTTCACTGCTCCTCTTTGCACCATATCCCTGATATAGTGATATTTGATCTCGATGTGCTTCGACTTGTCCTGGAACAATGGATTCTCTGACAACTTCACACAACTCTAGTTGTCACAATAGATGCAAGTAGCATCCAACTGGAGATCAAATAAATCAGATAGTAGCTTCCTTAGCCATACTGCCTCACAACTAGACGAACAAGTTGCAACATACTCTGCTTCGGTTGTACTCAGTGCTATGCAGAATTGCTTCCTGCTAAACCAAGTGATCACACCTGATCCCATACTAAAGCAGCACCCTGAAGTGCTCTTCCTATCTGCAACACTGCCTGCCCAATCTGAATCAACATAACCCTCCAGGTTAAACTTTTGATCCGCATCATACTTGATCCCATAATCAACAGTACCCTTCAAGTACCTTAGAATATGCTTTACAGCAATCGGGTGAACATGTCTAGGATCTGTCAGGAACTGGCTCAAGGTGTTCACTGCAAAGCAAATATCTGGTCTCGTGTTTGTCAGGTACATCAAGGACCCAATCATCTAACGATACATCATGGCATCAACCGATTCTGATGAAGCATCACTCAATAGCTTCAAGTTCAATGCCATAGGTGTGGCCATGGCCTTGCAGTCCATCATCCCGAACCGCTTCAGGATCTCTACTACATAATTCCCTTGTCCAAGGAAGATTCCATCTGCACTATGCCACACCTCCATACCTAGAAAGTAATGCATCATACCCAATTCCTTCATCTCAAACTCGGCAGTAAGTTTCATCTTCGTGTCGGCAATCAACCTATCCTCACCTATCACAAACAGGTCATCCACATACAATAGGAGTATCACTGGAATGCCCTCCTCAACCTTGTAGTAAGGGTTGGAATCCGCTTTATTCTTGGTAAATCCCAAACTGGATAGGAAGCTGTCTATCCTATCGTACCATGTCCTAGGTGCTTGCTTCAAGCCATATAAGGCTTTCTTTAACTTGCACACATATGACTCCCTGTCATGTGTCTCAAAACCGAGTGGCTGCTCAACATACACTTCCTCTTCAACTACACCATTTAAGAAAGTTGTCTTGACATCCATCTAGTGTATCTTCCACTTCATTACTGCAGCCAGAGAAAGTACTGTTCTGATGGAAGTGTATCTGGCTACAGGTGCAAATTCTCTTCATAATCTATCCCCTCTTTCTGGGAGAAGCCACAAGCCACAAACCTTGCATTGTATTTCTCTATGCTACCATCTACAGCATGCTTGATCTTATAGATCCACTTGGAAGTCACAACAGACTTCCCTTCTGGTCTTGGGACCACATCCCAGACATCATTCTTCATGATCGACTGGTATTCCTCGATCATGGCATTCTTCCATTACTGCATCCCGGATCCTGGGAACTTCAGATTCTTCAATATCTTCAGTAGATAGTTTTTCTTTGAACTTCGTTGCTGGAACAAATGTTGTCATCCTTCTTTTGTAGGTAATTGTACATGATCTTTCCTACAATACAAGTTCAATTGCATGATTAGAAACATCTCATAAATTTTAGAACAAATTCTTATACATAAAAGCATATGTCATACAGTCATGCAATTATTTTAGCCAATGCTTCAGTACAACATTTATCCATATCCTGTAACTTTCTAGATGCCTTCCATCTCTACCAGAACATTGTTTAAGAGTGTGCACAACTCCAACATGTCAGCAAAGAGGTTTCATTCTAGATAAGTAGCAATGTAATGTTGTATAGTACCATAGGCCACTTACCCATTACTTGCATATTAGTAGTATCTTGTACATTAATGCAACTTTTCTAAAATGCATAATATACATCCTAAATCTAGGAACATAAGCATGTACATGACTGAACAACATCATTTAACTAATCATATATACAGGAAATTCAAATACTTATCATTGTTTGGTTGTTGGGTGGACTCCCTCTCAATCTTTGCTTACTTGCAGGGACTACTGGAGTCTCGTTGTGAAGTATCTTGTGTGGTGATCTATTATGTACATATACAGTTGTCCTTGTTGGTTCTTCCCATAGGTGCATAGGTAGATCTTGGTCATGAATCATTGCCCGTGTTGCTTCCATGATTGCTCTATTCTTCCTTTCTGCAACCTCATTCTGTTGTGGATTGTAAGGAGTGTTCAACTCCCTCTTAATCCCTAAATCACTGCATAACTTCTTGAAATCTCCTGAAATGAATTCTCTGCCATTGTCGGATCTAAAGATCTTGATCTTCTTATTAGTTTGGTTTTCTATCAAGGCTTTGAATTCCTTGAACCACTCAGAGAACTGGATGACATCGGAATGCATACATCGAAGTGGATAACCTCCAAGATTCATTTTGTCTTGCTTTCACTACTTGGAAATGCCTTCTTTGTGTTCTTTCCTTTTGCACATCCTTTCCAAACACCTTCATGCATTGACTGGATTTCAAAAATACCTTCTACTGCTTTGCTGGCAATTGGTAGTGCTCTATAGTGTACATGTGCAAGCCTTCAATTCCAAAGTTCACTTGGCTCCATGGATTCATGTACCATGGCATGTTCAGGCTGTCCCTTCAATTTGTATAATCCTCCCTCTTTCTCTCTAATCACTACTGCATCATCTATGGTACCTTTTTGCCACATGAGTACTTGGCCATCCACAAATGAAACTCTCATCCCCATTGCATCTAGAGATGATATGGAAAGAATATTCTTCTTGAGTCCAGGTACATATAGAACATCTTGCATTTTTAAAGACTTCCCAGAGTCTAGCTTATAGGTGGCTTCACCACTTCCTTTTATAGGGTATTGATAGTCATCCCCAAGTTTTACCTTATGAGGTGACTCATGTTCAGATAAGTCCATAAGAGATTCTTTAAATCCCGTCATGTGTTTAGAATCCCCACTATCAATAGGCCAATCATTACACCCATGTGTAACAGTACCTGTGAGAGCAGAGATTAGAACATATTCATCGTCACTTGAAGAGTCTTCACTTTCTTCTCTAGCCTTCTTCCTGGGAGGTTCATCATCTTCAGCGGCATGAGCATGATATCTCTTCTTGTTGTTGTTGTTCTTCTTCTTCTTCTTGAGGCCTTGTCTATTCTTGGGACATTCTAAGGCATAGTGTCCCTTCTCATCACAAGAGTAGCATCTAATGCGAGAGAGAGATATTTCTTCTTTTGATGGAAGTGAGAAGATTTCTTGTGATGAGGTTGCTCCCTCTTGAACTTACCTTTCTTGGTGTGTGCTGTGAGAGCTTGGTCTTCACTTCCCATCTTATCTTCTCGGGCCACAAGCCTAGCTTCTTCTTGTGAGCATTCCTCCCATAGTCTACTGAAAGAGATCAATTTCCTTCTTGCATAGATTCCTTGGATGAAGGAGTCCCATGACCTAGGTAGGCAATTCAATGTGGTCATCACAATTTCTCCATTCTCCACTACTTCATCCATAGCTTCAAGTTGTTCTTTGATTTGAGAGAGCTTGGTAAAGTAGGATTGGATGGTCTCTCCATTCTGGATCTTTACCCCTTTCAATTGATTCCGCAGTGTCATCTTCTTAATTATATTCTTTCATTCAAACAATTTGGTCAAGGGTTCAAACATATCCTTAGGTGTCTTTAGAGAAGACACATAGGGTATGAGATGGTCCTTGATAAAATCAGCAATTATTCTCTTAGCCTTGACCAGGTTCTTCTTATGAAAGGCCTTAGCCTCATATCCCTCTAGAACTGGAACCTCTTGACCTATGTCGGTATCCAATTCATTCTCTTCTAGGATTAACCCAATCCTATACTTCCATGCTCATAAGTTATCAGCCCCTTCAAACTTATCCTCAAGTTTTGTGTGGTGAGACATATTAATGACAAACTCAAATGGAAATAAAAGATTTAGGTCTTACCTCTTAAATGCTTAGAACTGGATGAGCACGCTGATGTGGAGATTCCAAAATTTGACCTTCCAAAATTGACTGTAATGTTTTTGGTGTAACTTAGAAATTTCGGATCCTCGGGGTCTGAAACTTCGGCCTGTGGTATCTTGTCCTATTATATTTCCAACCCCATAGGTTTGAGCTCAATTGGATTCTCCAAGAGATATTTATGCCAAGTGTCGCAACGTGACCTGTTTATGGGATGAAACATGATAGCGAACTTGTACGGAGTGCCACATGTCACTGGTTCAACTTCGGCCTCTGAAACCCAGACTTGTGAAACTAAAGTCCGTGCTCTTATTGACACTTTTTACAGAATTTCATTTGGAGCTTCCTAGCCCAAGTTTTGACCTTTTTCCCTATGTCACTTTTTTATGACTAAGATCTAGAAGAGGCAGAAACCCTAATTTGTATGGATCATAAAACAGAAAGTACAACGAATTAGATGGTTTGCTTCAGACACAAGGTACAGGGGGATGTTATCTTCGGCCTGTAAAAGCTTCAGATCCTAAACCTTCGCATAAATGGATTTATAGCGAAAGTGCCAAGATGACTAGGTTTTGCTATGCAAAGCCCTTCTCTATCCTAGCCTCCTCTTGCCTTTGATGAACTGTGGAGAGAAAAACCAAAAATCAAGAAGCCCTAGCTTCTGCAGCTGCACAATGTCTTCTTCTTAGGTCAGCTCTGATACCATGTTAATTTTTCGATAATTTCATTCAATATTATCTAGGATCACTAAGAGAATAACATGCACAGCATAATAATCACAAGAGACAATGAACACAAAGCATTTCACCGGGGAAAACCAAGAAGGTGAAAAACCTCACAACTTCCTCAAAGATAGAATAAGCACCAATACAAAGATCACAAATATCAAACCCCAAAATATAGATGTCTTCAGCAACTACTCCTCCTCCACTTGTGCACACTCCTCTCTCTCAACTATGCGAGTTGGATGAGTGAGTGAATGAATAGAATGAGAGACACACACTCTCTATTTATACAATGACTTGGCCTGCCTTTAACCCTAACAGGACCGACTTCCTAAGGAATCCTAATAACCCATCCACATGACACATACAGGGTCGACCCCACACCGGTGGTCTAATAACCCATCAAATATAAGTTACGACACTTACAATGTAACTTGCGACACTTGCAAATGCAAATGACGACACTTCCAATCGGAGGAATAATACATCTCCGTTGGGGATACAATAAAGTACAAATGTAATATACAAGTGAATATCTTCCGAAGTTACAAATACATAAACACAATGTACGATTCTTCAAGACCTTGCAGCATCATGGTGGACCCTCTCCCAAGCACGTGTTTGGATGAAGAAGCCTACTATGTTATCAATAAAGAATGGATCAACCCTTTTGTTGTTTCGCTTGATGGTGGAGTAGGGAGAGATATGGTTACCGTGGTCAATTTCCATATGCAGAGTGTTTCCACTATCTTTCAATCCATGTTGTGCCTTAATCATCAACATTCTTCAAGAAGTGTTCATCCCTTTCTGTCTAGTATCGATAAGTTTCCAATGATGTATTTCAACAAAACCAATACAGGTATGTGGACAGGTATGATATTCATTTCATATTACTAGTATATCTATTATTTATCTTTTTACTTGAAAAGTGAAGGAATGAATCTTGTGGCTGACAATTTCAAACTTTCAAAGATTATTAGGGATACTAACATGATCATTACAAATATGAACAATACACTTGTGTATTCAAATAAATGTTTAAGCAGGTGTAGGGACAGGTTGCATATAGCATATGAAGATTTGTGAGGTCCACCTTTACAAATGGTCTCCCAAGTCCCAAATCAGACCATCGGTTTCAGGAAAAAATATTTCTCAATACCAGTGTATGATGAAGATAGCCCATACATAAGCCTAGTAGAAGCATGGATAAATGAAGCTTGTGAAAGCAATCCTTCTCTATGGCAACAATATCAAGGCTTCTAGGTCCCTATAGTCATCCAACTTTCATTTCCCATCCTGATGCAGATCCTGGTATGTACTCAGTTTATCATTGATGAGAGCTTATCATGGATTGTCTCTAAAGACAAAGGAAAAATATTAGGTATGAATTGCCTACTCAGTTGGCTACATTGGTGATATCATTTCACTTAACCCATTCTGATTATCATGTTTAGCGTAGTTAGGTTTAGTTTCATTTGATTTTGGCATATATTGTTACCTTTGCATTACATTTGTCGTTCTTGCATGTTCAGTTATTTGCATTTCATGTCATCATACTAAGCAAGGCAGGATGGAAGTGTCTGCCTCATGATGCTTGTAATGCCCTTGGATATTTGATATGTGTGTAGGTCTGCAGGTACCTAGAAGATTCACAGGTTCTCAAGAACTCCCGAGAAGAGCACTTGTCCCGCAGTCGGAGCCAGTGTTACGCTTTACCAGTATCAGCTCACATTCAGATGTTTTCCCAAGGAGAGGGGTCGCATTTTTCTTCAGGGACATGATGAGGGTATTATCAGTATTTTCTGAGGTGGTTCTGGTCGGACCCTTTGGTCCTTCCTTTAGGATTACTATGGCTTAGTGACATTGCTTACGGCCTCATGCAAGGGCTTGTAGCCCTGAGTTTGGTGTCTGGGGCTCCTAGGAGCAGGTCACTGTGTCACATGACCCCCTACTTGTTTTCTACACCAGCGACATTATTTAAGCTCTGAGTTACTTGCCTCATCTTCCGATCACCCTCTGCACCCATCCTGGCCCCTTTCCAGCAGAGCGTCCTCTCTCCCTGGTACATTTTCGTCACCCTTGGTCACCAAGGCCACAGGATTCTAGAGGGGGGACATTAAGGGTTTTTCAACATTGTTGGGGTTAGATGGGGCATGACGATCCCCCCCTACTCACTCCATCTTTCAGAGTGAAGACTTTTGTTCAGTTTTACCCATTTTTAGCAATTTTTGGTCACCTATGGAGGAAATACCTCAAGTAGCCACTTTTTAGCCATCTTTTAGACTATTTTATATTATTTCATGTTATATTTTTACATTTACATTTATTTGGTCTATTGGCCTGGTTTTTTGTAAAAGTGAGTTAAGAACACTATAAATACAACTCCTCACTTCATTTGTAAATCATAACATAAGGGATAAATTACATAGTGTTACTCTTTTACCCTAGATAACTTGTTGGAAAGTGATGTGCATCTCTTGGAGTAGCTTCTTCTTTGGCTTGTGGATGAAATTGGATGCATCTCTAGGGTTTTGACCATGCTTGGTGGATGCTAGGAATTGTTGGAACAACACAAAGCTCAAGCAAGTCTAGTTTTTAGCCTTGCTTGGGTGAAAGTAGGTGAATGCTTGCTTCTTGATGATTGAATGGTGGCCATATAGCTGCATTTTTTTCTGAATATGGCCTTTTTGTCTACCTTCTATCTTCTTTGCATGGTGGAAAACTCTCCCTAGGGGATTTTTTTCCCAAGTTTTGCCTTGGATCTCCAATTTTACCCTAGATTAGGCTCCTATAACGAATTCTGGAGGTTGTTATAGGAAGCCCTAGTCTAGTAAACAAGGATAAATTACTCCAAGAGGGAGGCTGGTCACCTCTCCTTTAGGCCTAGAGTTAAGGGTCTCATCCATTAAAACCCTAGTTATCACTCTTTTACCAAATCTCTTGCATATGCATGTGTAAATATTGCATTTCATGATAAATTAGGTTATTTAATTAGGTCTGCAATTTATTTACTGTCTTAATTTTGGTTATTTTTATGTTATTTTATCTATCATAAAAACCCTAAAAAACAGTCCTATACCCTAGCTTCTTCCCTTCTCCCTAGGCCTCAAGGCCTATTGTCTTTCCTCTTTCCAAGCCTCGGCCCCCTCATAAAACTCTCGCCCTAGTCTTTTAGGACCTCGACCTAGTCCCTAAACCTTATCGACCTCGCCCTAAACCCTTCCAAAACCCATGGCCTGTTTCCTTTAGGCCTCAAGCCTTACTCCTTACCCTCGGCTTCCCTTTCCTTATCCCTTAGCACCCTCGACCAAGTTTTTCCAGACCTCTAGGGATTCCCTTTAGCCCTCGCACTCCTCTTTTTCCCCTCAACCTGCTCCTATAGGCCCTTAGCCTCTCATATACAGGGCTCACTCTCCCTTTGGCAGCCCCCTTCAAGGTTGTAACAGCCTCCCAACTATCCTTCGCAACCCTCTCAAACACTTCTCTAAGGTCTGCTCCTATAGTTGATTGTCATTTTTTTTGCAACCATAGTACCTGTCACAAAGAGGACATCAATCAACTCATTAAAGGGTTTAACACAACATAACTAGACTGGAAATTAAGCTTATAAGGGTTGGCAAAGGATACTTGGATTATTCTTTACTCAAATGACTGAATTTTATACTGTTAGCATGCTAATAAAGGACATATATCAGACCTTGATTGTTTTTTCAATTTGATACAAAATATCTCTTCAAGATTGAATTTGGTGTAGCACTTATTGCACGATATCAACAATTGTTTGGATATTAAATTGTTCAATAACTGCTTGGTTGTCTAATGTTGTCATAAATTGATTGTTGAACGTTGTTGGATCACTTTGATTACCATTGTCATATCAGTATACATACAATGTCTGTTCACTAGGTGAATGATCACATGTTTACAATAAAATTTGTATGCATAATGCTTTACTAGTAACAATTGATGCACTTGTTTTACATCTACAACTTTTACATTTATCTAGTATGTTTTCTTCATTCTCTAGTTGAATCCTTAAAGGCACTGGTCACTAATATAATTGTGTAGAAGATATAGTTTGTTTGCCTAAGTTTCTTGCAAAATAGCTAAAAGGGATCTCCCCTTGGAGGTTACAACACTCCTAAGAAGTAGTTGGAGGTGTGATTGAGGTGACATTGGGTCACACTCTCCTTACATTTGTCTATTGGACACTAGCCCTTCTAGTTTGTCCGGTAACACACTCCAAGGAAACAACAATCCAATCGGTCGAAACAACAAGAATAAGACCAAGAGGAATGCATCTAAAAAGGAATATGTTGTTTGTCATTGTTGCAAGAGGAAAGGCCACAAAGCTTACCTGTAATGTTCCCTTTTTTACTATAGTGGAATTTACTGAGGATTGATGCCATATACACCTTCAGAGGATCTTTAGCATGGTTATTAGATCACCAGTAGATAGACAAGGGCCACCAGAGCCAAAGGCCACCTGCATGCATGACATCCGAGCATTATTTCATGATGCATGCACCTGATTGAGTCTCCAGACACCTGCATGCAAGTCAACTGCGAATTAGAAGGTAAAGTGACCTAATTAGGTCAAAGTTAGGTTATTTGCAGTTGAATCTTATAAAAGAAAGGTAAAGGTAATGGAAAAGACACACTTATATGATTATTGATTTGAGGATTCGAATTGGAGAGCTCAGCGAGCCAAGTTGGGGTTGAGTGCATGCTTAGCTAAATGGTGTATTTCGGCAGCGAAATCTATCTGCCCTAGTTCATCATCAGGTTGGATCATCCAAGTTCCACATTGCTTCATCATCAAGTTCTATTCATCAGTTGCTTCAGGAGATTGAGATATTTAATAGATTGGAGGATTAGCTCTCCTTGTTTGGGCGCATTGCTCAAATACATACTCATTCGTTTTCCAGTCTGCAGGGAGCAGAACCTCTAAATGTTGCTCTCATCCTTCTCAGAGTACCCATATTACTCTTCCCCTGGAAGAAGGGCTTCTCAGTTGCAGCTTTGAGAGAGTTATCAGCACTTGACATTCTTGGAGGACGTTTGCATGCCTAAGGGTGAATATCTTTGGAGGGATCCTCACGTTTTGGGCTATTGAGCCATCAGACCTTCTGCATGCAGCTTCCATCTTATTCAAAAGGGCATTATAACCCTAGTCCACCTCATCTGGGCCATCATCAGCAGAGTATTATTTATTGAGGAGCAATTATAGCTTGGAGGAGGGCGCACTTATCTCTTGGAGGACGATTTAGATTATCTCCCTATTCATCCAGCATAACTCTTGCATGCGGGGATCATCTTCATCGACATCAGCAGATCTACACACTGGTATGTACATGCATTAATTCCTCCTACTTTCTAGCATTTCAGTATTATCTAGGTTACAAATCTGCATGCAAATGCATGCATGCAGAGATCGGGGTTTACTTTCATACTTGTTTGAGATATCAGCCTACTAGACAACACAAAAAAAAGAAAAATATCAATTTGGGATATTACAGTGGTATCAGAGCATGTTCCTTTCCAACTGTGGAATCATGCAGTTGTTAACAGATAGATGAATACGGAGTTTCAAATTGAGAAGAGTAAAAGCAAAGAAACAATGGCAGGAAATGATAGAATAGCTTTCAGTAGCCTCATATCCGCTCTAAAGGAGCTAACTACTGGACAAAAATAAATGATGAGTGCCTTTAGGCAAGTGACAGAGGAAACTGGGCCCACCCCACACAATCCTATGTCTCCCAATAGTGATAGGGTGTCCACAAGCAACAATGGGGAACAAGTACATACCAATCTGCAGAGACACCCACATATCCACAATAGGTCCCCCCCACCTACCCTACCACAGTTCTTAGATAGCCCAACTACAGTGTCCATAGTACATGTAGAGCCAGATGAGCCAATGGGGGCATATTTGAGAGAATACAAAGCATTGGGAGATGACTTCCAGTCAGCCATGACCTTCACTGGCTTTTGCCACTTTAAAAGTAAGAGCAGGCCCAGAGCATAAAATAGGCCTTTCAGACAGACATATGAGCATGATATACCGGTTTATGGTATACTTGATATGGAGTCGACAATACATGAGGATAGTACATATGGTGCAGTTATCAGATCATCCACCATCGAGGATTCATCGTCTCACCTTAGTAGTGGTCCTTGTGAGGATCAAGGGAAGCTAGCACCTAGCTGTGATGTGGATACGATGTGGAGTGATTTGACCATACAGGACAGGGAAGAGGAGATCACCTATGAGCCTATGGTTACTAGAGATTCCTTGAACAACACTCAGATTGCTCTTCAGGAATTAGATATGCAAGTAGATGAGTTGGAGTGGACACAATCTTCATCATCTATTGCAAGAGTCAAGACATCCATGATAGACGAGATCCATGAGGAGAGACATGACTGGGGGATGATTGATTCTATACATACAAGGCAGTATGGAGGTTACGAGTCACTTACTGTGGAGGAGCCATTAATGGTTCCGATGTAGTTGTAGATGTGTTGACGGGAGACACACTCCATTATAGCACAGGTGTGTGGGATCCAGGTTCTGGTGACACTAGTAGAGTGAGTGCACAGGAGGATACCGCAGCTCACACAAGATACAAGGCAGCTGTAAAACATGAGGAGCACTTAGAGTTGCAGATGACTAAGGAGAGATCTGACACAGATAGTTTGGATCAGGCAGGGGATCATGAGCCATCTCTGTTAGAGAGAGATTTAGCCATGACACTAACACTAGGAGAGCATCTTGTGATGATTCGGCATGAGGAGCACTCAGAGCTGCACTTGACTAAGGAGAGATCTGACACAGAGAGTTGGGATCAGGCAGGGGATCATGAGCCATCTCTGTTAGAGAGAGGTTTATCCATGACAGAAATAGTTGAGCACATTCCATGTGGATCAGCCAACATGGAAGATTATACATACATAGGTTATATGGGCAGATGTCTGGCAGATATAGAGATACACTGGATCACGGACTTCACTGATAGCAGTGGAGTACTGGCTACAGTAGCGCATACAGGGTACTCGATGGATTAAAAGAGTACAAGAGTTTACATCAGTCTAGAGGAGTACATAGGGGCACACGATGAGATCCCATGGAGTTTGGGGGTGTTACCTTTTGGGAGACCACCTGACAGAGAGCACGAGCATGCCCTTGCATTGAGAGTCCCCAGGATTGATGAGGGGAAAGACACGCTTCATAGGGTAGTTGAACCCTTGATATCCTATCTTGGTCAGGAATATCATCCAATGAGGATCAGAGAGCATGATGCCCACAGGCCTACTTCTAGACCTAGTTTTGAGATTGTGGTCATGGTCGTGGGGTTGACCAACACTCTAGTTACTTCTCAGCCGCATCTGCAGGAGCAGGGCTATTTATTGTTATTACACAACCAGACTTGGGAGTTTCACCTGAGACAGTTAGATGAGGTGAATAGCATCTTGGCCACAAGAGTGATCTTTCGATTAGACCATGGGATTGGTACACTCAGTACATAGGGGAGCTTAGATTGGTTCACAGGATTTGCAGTAGAGAGAGTGGGGGATGACATCATCTCCTATAGAGATTGCCCATGTACTGACCCTAAGACTTCACTTAGGGAGAGGATCATGAGGGCTATCCAAGATTTGCAGTTGATGGATTATTATTGGTATCTGCATGAGTACGAGGCATTGCAGGGGATAGAGCTGTCCTCTACAGAGAGGCTTAGACTCCATAGATTATTGGAGGACATAGACAGTGAGTGGGTTAACAAATGTATAGATGCATTTTGGCGGGAGCTAATTACATTAGTAGGAGCAGAGTCAGTTATTAGCACTTGGTATCTACCAGAGGATTACAAGGAGACCTCGATGACTATCAGCATGATGCGGCAGCAGTTCGTTGGAGTTGGGTTTGGCGGACCCCTTAGTTGGTGGTGGAATCCAGGTATTCATCTACAAGATGGATTGTTACATATGGTAGAGGTGATCGACAGAGTTGTGAGGGTGATCAGTACGCTTTATTTATGGGATGATAGAGGAGGAGAGATTGAGACTTCTTTATGGCAGGGTCGACTTTCTTTCCTAGTATTCAGGATTGAGATTGACAGTGGAGCCACTACAGAGGAGATGGCCAGCTTTCGTTTTCAGGTATTTATTTGTAGGTTGCTTAGGGTTGGATGCATGACAGAGCAATCTTCTGAGGAGTTTGTGTAGCTTATGATTGCCTGGTTCTTCAGGGGCAATCAGATGTATTCTGGTGTTAGCACTAGGCGGACCAGCGCTCGGGGTAGAGAGCGCTTCACATCACATAGGCCAGTGGGGGACTCAAATGACTTCACATTTTTTAGACAGACTCGAGGTAGGTGTGCATGGAGATACGAGATGGATCTTATGTCAGGTCAATAAGGTACGTCAGAACTTGCATTGATGCAGCCTTCGACAGATCATGTGCAGCCATGTGGAAGCCTATTGTTAGATTGCATCACAGGTATATCAAGGATGCAAAGGGACGAGTATATATGTGCAGAGACTCACCTGTTATCAGAATTCTTGCAAATTCCAGTGATTTCCTCAGAGTATGGGGCTGTACGAGTGATAGAGCGGTCTATTGAGGAGATGATTAGAGTTCATGAGCAGCCCAAATTCGTTACCAGTGACCGGAGCAGATTTCCGTTGTCGATACTCGAGGTCAAGTATGACGGCAGAATGGCAGACTTCACTTGGTTTCCTATACACTACACCGTTCATAGTGAGGTGGCCAGCTCTTACAAATATTTCTAATTGGAGTTACAGGAGAGGTGGATGCTGATAGAGCATGACAGACAGCTGATGATGATCAGAACGGCTCAACGACTACATGATGGTCTTTTCTTTTGGGTAGTGGGGAACCCCGAGATTGTAGTAGTGGACGGTACAGCAGTTAGCATGAGGACGAGAGTCGACTATCACTTTCAGGAGGTTTCATATCACGGTACCTCGCAGGACAATCCCTTGAGTAGAAAGTACTATAGATCTCCTAGGATGTTTTGGGACCCTGGGATTCAGTTGGTTCAGTTCAATTGATTATGGAACTGTGTTGGTATTGCTTGAGGACAAGCAATCTTGGCAAGGGAGGACTGTAATGTTCCCTTTTTTACTATAGTGGAATTTACTGAGGATTGATGCCATATACACCTTCAGAGGATCTTTAGCATGGTTATTAGATCACCAGTAGATAGACAGGGGCCACCAAAGCCAAAGGCCACCTGCATGAATGACATCCGAGCATTATTTCATGATGCATGCACCTGATTGAGTCTCCAGACACCTGCATGCAAGTCAACTGTGAATTAGAAGGTAAAGTGACCTAATTAGGTCAAAGTTAGGTTATTTGCAGTTGAATCTTATAAAAGAAAGGTAAAGGTAATGGAAAAGACACGCTTATATGATTATTGATTTGAGGATTCGAATTGGAGAGCTCAGGGAGCTAAGTTGGGGTTGAGTGCATGCTTAGCTAACTGGTGTATTTCGGCAGTGAAATCTATCTGCCCTAGTTCATCATCAGGTTGGATCATCCAGGTTCCACATTGCTTCATCATCAAGTTCTATTCATCAATTGCTTCAGGAGATTGAGATATTTAATAGATTGGAGGATTAGCTCTCCTTGTTTGGGCACATTGCTCAAATACATACTCATTCGTTTTCCAATCTGTAGGGAGCAGAACCTCTGCATGTTGCTCCCATCCTTCTCAGAGTACCCATATTACCCTTCCCCTGGAAGCAGGGATTCTCAATTGGAGCTTTGAGAGAGTTATCAGCACTTGACATTCTTGGAGGACGTTTGCATGCCTGAGGGCAAATATCTTTGGAGGGATACTCACGTTTTGGGTTATTGAGCCATCAGACCTTCTGCATGCAGCTTCCATCTTATTCAGAAGGGCATTATAACCCTAGTCCACCTCATCTGGGCCATCATCAGCAGAGTATTATTTATTGAGGAGCAATTATAGCTTGGAGGAGGGCGCACTTATCTCTTGGAGGACGATTTAGATTATCTCCCTATTCATCCAGCATAACTCTTGCATGCGGGGATCATCCTCATCAACATCAGCAGATCTACACATTGGTATGTACATGCATTAATTCCTCCTACTTTCTAGCATTTCAGTATTATCTAGGTTACAGATCTGCATGCAAATGCATGCATGCAGAGATCAGGGTTTACTTTCATACTTGTTTGAGATATCAGCCTACTAGACAACACAAAAAAAAAATATATATATCAGTTTGGGATATTACACCACTATTGGTACCCAAATGCATGTGTACTTTGTAGTAAGAAAGGGCATCTTATGGCATCTTGCTGGGAGAAGCTAGCCACATGCCTCGAGCCAAAATATTTTCAAAGTAGGAACGGCAAGAAGACTTCCCTAAACCAACGGAGAACTCAAAGGCATATGTACAAAACAAGCATGTAAAGCAACCTATCCATCACCAAGAAATTTTGTTGCCACTACAAGTTGAGTGGCCAATAGGAAGCAAAGTGTTGGCAACTTCATCTGGAGCTTCACCCCAAGAACTACATACTGAAGAGAAGGGTGTGGAGAGTGAAGTCTAAATGTGATGAAGAGCTCCTAGCCTTGGTAGCCCAAGGAGAAAAAAGTGTCCGCAAATTTGCAGTGGCATGAGAGGTCAACCTCGCCAACTAAGCTAGGAGTAGTTTGGTGGAAGAAAGAGATGGTAGAAGAGGATCTCAAGCCTAGGTTTGATGTCTTACTTATTGAAAAATGGTTGAAGAATGGCTTTCTAGTAGAGAATGTTTCCATGTTGGGGAGCAATTGATCCTAGCAGAAGAGGGTAGTCCACACCTCCTTTTGTGATGGCGTATGCTCATTGGGATCTCACTGTCAAATGAGTGTTGCATGCATTCAACAATGAAAAAGAGAAGATCAGAATTTGACTTAGTTTCATTGACTGCCAAGATGGACTGTTTTCAAATCTAGAGAATGCAAAAGACTTGCATGCTGAAGATGGAAACGAATTTTGATCGAAGAGTTCAGATCTAGAAATTGCTCAGAGTTGAGTCAATGAGCGGACTTTTGCACTGTAGGAACAAGTGAGCTAAGAACTAAAGTTGGAGCTAGAGCCAATAGCCACGAGACAGAGTCAGAGTTGTAGCTAGGAGTCAGAGTTGTAGCTAGGAGCCAGAGTCATGTTCTAGAGAAATAGACAGAAGGCACATTGATCCAGTTTGGTCATCTAAGCTTTTGGAGATCAAAAATCCTCTCAATGGGGAGGTGTGATCCAAAATTGATCCAAACACAAAGAAATTGTCATCAGAGTCAGTACCTACAATGTAATTCGGTAATAAAGTAAAGGTTAGATCAAACGTAAAAGATGTTATATAACGTATAATTAAATAAGACAAGGAGAGGAAAAATACTTACTAAAATAACATAAAGAAATGAAAATTGGAGAGGAGGAAAGGGAATTGAAAGATCGGTCCCTTGGCCTTCCCATTACCTCAGCTCTCCTATATTTCCTTGTAAGGAGAATCTCAAGGGGCTTTTGGCTAGAGGGAGGAGTAGACACAGAGAGCCATGAATTGTAGTGAAGTTTCCTTATAATCTAGACATTGCCAAAATAAAAAGTCAAGCAACCATTGATATTGGTTTTCTCGTTTGGTTTCCATGGTAAATAACATGTTTATGTGCATCTTTGTTGAGTGAGTAATTGATTTCTACATTGGTTTTATTTATTGTGTTAATTGAGATCCCGGAGTTCCATTAATGGTTGCCAACGAGCTGAGAGAATGGATGAACTAGAAAACCATGAATATCATAGAGTAATGTTACACTTTCTCCTTTGTTTTGATGAACCATAGAGTTGTAACATCTAGTAAATCTCCTCCCTTGGATGCCCAATCAAGCTCAAAGATCAATGGCTGAGATCTCAAAACTGTTGCATCAATGTAAGAAGTTGACAAAATCGTTTTAGTGATTATTGAGCGAATTTCTTACTTGCCTGGGTGTTTTAATTGACTGTTGGACGTTTCTCGTCTTTGCCTGAGCGTTTTCTTATTGCCTACAACATTTTCTCCATTGCCTGGGCGTTTTTATTTATTGTTGACCGAATTTCTCCATTACATAGGCGATTATATACCTTGCTTGGGCATTCTTAATGATTCCTAGGTGAAATCCAACTTGCCTGTGCATCTTTCTCATCTCCTGAGGCGAATTTGTGTTTCCCGGGGGGTTTTTGTAATTGCCTGGGTGTTTTCATACATAGTTGGGCAAATTTATCCATCCCTAGATGTTTCTCTACCTTTCCTGGTGTTTTTAATGATTGTCAAGTGAAATCCAACTTGTCTGGGGCGTTTTTCTCCTTCACTAAAGTCTGTGTGCCCTCTTTGCTTGAACAAGGCCATATGCACTCCATTTTGTTGAGTGTTAGCAATCTTTTGTGTGGTTCTAAATTGCTAGCGGGTGAATTTACTAAAGTCCAGATCGTACACCTCTTCCTGGAGTCAATTTGTCTCATGGTTGTCTTATTATGTGTGAAGCATGCCACATAGCTTATTTTCCACTTTACATTCATCAAGTAAATCCCAATACATAGAGCAATTTGAATTGCTCGGCTCTTAATTGAGTTATTGGTATGTTGGCTGGAAAACAATACAGTGCAAACTTCCTTGGTTTAGTTTGATGATGATGTAAATTATGTTATGTTATTGGCAAATATTTTGAGACAACACAAGTCCAGTTTCACTACTCTACTTGCCATCCATAAACAATTAGTGATTCAAATTAGAGTGTTGATTGGAGTTTTACACTTTCATATTTTGGGATAACTGCCAACCAATACATATATCCTCTGTTGAACTGTATAGTGTGTCACACTGGTGATTGGGCATTGAGTCTTGGCTCAGCATTGTCTTGTAATTGTTCGTTGCCAGTCATTCATGTGATATACAACTTGGAAAGAGTAATCTTCGCTATTCATTTGTTCATGGTGTCATAACAGTAATACAAGGCAATTTGTTGTATTTTGTTTCCAACTCAACAGTTGATTGATAGCCACTTCATAACACTGTATTATTCCCTCACATGTATTCTTTAAGAGGTCATCAAATGAAATGAATAAATGCCATCTCAGGGACGCATAGTTGAATTGTTGAGACTGTCATTTCATCACACCAGTGCTACACTCAATTTCTTATCCACATAAGATAAGAGAAGGTGTGCCTTAGTGAAAGGTGTTCAAGTTGAAGTGGATTTGAAAATAAAACCGTAGAGCACTATTATAACAGGACTTATTTCAGCTTACAAGGTCAGTTGATTATTGCAATTATAAACCTGGATGATAGCTTCCTCTCATATTAGCATTGGCTCATGAAAATAGAGCATTGTCAAACAAGAGGAACTCAGGCCTTGAAGTAGAGAAGTATAAGAAGTCCTTGTCATCCTACCTAGTGAGAATAACATAGAACCTAACTCTAAGCACTGATCATTGCTTGCATTGGAGTTAGTTTTCGTTTTACGTGCTACACCAAGTGCCAAGGCCTTGAAGCCATTTTGAAGAACATTGTTTTTTGTATAACTTTAAGAACAGAGACCAAAAGTTAAATTCCACAAGGGATTTGTATTGGTGAATCAAGTGGGCTATAAGTCCCTCATTTATGGATCAATTATGAAGTTAATCTAATTGGTTTCCTTTCTATTTTTCATTTCATAGACACAAAAATTGGACCTCAGTTAGTAGATGGTAGGGGATGTTAAGCAACACCAATGAACAATGGGCCTACACTGAGAATGGATGACCATGCAATTAGCTTTTCTGTATCATATCTAAAATTCCATTCTCATTCTATTGGTTGTTTAGATGAATAACAAACTAGAAATCAATGTCAATTGGACTAAATTGACAATGATATCCAATAGACCAATAACTATAGTCAACATTGCTACAGAGATTCAAGTTAGGTTTAGAACAATAACTAGTTGGCCTTCAATCACAATGCATTGTTACATCATGTCTTGCAACATTTTTTTGGAGGTAAAGTACTTGGACAACCCAATGCACGCAATAGAGGAAATGATTCAACTCTCATGGGACATAATACAATGGCAAGCATCACAAAACAATATAATACCTCGGGTGCAACAAGATGCAAGTTCAAACCAATACAAGCATAACAAAGTATTGGTGAGAATCAAGTCTAATATCAAGTAGAGGGTGGGAACACACCCAACATGCTTACAAAAATGGGATTGAATGGATGTCCATGCCATTCGCGAATGGAAACAAGGTTGAAAGAACTCCAAAGCAACCTAACAAAATGGAAAATCATTCAAGGTGGGAGCCAGTATATGAGTCTCCTCTAAGTGGACTTGAATCTAATGTTATTTTGGGGCTCACGTGTGTGGATCTAAAAGCATAGTTTTTTTTGGATTGAGTTGCAAACATTCTTGTGTGCATTATTTAGCATGCATTCTCTTGAAGCGTGTTTAATTTGAATAATGGATCTTTGTAAAATCTCTTGGACAATGGCCACTATCACCCTTTTATTTTCTTAGATCTCTAAGAATCAATGTATGTGTCAATTTGCGCTCTTTTTTTATAATGAATTTATGGATCTCCTCTCACCAAGTTGGCTTGGGTCTATTGATTAGGTTGTCATTGATGCCAACAGTTGAGTCTTAGTGCCCCTTGTGGAGCCCCTGAGGGTTAGTGTTTGGATTGTGGTTGTCTGTGTCAAGAGGAGACCTTTTGACTTTGTGCAAGCCCAAGCTTGAATCCCTTGGAGGCCTTGGGACAATGGAAAAATCCCTGGCTACCCTTAACCTAGTTGAGTACACCTAAGTTGTATCTTGGTCCCATTTGAGTCCAGTGTCAAGTCCCTTGCTCCTAGTTGTCTTCTGGTTGATGGTCTATGTACTTGTTATGGTCTCTTGATTGTTGGATGGATGATGTGATAGTTTAGTCCTTGGAGCCCACACAATTTCCCTATCCTTGTCTTATGAAGCCCACTAACCTTAGATAAATGCCCGCAGCCTTGAAAAAATGCCCACCAATACCCTAGAAGATATGCCTGCAACCTTGAAAAAATGCCCGCCAATACCCTAGAAGATATGTGCCGCATAAACCAGAAGAAATGCCTGCAGCTTCTTGGAAATATGCCCGCAGCCATAAAGGAAGAATGCCCGCCAACAGTTATGGAGAAGATGCCAGCCACCTTTGGTTGAAATGACCCATACACATGGGTTGAAGTTTGATTTTTGGCATAATGACTTAATATATTTATTAGTAATATGGAGCCTTTGGACATTGTTGAAGACCCTGCTATAATAATGATGGAATCATTACTTATGGGGTCTTTGGTACCTTATGGACATGAGTGACTATCCCATATTAAAGAAGTTGTGGGGATCTTGCTCTCTGACCCAAAAGTCTAGTTTGAAAAGCCCACACAAATGAGCCTTGATGCATTGTTACCTTGCCATGAACAAACACATTACACCTTGAACTAATTCAATGTGAGACAAGCAACCCTTTGATGTCCAACCTCAATAAAGATGTGGATACTACAGCCACGAATCCAAGAAGAGTAAGGGTATCAAACCCTTGAAGCATAAAAATAAAATTCTTATATAAGAAATATAAAATGATTTAATTAAATTGACAAGTCGGTTCATTGAAGAAATTAAAATTAAAGTCTATTATAAAATCAAATTTTTATTTATTACTAGGTCGTCCCAGAATTTTTTTTTTGTGGAATGTGTATAAATACCCTACACGCCCTCACTCAAAGTACAAACAAATTATCCTCTTCTCTGAAATTTGGACTGTGTTTTTTACTGAGGAAATTCTAACCGTCTCTCTGTGATTTTGGGCTGATACAGAAAATTGTTTTTTCAGTCTCCTACTTCTGCAATTTCGGGCTGCACACAAAAGAATTTCAGGCTGTGTATTTTCAGGCTATCTCATGCATGAAATTTCTCTCTCTCTGTGAAATTCGGTGACCACAGTAACTCAAGTAATAGCTTGTAATTTTGTTTTGCAAATTGATTAAGTTTTGACCTAAGTGGAGTGATGAGTAGTGACACTGAATAATGATTGACTGTTTTGATTAGTTTGACTAGTTACCTAGTTGACAAGTTAACCTAGAGAGTATAGTGTTGACACAATCTGATTTGACAAGTCAAGTGTTGGTCTGATTTTGGCAAGTATGAAATAACCTAGCCTGAATTGAAGCATCTCTTTTGACAAGATTGAGTTTGATTAGAAGCAAGAGAATGTATTGATTAAGTTTGTTTTGACAAGTTGTCATTGACTCAATATTCCTCCATAAGTACCTTGAATAGTATTGACTGTGTTGACAATATTTAGCTGAAAGTATTCCTTGATTGCATGACAAGATGACCTTGACATTGTTGTAAGGGTTTGTCATTGACTAAGTGGATTTACCTAAGATTGACTTATTAATGGCTGACTATGAGCCTTAACTGTTATCTAAGTAAGATTGGCAAGCTGATGATTTTACTTCAAGTAAAGGTTGATTTGTGATGTGAATTGTTTTATTGACCATTGACCTAGTAAGACAGCATTGATCTTAAGTAATTGGCTTTCCAGTATTGAGAAACCATTGACTGTATTTGATTTAGTTGACTATGAGTATTTGACTATGTCTATGTTTGACAAGTTGACATTGTATGAGACTGTACTGACAGTGCTTCTTGACTTAGTATATTGATTAGATGAAAGTATCCATAGGTGGTATAGCATTGACCAAACTGGTTGAAGACATGATTGTCTTAGGGTTTGTTGATTGTTTGTTTGAAGTTGTTTGTCAAGATCTGCTTGACTAAGTTGTTTGTCAAGATCTGCTTGACTAAGTTGTTTGTCAAGTTGAGAGATTGGTTATGATGTCATTGGACTAAGTATGATTGGGTGAGTTAAGTCATGGTCGTGTTGTAACTGTACTATCCTGAGCCGATCTTGACCAAGCAAGAAAGCAGGTTTCCCATAGAACAATTGTGGTCAGGTATTTGATTAGATTGACACAGGTACATATTTGATTTGTCAAAAGTTCAATTGAGCAAGATTAGCACAAGTTGCTATATGTGCAGTTGGTCTAACTTAGATTGGTTGAGTTGTATGAGCAGTTGGTTTGACCTAGGTGGTCTAGTATACAGTTGGTTGAACTCAGATTTACTAATTCGAACAATGTGAACAGCGGATTGATTTATTCAGACAGATTGATTGGTACAACGAGATCAGACAGATTGATTGGTACAGCCAGATTGGATGACAGGTTGATTACACATGTTGACGAGCAGTGTTGCACAGTAGTAGTGCAGTGGTCAGTGGACACTTAATGAGCAGTGAATAGTTGATGAGCAGTGATCAGTTGATGAGTAGTGACAGTGGTTGTGTAGTGTGATACAGATTGTGCAATGTGGTACAGGTGTTGGATAGCAGGTCCGCAGGATCAGTACAATTTGTGTTTCAATTACTATCTTCATATCAAGGTGGCAAGACGAGGCAAGGAAATCTAGGGAGCTAAGGCTTCTTCCAGGTTGTATCCTGTAAACTAGGGGGTTGTAGCCTCCTTCCAGTTGTAGCTAGAGAATTGAAGTCTTTGTAACAAAGGGTGTTGTTGCCTCCTTCCAGTTGTTGCTGGTAAACTATTATTATAAAGGCTTCCGTGGTTTTTTCCCCAGGACTTGGGTTTCCACGTAAAAATCTTGTGTACTGTGTTTTTGCAATGCTTCCTATGTGATGATGATATGATGATATGTGATAATGAGTTGTAGTTGTCAATAATGTTGATGATGATATAATGATAATGTGATAATAACGTACTCTGCATAATATTTAATAAGCTGCCAATGATTGTTAAAGTTGAAAAAGTAATAAAAGCTACACACACTGTTCACCCCCCCTCTCAGTGTGCTCAGTGTGTCCAACAATTGGTATCAGAGCGGACCTTTACAGAAAGCCTTACCAACTTGAAGGAGATCCTTGACACACCATGGGGTTCTCAGTGAATGGAGCACCATTGTTTTGTGGGGCAGATTACTTGATTTGGAAAAGAAGAATGCAGACTTATCTTGAAGCAGGAGGTATTGGAATATGGCAGTCAGTGCTTACAGGGTACAATCATCCGAAGAAAGTGAAAACAGCAGCTCAGAAGAAAGCAAGGAAAAATAATTCAATGGCTATGGAATCCATTCTTGAAGGCTTATCAAATTCCATAAAAGAGAAGATTGGAAAGTGCAACACAACTAAGGAATTGTGGATCAAAATAGAACAGTTATACTCCACTAAAGAACATGAAGAAGAGGTTATGAAACTCATGAGTGAAGATCTGACAGGCCTCCAAAAGGAGAAAATAGGAAAGTACAACTCAATTGAAGAACTGTCACTGAAGATAGATCAACTCTACTCCATTGAAGAAAAGAAAGCAGAAGACAGCTCCATAGAAAGGTCAGTACAAGATCCAAGTAAGTATGAAGCTAAGTCACCTGACACGGGGACACGGGACACGAAAATACAAGAGTCTGACATGAACACAGTGGCCCCTGGAATCAGGACACGAAGGACACGTTTTATATACATATTTTTTTTTTTAAATATATTAAAATTTAAAAATATAGACATATAGATTCAAAAATCTTTAGAAACTAGAACATTTACAAATATTCAATAGAAATTAGAATAAAAACACATTAATGATTACACATTTGTCATTCACAAATCACGATTCACAACACATTTGTCATTCACAAATCACAATGAGACACATAGATGCATGCCGGAACCATATTTCTCATTAAGTCATCAAAATCAAAATGTATACATATATGTCGGAATGCCACTGGGCACTGGCAAATGCCAAATAGACTAATAGTAAATACAAAAAGGGGTGGATCAAGATGGAAGAATCCCATATGTCAATAGTCCTCCTCCATGCCTGAATAAACATACTCATCACTAGCACTGCCTTGATCGTCATCCTCCTCCCCCTCCTCCTCTCTTCCCATCTGACGATCTGCATCTGCTGCTGTGGAGGATGACCCCTCTATACGATCACCATCATCAAAAGTGACCAGCTCTAGCACTGGATCATTAAGATCCATGTTGGCTAATGCCAACTCAGTATTGTTGTCCAAACCCATATCATCAGGAAAGACATCCCACATCTTTGTCTTTCCCTTCACCCACTCCTCCATATTCCTGTAAATCAGACGAAGGTTGGAGTGCACATACACCATCAACTCTACCTGGACTGCTCAAGCCTACTCTTCTTCACACTGTACAAGTTCCCATATGTGCTCCAATTCCTCTCACAACAAGAGGATGATGTAACTTGAGAGATGACCCTCAAGGCTAACTTCTGTAGAATAGGGGATGTTGCCCCATGAGTTTCCCACCAAACATAGGGTTTCTTAACCCCCCTGTCTCTAAGCACATCATAGCCTCCAAATATCCCAGTGCCAGTGGAAAAATCTACAAAGCCCTCCTCCACCTCCTCAAGTAGGTCTCTATCCTGAAATATTCATCTAAGTGCTATCTTCCTCCCATGTTCAATCTTTGCATCCATGTGAGGAGGGACTCTGTGTGAGGGCCCCGATCCACCAGTGAGCCACTCCTGAGTGTAGAACTTGGGGTTCAAGGAGTGGGCCAAGCAATGCAAAGGTGTGCAATTCTTATCCCACCTGGAGATAAGAATATCCTGAATCATGGTCCATAAGTTCTCTACCGATGTCCCATACTCGGGACACTCATTCTCCATGACAATAGATCTCATGGACTCAATCATGGAATCCCACCCCTCATAAACATCTGCTAGGATGGGTTGGTCTGTGTCTGCAAACCGCAACAAAGAAATTATTGGCTCCATGATCTTAATGATAATATCTACCGTGTCCCACCAACCATCATCTAACACCGTGTCCTTCACCTTTTGTGAAGCAATCTAATCCGTCTTTCTCCAAAAATCCCAAAACTCTGAAATCACCATGGACCCAAGAGCGGTTTTGACCTCCCTCAACCTCTTGAGCATGATGAATGAGGAAGCAAACCGAGTATCTACAATCTTCAGCAATGAAAGTTGTGTGTACTCTTTGTAGATGGTGAGGGCATTTGTGTGGTTTTGTACAAAGTTACGGATATGGCGTGCATCCTCAATAAGGTTGCCAATCCATGTCACATCTGAAGCAATGGATTTCAATGCTAAATTCAAGGAATGGACAATGCAAGGTGTCCAAAAAACCTGTAGAGCAATAAAAGCATGTATCAATGACTCTACGACACTAACATTGCAATGACCAAATTCAAACAATGAGCAAATTAGAAATGAAAGGTGTCCAAAATGAACATACCTGTGGATATTTAGCTTCCACAATCATGCCAGCAACCTTGCAAACAGGTGCATTGTCCGTGATGATTTGTACACAAGAATCAACACCTACTTCTTCAATGGTTTTGATGAATAAATCACCCATATACTGTGCATCCTTGTATTTCCCAAGAGCATCCACCGCTTTCAAGAACACCGGTCCATTTTGGGAAGATACCATGAAATTGATGAGTGGATAGTGTGCTGGATCCATGCATCCATCAGAAACAATACTCACACCGCATGAGGGCCATGTTGTTCTAATTGGCTCAAGGAATTTATCTACCTCCTTCTTTGCTTTAACCAACAATGTGGTTCTAAGCTTCTCTGAACCAGGAGGCACATAACCACTTGGAGCTCGTTCCAAGATACTTCGAACCATCTCAAAAAACAATGGTGACCGTGCAACATTGAATGAGATGAAGTTGAGGTAGACGAAAAATGCAATGGTAAGGTCCACCTCTTCTCGCGCCTCTTGTTGGAAAATCCTATCCATTGGACCACTTGTAGATTGCCTCTTTCTTGTTTGATAAGTATCCCCACTCCCATGAATGCTAGGTGGAAATGGAGGCTTGGTGCTAGAGGACTTCCTCAAGAATGGAAGAGGATCATCCTCTTTTTTCTTGCTTGCTGCTGCCACCTTCCCTAAGCCAACATGATCCTCTGTTTCCATATCCCTCCTTTGGTTAACACTCACCGCTTTGCATGAAGAAATCCCACAAGAAGGAAGGGCCAACAAATGGCCCTTAACCCGGAAATATGTGCTCTTGAACTCATTCTTGCAAAAATTGCATCTCCAAGACACATTGCCTCCCCCACCAAGCTTTGCTCCGGGCCCATCTTTCCTTGTCACATACTTCCACTAGCAGCAGATGGAGCACTTGATAGAGTAGGAGAACCGCATGTGCTTGGTGGAATAGGAGGGGAGGCACTAGATGGTGCATTTCTCCCTTTCCTTTGCCCCTTAGCTCCTACCCTAGCTGATTGAGACATTCACTTTCTTGTTTGATGGTTGAGCTTGCAATCCTCTCCACAAATCCACCGCAATGCACTTGGAATCGCTTGGATACAATGGATAGCCTTCAAATCTCCTTCACATGCACATACAAGTCACTCTCAACCAACTCCTTCCTTGCAAATGACAAAAAGAAACCCAAATTTTTGTTTTAAAGCCAACCCGGCCACACTTTTCCGCCATTTGCGTGTCTGGTTTTCGGAACTCGTGTCCGACAGTCGGGGACACGATGTCAAATCGTTTCCGATTCGACTTTCGGTCGTGTCCCGATTTCAGACACGACCAAAAGTCGAATCGGACACGATTTGACATCGAATCGTGTCCGATCAATCCCCACGGGACACGCAGAGGGGTTTTGACGAATCCGGTTTCTTAGGTATGAAGGTAAGTCTATTGAACACCCTGTTTGTAATGTTTTTGAAGAAATATGTCTATCGGGTATAGAGGATAAGTGCTATTCAAAATTCATAGATTGCCATACATCAAAATGTGATGAATCTCATTGTTCCTTGATAAATGATGGAAATGAATGTTTAAATAATGATATTACTAATGCTTTGCAAAAGGTTGAGAAACTTTGTGAATAGAACCAGGCATTGCAAGAGCAATTGGACAAATCTGAGAAGAGGAATCAAGAAGAATGTGAGAAGGCCACACAAACTATAATTGATCTAAATCTCCAAGTTGAAGAAGCTACTAGAATCAAAGAATCCATATCCAACTCTCTGAAAGATCAACTTGAGAAGTGTGTTGCTGAAAATAAAAGACAATCAGAAGAAATTGACAAGCTTAGAAGACAACTAGAAGATAAGGAGAAAGAATTGACTCGCAAACTTCAAAACAAAGATAGTGAGATCAGTTCCTTACTTGAAAAATTGCAGAAGGAAAGTACCGCCAGTCAGAAAGGAGATTCAAGTGACAAAAAGGGAATTCAATTCAGTCATGAGATTGAAGAGACACTAAGAAGAAAACAAGAAGTTGAAATCAAATCCTTGAAGATAGAATTACGAAAGGTATGTCAAACGAATTTTGAATTTGAAAAGGAACTCTCAGAGATCAAAAAAGAAAATCAAGTACTAAAAGGACAACTGCAAAAATCTCATGAGGGAGATCAGAACTCAAAATGACATATGGAAGACAGTATTGTTGATCTGAAAAGACAGGTAGAAGAAGTCAAGAAAATAGAAGACCTAACAAGACAACTCCAAGAAAGATAGAAATTTGTCAAAAGCAAGAATTGAAGATCTCTCTCTAAAGGAAGATCTGGACAAGACAGTTGCTCAGTTAAAAACAAATTTGAAGATCGAAAAGAACATTGAAGAAAGCTGCAGTTTCATGAAAAAAGAAGAAAAGGCTAACAGTTATACTGGTATTCTCAAAAGATCCCATGATCAGCAAGAATCAAGAGAACCTACATCACAAAAATCCTTTGCTCAGAGATATCCTATAATGTTACATGGTCACTGCTACAAGTGTAACAACTATGGTCACAAAGCCATTCATTGCAAAGCTTATGACAGAATCACATCAGAAAGAAATCAAGGAACATTCTTTGTTCAATGTTATAACTCCCATCATTATGGTAATTTTGCAAAACATTGTAGAATGCAGGAAGAAGTTAAATTTTGGAGAAGAAAGCAAGTTCAATCGAATGTCATAAACAAAATGGTGGAGATGCCTACCACAGTATGGAAAAGAAAGTCAGTAGATTGCCCCGTTGATCAAAACAGAACTGGAGAAATTTATGGGAAAAACCCAATACCATTTTGAAGACTACCAATGAATTGTACAAAGAATGTGTAAAAGGAGTTATGTACCTATTTATCAGATTTGAGATCAATGATTACACTCTTCTGAGTATCGTATAGCAGTTGGTTCCAGCAGTATCCTTGTGACAAAATACAAGTTCATCAAAATAGCAGCAGTGCCCAGTGATAGGGGGAGCAGTATTACCAAAGGAAGTTCTTGTTCCCATTAAGGAAGAGAAGTTGATGACAGGGGGAGCATGCCCTGAGGGGGAGCAGTATTGTCAAAAGAAGTACCCTTTTCCATTGATGCCAAAGGGGGAGAGAAGTTGTGAACAGGGGAGGCTTGTTCTCAGAGGGAGCCTGAGTGTTGTCATCAATGACAAAGGGGGAGACTGTTGATTAGGTTGTCATTAATGCCAACAGTTGAGTCTTGGTGCCCCTTGTGGAGCCCCTGAGGGTTAGTGTTTGGATTGTGGTTGTCTGTGTCAAAAGGACACCTTTTGGCTTTGTCCAAGCCCAAGCTTGAAGCCCTTGGAGGCCATGGGACAATGGAAAAATCCCTGGCTACCCTTAACCTAGTTGAGTACACCTAAGTTGTATCGTGGTCCCATTTGAGTCCAATGTCAAGTCCCTTGCTCCTGGTTGTCTTCTGATTGATGGTCTATGTACTTGTTCTGGTCTCTTGATCGTTGGATGGATGATATGATAGTTTAGTCCTTGGAGCCCACAAACCTTAGATAAATGCCTGCAACCTTGAAAAAATGCCCGCCAATACCCTAGAAGATATGCCCGCATAAGCAAGAAGAAATGCCCGCAACCATAAAGGAAGAATGCCCCCCAACAGTTATGGAGAAGATGCCCGCCACCTTTGGTTGAAATGACCCATACACATGGGTTGAAGTTTGATTTTTGGCATAATGATTTAATATATTTATTAGTAACATGGAGCCTTTGGACATTATTGAAGATCCTGCTATAATAATGATGGAATCATTACTTATGGGGTCTTTGGTACCTTATGGACATGAGTGACTATTCCATATTAAAGAAGTTGTGGGGATCTTGCTCTTTGACCCACAAGTCTGGTTTGAAAATCCCACACAAATGAGCCTTGATGCATTGTTACCTTGCCATGAACAAACACATTACACCTTGAACTAATTCAATGTGAGACAAGCAACCCTTTGATGTCCAACCTCAATAAAGATGTGGATACTACAGCCATGAAGCCAAGAAGAGTAAGGGTATCAAACCTTGAAGCATAAAAATAAAATTCTTATATAAGAAATATAAAATGATTTAATTAAATTGACAAGTCGGCTCATTGAAGAAAAAAATTAAAGTTTATTATAAAATCAAATTTTTATTTATTACTAGGTCAGCCTAGAATTAATTTTTTTGTGGAATATGTGTATAAATACCCTACACGCCCTCACTCAAAGTACAAACAAATTATCCTCTTCTCTGAAATTCGGACTGTGTTTTTTACTGAGGAAATTCTGACTGTATCTCTGCAATTTCGAGCTACTACAGAAAATTGTTTTTCAGTCTCCTACTTCTGCAATTTCGGGCTGCACACAAAAGAATTTTAGGCTGTGTATTTTCGGGCTATCTCAGGCATGAAATTTCTCTCTCTTCTCTCTGAAATTCGGTGACCACAGTAACTCAAGTAATAGCTTGTAATTTTGTTTTGCAAATTGATTAAGTTTTGACCTAAGTGGAGTGATGAGTAGTGACACTGAATAATGATTGATTAGTTTGACTAGTTACCTAGTTGACAAGTTAACCTAGAGAGTATAGTGTTGACACAATATGATTTGACAAGTCAAGTGTTGGTCTGATTTTGGCAAGTATGAAATAACCTAGCCTGAATTGAAGCATCTCTTTTGACAAGATTGAGTTTGGTTACAAGCAAGAGAATGTATTGATTAAGTTTGTTTGACAAGTTGTCATTGACTCTGTTGTCCGCCGAGATGCACACCAGCAGCAAAAATCTTTCGAAAGTTGTTCCCTCACTACAAGTGGGGAAAGTGTGGCCTTGGGGGCAAGCAATGAGCCAGGTACTGTCACCTGAATCCCAGCTCCTCCGTTTAGGCTAACTCCTAACGAAGCCAAGGGGGGTAGTCCCTACAAAGAGTTGTCTATGGCTCAATGTGTTTTAAATGTTTTTTGATGTTTGGTGATGCGGGTGAGTGTTGTTTAGGAGTTTTGAAAATGATGAGACCGTAGCTTATGATAAACACAAAATAAAGCACAATCCATGTTGAGAAACAGTGTATGAATTTAACAATATAAATAAAGACTTGTGAGAGATAAAGCATCCACTAATAAATCACTTAAACAAAGGACAAATGGCCCCAAATGATAATGAAAAGTATAAATAAACCAGTGCCTTATGGAGTCAAACAAGTGTGTAGTGTTGGTGATGTTGAAGATACAAGTCTTAGTTACTGTTCGTGAGATCGTTTTGCAAGTTATCTTGGTAAATTGAAAGTTTTAATAGTCTTGAATATTAGGCTAAGAACAACAAGGTAAGCAATCGGACGGAAAGGTATACTTTTAGTGGCTTCCCCTCTGATGGTATGTCGGATCGCCCAGATGTCAAGGAGTAGGTGTCTTAAGAATTAACCACTCCTATGTCTAAGACAGTGGTAACTTCTGACCCCACCAGGTTTAGGAACTTTGCCCACTACCTGAGTATGTCTTGAATAAGCAACGCCGGTTCGTCGGTTGTGGGGGTGAAAATTTTATTACGTTATCGAAAAATTATCAAATCCAGCACCTTTCTGAGTACTAGCCCAACCTTTTCAGGTTGGCAGAGCATACGGGTGTTGGATAGCAGCCAAGATAAATTATTAAAGGGGGAAGTGAGTTGGAATGTTTTAAGATTTATTTGGAGCACACAATTCAACTCTCCAACAGAGAGTGCTCTTGACTTTGTCTTATGACAAGATTCAAGAGACTTAGCTAGTCTATATGCCTAATGCAAAGAAAATGCAATACTATTATGCTCTCTGATAGAGAGTGCTCTTGACTTGGGTTATTGCAAGTTCAAGAGGCTTTGTTCTTTATTAAAATAGAGGCAGTTTGTGAACAAGAACGCATGTGATAGTTCAATAAAATAAAAGATGAAGCAATGGCAATGATATTTTTAAAAAGAAAAGAATTACTTGCAAGAATGAAAACTAGTGTTCTACCACAACAAGGACTAATCTAAAGGTGAAGTCAAAGTCACTTCTGCACACCGCTCATGAAACTTCCAGCTTAGCCGGTCCTACGCAGTACACGGTGGGGAAAGAGAAGCAGCACGTAGTGTTAATGCGGAACTTGGGATAAAATCCCAAGAGGCTTCTCAGGTCAAGACTTGAAATAAAAATTATTCTAAGTACAGGAAATGAAATTTAATCTAGAAAATTTAAACAAGTCTAACTAAAACATGCACGAAACAGTCTTCCCCAAATGGGGAAGAAGAAACCAAAGTGTGGGAGGCCTTATCCCACCTAGCCTTTTTTATTAATGAATTTACAAGTGCCTTGGGATTTTAGCCCTTGTAAGGTCTTTTAAGAGAAATGAAACAACTTAGAAAACAATATGGATCTCTTAAGAGCTTTTACAAAAGGAGAGTGTAAATAGTGTCTTGGTTTGGATCATCCTTATGGTCTTTTTGATGTTCTCTTTTGGGTAAAGATCTTCTTGTTTTCAAAGTTCTTCAAGTTTTTCTTCTCTTTCAAAACACCTACACAAGCTCAAATCAACTCAACAAGGCACCCATTAGATGTTAATAAAATAAATAAAAGCTTGAAACTAAATGCGAACTAAAATCTAGCCTATATGCCCAATCTTTTTCCAATGCAAGATTTAAACTTTTAAATGAGATCTAGAAAAATGGAAATGCTTAAAATGAGGAGAGATCTAGATGCCAAAGTGAAATAGATGTTAATTATGCAAGTGTGAAGAATGATGTGACAATGCCTACCTTACTACCTTTCAAAGAAAAAACAATGCAACTAGCGAACTAAGAGAACTAGATCTTATCAAATGAATGCATTATATGAGATCTAAAAATGCCTAAGTATTAACTTTTTTTTAAAAGCATGAAACTATTATTAAAATGCAAAATATTTGAATCTAACTATTAACTTTTTAACAAAAGCAAACTACTAACTCTAACACTTAACAAACTTGTTTTTTGTTGTGCTTTTTTTAAGGCCTTTAGAAGATGGACGAAAGGAGGAGAATGAAGGTAGGAGAAGAGGGGAGGAAGAGTGGAACGAAAGCAAGGAGAGAAAAGGAAAACGAAAGGGGTGAGGGAGAGCTACCTAGGGAAAATTCGAATGGAGTGAAGAGGATCTAAAGAAAAAGGACGAGAGGAGGGCAAAAGGAGCTAAGCAAGGGTGGACGAAAGGGAGACTAGAGATGAAAAAGAAGGCAAAAAACAAGAGAAGAAAGGGCCCTAATGAGGATGGACGAGAGGGAGGAATTTTAAAATGAGTTTGAAGGCAAGACGAAAGGGTAAGAGGGCTTAAAGGAGGAAGAAAACGAGGCTTAGAGAGGGTCTTTAAGGAGGAAAAGCGAGAGCAAGGAGGGAAAACCTAGGGCAAAAGGGAAGCAAGGAAAGAATGAGAGCTAGAAGAGAAAAGGCTAGCAAGTCAAGCAAACAAGGGATCAAAGAGAAAAATAGAGGGCTAGAGGAAGTAAGCCTTTAGATCCAGTAACCGAGAGATGATTTTAAGATTTATTGTTGATGGATGAGGTAAAAGGCTCTTGCGTTTCTCGATCTTTCGAAGAGAGCCAACTTTGGGAACCTGCAAGATGAAAGTGTTAGTCAAAAAGAACTCTTGCTTGATGGATGAGAGAAGATCCAATCCACCTGAGAAAATACCTGAAAATCACAACACTCAAGAGAAAACAATAGATCAAGTAATAACGTGCTAGATTATTAGCCTTCCTATCAATGATCATATAATTAAAAATCAAGAGGGTTGAGTCAAGAAAGGTATCACCTCACACAAGATGAAATTGACACACTAAGAACTCCCACATGGACCTCCAAAGTCTTTCTCTTTATTGAATCATAAACAAATTATACAATATTTCTCCAGAGTGTCTTTGCACAAATCTCCATGAGAAGAGAGGAGGAATACCTCTCTTTATATAACAAATACAAGCACTAAGGCATCCTAATTCGATTTGGCTATGAAAGGAGCCAAAAGCATGAGTCACTAAATCGAATTCTAATCAAAATGTCAATCAAATCTTTGTCAATCAAGCTTGGAGTGCTAATCCTCCATGCAACTCGAGCTTGCATTAAAAGGGGATGGGGAGGTGGCCTCCACCTAGGAAAGGCGCCCCCCATCCGTCTCCTTGGAAGCATCACCATACAAAAAGGCATATGACATGTGTAAACTCGACTTCCAAAAGGATATACATGAGGCTTAGCATGGGAGACAAAGCTTTGAGTTATAATAAATGTAACTTGTGTATAATGGGAGACAAGCTTTAAGATTGCAAAAATTAAGGGAGGGCGCCTACCATAGTATAAATGCATACCAACTAACCCTTTATTTATGTGCCACATTCCCCATTCGAAATTTTGGTGAAGGATGGCGTGAATCCTTGGATGGTGAGGCTTGGAGCCTTGTATTAACTCCTCTTTAGTGAGAGGTAAGCCCATGAGGTGGCCATAATATAAGGAGGGTGCCCACCTTTAATAAATGCAACTCATACTTAACTTATTTCTCACTTAATACCCTTGCCATGTCACCAATTGGAAATTGCACATGAGGAGGGAGAATCCTTTTTTGGAGTTAATCACTGGTGCTGATTGTATGGTTGACTGGATGATGATTGAGATGATTGGAATCTTCCTTAATGCCTTGTGCCATGTCATTTAGCCACTAAAATAATCCAATTTGGATTATTTTGGAGAGAATTGGACCTTCTCCAATTATTATTTTTTTCAATTTAATTAATTAATAACCCTCTTTATTGAATTTTGAGGAATTATTAATTAAGGGGCTAAATAACGATCTGAAACTTAGGATAAAGGTGTCCGAGGTCTAAGTACAATTTTTTGGCTTAGGAATCAAGCCTCCAATCACTGAAAAACACCCCCGGACGACTGACATATTACAACCTGAATTTTTCCATTTAAACTATGGAAAAATTTATTATTAAAAAAATAAATAAATAAACTGTCCAACGCGTCCGGTGAAAATTTTTCGGACAACGTTTAAAAACCCCTACAGACCTAGGAAATGACCACTGACTCGACTCATAGTGTCTAGTAGGTTCATATTTATTAGTTGGATTCTAATTACCCCCCATGGCCAGAATTTCAAAGTCGGACATTCCAGCTTTGGAGGAAGCGGGAGAAAACCTTGTCAATTATACCTCGCCCGTAGGCAAAGTATAATTAGTCAGGGTAAAAAACTCCCTGGAATACCTTAGTTGACAAACCAGTCATGGGTGACCGAGCCACTCAAACCCTACTAGTACACTTTTTACAAAAACCCCGTGGGGCATGGTCATTTCAAGACAAAAACAAACTGGCTAGGCACAAAGGATGGATCATCTGATACACTGGAGCACAAACACTTATTATGTTTGTCAAATGGTGGCTCTTCAGATAATCCAACTATGGTACAAATATGTTGGTAACAGACTCAATATTCCTCCATAAGTACCTTGAATAGTATTGACTGTGTTGACAATATTTAGCTGAAAGTATTCCTTGATTGCATGACAAGATGACCTTGACAGTGTTGTAAGGGTTTGTCATTGACTAAGTGGATTGACCTAAGATTGACTTATTAATGGCTGACTATGAGCCTTAACTGTTATCTAAGTAATATTGGCAAGCTGATGATTTTACTTCAAGTAAAGGTTGATTTGTGATGTGATTGGTTTTGGGTAATTGTTTTATTGACCATTGACCTAGTAAGACAGCATTGATCTTAAGTAATTGGCTTTCCAGTACTGAGAAACCATTGACTGTATTTGATTTAGTTGACTATGAGTATTTGACTATGTCTATGTTTGACAAGTTGACATTGTATGAGATTGTACTGACAGCGCTCCTTGACTTAGTATATTGATTAGATGAAAGTATCCATAGGTGGTATAGCATTGACCAAGTTGGTTGAAGACATGATTGTCTTAGGGTTTGTTGATTGTTTGTTTGAAGTTGTTTGTCAAGATCTGCTTGACTAAGTTGTTTGTCAAGTTGAGAGATTGGTTATGATGTCATTGGACTAAGTATGATTGGGTGAGTTAAGTCATGGTCGTGTTGTAACTGTACTATTCTGAGTCGATCTTGACCAAGCAAGAAAGCAGGTTTCCCATAGAGCAATTGTGGTGAGGTATTTGATTAGATTGACACAGGTACATATTTGATTTGTCACAAGTTCAATTGAGCAAGATTAGCACAAGTTGCTATATGTGCAGTTGGTCTGACTCAGATTGGCTGAGTTGTATGAGCAGTTGGTTTGACCCAGGTGGTCTGGTATACAGTTGGTTGAACTCAGATTTACTAATTCGAACAATGTGAACAACAGATTGATTTATTCAGACAGATTGATTGGTACAACTAGATCAGACAGATTGATTGGTACAGCCAGATTGGATGACAGGTTGATTACAAAGGTTGACGAGCAATGTTGCACAGTAGTAGTGCAGTGGTCAGTGGGCAGTTAATGAGCATTTAACAGTTGATGAACAGTGATCAGTTGATGAGAAATGATAGTGGTTGTGTAGTGTGATACAGATTGTGCAGTGTGGTACAGGTGTTGGATAGCAGGTCCGCGGGATCAGCGCAGTTTGTGTTTCAGTTACTATCTTCATATCAGGGTGGCAGGATGGGGTAAGGAAATCTAGGGAGCTAAGGCTTCCTTCAAGTTGTAGCCTCCTTCCAGTTGTAGCTAGAGAATTGAAGTCTTTGTAACAAAGGGGTTGTTGCCTCCTTCCAGTTGTTGTTGGTAAATTATTATTATAAAGGCTTCCGTGGTTTTTCCCCCAGGACTTGGGTTTTCACGTAAAAATCTTGTGTACTATTTTTTTGCAATGCTTCCTATGTGTTGATGATATGATGATATGTGATGATGAGTTGTAGTTGTCAATAATGTTAATGATAATGTGATAATAACATACTCTGCATAATATTGAATAAGCTGCCAATGATTGTTAAAGTTGAAAAAGTAATAAAAGCTACACACGCTGTTCACCCCCCCTTCTCAGTGTGCTCGATGTGTCCAACAGGTTCGTCATGTCTAGAGTTCTTACCCTAGTTGCTATCCATCTACCACCATGGTTTCCTCTATTGTTGCATCTCCAATGGAACCACACTCTGTCAAGATTGTTCGTAGCCTCCCCTCATTTCTTGTTGAAGTGACTGTTATCACATACATAGTAGCTGGGCTACCATGTTATTAGAGCAGATATATGCACATTTGTTAGCTTTTCCTTTACACTTGTTCAGTGAGATCAGCTATGATGAGCAGCATTATTTATGATCACTCACACATCAGAGCATCTTTGTATCAGACAGTTAGTAGACCTTATGCCAAGGCTGAGCCTTGAGACCCCAGATTTGATGACTGATGTGGCCTTTTATTCCATACAGTTGCAGTGTAGTTCTTCAGTATTTCAGATACAGTGTTCTCTGTGGTTGTAGTTGGTTCATATTACAGACATCAGTTGATGACCTAGTATATGTATGATGTGCATTGATGTTATTACCTTGATGTTTAGGTCATTTTTATTAGCATTGACTTGGTATAAAGCAATTATGATCTGGCAGTGTATTAAAATTGAAATGAAATTGGTTATGGATTATATGTATTGGTTGTACTACTGACATTTGGAAACTCTTGATTCATACTTGTTGGTCCTTACTTTCATATGAATATGGACATGATCATTTAGTGTCTTCCTGGCCTGCTAGCTTAGGCACCACCTTCACTTATCTCCACCCATCCATTTGTCATTTCCCCGTATATTGATCTTCACCATGACTTACACCTTGACTTGTGATATGGAGGATATCCCCGCTTCTGCCTCTGTGTTGGACTTGTATCCATGTTTATTTTGTGTCTCGGCTCTAAGTTGGCAATAAAACTTTCCCTTAGTGAGTTGGATTTTATGCCTTTATCATTCTAGTCGATTGCCCCGATGTGTGGTTTAGATTGCGGAAGTCCCCCTAGTTGCTTGAGTTGTGCTGGCTAAAACCTGAAGCAAAAGTGTACTACATATGGAAACTATTGTTATATCTTGTACAACCCAATGAAAGGGGCTATGAAATTGAAGTGAAATTCAAATGTTATGAAATGTAAATGCACCCCGAATGTAAGCTGCGATTAGTTGTGCTTATCAGCGCATGTGAAATCCCAAAGGGGTCATATTAGGCCTAAAAAGCAATGGATAAATGTATGCTAAATCTAAAGATTGTTGGCCATGAAATGAAATGAAAGGTCCGAAAAAGCAGTGGCTAAATGTATACTAAATCTAAAGACTGTTGACCTTATGTGAAACTTTCCTCATTGAGCCTGCGAGTGATGATGTGAGTTGGAGCAAGGGACAGCTAATTCTAAGTGTCCCCTAGAACCTCAAGTTACAGTTAGTCGGGCACCTAGTTCACGACGGTTCTAGTAGTAGACAATTTTTGCCAAGGTTGAATAAGCACTTCTCTGAACAACTTATCCATTTGTGAGACACCGCCATTCCTTGTGTATCTCTTGTCCAACACATGCTGTGTAACACTATGTCCTTCATCCAAAGTATCACAGCGTCAAGTCAGTCACGTCATCCCATTTAAGCCTAGCCTTGTGTCTTTAGCCCTCACCCTTTGCTAGCAACTTGATTATGTTTACAAACAAGTATATTCTTGAGATTCTTCTTGGAAGTAGATTATTTAACTAACCTATTTACTATTTATTAACTGCCAGCGAAATAATGCTTAATACTTTAGATTCTAGCTATGAAAATGATCTAGAGAGCATGTCTTAACTATTTGCACTTGCAGCAGCTTGGCTTCTTAGCCAAGGTCATTTTTTTTATCAGTTTGACCGATCAAACCTAGTTTAACCAAGGTCAACCTTGGGATCTGTGATGAGATGGACCACTTTATATATGATGTTGATCCATGGTCTTCTATATACCTCTTTGATGATTCCATATGATGGGCACAAGATTCAAAAGATGATTGATGCAGTTTGTCATGATTATTATTATTTCCAGATCATCATATTTTTTCATTGTCTGGGTATGGTGGACCCTACAGATGATCCTACAGGTTATCATTAGATGTATGAGTACTCATCTTTAGTGTATTGGGTCTTTTGGATCCATTGAGACACTTATCTATCAGTTTCAGGCACTCCCAGGGATGTTATGAGTAGTTTCCACCTGTTGACAGGATTGGCCATGCTGATGTGGCATGTCCAGCCAGAGCCTTGGAGGCTAGTCGTTTCCTAGGGCGCTGCAAGGGAAGGGGGTGGTCCAGCCACTTGTTATTACCATATTACCCCCCTTTCGGACATGATGGCACACTCAGTTTGATAGCGCGGGCACCTGACAGTCAGTTATGGGCAGTATCATGGTTTTCAGGAGGATTAAAAAATGGAATAAAAAGGCCACAGAGGAATTCGATTTGGGAAATTGAGGCAAGGTTTTGGCATGAGGTCTGCTCTGAGGTCATCCATGGTGTATCCCACTCCTTCCAGATCAATTTGCAGCAGTCAGCGGGGTCCATACAGTCAGCAGGATGTCTTTTGATTTATTTTTCTCTTAGATTTGGGGGGAGAGGATTTGATCATTTGTGTACTTGGTCATGACATTGAGTCTCATGCTATATTATTGTGCCATGGGGTGATGCTAGTAAAGGGAAATAATACCTCCTAGCCCCACCATGTGCCCCTAGTCACTTGTCCAAGTCATCTTATGTGGCACTTACATGTTTTAGACCCCCTTACTCATGGCATCATCCCCCCTAGGGTCTTTTTAGGCATGACGTCATCCCTTTAGTGAGTGATCCATGTCATATGTTGTATTGGCTCATCTTAGCCATTGATTATATTGTTGTATCTTTTAATCTCAACCACTCATTTTAAAAGTGGTTTAGGGTTTTGGTCTTCCTCATCCTATTTAAGGAGGAGAACCCCCTATTGTAAAGGCACCTTTGGAGCTCTACAAACTTGGAATAAAAATACTATTTTGTGGATCTACTTCTCTTGTCTTGATGGATTATTTTGCAAGTTGAATATACAATCTTTTTTCTGTGTATCATTGTGGATCTTGGGGTTCCAAGACATTTTTCTACAGGGAGGTTGATTTGGTGAAGAGGAGGACGATTTGGAGGGAAGCTATTATGGGGAAACCCCATATCTTGCCTTGGATTGGACTTTTGTCTCAGGGAGTATCATTATTGTATCTTAGTGACATAGGTGATGCTTTCTCTTTCATATTTTCATCATTCTTCTGTTTGGCTTGTTTCTCATTGATCTTGTCTTGCAGGAGGAGGGCGAATTGGTCACCTTAGGAGGAGGACGACTTCACTTGGGCTCCTGGATCTCACTCTTGAATATACACACAGAGGAAAGGTTATCAATTTGCAAAGTGGCCACAAGCTTGTGAGGTATGTTCTACAAGGTATGTATCTAGTTCCATCCATCTTTTCTCCATTGGTCATATAAACCCTAAAATCAAAACCCTTGCATTTTTTTATTTTTCAGATCTATGGAGATCTAGCAATCACTTGGGCTTAATAATTAAAACCCACATTGGTAATCATCTTAACTATCTCGATCTATAATTTGGTGGACATCTGACTCCATTCGCCCCTTCATCTAAGGCACTAGTCCTCCTTGAGGCAAGTCGCACTCCTTGGGTTAGTGGTCTTTTGCTAGATCCCACATGTGGGTATTGCTCATTTCTTCTCAAATCCATAGATCCATGCTATAGCATACCCCCTAGTGCCATCTCACTTTGATTTTGACCTTGTGGGCCCCATTTGGACCATTTTCCACTTTTTAAGGGTAGGCCCCACTTGGGTACTTTTCTTTGGCATTAGATCTATCTAGATCTACTATTCTTAATCCATAAGTGACCCTATCTTACACTTGGTTGAACACTTGTCACTTCCCTAAGTCTCTTCAACCAAGCCCTAACCACTTTGGGTCCACTTATCCATCCTAGATCTAGATCTTGTTTCATCTTGGTCTCTCTCTTTTTCATCATCACATTTCCCTAGGAGACTTAGATTGAATTCGCTAGCCTTCATTGGCTAAGCTAGGGTCTCCCCCTTGGTCTTGCTTAGGCTTGATCTAAAGTGAAGAGTGCCTCAATTAACGTGACACCCATCTTGCATTGGGAACCGTGGCATCTCTTGGGTTACCTCTTTAGTTGTCTACACCTCTACCGTCTTGGATTGGATACCTTTAAGAGACAACTACAAGTTGTGTGATAACAGTGACCATGCCCCAAGTCATTCTAGTCCCATCCCTCTCCACCGATGTGGTAGTAATGTTGCTCTCCTCTAACCCTATTACATCCAACCCCAAATCCCCTACGTCTCCAACAAGAATCGAAAAATATTAGGCTGCACTGCACATAAATTTATCTCCAACCATGCAAAAAATCATTCAAAGAAGTTCTATCGTCAAGGCCACATGCGAGATCACCTTCATCCTCTCAACTCCCTATTGGATAGGCCCATGTGATTAAAGAATCTACAGCGTGCTACATCTCTATAGACAAAGATTCTATTATTCAAACCAAATACTTCCACCGACATGGATTAAGCTATCGATTCAACAAGATTTGGCCAAAGATCATTGATCTTCATAGTAGGGCCTCAACAACGTAGAAGCCAAAAATCCAATAAGAGGCATACATCTACTCCTATGCCAAAGGGTTCTTTGTTTTGGGCTTTGATTCAGAAACAGAACTAGATCTCACCCTCAACATGAAGCCATAGTTTTGGGGTCGAGTTGACATGTGTATAAAGTCATAGTTCCCCACATTCGATACTTCTTTGGACTTCCTCTCTACAGTGCCAATATGGTAAGACTTACTAACCTTCCACTATGATTATGGGAGGAATTTGATCCACTAAAGGAGATTGGAAATGCTCAAAGAAAGTTTCATTTCAAAAGTGAAGAAACATAGCAAAGGCATGTTATCACCTATGCCATAATATGTATATAAATTGATTTCTCCAATGTTTTCTTTCTAGAGATAACACTGGTGGATAAAGTCTATACTTGGACTCAGTTTCTAGACTAGAAACAAGTGGCCCTCCATTGCAAATCTTGTTTGGCATTGGACATGTCACATAGCATCATCGAATGGCCAAAAAAAATACCCGTTCCAACCCAAGAAGCCACAAAAAAGACCCACCTAATGATGATCATCTAAGTAGCATCGTCTAATCAATAAACAAGATACCAAGACTAAACCCCTAGTGGAAAGCATGGCCCCTTCCACAACCCCGTTGAATTCAAGAAAAGATCCACGAGCCCCACTAAGGAAGGAAGCGGAGGGGGAGAAGCATTCAACCTCATTCTCAAGCATAGTTCAAAAAGGACTATGATACTCCAAAGACCTTGCAAGAACAATCAGAGGCAGCAAGACCACTCTCAAGAGATGAACAACAATCACCCTTCTTGCAACTACTCCATCTATGGAGATGACCAATCTCACCCCTACCCAAATCCCAGCCCCAAGCATTGAGAGAGTTGGGCAAATGTTGTGGAAGAGAAGATCATTCAATAATATCGAGGAAGGAGAAGTAGAAGATATCATTGACCCGCAGGAACCGGTCACAACCTACCATGACAAGTCAGGAGAATGGACAAAATTAACAAAGAAGAAACAAAACACACCCTTGACACGGGTTTTGATTTATGACTCAAAACCATCATTAAAACTCTACTAGTGTGTATTGCATTTGGTAATTACTCTATAATCAATTTGTAATGATTTACCCAAGCACCTTAGGGAACGCCAAAACTATAGGAAGGAAATGTAAGCTTACTACTTAGGCTCTCCACTTCCCCACTCAAGGAAGGGACAAAACTCAACTAGTGACGATTCTCCCGACTTTTTGTAACCTACTCTGCTCATTTGTTCATCATCCTAGTAAAGTTGAGACCTTTTAAAATCAATACAAGTGAGTCATTTCTATTAAAAATTGTTATTTGGGGGCTCATGTATTGTCTAGTTACAAAGAGTTTCATTGAATATGCAATCCAAGCAAATCAAAGAGATAGATGTGGTGCCAATAACATAAGCAAAGCCTGCAAAGAAAGCTTGGTACTACACCACATTTGATGGTGAGGTCTTTGACTTTGGTGCTTCTCAAGCAAACATAGTTACCATGAGCAAAACAAGTAGTTCACTATCCAAATTCTTTGCAACTTCCTAATGAGATAGGCAACTCCAAAAGTGTCAAGTGCAAACAAATGATTGAGGATGAAATTTGCAGCATGCCCTAACCCACCTCCCTTGCCATCAAGGCACACATTTTGAATTCTATTCCCATTTACTAGAGTTTATTAGTGATTAGCTAAATTGATTTCCAACAGCATGACCATGAATTCAAATATGCATCTACATGCGCAAATAGCATTTTGGTTCCCATGAGGACTCTTCCTATAGCCATGGAATCACCTTGAGGTAGTGGTCAAACGTGTAGTTGCACCCAAAGAGATTGTATTAAATGAATTCGTGAAATGTGCACACATAAGTGGATCAAAGCCCATCCCCATATCCTTCAATTTTTTAGTCTTGGGTGGACAATCAATTTTTTTATGCTACATGTCCTGTGATTTTAAGGATCTGCTGGAAATTTTTGTCAATTTTGTCATGGCCTAGAGGTAATCATGATGTTCTCACTTTTGTTACGTACTTCATGCCTTGGCACTTGAAGAATGTGTTATATATTCTTCTCTAAATATAAAATGTGATTTTTTCCTAGGAAAAATAACATTGCACAAACAAAAATAAACATCATCTAAAGAGCATTTATTCGGGCTAGCCCATTAACATATTTCATAACAGCCATAAATTAAACGATGGAAATACAAATGCATAAGCTACCATTCATTTATTTCCATGCCCAACGTTGACCCAATTTGCCTATGAACCAATTAATGTCAAAGATTAACTCCAGATATGCCAAGATGAATAAATAGCATGTTTGTCTTCATCATACCATTGCATTCATAATACTCTATTTCATGCGCGGTTATCTCAATTCAGCTTGCATTCATTTTGCTACTATTAAAATGCAGAGACAAAATTAGAGTACATGCAACAAAGATAAACACTTAACTTTATAAATATTGTGTACTTGGGCACTAATTGCATAGGAGCAATTAACTACCCAACCATAGATATTTGTTGTAGATGCCACCTCCAAGCTGGGCTATGAACTAAAGGAGGGTGAATTCTGCCTATTGGGCTTCTCTCTATCAAACCCAACCCAAACTACAATGTTGATGGGTACTTTCATCTCAACATCCACCTCTTGGGCACCTTCACCAACACTCGAATCATCCCATGGGCCTCCTCTTTTTATCCATTAACGATTCGGGCTCATTATTTCCCTTCCCTTCTACTCAGTACTTCAAGATTTCCTTCCAACAATGGTAAACATACGACCAAGAAGAATCTAGGTTCTAATTTTTCTCTTTGAAATACCTAGGTGGTTGCCTAACTCCTAGAATTCTCATAACCATTTCCAACTCTAGCAATGTTATGCAAACCATAAACAACACAAACAATTATATGGCAAGCATTCCCTTGTCTCCAGCTCACAACAATCAATTACATATTTCAACGGTGTCATCAATCAATCACCAAGGATTCTCTCCATGATGCGACTAAAAGAAGGCAAGAGAGACCAAAATCAACCAAAGAAGAATTGATGCAATGTTGTCCAAAGATTGAAAGCTAGAGTTTGTCAATGAAGCCTTGCACGCCTACGTGAAGTGTCCATTCACTTCGTCAAGATCAACATGGCACAAAGATCAACCTAGATCTTTTCTCTCAGTTCTCAATCATTTCCCCTCATTGGTTTATAACCCCTTTTGCTTAGTATATCTTTACCAAGTGCACATTTATATTATATTATAATTTAATATGATAACTCTCATGACTTAACATGTGTTTTTTCTAGGTTGGCAGGCGCGGGGGGGGATCGTCCTTAATCTTGAGGGAAAAACGGAAAATAATTTGAATGCGGCCTTGGAGTTGCATCTAATAACCAAGCAGAGGCTTTGTCCATATATCAAGGGATAAATATCATCAATACTAGATGAATCCAACTCTTGATAGTTGTAGGAGACTCTTCTTTGATCAGATGACTTATGAACAATTCTACAACCCTGATGCATGGCAATCCGGCTCAGCCTATATCAAGAATTGGAAAGGAGGTTAAAAGACTTGAAACAATAGAATATTATCACATGCTCAAAAATCTAAACCAACAAGCAAATCAAAGGGCAAATGATGCTTCGTGCTTGGAGGTAGGAAAAATACAAAAAATAGGTGAGATATTTACATCTCCAATCCCATAGTTTTACATTTCATCGCTTACACAAAGTTTCTAATATCAAGTGGTGGCATGAGATAAAAGGTAGTATACAATGCCAAGTGGAGGCCACTATTGAAGTGAACAAGACCAATGGTAATTACCCACAACTTCAAAGGACACTTGCACACATTCCCTTCGAGTGCATAGCAGTCTCATATGCCCTCAGCTTTCATTATGGCAAACGTGGGTGGGATATTGGAGTGTTGGGAGAATTTCGATGGGATAATGTTGAGGTCCTAGAGGAATTCAATGGTGTTGAGTTGTTTGGTGGTGTTGGCATCTCTCTTTACAAAGGATCCTTAGACAGGTGCTACAAATAAAGGAGAGGGGTCCAGGCTAGTTCTTTGGCTTGTTGGAAAGCCCCTTGGTAATATCGTATTATTGGAGGATCCTAGATTGGCCCCTTAAACAATTATTGTATCCTTAATTATTGGTGGTCAAGCCCTTTCAGGAAAGGAATCTTGGATAGCTACTGCGAATAGAAGAGAGAGGTTCAAACTAGTTCTTTGATCTGTTGACAAACCCCTTGGCATTTACTTCTTGTTGGATGTAATGCCCCCATTTTGGGATTTCCTTGCTCGGCACTAGGAGATGGTTGAGGGGTTTGTGTCAGCCTGATTCGAGGAGATTCATTAGTTATTAATGTCACCAACACATAAAATGACTATTGAAAAAGTCACTTTATTAAAAGAAGGTCGTGAGTGTTGGATGGTATTGGGCGATCCATGGTATGGAGTTCCAGTGAAAGAATTAAAGGAAAAGCAACGCCTCACCTGGACATCATGTATTTTGGATTTGATCTCTTATGGATTAGCCTTGTGAACCAGGGTTTTCATTAGTGTTTGGCAAAACCCTTCTATATTGGTTTAGTTTCAGTGGTGCAAGATCCACCCTAGCTAGACGAAGAGGGGAATCCAATCAGAGTTTCCACTTGAGCTTATTTGGTGATTATGTCTTCAATTTGTAAGTAGTATCTTGGCTTGGGCAATTTGTTAAGGAAGTCGAGATCATCATTGTGGCGTATTCATGACATTTGGAAGATTTTGTGGCCTTGGCATAAGAGAGGCCGAATTTTAGAAGGAAACCATGGGTTTGAGGGTCCACCAACTGTAGAGGAAATTCCATCCCCATTCATTGTTCATTGTGTATCACGAGGTTTCCACTTGTGCTTCAATTGGTATTTCATCTTCAGTTTTCAATGTGTAGCGATTTGGTTGGATATCTCCCTATGAAGCGCAAATATATCCCTTGAGAGTCGAATTCCATTGTGACAATCAGATTGCAAGAAGGGAGTCGAGCTTGATGTGAAGGTTGACTTTGTTGTAGGGGTTGAACTCGGTGTGGGAGTCGAATCCATTTGTTGAGGGAGGAACCGAAGTCATAAGGAGGGATGATTCGTCTATGGAGGTCGATCTCACTTGAGAAGGACGAAATTGTTGAGCCGCATTCATCCAAGGACGAGTTTCTTTCTCATTGGGTCGAATTCATTACGAATTGGGGACGAAATTGAAAGGGATCGAGTTTCTTTTTTAGGGCAGACAAATTCCATAAGAGACGAGGAGATTGTGTGTTCATTTCATGGCTCTTAGGGACCATTGGGGTTCAAGTAAGGAGCTGACCCCATCTCATGTGCCTAGCAGGTTGGAGAGAGGCCGATTCTCTCTAAGGAAGGCCACGACTTTGTGGGAGAGCAACCGTAAACTTGAGAAAGGGTCGTGAGCATCGAGTCACCATTTAGCAGGCTGCAAGGGTTTGAGGAAGAAGCCACCTGCATTGTGGAGGGACAGTCTTATTTTCTGAAGCATTTGGGAAGGCATCTTCACTTGGGACTAGACAGAACAGCTTTGGGTACCTTTGGAGGCAACTTGACAACACTCCCAGGTTTCTTGTTATTATGGTGTCTTTAGTATGTTGTAGCTACTATAGCAACCTTAGATTATTACTGTTAAGTGTTCTTTGTAGCTTCCATAGCAGCTAGTAGGTAATTATGTTGTTATCATCATAGCTATTGTTATAATAAATGCCAATGTTGCCTATCCTATTTTGGTGCATTTTGGTGATCACAATATGTTTGATAGAATGTGTTTTTAGAATGCAAAACAGTTGAAGAAAGTTATAAATCAAAGTAATGTAAACTTTTGATGAATGCACACAACCAACACATAACCAAATTAGAAATTTGTCTATACTTGCATTGGGGATATTACAATGGTATCAGATTTGGTTTTCCTGCCAACCTATTGGGAAAATTAGTGAGAATTCAATTCAAATTATGAGGTCAAAAAGATGAAGGTCGAGATAGGACGCTTGGCATTAGATAGGGAGATCCAGACAGCCGTCATGTCCAAGGATTTGAACCCATGGAAAAAATTGAAGGAGATAACATACATGCTTTGCTATCAGGAATATCTGGCATTGAAAGAAAAGGCACGTGTAGTCGTACCCTTTTGAGAGTATTATATCACCAAGTACAGAAGATGGTCCAAGGATCTGGCCAAGGATTATGTTAAAATCTTAGGGCATTAATTGAAGGGAGATGAGCATGAGGGATAGGAGAAGAAGCATGCAGTTATCCTTACACGGTATTTGTGCATAGAGGAAAACCAAACAACAATTTATGAGGCTAATGACACCAGTATAGTGGGTGGGCATACCTATGATGCAGGGTCCAAATTGGCAAAAGATGAAGGTGCAACAGCTTGTCCTACTTATGATGCTTATAGGGATATGGAGGAGCCAATTTCTTTCACTATGTATGATATTGATGATGACATGGATTCCACACCTCAACCTATTTATGACATGTATGACGATGCATGCATGATTGTACCTGGATATGATGAGTTGGGAGTGGGTGCGCCTAAGCATGATGAGAACTTAGTGCAGGATGAGTTACCTTTTGAGGATGATTTCATTTCTAGGGAGGAAGACAATGAAGGGACTAAAGTGGCGGATGAAAACTTGAATGAGGATGATAGTCCACATGAGTCCCATCACTACACGATGTTGACTAGTGAAACAGTTGATCCTTTGTGTGACAGCCCACACCATGCCGATGAGATGACATTGCATGATTTGGAGAGCCAACTATTGATCACAGAGGAGCAGATTGTGTAGGTATTGATGAGAGCAAATGGTGCTCATAAGTTAATTGAAGACCTTATGTGGAAGACCCAGTTGGAGGAGAGGCACAAGGGCGTTGCAGAAGGGGTCACTAGTACCCAATGCTACATCATCAAAGATGCCTTAGAACAAATGAAGTCAGGTTACTTATAGTTGTTCATGGATAGGGACCTGTTATCACCAAACTTGTAGTTGCCCCTAGAGATGAATCCAAGATGGATGGCAGAAGGGATGGGCAACCAAAGAGGTGCAACCAAGATAGCCTCGACTCCCAATGGATGGTTGTCACGCCAATCGATGCAATCTTCACTTTATGTTATCTAGCCCAAGACAACAAAGGGGGAGACCCAGATCTACTCCCGACGGGAGAGATCAGACCAAGACACCAGATCAAATCAAATAAAGATGAAGTATGTAAGGTGTATGGTGAACCCTAGATCTATGGATGAAGTCACAAGATGAGTAATAGGTTGGATCAAGGGGTTTAAACAGTGTAGATTTGGTCCAACATGTTTATGTGAGTGACTTATGAGGTTTAGAACAAGATCAAGGATCAGGGTACTAGTCAATTGTGAGAAAATCCACTGCCTTGGGAACCGTGTCCAATGCAGGATAGTTAAGGTCCAAATTGGGGCTAACCAGTACCAAAGGTGAGCTTGATGAATGGATATGAAAATGTTCAAGTGTTCAAGCATGCAAGACAAAGACCAAACCCCAAGCTAACCCAACAATCCAAGAAAGTCGAATTGGCTTGGAGAAGATTAGTGCCTTGGGAAATGGGCCAAATGGAGTCGGATGTCCACCAAAATATAGATCAAGAATGTTGAGGTGCAAAGCTAGGTGGGTCTTGAAAGTTAGGATCATCCAATGGCTAGATCTCAGTAGATCTGAGATCAAAATGTATCACAAAGTGACCCAAGTGGGGCTCAACCCTCAAAATGAGGAATGGGGTCCACAAGGTGAAAATCACTGAAGTGACACACTAGGGGTAGGTTATAGAATGTGGAGATGAAGGATCAAGTGGGATCTCACCTATCCAAGTGCTAGATCCTAGCAAACTCACCCCTCCTAGGAAGTGCGACCTCCTTTGGAGAAGCTTCTTTGCCTTGGAAAAAGGGTCGGATGAAGGCCAATCCACACCAAACTATAGATCCGAATCGTCGTGGATACTATAGAGGTGGGTTTTAAATTTTATACCCAAAAGCCAAGTGGATCTTGCTAGATCTGAAAAATTGTAAAATGAGGGTTTTGAAATTATGAAGGTTTGAAGCATTTAGACAAGTGGATAGATCATGGAATGAGAAATTACCTTGAGATCATACCTGAGTGATGGAAGTAGATGCCTTGTTGTTGAGGAAGACTCCCACAGAGATCAGATGAGAAATTGTTGATTTTGCTTGCCGAAATGATGCCCTAGCCCACAAGTGCGACCTCCTCTTCCTGTCAACCAAGGAAAACGATTTCAATTAGTTGAGCAACAATGGAGGAAATACAAATGAAAAGCAAGTGATAACATGAAATAAAAGGTCCTGAGACAGTAATATTCCCTATTACCAACGAAGAGATCCAAAGAAGAAGTAGGGAGGGTCCTCCCCTACCAATACGTCCTCCTCAAACCAAATCGGCCTCCACCTGTAGATGACAAAAACATGGTACAAAAGATAGCAAAGCAAGATCTCCAAAAAACCAGTGCAAAGGAAGAATCAACAAACGAACTCCAAAAGCATTCACCACAACACAACAGATAGATGCAATAATAATTCTCTATTCCAATAATCCAGAGCCAAAAGTCCCCTTTACAATGAAAAGCTCTCTCCCTTAAATAGGATGGAGAGAGGCCATAATCCTAACCACTTTTTCAATGAGTGGCTAAGATTAAAAGGTCAAAAGATCTAATCAATGGTTGAGATGAGCTCAACAATACAATACATGGATCAATAATAAAATATAACAATATGTGGACAAACTCGCCCTAGGAGAGGGGATCCCACCAAATCATAATGATAAAATATAAGATCTAACTCATGGTGGATCCAAGGGGTAATTTCTAACACCCTTGGTCAATCCCCATGGCACAATATCCAAAAAAATCATGCTAGACACCAAATCGTGCCTCTCTAGGAAAGTCGTGAGCCTTGGGAGGCTCCAGAAATCATCAAAAAATACCATAAGTGATGGATTTGGGTCCCGATGAAGCTGAAACTGCTGGAAAAGGTGTGGAAGACATCCCACTCATCATCACAAATCATCCCATGCCATAACCTTTCCTCAGTAGCCCAAATCGAATTCCTCTGTAGCCATTTTTACCATTTCTGGACTGCCTCGGGAAGTGTGAAACTGCCCAAACTACCTCCTGGAGTGCATGGATCCAAAAAGTAAGATCACCAGGCTGTCTAGGAGGGGGGTAATATGGTAATAACAAGTGGATGGACCACCCCCTTCATCAATAGCGCTCTAGGTGAACCAATCATATCTCTACTCTGCTCTGACAGGGCCTCTGACAAGCCAAAACTGCACTAGGATAGCCAACTGAGGCTAAAAATCACCGTAACTACCCGGAACTGAAAACAGACTGTCTCATTGGACTCAGAAGGTCCAAATCCATCTAAAGTGTGTACTCATACACCATATAGACCTCTGCATGGTCAAAAATAAATGCTCATCATATCCGGCAGACCAAATAATAATAATCTGTAAAAATGTTGAAAAGCACAAATCATCATCATAAGCATAAAACCACTACATAAGTCCACCATGGTGACCTGTACCAAACCATCTATCATCTATCTGTATCATCTAAGGTCTGCCACCTCATGTCCTATGGTTGACTTTTGGTTCAAACTGGGTTTGACCAAGTCGACATGACCAAAATATAACTCAAACTGTCATCAAGCTGCTGCAAGGTGTCAAAGGTTAAAACATGCTTTACAATCCATTCAAATAGCAATTATAACAAAAAGTAATCATTACTGGCGATCTAAATCCAAATATAATAGGTCATTAATTATTATTTATTACTCAGACAAGACTTTCAAGGTCATACTCACTTCATAGTTGTGATCAATTTGTTAGTGAAGGGTGAAGGCTAAGAATAACATGGCTAGGTCAAAGGATGACTTACTGACTTAACACTGTGACACTTTGGAAATGGATAACGAAATACACACCATAGCATATAGTGGACAAACAACAACACGGGGAATGGCGGTGTCTCACAAATGGGTAAGTTGTTCAAAGAGTGTTTATTCACCTTGACAGATGCACACAATCCATAATACAAATGAGGCCAGCAATATTTTTGATATAGAGTTTAAGTTCCATTGCTTTTTGGGCCTAAAGTTTCCATAGCCTTTGATCTATGTGTGTTTATAAACACATTGCATAGATTTACATTTCATAAGGCTTCTTGCTACAGGTGTGTTTTTAAGACACTTGTTTACCTGAGCACTTCTAGGTGTGTCATAGACAGCTTGTTTACCTAGGTATTTACATTTCACAATAGATATAACATTTGATATTTCATAGCCACTTTCATTTGGCTTGCCTTTCATTGATGTGTGTTGAGAAACACATTGCATGAATGGGCTTTTCATACAAGATACAACATTTTATTTCCATACTTTGTATTCATGGCAACACTAAAAGTTTCAGGTTTAGCCAACAACATCTTTAGTGACTAGGGGGACTTCTCAAGGAAATCCAACTCACCAAAGGTAAGTTTTGTCACCAACTCAAAGCCGAGACACAATAAATAGGGAAGCTTATCCAATACAGAGGCTATAGTGAGGAAAGGTCCTCCATGCCACTAGTCAAGTAGTAAGTCAAGGTAGTGAACAAACTGGATAAGTCATGGATAGATGAAGATAGTGAATAATGAGACCAACACTAGCAAGCCAAAGTATGGTGGGAATGATCACCTCTATTCTCCCTAGGGAGGGTAAAACCAATGAGTATAGCCCAAGAACTTCTAAGTCTAAGTAGGGACAAATATGATATATATATATAGTACAACTAGGTCCACATATCTATATGATCGCCAGATCATGATACTAGTTGCTAAGACATGCTACGAGAATGGAAATAAAAGCAATATAACCACAACACCATAATATACCTGCTGAGTCATATACCTGAATGCTCATCATCTGAACCATCATCTGTCCTCTGAAACTGCTACTGTAACTCTGGGCACTACTTACTGCTCTGTGCAAATGGCTAAATAGCTACATCGGTCATCTCTTTGAGTGTCCTGAGACTCAGTCATGGCATGGGGAATAAAACTGTTGTCCATAAACTGATAGTGATCCATAGTAGATGCTCATCTCAGCATATCAAATGCAAGGGAACTAGCTGAATAGTGTACTGGAATCAAAAAAATAATGTATGGTAGCCTGGCTACTATATATGTGATAACGGGGCCTTTTCTTAAGTTCGTTGAAGACAAAGCAAGGAAGGTTTAGGAGCTTGGTTACCAACTGAGTTTGGCACACTTCACCATTGACAACAGCAGAGACTCCATTATCTTTGGAAGCCATGACACAAGGGCATGAGTGGTACTCATGGTTGGAGGGAGGAGCTTCTCATGACGATCTTGCACGAGGAGCATTCAGAATTGCAGGTGCCTAAGGAGAGATATGACACGAAGGGTTTGGAACAGGCACATGTTTTGCATTATGTGGATCACAAGCTACCTCAATGGGAGAGAGGCGTAGCCATGGAGGAGGTAGTTAAGCACTTTCTGTGGGGACCAGTCAGCTTGGGAGTATATGTATCCATGGATTGGGTGGACATGTATATGGCAGTTATGGAGTCACATGGGGATATAGACTCAACTTACATCAGTAGAATGTTGGAGGTAGTAGCACATACAGGATATCGAATGGCACAGGCGATGACAGTTGTATGCAGCAGTATATAGGAGGGTACACGAACACACGAGAGTGTACATTGGAGCTTCAAAGCATTTCCTCCAGGGAGATCTCCTGACAGAGTCATTGAACATACTGTTGATCTGAGGTTACCCAGGATTGGAGAGTGGATGGGTGATCCTCAGGATGCAGCATATCCCTTGTTGATCGATCTTCATCTGAGATATCACCAAAGGAGGGATAGGGAGCACGATATTCACAGGTCTGCTTCCAGATTTCATTATGACTTCTTGGTCATGCCCACACTAGCTACTTCACAGTCGCATATGCCTTGGCGGAGATACCTATTGTTTTTATACAGCAAGACTTGGGAGGTTCACCTCAGTCAGTTGGATGAGACTGGTGGCATTTTGGCCACAACAAAGGTCCTTCATTTGGACCATGAGATTGGTGCACAAGAGGAGATCCAGGGTGTATTGGATCGATTCACAATGATTGCATGTGACAAAGTAGGGGATGACATTATCCACCAAATTCTATGCATGTTTAATCTGTGAGTCCTCACTTAGGGAGAGGATCATGAGGGTTAGGTGTGGCTCACATTTGGCAGGGCATTCTCAATACTTGCACGAGTATGAGGTCCCGCAGGTGACAGAACTATATTCTAGGGAGGTGCTTAGACCCCATGGGTTACTTGAGCACATAAATGGTGATTGGGATAGCAGATCTCTCGATATAGTTTGGCAAGGGCCGAATAGATCAATAGGATTAGAGTCGATGCTTGGTACTTGGCCTCCACTAGAGTATTGCAATTCGGGGACTTGTCTCATTGGGACTCTGATGATTATCAGCATGGCACTACAGCAGTTCGTAGGAGTTGGATTTAGTGAACTCCCTGTTACGTGGTACCAGTACCATCGCACCTTCATACGTGCCCCCAGGGAGAGGGTCATTTTTTCTAACCAGGAGGGGTGTTATCCAGTTTTTCTGAGTGGGGGTTATGGTCAGGCCTTTTGGTCCTTCTCCTGGGAGTACTATGGCTTAGTGGCATTGTTGACTGCCTCATTAAAGGGCTTGAAGCCCTGAGGTTGGTGTTCGGGGCTCCTAGGGGCGAGTCACCGTGTCACATGACCCCTCACCTATTTCATCATTTTGGTGGCATTTTTCTCAACACTGAGGCTTTTGGCTCTCTTCCAGGTCACCACAAATACCCTCCTGGTCTCTCTCCATCATAGCGCCCTCTCTCCTTGGGCCTGTTCCAAGGATGACATCATCATCCACACCAAGCCTTATTGCCCCTTCTGGGGGGCCGTTGAGGGATTATCAGCACTATTGGGGTTAGATGGGGCATGACACCCCCCCTCCCCTGCCTACTCCAGCCTTCAGTTTGGAGTATTTTGCTCACTTTCAGTCATTTTAGTCACTTTTGGGTAAACTCTGGGGAAAATGCCCCAAGCTACCCACAGATTTGATTATTTTATATTATTTTATGTCATAATTTTAAATTGACATTTTAAGGCATGTAGGCCTGGTTATTTTTTAAAAAGTGAGTGTGAGATCATATAAATACAATCTCCTCACTTCATTTTTACACATAACTTATGGGATAAAATTCATTATGCTACTCTTTTACCCTAGAAGGGCCTTATGAAGTGATGCGCACCTCTTGGAGCGATGATTCTTTTTGCTCTTGGATGAAGTTGGATGGTTTATTTGTCTTGCTAATGCTTTGTGGATGCTCAAATGGTTTGAATAACTCATGCTCAAGTAAGTCTTTTACATTTTTAAGGTTTGCTTGATGAATGGTGGGTAAATTTTGCATCTTGAATGATTGAATGGTAGCCCTAGGGCTACATTCTCTTTGAATAGGGCTTTTGCCTACTATTATATCCTCACTGCATAGTAAAAACACTCCCAAGAGGAGGTTTTTACAAAGTTTGGCCTTGGAGTTCCAACTTTGCCATGATTTAGGCTCTTGCAACAAACCCTATAGGTTGTTTCAAGAAGCCTTAACCTAGTAGCAAGGAGAATTACCTCTAAGAGGAAGGCTAGTCACATTCCTCTAAGACTAGGGTTTGGGGTAACATCCATTAAAACCCTAAGTTGGTCAATCTTTTACCTAATTTCACTTGCATTTTCATGTGTAAATTTGCATTTTCATGGTAGAATTAGGTCTGCAATTTTATGACAAAAACCCTAAAAATCAAACAACAAAAAAAATTGGCCTCCCTAAAATTTCGGCCCTCCTCCCTATAATTCTGGCTTGCCATTTTAAGCCCTAAAAACCCTAGGGCGAAATTTTAGGAAGCCCTAAAAACATAAAAATATTAAAAATTCCTTAAAAAAACCCTATTTTGTAAATTTGTACTTATTAACCTAGCTTAGATTTTATTTTTTTTATAATTTAGGTCTGATTTTATCATTTTGTACATAAATCACCTTAAAAATAAAACTTCAAAACCCTAAAAATTAGCTGCAAACCCTAGCTGCAGCTCTCTTATATGCCCTAGCGACCTCCTCTTCCACCTCCTCCTTATCACCTTTCTCCCTTCCCTCCTTCCTTTTTCCTTATTCCCCTCCTTCCTCTTTCCCTTTTCTCTTTTCTTCCCTCCATCTCCTTCATCTTCCATCTCCCTCTCCTCACCTTCCTTCCTTCCCTTTCTACCCTAGGTCAGCCTAAAATAAATCCTCACTCTCCCTTTGGGAGGTCTCGCCCCCTTTCCCTTTGGCTGCCACAACCCTCGGTCTTGACCAGAAGGCCTCGTTTCCTCCATTTGGGGCCTCCCCAAGGCTTGGACCTTCCTTTTTTTAGACCTATTCCATCACTGCTGCAAGTTAGCATACTTTTGTGGACTGTCAACTTGACCTCATACCTTACAGCTGCACATACAAACGAATAAAAGGTTAAGTGTCAGTACAAATTGTGTGGCAATTGTAGTCAAGTACTGTGTGAATGAAAGTCTGAAATCTACTCTAAAAGAGGTCTGAAAATTGATTATACATACAGTGAAATGCTCTTACTTTAGTACAATGAAGTGAATAACATCATTTTTGTATTTTTGGTTTTCATCTATCTTAGCATAACTGCTATACTACTGTTAGTATTACCGACATAGTGCTGCTATACTTCTGATATATTTTCAGTTTGATGTATGAAGGTCAGGGTATAAACTAACTCAAAGTATAGGTGATATTGCTCATACTTATATTCCATTATTCTCGAGTTACATGACAGCCCTTATAAGTTGATACTACTAGTACTATCATACTGTTGTTACCATTCTTGTATGCATATTGCTATAACTCTGAACTGGTGCATGAAAGTGAGCAACGAAACTTGTTAAAGTGCATGTGATGTTGTCCTCTGGTTGTTACAAATAGACATTGGTAACGTTGACTTGCTAATATCTCATTATACAGACTTAAAACAAGCATTACTTGGCTGCCATAAAGGTGGTTAGATATTGTGATCACTTATATTTGCTAGGTGTTCATCACACTCAATCAGTTATCCATAATTGTTAGTGGTAATCATCCAATCTTATCATTGGCATTTACACTTACTTGGTAATCTATGTTCATTGAAAATTGCTATTGAAAACGACACTCATTGTTATGCTAAGTGATGATTGACTACCTTTACTCATACCTTGACATTTGCACCAGTGCTTGTATTGTTACCATTGAATGATTATTCACATAAATACATTGTTTTAAGGCATTGATCACTGACGTATTGTCTAGAAGGCATAGCTTCTAAGTATTATTGTAGATCACAGAAGAGATCTCCCCTTGGAGGTTCCGACTCTCTGAAGAAGTTGGAGAAGTGGCTAAGGTGACAGTGGTCAGTTCCTCTTGCATTTGTCTATCGGATACTAGCCATGCTAGTTCATCTGGTAACACTCCCTATCTAGTGGTGGGATCCAGGCAGTCATTCGAGCAATGTATTGTTTCAGATGGTAGAGATGATCGACAAAGTTTTGACAGTGATCGATCCGCTATATTTTTTGGATGCCAATGAAGGAGAGGTTGAGACTTCTTCTTTCCAGCAGGGCAGGCTATCTTTTCTGACATTCAGGATCGAGTATGACAATGGAGCCGATATGGATAAGACGGCCAATCTTTGTTTTCCAGAGGTTATTCTTGAGATGCTTAGGCTTGGAGGCATAGAGGAGTCGTCTTTTGAGGTGTTTGTGCAGCTTATGATTGCTTGGCTCTTCAGGGGCAGACAGATGGAGTCTTGTGTTAGCACTTGGCAGACCAACACAATGGGTAGTTGGTGTTTCACACCTTACAAGATAGTGTGGGATCTTGGTGACTTTACCATTTACGGGCAGATTCAAGATAGGTTCACATGGAGGCACTCGACGGACATTGTGTGGAGACGTATGGGTTAATGTGTGATTTGTCAGCAGAGCAAGTCAGGCCACACTCATTCAGCAGGGTTGATGCAATCATCAACCACTTCTTGGCAGGAGTGGGAGAGCATGTTGTTAGATTACATCACAGGTTTACCAAGGATGCAGATGCAACAAGACAATTGGATGGTTATGAGCAGAATGGCAGAGCGTTAGCATGCTGGTTTCTTTCTAAGACTAGATTGGGACCCTGGAATTTCCAATGGAGAATGCGTCACCTCTTCCCGTTTGGTTTGGGACCCTGACACCATTCTCAGTTTCAGTCCGATTTGTTCGATGGAGTATCAAGTTGTGGTGGCATTGCTTCAAGGCAAGCAATATTTGGTAAGGGAGGACTGTAATTTCCTTGTTTTTGGATTTCCTTGCTCGGCACGAGGAGATGGCCTCGGGGGTTTGCGCCTTATCCGAGGAGATTCATTAGTTATCAATGTCACCAACTCATAAAGTGACTATTGAAAAGGTCACTTTATTAAAAGAAGGTCATGAGCGTTGGATGGTATTGGGTGATCCATGGTATTTCCCATGGTATGGAGCTCCAGTGAAAGAATTAAAGGAAAAGCAACGCCTCACCTGGACATCATATATTCGGGATTTTATCTCTTGTGGATTAGCCTAGTGAACCAGGGTTTGGCAAAACCCTTCCATATTGGTTTAGTTTTGGTGGTGCAAGATCCACCCTAGCTAAACGAAGAGGGGAATCCAATAAGGGTTTCCACTTGAGCTTATTTGGTGATTATGTCTTCAATTTGTAAGTAGTATCTTGGCTTGGGCAATTTGTTAAGGAAGTCGAGATCATCATTGTGGCATAGTCGTGGAATCTGGAGGATTTCGTGGCCCTTAAGAGAGGTCGAATTTTAGAAGGAAGCCGTGGGTTTGAGGGCACACCAGCTGTAGAGGAAATTCCAACTTCATTCATCGTTCATTGTGCATCACGGGGTTCCCAGTTGTGCTTCAATTGGTATTTCATCTTCAGTTTTCAGTGTCTAGCAATTTGGTTGGAGATCTCCCTACGAAGGGCAAATATATCCCTTGAGGGTTGAATTCCATTGTGACGGCCAGACTGCAAGAAGGGGAGTCGAGCTTGATGTCAAGGTTGAGTTTGTTGTAGGGGTGGAACTCAATGTGGGAGTTGAATCCTTTCTGTTGAGGGAGGAACCGAAGTCAAAGGATGGACGATTCGTCTGTGGAGGTCGATCTCACGTGAGAAGGACGAAATTGCTGAGCCGCATTCATCCAGGGACGAGTTTCTTTCTCATTGGGTCGAATTCATAACGAATTGGGGGCGAAATTGAAAGGCATTGAGTTTCTTGTTTAGGGCAGCCGAATTCCATAAGAGACGAGGAGATCGTGCGTTCATTTCGTGGCTCTTAGGGACCGTTAGGGTTCAAGTAAGGGGTCGACCCCATCTCATGTGCTTCGCGGGTTGGAGAGAAGCCGACTCTCTCTAAGGAAGGCCGCGACTTTGTGGGAGAGCAACCACAGACTTGAGGAAGGGTCATGAGTGTTGAGTCACCATTTAGCAGGCCGCAAGGGTTCGAGGAAGAAGCCACCTGCATTGTGGAGAGACAGTCTTCTTATCTGAAGCATTTGGGAAGGCATCTTCGCATGGGACTAGACAACACAGCTTTGGGTACCTTTGGAGGCAACTTGAAAACACTCCCAAGTTTCTTCTTATTGTGGTGTCTTTAGTATGTTGTAGCTACTGTAGTAGCCTTATATTATTACTATTAAGTGTTCTTGGTAGCTTCCATAACAGCCAGTAGGTAATTGTGCTGTTATCATCACAGCTACTGTTATAATAAATGCCAATGTTGCGTATCCTATTTTCGTGCATTTTGATGATCGCCAAATGTTTGACAGAATGTGTTATTAGAATGCAAATCAATTGAAGAAAGTTATAAATCAATGTAATGTAAATTTTTTATGAACGCACATTGCACACAACCAACACATAACCAAATCAGAAATTTGCCTATACTTGCATTGGGGATATTACATTGGAGGAACCTGGACTAGCCCCTTAGCCTATTGATTGAATCCTTAATTGATGGTGGTCGACCCCTTTTAGCGATTATGGGGAAACACAATCATTCTGGATATCGCGCCTATTGTGGAGTTTTGGATATCAAGCAGATGTTGAGGAGACACGAGAGTAATATTGTAGATAATTAATCCTCATTTGCTGAGATTTTGGATTTGGTGAGTCAACAAAGGCAAGAAATCGTCCAATTGGAGGTAGAATGCACTATACTTCAGCAAATGGTGACAGACTTGGCAAGAAGCACATAGCCAATGGGCTCCGTAATGGAAAAAATCAAAGAATAGTTAGTCTAGCAAGGGAACGAGGATGTGGAGATGGAACCAACATAGGAAGAGAACAATCACATCCGAGAGACTCGAAATGAAGCTCACAATGGATGTTTAGTGTATTGGAAAAAAATTGTGTTGTTAGGCCAATTTATTAGTACTTACACATGCAAATTTCAATGTAATTCCTCATGAAAGAACAAAATTGTAGCCACAATAGCAAGCAATATCAATTTTGTTTAATTTCAAAAGGGGAGGCACTTGAAAAACCTTTTTTTTGTATTACTAAGCTTGATAGTGTGTCTGCAACATCGTTTTAATACAAATTTATCCGTTCCAGTAAAAGAAAAGTGTTTTTTTGGAAAATAACTCTAGGTATAGCAAATCTAAGGCGTCACCATTCTCTAGTTGGTACTTGGCTCGCTCCACACGAGGGATATACACAAGGCATTTAAAATATTTACAACACAAGGTCATTTTGACTCAACCCACATGGCATGACATTCATCCAAAATAATCACATCAAACCAATACATATATAATCTCATTATATATATCCCAAGGGTCACAACTAAGGCATTACAAAATTGCAAAGCAACAATAATTTACCAAAAGGAAATGGAGAAGAAAAGATTTGTTGGGCATTGAAAGGGTCACAAGTAAGGAACAAAGGTTGAAAGAGGCTGAGAGTTGGGGAAAAGAACCAAAAATTGTAGAGAAAAAACAAAAAGAAAATGAGAAGATAATAAACAAAACGCAGAAGAACAAGAATGCCAAAAACAACACAAAAATCATCCACCATAACAACAAACAGAGGGTTAAAAATGGCAGGGGGAACTTGGGAAGACAAGAAAGGAGATGAGCATATACAAAAGACTTCACGATGTGAGTGAGTGAACTTGATTCCACCATGACCCAACTTGCAAGCTTGTGACTAAGGACAGACTTTGCAAGATTAAGGTTTGGTAATGGTGGAAGTTGGCATGGAATGATTTTTTGAATTGTCAATGTCACCTATGTAATACTTACAAAAAATTTAGAACAACAAAAGTCTAATTTCAATGAATCCATGTTGTCTTAATTGATGCATGTGCCAATGGTATTTTGGGAACTAGGTTATTGAAACAAGATAGCAAAACATACACATGCATTTAAACAAGAGCATTGAACATATCGAGTGAATGGTTATGAAGCCAAGTTGTTACTCAGAAATATATTGAGCCTGATTCAATTGAGGACTGGATTAGGACTCCAAGGATGTCCATAGTGTATCAATTATGCAGAAGGCTATTGTGTTAGCCTTCCCCTTGATAGGAAATTGGTTAGAGTGGACCCCTAGGTAGGAAATGGGGAGGGGTACAAACTGCCTGAAAATCTGATCTTGACCCTCCATGAAAACAGTATCTTTTGCATAGGTTAGGTTTCCTTCATATGTCTTGCTACCTTACCTAAGCCATAAAATATATGGCAGCAAGAATTGAAGTCAACTACTATCTTGAACATTGGTGGAAGGTGCTGCTGCGCAAACTTGCATGTGAAGTTAAAGCCTGGAAGAACAACATTAGCCAATGAGCAATTAAGAGGGAGGCCATTGTCACCTCACCAACCCTCTTCTACACTTTAGGTTGGCTCTTCTCCAACACAAGAGGGACTTCCCTTAGGATTGATAAGGCTATGACAAGGAGATTCAAGGTGATATGAAGAGATGGCCTAGCAAAACAATGAGTTGTAGCAATGGAAAATGTAAGGTGATGGAGCACCAAGACTAATGCCTATCCAAGTTAGACAAAATGGAGTCAGTAAGCAATAATGTGGGTTGCAAGTGGGTGGTAAATGGGTTTAGTTATTATTGTTACAAACATGTAGAAAATTAAAGATGGTACAGATTTATATGGCTGAAAATAAATGAGAGAGGCCCCTTCCAAAGGTGACCTTGTGTGCACATGCAAATCAACAAGATGCGATCCTATCACTAGCTTAAAATCGACTTGCAATTGAAATGGCATTACAAAGAAGCATCAACTAGGAAGTAAAAACAACAAGAATTTTGTAAAGTATCACCTCGTCTAAAACTCTTATTCGAGAGACATGACTGCCACGTGCTCCAAACCCTTATTGTAGTAGAATTTGAATAGTATTCCAACATAAACCAAAAAGATATGAAAAGATGGACAACCACACATAAGAAACCCTTAAGTTTTCGTTAACCTTCCAAAGATATTGAATAGGGCTCAAGAGAGTTTTCCCACAAATCCAACCATCTTTTACAATGAAGAGCTCCCTCTTCTTATAGCAATACAACCCAACTGCTATATTCCCGTGGGAGAGTGCATCCTAGCCAAGTGTAGAAGAGGGAGGCCACATGTATGAAAAAGGGATAAGCATGCAAGAGAAGTGCCACACATGTGAGAAAGATACATGTGTCAAGCTCACATGCATGGAAGAGGTGCACCCAAGTAGAGGAGATGCCACACATGGGAGTAGGTAGGTCCTTGATTCTAGGGCTCATGTCCCACATAAGTAAAGTGCCCACCTTTATTTTAAGAGATGTGCCCGCCTCACACCTAGGGAAATGCACCCACCATTATTCTATGGATCATGCCACCCAATGAAGTGTAGCCACCTTTATTTTAGGAGAGTATCACCTTCAGAAGTGCACCCACCTTTATTTTAGGGATTGTGTTTGCCAAATGAACTCAAGTGGAGTGCACCCACCATTTTTTATGGAGGGGCGCTCCACTTCATACCTCAAAGGTTTATGACAAATAAAAGTTCATTTTATGCAACAAAAAATATTACATGATTACCACGGTGGTGTCCTCCCTTTGAAAAGCATTATTTATGAACATCACTTTGACCACATGCCAAAATGCAAAAAATATATCTCGATAGACTTGCTCCAGGAGATTCTAATCCATGTGCAACTAATCACATTGTGTTGAGATCCAAAATCTAAATGAAGCCTTCACAATCATCTACTTCAAAAATATCTACAACTAGATTACCCTCATACAATGAGGAGTAACAATTGGCTCCAACTTGGGAAAATGTACTCTTTGAAGAAGAGTGCATGAGAATCTTAGAATCTCTCGATTGTACCTATGAAGAAGACCTCGAGAGAAAGCAAGAAAACCATGTGGCAGGATGCATACACATCCCTAAACACCACATACAATGTCCTATAGTTCAATACATCAAAATATACCAAAATTGGTTTTACATGAAAGGGCATAAGCCAGCAATGCCAAAAATAACATGAAATGAAATCTAATGCTCATGCTGTTGAGCTTATTCCTCCCATCTGGTGCTCTCAAATAGCTTATTCATCCTACCCCACTATAGCAAAAGAAAATGATACTAGGTAAAATCATACAAGCAATGCAACCCCTTGATGAGCTCATCAAGACCATGAAACTTCCCCTTGTGCTTGGTCACATGCCAAAACAATGACACATTAATCATCAAGAAAAAATACATTAGGATTTACATTACTCTCTGGCTAAACTCTGAAATAGAATCATGCACATGAGAGAGAATAGAAAGTCATGCCAAGGTTGACATGTACTGCTGCAAACTTCTCCTACCCAATGGTTGATGCGGCTAATGTAATCACCATCAACTTCAAAACATCAAGCAAGCCCTCATAAAGCAAAGGTTTAGACAACTCCACAACTCTGTCCCAACTGCATTTTGTTAAAATTATACATGAAGCATAAGGAAGTGCATCAGATCTGAAAATGGAAATCATTGTAGAAGGCCTTATGTCCTTGGTTAAGAAGCTGGAAATCCCTACAATATAGCCAAACTTGAACATTCTGCTGTCTAGGATATGTGGCAGCCCCAAAAATATCATTTCCTACTAGGTTTTCAGTCATAAGAAAAGTGAAGCTTGGGGATATCAATGGCTAAAAAAAATCTAAAATTAAATGGCCATGAAAAACCCCTTTATTCACCAATAAATTAGTCCCATCAGCAAAATAACATGGTTGTTCATGCATCATGAGGCAATTTTCAAGAACGTTTATTGTATTATGTTGTCCAAGAAACCCAAAATATGCACTCTTGGTCCTAGAATCCACATCATAAGTATCATATATAGAATCCCCCTCAAAACAGAAACACTTTCTATCCCATCTAAGTGTTTTAATATGGAGAAGAGCATCGATATTTTCAATCTCACGGTTGTCATACTCTTTAAATGAGGAGACCAAATCCAAGGGTTTATCTACAAATTCATCTCTTTCCAAATCATCAAATGATACATAACAAAATTCAGAACTTTGAAGAGCACTTCAACTTACCAAACCCTTCCCATCTTGAGTGGATGAAATCGATGCTTGTGTGCGTTCAACAGTGTCATCCTCATGATGTGATTCTTCTATGAGGAAGGAGGTAGATGCCTCATCAACAATTCCTCCACAATGGTCTAGCACAAGGTCCTCAAAAATCTTCTCATAATTGCCTTCTCCATAGTGAGGAACCCAATGCTCAAGAAATACTGACAAAATCTACAAATTAAGATATTCCCTTTGCACCAAGATTTCCATTCCATTCTAATCACCCATCTTCTAAGATTAATGCAAATGTCATCATCACATCCCCATGAACACCACAAAGATCTACCACAACTTTCATGAAGGATGCAACATACAATATAGTTGAATCAATGCACCCATGAAATAACCCAATATGGATCATAACCCTCATTTGGAAATCCTGGATGCCTGAGAAATCGAATGGAGCATAAAAATCAACAAACCATGGATCCATGCCATGATTCTTCACTTCTTAATCTTCAATATAAAATCTGAAAATGCATGTTCATCGTACCTCATCAATATAGTGGAGTCACCAAGTTGAGCCTTCAAGTGCTTTCAAAATGTTGAATGTTTCACCTCTACAAACAGCAAGTCTTCAAAATTTGCAAGGAAAAGGGCTTCTTGAACAAAACCTTGCTCCAAAGAAATGCAATTAGTTGAACTACCTAAACATTGTAAGTAGCCCCATCTTATCAAGCAAATATTCACTATGAGTCCATTAGGTTCAAGAACCTCCTTATTTAAAAATGAAGTCTTGAAAAGTTCTCCTTTATAGACCTGAGAGAGAGAGAGAAAAGTGCCAACTTCGTTCCAAAAATTCTGCAGTTTGCTACATATTGTTGCAAAACAAAAACCGAAGAGTGTTTGGCCTTGAAGGAAGATTTAAACCTTGCCAAACCCTAGAAAAATCGATGATCCAGAAACCCTAGTTCTGTGATCATAAAGAAACCTTAAGCAATGCCACTAAACAAAAATCTTCAAAGTAGCAACTAAAGCGAGCCCTTGAAAAAGTGTTAAAACCCTAGGAAACCCTAAAAAGCAATGATCCAAAAATCCTAGTTCTGCAGCACTTAGGTAATGCCACTAGCCAAAAGTCTTTGGATCAATTACTGAAGTAGGAAGAAAAAACTACTGTGTTACCAGATCCACCACCCCAGTGTCTAGGATCCGCGGATCCGATACGTATCCTGATCGGATCCGCCTAGGATCCATCATGGAAACGTATCCCCTACAAAAGGAAACGTACCCTGGTCCTATGAAACGGATCCTGTGAAAAATCAAACATTTCCTGAAATTTTCAAATGGATCTTGAAACTTCCAGTGCTTCTATGACCCATTGATCCCCCAAAAAAAATTGTTTTTTAATGAATTCTGATATATCAATATCAAGTTCTGCTCCCAATGTTTTTATTTGATTTATCTTTATGGTCAAGGTCTGCTCTCAAGGGCTGATCTATCTTTACATGCTCTGTTGTTGTTGCTCACTTCACCTACACTGTTATGTAGTCTTGCCATAGTCTTCAAGAAAACCACTTTATTCCCTACTGATAGGGACATGTGGATGTGGCTCACAAAAACACTATTATGACCTGCTTCAAGTTCATGCTGAAATGGTTTTTAAAATGATCAATATCAATCATGGTTACAACTCATCAAATTATCAGTTATGGTACATGAACTCTCTTTTGTGGCAATAACTTATAGTTCTACTCTTGAGTTTCATGAATAGTTTGAGTCTTCACTCTATATTTTTATTTATTATATAAATATTTTTATATTTTTTTGTACATGCCGTTTCCTTGCCGTATCCGGATCCTGGGTTTTAAAAAATCTGGCGAATCCATATCCGGATCCGGATCTGTATCCGAATCCGTATCCGTATCCTGGTAACTTAGAAAAACTATTTGAAACCCTAGATCTGCAATCACAAAGACACAAATGATACCACCAGCCAAATAACCTCAAACCAATTGCTGAAATTGAATAAAAATAGATGATCTGAAACCTTGGTTCCACACTCGCAAAAAACTTAGTGAAACCACCAACATATAAGCCGAAAATCAACAAACCCCAAAAATGAGACCCTCCACAAAAACAAATGCCCTTCCTTCCACTCAAAATAGATCTCACATCAGAAAAATCTTACAGAAAGCACCTGGAATAAACCAACATGGAAATCCTTGTGCTCAGCACTCCATTCCTACATGAACATGCAAAAGATCTCCAAAAATAAGCACACTAGTGATCCAAAATGGATCTGAATAAATGAATGGTTGTAAGACTCCGTACCTGCAAGTGTAATTCAGCAATTAATGAAGGTTAGATAAAGACATAAAATACAATGCAAGTTTTTATTGTAAAAAAGAAAACAATGGAGAGAAAATAAAAGAATTAAATAACGGAAAATAAAACCAGGAGAGAAAAAAGAGGAATGGAAAATGAAAGGTCAGTCTCCTATATCTTCTTGTAACTTGACTCTCAAAGGGATTTTTGTTTGTTCACTGTCCAAAGAGAAAAGGGTGCATAAAGAGCCACGAGTTGCATTGTAACCAAATAGTGTCGAAATAGAGAACTAAGCAACCATTTGAATGTTGATTTCCCATTTGAATTTCTAGTGTAAAATCTGTGTTCATTGTCATTGTTCAGTGTGTCTATTGTTGTGGATTTCATGTGTATGAATGCATAGATCAAACTTCAACTCCATTTGTTGTTCCTAGTGTGAAATATGATAGGTTCTACAAAATAAAAATAGATTCATTGTCTCTATGGTTCAATGGATTCCTGGACATGTGAAAGCAATGGTTATGTATGTTGGTTTGAAAGAATCAAATTTTGTTGGATTTCCCCACTACAATGAAACCCCACAATCAAGAAATCCAAGCCATCCATTTTTCTACTTTAGACAGTGAGATCAATGGCTGTTATGTGTTTGTTATCGCATTTACTCACCTAGTTTCTAATCTAGGTTCCCTTGTAATCAGTCATTCAAGATTCACTCCACCTCTCAGATAGTTGGGAAATTAGTTGATCATACACATCACTGTTGGGAGTGTACAGCATTGGTAAGGTCGTTGACATTCACTATCGGGTTTTCTTTTGCCTAGAAGTTTGGCATTCCCCTCTATACAATCTCACTAGGCTTGTGTGAGATCATACACCCTTGATAGCGCTGCCTCCATTTCTTTGAGGTCGTTTGCTTGTGGGCTAGGCATGGTATGGTTGCCATGCAAAGAAATCAATGGTGGGAGACTTAGAATAGTTGGCAATTATTTCCCAATTTTCACTATGTTTCTAATTTTGGAGCTGGAAGTTGGCATGGTATTTCTCCCTTGACCGTTGGTATCCCCGGGGATGGAATCGTTGGGAATTCCCTTGCTAGGTTGACTTAGACCACAGGCCACGACCTTCTATTTGCATCATATTACATCATGAATTCAGAGGCGTTGAGATACTGCCCTGTACACCCTCCAGCCAGCAGCGAATAATATGGAACTGCAGCACGTTGACAGATTTGTGGAAAAGGATCCATTATGGCTTGAGAAGAGAAGATGATGTGCTCACCTTGCTAGGAATGGTTACAATGCTAAGGAATTGATTTGGCATGGACATCAATCACTAATACATGTCCAATAAACTTGTTTCCATATGCGCTACTTTTGATGCATAGGTATTACTAGGAGATTTTCCTATAATCAAACTTTTTGTTGGCTGCTTGAATGCATATAATTGCCAGAGAGTATTCAGTTGGGCATATGTTTCTATTCAACTATTAGACAATGCAGAATGAACAAGAATCTAATTGTTTGTTGACCCGTGGTCTTGCCGCATAGAGCAGAGTTACTATTACATTATTTGAGAGCTAATTTGTTGTTGTATTGGGCATCATGGGAACAGTTATAGACAACCACATAAAGTGCATGAATATTGTTGGAAGAACCAAGCATTTGGCATTTGATATTGAACAGCGTTGCAGAGTAGTTTGTACTCAACTGCGTCAAGAACAAAGGCCTTGTAGCCATTCAAAAGACAGAGATCTCTACCTCAGAGAAATAAAGATCGGGTTTTGAATCCACTAGGTATCCGTGTCAATGAAGCAAGTGGGAAATAAGTCCCTTGTTTACAAATCAATAAGCCAAGCTCAAATAGTTTCAATAAGGCACCCTTCTCTAGCCAACAATAACCTCATGAATAACAACAACAAAAACTCCTAAAGTTAAGCACCCTTTTGCATGCAAAGTCTACTCACATAAACACCAATACAAGCAATGCAAAAAGCACTCTGACCAACAACAAAATTGAGTAAGGGAGTCTCACACCCTCTTTGATACCATGTTGAGATTCTCAAGAGAGGATTGAAAGAAACCAACCAACAAACTCACTCTCCAATAAAGGTAACATAAAACAACACTAATGCACTAGAGAGAAAAACATAACCATAGAGCACTAGTGCGCTAGAGAGAAAAGCATAACCATCCATAACAGTGTGCTGCAAAGAAATAGAACCCATGTACAAAAATCATTATAGTTTATGGTGCCCAGAAACTAAATTATTTTTATAAAGAAAGAAAAAATGATCAAAGGATACAAATAATACCAATAAGAGTTGGTGTATATATACACAATTTAAAGGATATGGTACTTTCTTCAATAGGTGTTATGAGCCAATTTTTTCTTAGTCAAGCTTAACCAAACCCAAATATAATAATGAGGTTGGCCTTAACTGAACCCAAATATAATGATGAGCTCAACCTTAGCCAAAGTGAAGCTTACACCATTCTCATCATAGTTGATTTAAGCCATGTGAAAGGAAATGGAAGTGTTCACAAGGTATCAAACTTATTAGATCATCACAATGATTGAAACTTCTAATGCTACTAATAAGAAATTTCCACAAAAACATAATCTCTGAAAGCAATGACACTAAATTTACACAAAAACAAACAAATGGATATAACTAGCCCATCAAAGATTTTAAAAGATACGCACAGATCTTAAATGTTAATTTTTAGAACACAGATCTGATTTAATGTCTCAAATAATTTACTTGCAATTATTAACAGAAAATACATTGAATTCACAACAAATCACACAGCAGAATAACTCAAGAAATCATCACACATTTGACACTCAAATTTACCCTGGAAAACCCCAACTGGAGAAAAACCAGCAAACAATTTGATTTTACTAACTAGAAAAAGGCTCCCGTCCTAGAATAATAATGGCCAACTGAGGAATACAATGACAAAATACTAGCTTTCAAACCTCGAGATCAATCCTTTGATCTTGTTGGTTACTAGCCCTCAGCTGCCCCTTGCTCCTTTCCTCTGACCCTGTCCCTACACCTGCACATGTGGCTGAAAGTCCTTCTCCAACCACTTCAATGAGATCCCACTCACTTTGTGTGACCTGTGTCACCTCCTCTCACCCAGGTTGACTTTTATAACATTACAATATGCAAATACCTAGGGCCAATACCATGGACTATCAAATACTAAGTTGCACGAAACGGGGACGCATTGGAAACATGACCCATAAAAATTTTGGAAACTGGGAAAAGTGATATATATATATATATGAGCAAGGACATTTAAAAAAATGAATATGAAACATAAATCATAAATCATATATGTCAGCGAATCATTGCCTGTATTGGGATCCTATTCATCAATAGCACCCTATGCCTCCCTCCTCAACACTCTAGCCCTTGCCTCTAACTTGAATCTCAAAGTTGATCCTCCAAGGACATTAGTCAATGACTCAACACCCTACAATTTTGATGAAACTTCCTAATAAAATTGTTAAAATAAGGTAGAAAAAGCTTCCCATGCTTAATAAGTGATTTTGCTTAAGCGAAGAGTACATTTTTATTAAGGTCATGACAAAGGAATTCAACAATCAACACCACCAACATCAAGGTACATACAGGGGTTGATGTGCTTGATTAAATGCCAATCCCATACCCTCATACATGATAGAAACTGATGGAAACTTTGCAATCCTGAAATCCTGAAAACTCTAAAGTCTGCTGAATTTTGAATGGAATCTAAAATTCTACTTTTTGCATACGAAGTCCAATGAGGTTGGAACCAATCTCAAACATCCTGAAACAATTAATGGTAATGTTGAAAATTTAAGTAAAAGGGTAGAAAATGAAATATAAGGAGAATGTCACTTTTACTAATATTTCCTTTTAATACTACCAAATACTACTGAATAGGGAAATATTTTTCACCAGCCAGACAAAAGAAAATTTGGAAACGCGACCTTACAGACCACATCTGTATTATAAACATGTTTTTGTACGGAGGGGACGCATTTCCATCTCGGGAAACACGCCCGTCGATACGAAAACGTGTTTCCATGCCATACGGTACGCATTTCCACCAGGAAACGGCCTAGGGACGTGGGGGGAGTGGCGTTTCCTGCAACATTGGTCAAATACCATGGGCCCTCTACTTTACATAAAGTAATAACAAAAGTACATTCACTTTAATATTTCACTTTATTAAATTGAAACTACTAAGCTTGAAAGGTCTCTTGGACAACTCCTGCATGCCAAACACTTGGCCTATGCAAAAGTACCTATCTAATGCTACAAAAATCAACACTCCCTCTTAGCGAGGAAGGTACTTCTCCGAGAGCCACCTATAACTGGTTCTCCCTCTGACCTTGGCACACGGTTGCTCACATCATCCTACACTCTGGCATTTCTCCAACCCTGCTAGTTAGTTGCTCCCTGTTTACTGGAAGACACATAATCAATGATTCTACATGTTGTACACATCAGTGCCAAAAAAATTGAAAACTTCATCAAAGGTTTGCTCTCCCTCACGATGCTCCTAGGAGTTGTCTACTACTCATGTGCATCCATCAATGTCATCTCGTACCAACTAAGTCTCTTGTCAGAACTGGAAGAGGCCAACTCCCTCTTCTCCTTTGAAGGTTTACTCCCCATACTGGAAATTTGTGAACTCTGCTCACCCTTCAAAATCCTCTGATCCTTGACCTATGTCAATGACATTGATCCATGATCCAAGATACCCTTGGATCCAATTATAGGCTTGCCCTGTAACCTATAAACTTTGCCCTCTCTAACACCAAGAACTCATATAGAGTCTATGCCAAATCCCATCAATCTAATGAGAACTCGTCCACTCTGAAAAGAGATGGTGTATCCACAGACATCCAACACCGATACTAAGGCCAAGTTCATCCTAAGCTCTAGTACATACAACACATCTGTCACCTCCAAAGATCCTCTTGACTCTAGCTGAAACCTGACTATTACAACTCCCTTCACAACACACTTGGCATGAGTGCCAATATCCACATGCAAATTTGGGTTTGTCCCTATCAACCTGGTGAACAACTCACGTGTCCTCGTCACGTGACAAGAAGCCCCACTATCCACAAACTAGGCACTACTGAAAACTGTGCCAAAAATACAAGAGACTAACAAGAACTCCTTCTCAAACTTCTCAGAAAACTCTTTCTCTTGAGCTTCTGTTGTAGCTACTACCTACTGAGACTTGCTTTTATCTTTCTTTCATTTTGGACACTGTGAAGCATATTGGACACACTTGTGGCACGCAAAGCACTTGACTTTGCTCCCTGTGAAGTTGACCTGGTATTGTTCTTGTTTCTCTTTGCCTAACTAGCAAGAACAACATTCTCTTATTCCCCATCCTTCCATTGGCCTCTAGATAGAGACTCCTCCTGAATCTCCTCTTGGGTGAAGTCATCCCATAACCTCTCCTAATCAAGGAGATTCTCTCATGCAACAATCCCTTTGACGAAGCGTTCCTATGGCTTAGTGAAGCCATTCAAGGCAATCCTCGCCAATTCCATATCTTTCATAATCTACCCAACTGCTGCCAACTTATCACGAATGTGTGTGATCCTGGTGAATTAAGAAGCTACATTATCAATTTTGGATATCTTGGTGCTTCTGAGCTCCTCCTGCAACAAGGAGATTCTCTCATGCAACAATCCCTTTGACAAAGCGTTCCTATGGCTTAGTGAAGCCATTCAAGGCAATCCTCGCCAATTCCATATCTTTCATAATCTACCCAACTGCTGCCAACTTATCACGAATGTGTGTGATCCTGGTGAATTAAGAAGCTACATTATCAATTTTAGACATCTTGGTGCTTCCTAGCTCCTCCTGCAACACCATCTTCCTTTTTTATTTTTACTCTTATATAAACTTGTCACAACATCCCACATCACCTTGGTTGACATCTTCTCAACTATGTGAAGGATCAAATGATCCTTCATCGCGTCCAAGATAATCCTCCTGGCCTTCACATCTTTTAGGTTGTGAGCTGCCAAGTCCTTTGGATCTGTCGACATAGTCACGGATGTGTTCGTTAACTCCCACAACCCGTTCTCCATGAGAACCAACTTGACTTACACTTTCCAAGGGCTATATTTGGAGGCACCCTCCAACCTAAATTCCTAATGAATGCTTGCAGCAACCATTTTTAACTATTGTTGTACCTGCCCATTGCTTGAATCTTCAACTTACTATTGCCCAAAGTCTTCTTAGGCTGCCCAACTTCTCTGGGCAACTGCTCAAAGTCTTTCTACACGACATTTTCAGGGCTATCCAACCCTGTTTTGAACTGCCTGATGGCTACCTTGGGTTTCTACCCTACTAGGCGACTGCTTGACTGCCCAACAATCTTTTGCCTGCCCGCGACTTGCTGGCAACTTTGCTAAGATGGAGATTATGCTATCCACTGGCCTATTTCTCCTGCTACCAATGACTTCTTGCAACTAACAGCTACCACACCGACAATTGTTATTCCTCCCAATCGCCCCTTCTTACCCGTTGTTAGTGGCTCAACGCTTGTGCCTTCCCATGCGGCCACTCTCCCATCAGTTGCACTTGTGGCATGTGTTACACCGCCAATAGCCACCATCGCCATCACCTGCTCCATTCATGTCTACCACATTACATCTCGACGGTTGCAACCACCGCCTTAGTCGCCTTTGAGCTTGTGGATCCTTCCTCATTCGAGCCTACCGTGCAAGCTTCCTGCTATGGGCTAGCTCTCTATCAAGCTCCCGCCTACCAACCCACGCTGCTCCCTGCATTCACATTTTACAAGCCCATACTTTCAATGCTGTTACTACTCTCGTGTACGCCGACAGTTCATGGCTCTAACCTTGGCCTCTACCTCAACTCCCACAACTCGAGTCAGGATTTCTCTATCAGTTGCCTCCATGTTGACTTTAACTTCGCACAACCAACTCTCCATGCAACAGCTCCTTACTAAGTCCGTAACACACATCCCAACCGTTGGTCGCTCCACAACCCAACAACGTTTGTTGCTGCCCAGCCCACACACTCCACATCTCCTGTTGGGCTCGACTCTACCCCCTGCCACACACAAACCTTCACATGGTTGCAATCATACGACCCATACAATCTCTTGCTTTTCTTAAATTCTTCTTAAACCATGTTGTCAAAGTGATCTCCTGCTCAAAGAAACCTCAACTCCGATACCATGTTGATTTTTAGAACCCAAATCGGATTTAATGTCTCAAACCATTTACTTGCAATTATTAACAAAAAATACATTGAATTCGCAACAATTCATGAACAAAATAACTTGGGAAATCATCACACATTTGACACTCAAATTTACTCTGGAATACCCCAACTAGGGAAAAACTAGCAAACAATTTCATTTTGTTAACTATAAAATCTTGAACTCCCATACTGGGATAATGGCCCATTGAGGAATACATTGAAAAAATGCTAGCTTTCAAACCTCAAGATCAATCCTTCAATCTTGATGGCTACTAGCCCTCGACTGCCCCTTTCTCTTTTCCTCTAACCCTACCCCGATACCTACACACATGGCTAAAAGTGCTCCAACCACTTCAATGAGATCCCCCTCACCCTGTGTGACTTGTGTGTCACCTCCCCTCACCTATAGAGACTTTTATAACATTATAAGATGCAAATACCTAAGGCCAATATCATGGATTTCCAAATACCATGGGCCCTCTACTTTACATAAAGTAATAACAAAAATACATTCACTTTATTAAAGTGAAACTCCAATCTAAAAGGTCTCTTGGACGACTCCTAAGTTAACTTTTGGGCATTGATGGAAATGATGAGAGCAAATGAAGATTTCAATAAACCTGTGCAAGATAACAATACGAACAAAATCTAAACACAACAAATAACAATGGCACATACATGGTACACAGATTTACCCAAGAAACCATTAACCTAGAACACCAACCTAACTAAGAGTCACTCCTCTCTTTCTCATTGTTTGAGCATCTGCAAATTGCTCCTCGCTATAGCTCACATTCCATAGCATCACCACCATTCATAGAGGTCTATATCCATTGTTATCACATTGCCACCACTTGATATAGTGCTTTGCCACCATTCATTCCTTCTTTTTGATTAGCAGCTCCTTGTTGGTATGTTCTCTACCTCCTCAACAACTACAACTTGTGCCATGGCACCCTTATTTCCATCATCATTGCTTTGCAACCCTCCATCGATGCTCAATCTTTATGACATTTCCATCATGCAATGTTGACCTCTCAGACATGCACTCTTAAGGATCCATAAGCACAGGGGCAATGAGGGGCAATGAATTCAACACCTAATCGACTACACACCACTGGTGACACTCAACGATACAGCAAATCCCTCAATAGAGGATATTTCATGACCAGATCTAGGCACAAAAGCAACTTCATTACAAGCAACCAACAAAGTGGAGTCACCATGTATTACACTGGTGAAATTCCACTACAACCATGAAATAGGTCTACACTCAATACAAATCCAGGCATATGCTTGTAGATCCAATCATTCAAACAACAAATTCACAAATCCATGTTTTTTCATAAGTTATGGGTCGATTTGTTTTCTTTAAACACATGCTTCTCGAGCAATAAGACCTTGCCATGCTATACCTCCAATTTTCTCCGCATCAAACCACTCTCACTGGAGTCCAAGTCTACTCAACTTTGATACCAAATGCAAGGAAGCAGAGGTACAGAATACACTTCCTACACTAATCAATGAGAGAAGAATGTGTAGAAATTTTAAACAAAGCAGTGGCAAAAAAATGAAAGAAACAACAAAACATTAAACAACACAATTTCCTAGTATAAACCCTTCAGAGAAAAACCCCACTCCAAAGCAAGCTCAACTTGTTATTTAGCAATAAACAGTTACAATACACTTTCAGAGATGTGCTCTTAACAAGAGTAATCTGCAACAAGCTCCTTCTTACTTGGATCTTCAGACCATATACAGATACACTATGCACTCCAGGACTACATTGGCTACCCAAGCCTTAGGAATTGGCATATTAGCCTCCAATTCTAGAGACTCGAGCAAGAGGGAGCTCACTACAAATTACTCTTGTTAAGAGCACAACTCTGGAAAAGTTTTGTAAACACTATTCCTTGTTGAAGAACACATTGAGCTTGCTTTGGAGTGTGGGAACTTTATCCTATAAGGGTTATTCCCAAAAAAGGTGTTGTTTAATGGTTTGTTGATTCTTTCATTTGTTTGCAACTATTATGTTTAAAGTTTCTGCACATCCTTCTCTAATTGATTAGTGTAGGAAGCATATTCCATACCTCTGCTTCTTACACTAAACATATGGAAATAAATGGCCCATCCAGAGATTTGAAAGAGATACACACAAAGATCTTAAAGCCAAGACACAAATATTAAAACACTTCCACCAAATCAATTTCTACAAATAATGAAATTAAATTTACACAACACAAACCAGTACTTGCCTGGTCAATGAAAGCAAAGTGTTCTTAATGCCCCACCAGCTTTCGGTTCCCCCAAGAGACGTTTACACCTATACATGCAGGCCTCTAAATGAAGCCACTTGTTGCAAATATGGCCAATAACAAGTCTTGGGCAACTTTCACAAAATAAATACCAATCAATTGCAACTGCCTAGCCAAAGAGTGCTTTTGTAACTGTTTGACGCTTCTACCACATTGTAATATCTCACGTAGTGTCCACTCACACCATTTTAGGCCATTTAATTTTCTTTCCTATTAAATACAATCTAAATCCATATACCTTGTCCATACAATTGAACTGTAGATATAAAAATAGCACCAATTAGATCAAACAAGCAAAAATTAATCTAATTCAATGTTCACAAAAAACTAAACAAGACAAATCTGCATAATAAATAAAAAACCACTGAACAATTTGCAAAATTTTATAAACCACTTGTACTGAATGACTACAAAGCCCAACAGCTTTGTAGGAAAAAATCACCAAAGCTAAAATAATTTCACCAACAAAAATAGGACAATTTATGGATAATAATAAAACCCAAAATTTGTGATGAGCACGATTCTGAAACAGTCAAGAAACTTTATCATGTACAATATAGTAGAATCACTAAAAAGTAAACCAATTCCAAAAGCATAACCTACTAAAATATTAAACCTAAAGGGAAAAACCACAAAATCAAGTGTAAACAATGCTTGGATGGAATACTTCATTGATGAAATTTAGCTCAAAAACTCAACTAAATTGGACATTCTGGCCAAAGAACACAGACCAAAACGGTGAAAGAACAAAGATTAAAAACCACCAACCAACTCTGAAACAGATGTCCAGGAAATGGTCAGCATTCATCCCTGGCAGACAAAAAAGCAGGGCATTATGAGATGGCTCCATCAAGCACCATTTCTCAACATCATTACTACCACAAGAAACCTCCAAAATGCAGCAATAGGCTTCAATCATAAATGCATTTTTTATAACAGCAGGTCCATGTCAATCTATTAAATAGCTTCTAGCATGCCAGAGATTACCAGAATGGACACCCCAAGGATGGACAACTACTAAAAGTTTTTCCCTAAGGGCAGTTTGCTTCTAGCACATTGTGTAGAGCACCAACTTGCTTTAGATGTATGAACACACTCAGGCCTTTAATATCTATAAGCATAATCAATCTGAAAAGTGAGTGCACAATACTTCATTTGTGTGCACACTGTTGGTTTTGCCTTGGCTGGGTGTTTGAGCACTAGGAAATAGCATCTACTTCACCAAAGCTAATCTTGCGATTCCTATGCACACCAATCAAAAATATACTTTGCATCTAAAGTTATTGTGGCTTTTAAGTATTCTGTGGAGCTGTGGCTCAAGAGAAACAATTGCTTTAGCTGCATGAGCACAGTTGGGCCCTTTTCAACATCTAAGCATAATCAAATTGAAGAGAGTTTGTTGCTTGCAACTTCAAATCAATGAAAAAGGTCATACTGATTTATGTGCACATTGAAGGTTTTGACTTACCTTGGTGCCTAAGTACTAGGACAAAGATTCTACACCATAGCTAATCTTGCTACTCCTTTTGGGACCACTAGAAAGGTCATCTGCATCTAAATCTATTATGGATTTGAAGTGTTCTATGGGGCCATGGCTCAACTTCAGGCTCTGTAACTAGTATTTCATTCCAATGTACTTAGCCACCTGTTTATTGCTGTCAATCAAGTTTGTTCCATTAGATGATGCCCCATATTTTGTGAAAAAATGGGTTGGCTAGCTTGTTGGTTTACTTTCAATATCATGCCTCTCCTCCACATGGCATACTGTGTTTAACAAGTTCATTTGCAGCATACTTTGCTAGTGCCAATCTCTACACTTGCAACTTACAAGTTTTTTCAATTTCAAGTTTTTGAATTTAGTTCTTCGTTACATTTAATAATCTCAAATATCTGCATTTTGATGAAAATGTTGTTACTTGTTATAATTGTTGTCAATACCTTCGTGGTTTATTAAAACATACCAAACACAAATAAATTATAAACCCTATAACCATCAATATATGGTGGCCTAAAGAAACCTATAAACCCTATAACCATACCAAGGAGCTATCAACTAACAAACTTCCACCAACACATTTTCTAAACCTATCTATCTAGGAACACAATACCAAGTAACTCTAATGTTTAGCATAAACATCAAAACCCATACATGCACATCAGTTATAAGCAGTGAAAGACTTGAACAAAATCTGAATTGGTATAATACATAATTCACTCAAACATGGCAAAGTTGAATTGCAATGGCAATTTAAGGCACATTTAGTTAAGAACTATAAGAAATTCCCTCCAAAAAATGAATAAATTTAACACACCCCTATTCTTTAAGTTAAGACAAGATCAGTACACAGGCCATGCTTCCATATACGTCAATAGCATGGACCACCCTTTTCATAAATAAATGTCCTCCTCTGAGAATGAATCAATTGCAGAACAGAATGACAGTTACAATAAGAAAATAGTTTATGAAATGTGGAGTAAAGACTGAGGACATAAGAATTTTTGGGACATTAAAAGGCTATTTGCCCATGGGATGGAAGCTGCAAATGCATGCAGAGATGTGAAGGCTAGTCTACTTGGCAGCCTTCTATTTTGACTTCTCAGCCACAAAAATTGGACCTCAAGTAGATGCTGGGGAAGGTTAAGAAGCACCAGCTAACAGAAGGGCCCAGAGCAAGAATGGATTACAATACATCTAGCTCTGCTCTCCCACGTCCATAGCTCCATCTTCAGTCTGCTGGTTGTCAAAGCAATTGGGGAATTTGACGGGAAGCTTCACCACTGGTTCATCAGTGCACAATTTCTGTATGGCCATTCCCAGGGCAAAGCCCAAAGCCCTTGCAACAGGTATTGCCACGGCATTTCCTACTTGGATATATCTGCATTTTACAGAATATTAGTATATTTATTATAGTTTAGCAGCAAGGATGCGAAATTCCAAAGACATTTCAGGCATACCTTTCCTTCACACTTCCATGAAGCTTGTAATAATCAGGAAAGCCTTGCAACCTTGCATTCTCACGAATAGATAGGACCCGATCCTGCTCAGGATGCAGAATGGCCTGTACAAACAGCACATGGTTTTTTCAGATAAATTGCAGCTTATATAAGAGAGACAGCTATACAAAATAGCCAATGTAAGAAAGCTGAGCCAACAAGCCATTGGTAAGCTGATGAGCTTGACAAAATATTGAGCCTTCTCAATGCGGTTTGTCATACCCAAATGGAATAAGTTTCAGATGGATGAGACTGGGTTCAAGTAATAGGTGATTGTGATGAAAAAATATCCATTCACTGCCGTGTAGGCCTTAAAGCATGTTTCACAAAGCACTTCCAAAAATAATTAAAAATTAGAGTAAAAAGTTTGAGAAAATCACACAAACCTGATTGTGAGGCTCGGCCCTGGTGACTACAGTTGGCACGGTTTCATCCCACCATAAACGACCAAAGGGCCTGCAAAAAGGAGGACCATTATTATTCAATCAAGAAAAAGCATATGACAACACTAAAGAAATAAATGCAAGATACTCACTTTAAGGAGCGGCCTTTCACAAAACTTATGGCATAATCTGGAATCTGCATATAGAAAGCATGTATAAAAATACTCTTAGTACAAGATGCGCTTATAGTTTCATATCCAGCATAAAGTTTCAAGACTTGCTCATACCAATGGCTTTCCAGAAGACAGCAAGATCCTCTCCATTGAGGTATCCAACTCCACAACATTGTCCTCCCTAATAATCACACCGGGAAGATCCCTGAAGTTTGCACCCTGACACCAGAAAAGAAATAATATAAAAGCCAAGCAAGCTACATGCGATAAGTGTTTTTCCCTCTAGCAAATCCCTTCAAATACGCACAGCTACCAATCTCACAAACCTTTCTCTTAGGAATCCTGCAAACTCGCTGGTAATCATCTTCATTGAGTTGGAGTGGACGATGATCATAAAGAATTGCCTTTTGCGATGCCTTCTTGGACGCTAATGCAGATGGTAACAATCGGCCGTTCATAACTGCATAGGGTTATAACGAGCATATTATTTTTCTAACCAATCAAATCACAAATCCAGTAAGAACTCAACGCAGAATTATATAAAAACTAACGCTAAGATATTCGACTGAGTAAACATTTCCAGCAATATAGTTTAAATATTTTGGAAAATCAAATTTGGAAATGGCAACGCTATCAAAAGCGTAAAATGATCAAATTAACATGTCAATCCATAAAAATAACTTCAAAATTAAAGTAAATATTGTTACCTTCTTTCGGCATTCTAATATATTGCTGAAATTCAGTACGAGGAACTTTCCCATATTGCATTTCATCCCTCTGTTCAGAATTTGCAATCTGCACAATCAATTAAAAAAAATCATGTCAAGATGACAGTAAAAAATAAAACATAAATTTAAAATATGTTTGTAACAACAATATAAATGCAAAACAAACCTCTGGAAGGTCAGAAATAGCATCACCAAGAATAAGTGCTTTTTCAAGTTTGACACTATGATTCTCATCATAAGCAACCATATTACGCTGCAAATTTGAAAAAATAGTTAGCAAAACATTGACTGCAAATTTGATTTTAGATTACAATTGGTCATCTCTATATCGCTGACTTAAGGAAACAGATCGATATTATGTAGTATTATTATGAACTAGTATATTAGGAATTTAGTCAATCACCTCCCATTCATTTGGAACACCACCTCGCTGAACTACGTCATGAGTTGGTAGAGGATACTGCGGCAGCTTCTGCATTAGATGGAATGAAAAATGGTAGTATCAGAACACCAACTCAAAAAAACAAGTATAAAAAATGGCTCTTCTCATCCCACTAATATCAGTCTCGTAAACACAAAATTAACATGCCTCTGTTGGCAGTGCTCCCCACAAAAATACTCGCATGCGAAATTGTGGTAGACCATAGCACCCAGCAACCATCATGCCAAGTTTGGCTTGATAACTCATGTGAACCAGACGACTCAATGCATACCGTCCAAGGACGCCTCCAGCAAATTTAAGAATGTCAACTACATTCTCCATCAAAACATATCTAGGCTTTAAGAAGTCTACAATGTCCATGTATACAATCATCTGTTGGTTCTTAGAATCTTCCAAAGGAGCTGCGGAGTTTCTGAATCTGTTGAACCCGCTAGCTCCTTGGCAAGGGGGGCCGCCACAAATAACATCCACGTCACCCTGACACAACAAATGCAAACAAGTATGATAATGATCTAGCAAAGAGCCATGCCAATAACAGAGGAATGGAAGTAGAAACACAAAACTTGCTATACATGGAATACAATATTAACTCGAGAAATAGAGAGCCAAAACCCCATAGGATTGAAGTAGAGCAAGAACATACAGGTAGAGGCAAAATCTTTGCTTTTGCACCCTTGATCACAAACTCTTTGAGACTTTCCTCACAGTCCCTATCATGTTTCACAAGTTTAAACATCAGACAACATACCCGAATTTCATAATATTAACGGCACAAAAGTGCTTGGAACACTTACCCTAAACCTTCAATGGGCTCCCAACTATCCTCACTCTTACCATAACCTTTCCAGTGCACCTGAATGAGGATCACATGATCAAGTAGGCAACTCAAAATATAAATATAAGGAAAAATAATAAATCTACTTTCTATAGGTATAATTTTTTGGCAATTCGAAATATAAGTAAAAGTCATAATGATAAATAAACTTGTAATAAACTGTTTTATTAATTTTAGATAAATCTACTTATAATGTTTAAACTGTTTATTAAATCTCATAACAATATCATCCTCGATGAACACTATAAACCCTAACTTTTGAACATGGGATGATCATATAAGAACTACAGCATGCATCAACATCAAAATCATGAAATCTTAGTCATACTTTGCGAGTCTTTCTTCACTTTTCACATAAAAAGCATCTTGCAAAAAAACCTAAAATTAGTTTTAACGAAAACAAATCGATAGTGCCAATTCAACCACGTATAAACCTAAAATTAGGCCTCTTAATAACCTGAAGCTCATCCATTAACAATTTGCCAAAATACCTTAAATTGCAATCCAGATTCGTTGCTTGGCAATCCAGATTCGTTGCTTGGCAATCCAGATTCATTGCATTTTGTAGGCTGTTTAAAGCGAATTCCAATCAAGCTTTCCACTTCAAATTCATCTCCTGAGAGACCAGAATCGTCATCTGGTATTTCTATTACTTGATTTCTTGTCTCTGCTGCCTTCGGATTACTTTTTGCATTTTCTGGCGCACAGAATCTTTGGCAAAGATCCAGCCATCTCTTCAGCAATTCCAAGAAATCATCAGCTAACTCATTGCGAACCTGCAGTTACTCGAATATTTCAGAAGAAAAAAACAATGACCGGAAAGAGTAAATTCAGAAAAGAGTAATAGAAATGAAACCTGAAATAGCAAGTTTGAGCACTTATCAATAACTGAATAAACAAACCTCTGTTTCTGGATGATTTTGCTTCAAGCTCTTACAGGCAGCTTCATTCAGATCCACGGCCCATTTCTGCACAGTTTTAAACATCCACTAATCTAAAACTGCACAACGTGAAATTTTAAAGAGAATAGGGTTGTTCAAATTTATCAAAGAACATATTTTATTACGGTAAAAAAGTAGATCGAATGTGAAGCAAACTTACCGTAACAAGGCGTACACCGGAAAGATTGGCGCCAAAACATAAGCCAGTTGACATCCCACCACAACCAGAGTACAAATCTAGTAAGGTAAGCTCTGATTTGACTCCATCATTTCTCCCAGAAAATGTATCATTGTCGACCTTGTTTTCAGACTCATCACACACTGTTGATGTTGAATCACTGCTTGCAGCTACATTTTCTGAAACCAATAAGCACACCACGTCAAACTTTCCTTAGGGTTAAAGCATATAAACCATCTAAACTTGCGAACTAAGGCATCTCTTAATCACCAGACTTGCCTGCTGGTAGAGTATAGAAGGTAGTATATGCCAAATTGTAACCCATGTCATAGTAATAATCACAAGGTGGAACTGAACGTCGCTTTTCCTCAGATTTTAACTGCCATATAGGAAAAGATACAAGTACCGAGTGAGTAAACTCTAGTTTCCACGTGTAAAAACTAACCTAAACTAGGTGAAAATCCAACAAATACAGCACTGCTTGTAACACTTCTTAAAATAGCATGTAAAACTGAAACACCGAATACCGAAATAGACTTGAACTCGTGGATGTTGACATAATTCAGAAGAATATAGCATACCATTGGAGGTACTTTGACAATATTGATCTTTGAGGTGATGCACTCAAGCAAGTTGTTATCCTTGATTTCAGAGTAGAAAACCCGCTTTTTATCATGAAATGAAGCTTCCGTTTTAATGGCCTAGTGAAGTAGGCAATGGCAAAATGAGTCCAGGGCTGTTTAAATATAAGAGACTTTTCACACGCAAGTATCAATTGAACAAGAATTGTAAGTCTTACCGTATCCTCTGCTCTGTAAAACCATTGAGTCGTAAAATATTGATCTCCATTAGTTACCTCAAAAAATTCAAGAATCCTTCCAATATAATCTGCTTTTCCATCTTCACCCTGTATGGAACATCTTAAATCAGATACACAAAAAATGTAATATTCAAAAAAGGCATTAGTAACACAACGCTTTCATTGTGTAAGAAAGTAAAATTAATGACAAAAGCGTAAGCCAAATTAAGCAAAGTATTTTTAACTAACAAATCCTAAGCCTAAACATAACTCTGTGTTTGCTATCCACCCACATCTCTTTCAATTTCAAATCCAATCCCCAAACTTAAACATAACTCCATGTTTACTAGGCATAAGTTCAAACAGAATTAGCCGTATATAGTTTTTTTGGAAAAGCCTCTTACTGAGGAGGTCTGCATGTCAATACAAATGCCCCTTTATAGATAAGTGTTATATTATGACTCTACTAGCAAACTACCCTTCTCAAGGAACCGAGGTGCTACCACAGATCTGTCGAAAGTGCTTCACAGATAATCAAAAAACTCAACTTCTTATGAAAAAAGAAAAAGAAACGAAAGGTTAGGAAAAAAAAATGAATAAAACTGATAGAATCTCAATTTTGAACTCTGGCTATTCATGGATAATCGAAACACTTCAGACATGTCTTTGAGAAAGCATGCAATGCCACACAGAACTTTCAGTGGGTCTTTCAGGAACAATGCTTCAAAAGAATGGATAGATAATGGAATAAACCCCATTGCTTTTCAGATATAATCCCAGTTTGTTTAAAAAAATCTTATCTTTACTCTCAAGGGTCAAGTTTATCATGGCATCATAATATATATTATCCAAAAAATTGGAAGGCCTATTTATAGGCTTATACTCTGGAGATTCTAGCATTCGATATATCCAGCGAAACCGGCATATATATGTAGATAAATGAAAGGAAATTGTATTGATTGAAAAAAAAGCCCACCTTGACAGAAGCACAGTCACCCAGATTATACACCTCTCCATCCACTTGAGCTCGCAAATAATGAGCTTTCACATTCAAAACCGCTTGCTCCTCTTCATCACTGCATCATAGAAATTGATATGCATTGTACTTATTAATGTGGATATGCCACTTGTAATATATTATATAATTAGCAATCTCATGTTTTAAAGAATCCATAAGTCATGACATGAATACAGCTAGCTATGTTATTGCATACTAAAACATTAGCCCAAAGACATGCACCTTTAACTAGCTTTGAAATTAACGAATCTTTCAATATATATAAAGTTTTATAAACCCTCTCTATATTTAAAATAAGAACAAGCCGATATTCTTTAAGAAAGAACAAGAAACAGTATAATCTTTATATTTAAAATAAGAACAAGACGATATTCTTAAAGAAAGAAAAAGAATAAAGAAACAGCATAAGCATAAAAATCATACCCAGTACTTCCATTGGACTTGTTCTGTCCATTTTTCTGTATCAAATCAAAATGCAAAAATATATCAACAACACTGAACAGAAATTTGAAGGAGCCAAAAAGGTAAAAGCCCATTTACTCGAATGGTATGGCACCTCCAGAAGCCAGAGTTGCTAAGGCTTTGCACTAACTATGTAACTCAAAACGGAAAAATATAGCTGTTAGAAAATAAAAGTATATTAGTACTAAACATGAAACTAACCTTCTTCTCGTAGCGCAAAGGCCACCTGCGCTGCGCCTCTGCTTTGGGCAGAGGAGCTCCGAGCAGGCGATCTTCTCCAGGCAACTTAGTTTTGGCCACAGGCCCTCCGGAGAGGCGATCCTCTCCGGCCAACTTAGCAGTACTGACTCTAGCTTTAGCTGCCGATAAGGACCCATTTTCTTTCACGTTGCTAGTTTTGGCCACAGACCCTCCGGAGAGGCGATCTTCTCCGGCCAACTTAGCAGTACTGACTCTAGCTTTAGCTGCCGACAAGGGCCCATTTTCTTTCACGTTGCTGCCATTTCCATTAGGGACTGAGATTTCATTCCCTACGGGTTTCTGTCTTTTCATGGCACTCCCAGTCTGGACGGTTGGGGTTTCGACTGCTCCGGTCTGACTCCTCGTTCGCTTCGCTGGAGTCATGGCGTTAAGCTCTCTGTGACAGCGGAATGGAATGAAAAAAAATGAGCCCCCCCTTTCCTCCCCTCCTCTTCCCCGAGGATTTGAGCTGCTCAGAGGGATTGGAACGAATAGATTTGTGAGCTCAATCCTCAATTCTCAAAATCCCCAGTCCTCTGTAATGTGGTCTTCTACGACTCGCTCTCAGCCTATTATAGCGGGAGGGAAAGCTCTGTGTTTCCACTTTCAAAGTAAACCCAAGCGCGGGAAGCCAGTTTTTTTCGTCAAATAAATAAGAAAAAAAATATTTATCGTTTGCTTATTCATCTACTTAATCGTATTCCTCGGCAATTTTAAGCTTAGCTTGGCCCGAGCCAACCGGGTCAAACACTTTGTTTTAACATTTTAGGTGTCTAAGACTTGCCCTCTTAGGGCACTCATGAATCCTCTCATCCCCTTGGGCATGATCAATCGGTCCAGCATTAGGGCTAATTTGGTATAGTTGAAAATTTACAGTGGTTAGCACGTTTCTTCGTAGTGTTATTGTTACAAATAATCTATAGAATATTTAACTGTGGTTTGCACGTTTCTTCGTAGTTTTTACTGTTACTGTTACAGTGGTTTGCACGTTTCTTCGTAGTTTTAGTAGTTTTAGTGTTACAAATAATCTATAAAATATTGATGGTGATGGTGGTTAGCACGATTCTTCGTAGTTTCTATTGTTACAGACATAAAATATTTAATTTGGGATAGTATGGAATTTGAAATTAAAGAGTAGTGGTTTGCACGTTTCTTCTTCGTAGTTTTTACTATTACAGTGGTTTGCACGTTTCTTCGTAGTTTTAGTGTTACAAATAATCTATAAAATATTAATGGTGATGGTGGTTCGCTTCTTCGTAGTTTAGTTTTTACTGTTATAAACATAAAATATTTAATTTGGGATAGTATGGAATTTGCAATTAAAGAGTAGTGGTTGGCAACCTTCGTCATAGTTTTTTTACTGTTACAAACAATCCATAAAATCTTGTTTACTGTTACAAACAACCCATAAAATCTTTAATTTGGGATGGTATGGAATTTGCAATTAAAGAATGGTCGTTAGACAACCCATAAAATCTTTAATTAGGGATGGTATAGAATTTGCAATTAAAGAATGGTCACGCTTCTTCGTAGTTTTTACTGTTACAAACAATCCATAAAAATCTTTAATTAGGGATTGTATGGAATTTGCAATTAAAGAATGGTTGTTAGCAAGCTTCTTGGTAGTTTTTACTATTACAAACAACCCATAAAATCTTTAAATTGGGATGGTATGGAATTTGCAATTAAAGAATGGTGGTTAGCACGCTTCTTCGTAGTTTTTACCGTAACACATAAAATCTTTAATTTTTGGGATGGTATGGAATTTGCAATTAAAGAATGGTGGTTAGCACACTTCTTCGTAGTTTTTACTATTACAAACAACCCATAAAATCTTTAATTTGGGATGGTATGGAATTTGCAATTAAAGAATGGTGGTTAGCACACTTCTTCGTAGTTTTTGCAATTACAAACAACCCATAAAATCTTTAATTAGAGATGGTATGGAATTTGCAATTAAAGAATGGTCACGCTTCTTCGTAGTTTTTACTATTACAAACAACCCATAAAATCTTTAATTAGGGATGGTATGGAATTTGCAATTAAAGAATGGATGTTAGCAGGCTTCTTCGTAGTTTTTACTATTACAAACAATCCATACAAATCTGTATGGAATTTACAATTAAAGAATGGTTGTTAGCACGCTTCTTCGTACTTTTTACTATTACAAACAACCCATAAAATCTTTAAATTGGGATGGTATGGAATTTGCAATTAAAATATTTAATTAGGGATGGTATGGAATTTGCAATTAAAGAATGGTTGTTATCACGCTTATTCATAGTTTTTACTGTTACAAACAATCCATAAAGAATGGTGGTTAGCACGTCGTAGTTTTTACTATTACAAATCATCCATAAAATATTTAATTAGGGATGGTATGGAATTTGCAATTAAAATATTTAATTAGGGATGGTATGGAATTTGCAATTAAAGAATGGTTGTTATCACGCTTATTCATAGTTTTTACTGTTACAAACAATCCATAAAATCTTTAATTAGGAATGGTATGGAATTTGCAATTAAAGAATGTTGGTTATCACGCTTCTTCGTAGTTTTTATTGTTACAAACATCCCATAAAATCTTTAATTAGGAATGGTATGGAATTTTCAATTAAAGAATGGTGGTTAACACACTTCTTCGTTTTTACTGTTACAAACAATCCATAAAATCTTTAATTAGGGATGGTACCCATAAAATCTTTAATTATGAATGGTATGGAATTTGCAATTAAAGAATGGTCGTTAGCACACTTCTTCGTAGTTTTTATTGTTACAAACAATCCATAAAGATAGTATAGAATTTGCAATTAAAGAAAAACATTAAATAATTTAATGTTAATAGTAGTAAGCACACTTCACTTGTTTTTATATAGTTATCCGTTTTTATATAATTATAAACAATCCACAAAATCTTCTATTTGTATTTAAAGAAAAAAATTCAAAATTATTACAAGGATATGTAATTTAAATTTCATAGTGGTTTGACCTTCAACCATGAATAGCCATGAATAACATGTGATTAGTAATTAAAGAAAAACAACTCAAAACTTACACAGTATGTAATTCAAAATTGATAGTGATTTGCAAGTAGCTTTTATTGTTACAAACAATTCACAAAATCTTTAAAACAATATATGTGATTTGCAATTAAAGAAAAACAACTCAAAATTATTACATACAATGTAATTCAAATTCAAAATCGATGCACCCTTCTTCGTATATTTAACTCTTCAAACAAACCTATATATAATCAAGAATGCATGTGATTTGCAATTAAAGAAAAACAACTACAGGCTATGTAATAATAATCAAGAATACATGTGATTTACAATTAGAGAAAAACAACTACATGCTATGTAATAATTCAAAATTGATGTAAGCTTCTTCGTATTTTTACCCTTGCAACAATCATGTATTTAACCAAGGATGCATGTGGCAAATTGATGCATGCTTCTTGTATTTTTAACCCTTGCAAACAATCCACAAGATCGTTAATCAGGAATAGCAAGTTATTTAAGTAGTAGTAGTGTAGTTTTTCTAATGCATGTATTTGTAATCAAATTAAAAATTCAACATTATTAGAGGATATGTAATTCAATTTGGAAAGGTAATCATAGTTTTTATAGTTACAAAGTATTCATAAAATCTTCAACTAAAAATAACATGTTATTCATAATTTAAAAAACAATTCAAAATTTTTATAAGGTATGTAAATAGTTTGTATATTTTTTTTATTGTTAAAAACAATTCATAAAATCTTTCACCAAAGATGTAAGTATTTTGCAATTAAATTACTTGATATGTAATTCAAAATCATGCATGCTTAGTCTTTTATCGTTCCATTCAATCTGCAAAATCTTTAATCAAAGTTGACACAACCCACAAAATCTTTAACCAATGATACATGTGATTTGCAATTAAAGAAAAACAACTATTATAGAGCAACCCAAAATCAATACAAGGTATGTAATTCAAAATTGATAGAGGTTTGTACGTAGTTTTTATCATTACAAACAATCCACAAAATCTTTAACTAATAATGGCATGTGAATTGTAATTAAAGAAAAACAACTCAAAAATATTAAAACTTATGTAATTCAAAATTATTAGACGATTGGAAAGTGTAATTCAAATTTTACAATGGATCCCAAGCAATTTAAAACTAATATTGGTTTGCACTATGTTTTTAGTAATTTTGATTGTAACAAACAATTCATAAAATATTTAATAAAAGGCATGTGATTTACAATTAAATAAGAACAATTCAAAATTATAGCAAGTCTATAATTCAAATTTAGTGGTTTGCAAGTTTATTGTTTATTCATAGTTTGTATTATTATCTTTAACTAAAGATGGCATGTGCAGAATCTTTAACTAAAAATAGCTTGTGACTTGCAATTAAAAAGACATATCAAATAATATTGATAATGCTTTGCACTCTTCATATGTTATCAAATCAACATAATCTTTAACCATAAATTGTATGTAATTCAAAATTGATAGTGGTTTGCCAACTTCCCCTATTGTTATAAACCATCCATAAAACTTTAACGAATGACCTACTATTCCCATTTAAAGAAAAACAACTCAAATTATTAAAGGTTTGGAGAATATGCATTTCAAAATTCACATTGTTTTGCATGCTTCTATGTAATATTATAGTTTGTAGAGTGCATGTGATTTGCAATTAAATAAACAATTCAAAATCATCAGAAGATATGTAAATCAAAACTTATAGTGGTTAGCAAGCTTTTTCATAGTAGATTTTACAATTGGAAACAATCCATCAAATATATAATCACAATGACATGTGATTTGCAATTAAAGAAAAATAGCTCAAAAATATTAAGGATATGCACTTTAAAACTAATAATGATTTGGACTCTCCTCTTAATAGTTTTGATTGTAACAAACAATCCATACAATATTTAATTAATGCCATGTCTTCAAGCATAGCTAGTCTTTTATCATTTCAATCAATTCACAAAATCTTTAACCAAAGATGACATGTGATTTGCATTTAAAGAGAAACAACAAAAAATTAGCACAACGAATCTTTTATCATTCCAATCAATTCACAAAATATTTAACCAAAGATAACATGTGATTTGCATTTAAAGAAAAACAACAACAAAATTATTAAATCTTTAACCAAAGATAACATGTGATTTGCATTTAAAGAAAAACAACAAAATCGTGGTATGGAATTCAAAATTCATAGGATTTGTTATGGTTTGCACATGCCTACCTATTATTTAGCCTTACAAACAATCCACAAAATCTTTTCAATAGGATGGCAAGTAATTTGCAATTAAAGAAAAACAACTTAAAATTAATACAACATATGTAATTCAAAATTGATACAAGTTTGCTAGTAGTTTTTATGGTTACAAACAATCCACAATTTTTTTAACAAAAGATGGCATGCGATTTGCATTTAGAGAAAAACAACTCAAAATTACTAAAGGGTATTTTTTCCTCAAACGATCCACAAAATCTTTAATTAAGGATGGAATGTGATTTGAAATTAAATAAAAAATTCAAATAACATAATGTTGGTAGTACTTTACACTCTTCATATGTTATAAACAATCCACAAAATCTTAAACGAGGGAAAAGTATATAATTCAAAATTGATAATAGCTTGCAAGGTTTTTAGAGTAACATTTAGTATAGTTTTTACATTCAAAATAGATAGTGGTTAGTAAGCTTCTTCCTAAGTGTTAGTAAGTGTTATATTACAAACAATCCATAAAATCTCTAGTCACAATGGTATGTGATTTGTAATTAAAGAAAAAAAAATCAAAATTATTAAAGAGTACGTAGTTTAAAACTAATATTGGTTTGCACTCTGCTTTTTTGTAGTTTTGATTGTAACAAACAATCCATAAAATATTTAATTAATGGCATTTGACTTACCATTAAACAAAGACAACTCAAAATTAGTAGAAGGTATGTAATTTTAAACTTGATAGATTTGCATGTTATTTTTTTATTGTTACATATGATTATAAAATCAAATCAAATTCATTAAAGGGTATGTAATTCAAAAGTGACAATGATTTGAAACTTCATGGTATTTTTTGTCACACACAATTCACAAAATCTTTAACAAAAAATGATATGTGATTGCAATTAAAAAAACAAATCAAAATTATTAAAAAGTACTTAATTCAAAATTGATAATGGTTTGCATGATTGTTCATAAATATTTACTCACGCAAATAATCTACAAAATCTTTAACAAAGGAGGATATATGATTTGCAATTAAAGAAAAACAAATCAAAATTATTAGAAATATTAGAATGTATGTAATTGAAAAAATTATAGTGGTTTCCATGTTAGTGGCAAACAATCCACAAAATTTTAAAAGAGAGATTACCATGTGATTTGCAGTCATGTTTTACAATGACAAAAAAACCTCTAAATATTTATTCAAACATGACATATAATTGGGAATTAATGAAAAATAAATCATTTTCTTACAAGTTATATATTTCAAAACTAACAGTGATTTGCAGTTTTAAACAATGTGACTTATGAATTGTAATTAAAGAAAAATAAATCAAAATTACTATAAATGATAAAATCAAATTTGATAGTGGTTTGGACATGTATTCATAGTGTTCATCTTCATAAAGAATCCAAATAAGATTTAATGAACTATGGTATGTGATTTGCAATTAAATAAAAACTTAAAGAAATTATTTCAAATTATACAATTTAAAATGTATAATAAATTGCACTATTTTCCATAGTTTTCATTTTCATAAACAATCCACAAAATCTTTAACGCTGAATGCAAATGATTTGTCATAAAAAAAAACATGGCAAAAACTCTAACATACATAGAATGCAATGTGTGTGTTATATTTTGATGCATGGTTTTTATAGAATGCAATATGTGTGTTATATTTTGATGCATGGTTTTTACAATTACAAATCTTTAACTAGATATAGCATATGATTGCAATTTAATATAACAATCATATGCTATATCTAGTTAAAGATTATATTAAATTGCAATCATACGCTATATCTAGTTAAAGATATAATTGTTATATTAAATTGCAATCATATGCTATATCTAGTTAAAGATTTGTAATTGTAAAAACCATGCATCAAAATATAACACACACATTGCATTCTATGTATGTTAGAGTTTTTGTCATGTTTTTTTTATGACAAATCATTTGCATTCGTGTTAAAGATTTCCTGGATTGTTTATGAAAATAAAAACTATGAAAAATGGTGCAATTTATTATACATTTTAAATTGTATAGTTTGAAATAATTTCTTTAAGTTTTATTTAATTGCAAATCACATACCATAATTCATTAAATCTTATTTGGATTCTTTATGAAGGTAAACACTATGAATACATGTCCAAACCACTATCAAATTTTTAACTAAATATAGCATATGATTGCAATTTTATATATATATAATCAAAATTGATAATAATTTGTATAATTATTGTTTATAATGTTTATTATCCTAAACAATCCATGTTATATTGTACTAAATATGACTTGTGATTTTGTGTTTTGTTGATTTTGATTAAATGTGTTTATATAAAAGTGTAAAACACTTACACAAATATAGCATATGATTGGAATTTTATATATATATAATCAAAATTGATAATAATTTGTATATTTATTATTTATAATGTTTATTATCTTAAACAATCCATGTTATATTGTACTAAATATGACTTGTGATTTTGTGTTTTGTTGATTTTGATTAAATGTGTTTATATAAAAGTGTAAAACACTTACACCTGATGGATGACTCAAAATTGATAATAAACTTTGGTAAATATTAATTGTTATATGTATCTTAATTTTAAGAAGAAAAAAATAACTTACTATTTAAAAAATAAAATAAAATAATACCATATACAATCTAAAAGAGAAAAGACTTAAAAAAAGTAGTTTTACACTAAAGCTACATTAAAGAAAAAACTCTTAAGAAACTACAAAACTACAATAAAGAAAAAAGATCTTAAAAAGCTACAAAACTACAATAAATAAATAAACTCTTAAAAAACCTACAAAACCAAAAAACTCTTAAAAAGCTACAAAACTACAATAAAAAAAACTCTTAAAAAACCTACAAAACTACACTGAAGAAAAAACTCCAAAAAAATACAAAGCTACACTAAAGCAAAAAAACTACTAAGCCTTTACTCTAAGACTTATTATTAGTATACACAGAGTTTTCAAGGTAAAAAGTCGTTTTGACTTCATGACCTTTTCACACATCTCAAGGAAAATTAACACGGAAGCAAATACTCACTCTTTGAGGATTCTTTGATTATACAAGAATTAAAGGATGACCTAAAACCTTTATTTCTCTCTTCTAATAATTGTTAGGATAGTACTTGATGTTGAGCAATAACTAATGTTTAGATTTGTTTGTATGAGGAAGAAAGTAATATTTATATTTATGAAAAGTTTGAGAACGATTTTGAACTTTAAAAGGAGGTATGATTGATTATATATATATATATATATATATATTATAATTATGATTATATTTATATTATATATTATAAGTTTTGTTTCAATAGGAAAAAAATTTGAGTTGCTTGATATTCATGATATTTGAGTTAAAGATAATAACTATAATATTTCATAAAGTATAATAAAGGCTCCACTCTATTAAGTTTCACCCATGCAAAGTTTTAAAATATGAACATGGATAGATTATTCAAAAACCCCATAATTGTTGAAAAAGATTTGAGTTAAAGATAATAACTATAATATTTCATAAAGTATAATAAAGGCTCCACTCTATTAAGTTTCACTCATGCAAAGTTTTAAAATATGAACATGCATAGATTATTCAAAAACCCCATAATTGTTGAAAAATACATTAAGTCTACATAGAAAGTAAACACCTAAGGTTCAATGTGTTCACTGAGTTCTCAAAAAATATACAGAATGTTTATTCTTAGATTGAATCCTATCATATAAAGATCCAAAATGAAAAAAGTGTGGAAGTACTCAAAACACCAAAATTAACCCTCGTTGTAAACTTGAAAAGAGCCTGCAATAATCCTAGAGGTTTCCCTGTATTCTTCATTAAAACATTATGCCCTCTAACTTTCCCATCACCTTCTTTGACATGCGATCCGCTCTTAGATTTAGTTGTCTATATATATGATTGAAGGAGATAACATGTAGAAAGTTAAGCAGCTCTCGAATCTTGATTTTCCAATCTTCAAGAGCGATAACCCAGAGAGGTGATTGACCTGTAACCCATCCAATGATGGTATGCGAATCCCCCAAAACTTGGATGGTCAGTGGTTCCATTCTTTCTGCAAACATTAAAAGACCCCACAATGTGATTAAATCGACCCTCGTGTTAGCTCCAATCCACCTTCAATCCCACAAGCCATCCATCATTGAAAAAAGTGATCATTACATAATTTTATGACTAATCCAGCCCCACAGTAATCACCCTGCTCAACACCATCGAAGAATCCCACTGGGTAATCTTGTACAATTTGAGGTAATATGATGAGTCGTGGCCTGATGACAGGATCATTGGTATAGTATTCCATGAATACCCTTATAATTATGGAGGTGATGCAGTCAATTTTTTTACTTCTATTATAGAAAATTATCAAATTCTTGTTGCACCAAATGTTCCAAATGATGAACAAGGGTAGGTTTCAAAAGGAACCCGGAGAAGAGTTCCAACACTTGAGACTCCAATCAAAGGTATTTCCATCCCAATGTAGATTTGACTACAATCCCCAGATGACTTTCGACCAAATATCACATGAAAAAGAACATTCAGCAAAAATATGGTCGACTGTGTCCTCTCCCTTACGACATAAGACACAGTGAAAAGGGCCAATAAAGCCTCTCTTTTGTAAATTCCCCCCCACCATAATTTTTCCTTCCAATGCCAACCAACCAAATAGATGTAATTTCAAAGGATCCTTTCATCTCCAAAGCTCCTTATGCCACCATCTAACTATCATGCCCTCTGAACCAAATGTAAGAGAATCATAGGCAGAAGATACCATTACCTAGCCCGACAATGTATTCCATGACCAAAGTAATTTGTCATTGAAATCATTTAACTTTATACCATTGTGAGCTTAACCATTGATGAAGCTATTCCATTCAAGAGCATAAATCCTCGCAGCCCAAATCCTTTGAGGTTAACCAATAATCATTAAGTACACGACCAACCAATGGATTACGAACACGAGCCAATACATAAAAAAAAAAAAATTGCTTAAATGCCTGGTGGTTTTTGGGGAGAGATTATACTGATTGAAAACATCGATGATCAAATCAGAACAAAGTCTTACCTAACTTCCATTTCCAACCTACCAAGCGGGCCAATCTTTTATAACGAGGGTTGCCATGAGAAAACCACACCAAATATTAGAAGTAGAAGAGTACAGATTCCTTGACCTTCTCAACCACTCCATGACCGACATGCGTTTTAAATATTTTCCCCTTATAACCTTTGACCACAAACCCCCACCAAAAATCCCCCTCCACAGGCTCTTACATGCCAGGGCTCTAGCAAACCATAAAAGATTGCGTAATCCCCATCCCCCAACTCCTTCGGCATGGAGATTCTAGATCAATTGACAAAATGGTAGCCAAAATTCTTCATTCCACCTTTCCAAAGGAAATTGAAGATCCTTTGTCTAACCTTGTTTAGAATACTCGCAAGGACTTTGGCTAATGAAATCCAATATACTAGAATGTTTTGGAGAACCAATTGAATTAAGATTAATCTACCTCCTAATGAGCCACTTGTTCACCCAAGAGTTTATCCGCTTCTCAACTTTTCCAACCAACCAAATCCAAGCCAAAAAAGTATATTTAATTGGCTTCAAAAAGTAGCCCAAATACTGGAAACCCTGTTCGGCTACTTCAAAATGATAAGGAAGGTTATTTGTTAGAATATTAAGGAGATCTTTTGTTACCTCATGATGATAGAAAGAGGACTTATGAATACTTATTTCCTTTCCACTAGCCTCGTAGAAAACATGTATGACATCCCTGTAATCCAACCACTTCTCCAAAGTCCCTACATCGAAAAGAAGTATGTCATTGACAAAAAGCAAGTGAGTGATGTCAATATTATGAGCCAATTTTATGCTCGAAACATTTTGGTCAATCTTAGCCTAAAGAATTAACCTACTTAAACCTTTAATCACCAATAAGAAAAGCAACGGGGAGAGGGGGAAACCCTGGCTCAACCCCCTAGAACACTTGAAAAAAGCAGTAGGGAAGCCATTTATAAGAGTAGCGAAATTATCAAACTTTACACAACCCATAACCCAGTCTATAATCTCGAGAGTTAAACCCACATGTAAAAGGATCATTCTCATAAAGGACTAGTTAACCCTATCATATGCATTAACTAGGTCCACTTTTAAGATGAGGGAAGACAACTTTTTAACTTTAATGAAGTGCAATGCTTCCTGGACAACCCTATAGCATAAAAAATTAACTTATTTTGAAAAAAACAAAGTTGCTTACCTGAAATAACCTTTTCCAGACAAGCCTTGATTTTGCATGCGATCACTTTTGCAATGCATTTGTAAACCAAGTTGCACAACGATATGGGTCGAAAGTCGTTGAAAGAGGTTGAAGTGTTTAACCTCGGTATCAAAGTTTAAAAAGTAGCATTCAATCCCACATAAACATTTATGGAAGTCCTTGATTCTTCAACCACCTTGAGAAGCTCCTCACCAACAAGATCAACAAATTGCAGAAAAAAAATTCAATAGACCAACCGTCCGATCCCAGGCTTTTGTCCCTAGAAAAAGTTTTGAGCACTGCTGCAACCTCCTCCAAAGTAACCCATGCACCAATAGATTCACAATCTTTGTTACTGAAAAAGCTGGGAAAAGATCTAATTACCTTCAATTTAGAACCCAAATGATTTGTCCCGGGATTTGTGTAATAAGCCCTGAAATGTTCTACTGCTTTAGATTTTAGATCACTTTTACCCAAAATATAATCACTTGAGCCATTATAAATCCCCCAAATAGTATTATGTACTTTGCATCCATCCGCTAACTTGTGGAATAGATTAGATTTTTTGTCGCCAAGAGCACACCAAACAACCCTGCTTTCCAGTCTCCACCTCTCTTTCTCCAAGCGAAGGATATAGGATTTTTTTCTCGCCAAATATGCGAAGTGGTTTTTGTCTTGTAACGAGAAAAACCCCGACGAATTTCTCTAAAAAAAAAAAGAGAATTTGACCCTCATGTCCCTTAAATCCGAGTTTATCTCTACTTTCTGTTTCTTCGCCCAATTTATCACAACCCATCGCAATTCTTTTAACTTGGACGAAAATCTTAACGTGGTCAAGGAACCCTTGATAACTGAAATGGAGCACCATTTCTCTTGTATCATCGACCTAAAATCCACCACTTTGTCCCAAGAATGATTGTATTTAAAAGGATACATGATTGATGGAACCAAGCCCTCGAATTGAAGGACAATCAGGATAGGATATGAGATGTGAACACTAACAAGGTAGGACCTATAACAACCCAAGCACTGAAGGAGGTTCTCTACTAATAAGAAACGATTCAATATTTTTGATACCCCTTCCACACCCAATCTCCCATTTCTCCACGTCTGAGCCAAAGGGATAGGCTTGATGTCTACAAGACGCGCATCATCAAAGATCTTCTAAAACGAATCTACAAGAGGATCCAGATGTGAAATTGCTCCCCAAAATTCCCTAAAACCTAAGACTAAATTTAAATGACTGCCCATAATCAAGGAAGGAGAGCTCAAAATACCACTAGCCACTGCCTCCTACCCAAAAACCTGCCTCTCAAAATAGGGGCCATAAACATTTAGCACTAAGAAATCTGAAGAAATAAAACTGCTCATAACCTCCAAAAGGATACCCGCGCATGTCCATAAAGGCTAACACCTAAATAACCTAGGGTTCCATGTCGATATTAAACCCCCCAATAGGCCCCGAGCATTAGTGGAAGTACACTCCCAATCGGGCAGAATTTTCAAAAGGTATCCCCCGCCTTGTCCCCTAGGACAGTAGTTTCTTGAACCAATATGATGTCCAGTTTTTCCAACTCAGAAAACCTCTTAAGAGCAAGTAATTTTGTCTTTCCCCCACTCGATATTGAAAGAGATAATTTTCATTAAGAAGCATTGGGCAACGGCACTGGTGATCTAAGGGACCTAGATTCATAAGATTCCAAAGACACCAACTCACTGGAAGCTATCGAAGACAACGACCAAAACAGGGACAAACCACAACCTACCAAACCCCCCTTAACAACCCCTTTGATTTCTTTAATATTATTCCTTCAAATGGTTACATTTGATAAACGATCCAGTGAAATTTTCCTTGTGTCCTTGCCCTCCATCGAATTAGCCGAAAAGATCTTCATGGGTGCCATATTTAAAACTTCATTGTTACTAAGGTTTTTTGAAGAAGGTTCCGATGTTCTAATTGACCTTAATGGAAGAGATACCTCTTCCAAAAGAACAAACTTCTCCACACCAACCAATTCAGGGGATTCCACTATCCCCACCCCGCTCTAAACCCCCAGCAAAAGCGACGCTAACTCTCCCATCGAATCAACCCCTATAGACTCATTGTTCTTTAGAGATTGACTACCTTCAACAAACAAAGAAAAAAAACCCATTGATGAGGTCACACCCCCCATGTCGCTAGACTTCTCCTTCTTTATATTTGTTTCCAACATTTATATCAAGAGCTCAATATTGAGGTAGATTTCTTATTGGAGGAGGCCTTCATATGGTGGACAACTAATTTGCTTGGGTTGAGGAGGATGGTGGCCATTTGATGGGGATGGCTTGATGATTTCTAATTGTGGATCAATTATGTTTTTTCATTTATGATGTAAGTGTTAAATTTTCAGAATTTACTTCAATCTGATTTAGGATCTTAACTGAGAGAACAACATGTACAACAAATCTACAGCATATCAATCATGGACACAATAATGCAAGCACACAAGAGACACAGAGTTTACTTGGGGAAAACCATAAAGGTGAAAAACCCCAATAACTTCCTCAGAGATAGATAGAGCAATGATACAACTAGAATACAAGAGATAGTCTTCTCCTAGCAGCAGAGCCTCCTCCTCCACAAGTGCGCCACTCTCCCAAGTGTGAGTGAGAGAATAGAATGTGTAAAATGAGAGAGACACACTCTCTATTTATACACTAACTTGACTTTACCTTTACTCAACTAGGTTGGCCTCAACTTAACCACTTAACATAATGTTGACTGGGCCGACACCCAATAGGGTGGTCTAATAATCCTTTGACCCACATGGTCGACCCCCAATAGGGTGGTCTAATAACCCTTCGACCCACATGACTTATACAGGGCCGACCCCAACAAGGTGGTCTAATAACCCATCAAGTATAAGTTACGACACTTACAATATAAATGACGACACTTCCATATAGAGGAATAATAACATCTCTATAGGAATACAAACACTTCCGTATAGAGGAATAATAACATCTCTATAGGAATACAAAATACATATATGTGAAATACATTCCAAATTTACATATACATCAACACTCCCTCTTAACTAGGAAGGTATTTCTCGCACAATTCTTCTAGCACAAGTCTTCTTCTCTGGATCATCGTCACTGGATAATCGTCATCGAGTCATCGTCATCGTCACTGCTGCTGCTATCTCAATCAATCTCTGAATCTACTCGTCATGGGAAGTCCTACAGAGCCAGTCCTTTTTCATACTAGATGTAGGCCCACCACCTGCAGGTCTTCATCATCATTGGCCATACTGTGGAATCCTCAGGACTTATTACGTGCGTCACAAAACCTTGCAAGAGCATCCCAGGCTGTTACGAGCACACAACTCTACTTATAGGATCTCCCAGGGCCATATTATATGTGACCTCACCACAAAACCTTGCAAGAGCATCCCAGGCTGTTACGAGCACACAGCTCTACCTATAGGATCTCCTAGGGACAAATTATATGTGGTCACCACAAAACCTTGCAAGAGCATCCCAGGCTGTTACGAGCACACAGCTCTACCTATAGGATCTCCCAGGGACAGATTATATGTGGTCATGGAAAAACCTTGCAAGAGCATCCCAGGACTTATTACGGGCACACAGCCCAACCTATCGGATCTCCCAGGGACAGATTATATGCCATAGGACAAAACCTTGCAAGAGCATCTGCCAGATATCCCAAGGCCAAATTATATGCCATAGGCAAAACCTTGCAAGACTATCTGCAGATCTCCCAAGGCCAAATTATATGTCCTCCCATAGCAAAACCTCGAAAGAGCATTTGCCAGATATCCCAGGGCCAAATTACATGCCATAGGCAAAACCTTGCAAGACTATATGCAAATCTCCCAGGGCCAAATTATATGCTCATCTGCACAACCTGATCCACGGCCATAGAGTATCAACCTGATACTCACGATACATCATCCTGATGTACACATGATCATCCTAATCATCATCACTACAACATCCTGCTGCATGTCATCTGGAGCAACATCCTGAAGCTCGTCATCCATGATCATCCCGATCATACAATGCATCTACCTGATGCATACCAAGTATCTACCTGATACATATCATCATACATGATCCACCTGATCATACAGTGTATCCACCTGATACAAAGACAAATACATGATACATATCAACATACATGATCCACCTGATCATACAATGTATCCACCTGATACATATACAGATACATGGTCCAAGCGTCCAACATGATGCATATACAAAACATATACAAATGATCCAACTGATCATATCCAACATCCAACATGATGCATACATACATAAATGATTCAACTGATCATATCCAGCATCCAACATGATGCATATATACATAAATGATCCAACTGATCATAACAAGCATCGTCCTCTTCAGATCATCTCATTATCCACGAAGCACAGCCCAGATGCACATCATCCAGCACTTACACCACCGACATGGGAGAACACATCTACCACCATTTGGGGAAGGCTCCAGCCCTTACTTTTTCACCATGGGAGAACACATCTACCACCATGTGAAAAATGGCTCATCAATTACATCACGACCAAGGGAGAACACATCAACCATGTCAGAAAAGCTCATGTGCATCTGCATCTTCCAGACTCATCACTTCCCTTTGGAAGGAACCTCGATCTGAAGTGCACCAAGCCTCTCTTTGAAGTACTCAAACTGCACTCTGGCCAACGGCTTGGTCAATACATCTGCAACCTGCTCATCCGTCGCAACATACTCTGCTTCGGCTGTACTCAGTGCTACGCAGAATTGCTTCCTACTAAACCAAGAGATCACACCTGATCCCTATCTACAGCACTGCCTGCCCAATCTGAATCAACATAACCCTGCAGGTAAAACTTTTGATTCGCATCATACTTGAGCCCATAATCAACTGTACCCTTCAGGTACCTCAGAATATGCTTTACAACAACCAGGTGAACATCTCTCGGATCCATCAGGAACTGGCTCAATGTGTTCACCGCAAAGCAAATATCTGGTCTTGTGTTCGTCAGGTACATAAAGGATCCAATCATCTGATGATACATCGTGACATCAACCGGATCAGATGAAGCATCACACAGAAGCTTCAGGTTCGATGCCATAGGTGTGGCCATGGCCTTGCAATCCATCATCCCGAATCTCTTCAGGATATCTACTGTGTACTTCCCTTGACCAAGGAAGATCCCACTTGCACTCTGCCACACCTCCATACCTAGGAAATAATGCATCATTCCCAAATCCTTCATATCGAATTCGACAGCAAGCTTCCTCTGTGTGTCGGCAATCAATCTATCATCTCCTGTTACAAATAAGTCATCCACATACAGGAGTAGAATCACAGGATTCCCTTCCTCAACCTTGTAGTAAAGGTTGGAATCCGCTTTACTCTTGGTAAAGCCCAAACTAGATAGGAAACTGTCCATCCTACCATACCAAGTTCTGGGAGCTTGCTTCAATCCATACAAGGCTTTCTTCAATCTGCACACATATGACTCCCTGTCATGTATCTTAGAACCAAGTGGTTGCTCCACATATACTTCCTTGACTACACCATTCCAGAAAGATGTCTTGAAATCTATCTGGTGTATCTTCTACTTCGTCACTCGCTTTGTATTTTTCTATGCTACCATCTGCAGCATGCTTGATCTTGTAGATCCACTTGGAAGTCACTACAGACTCCCCTTCAGGTCTTGGGACTGCAACCCAAACATCTTCATGATCGACTGATACTTCTCGATCATGGCATTCTTCCCAGATCCTGGGAACTTCAACATCTTCAATATTTTCAATAGATAACTTTGTTGCTGAACAAATGTTGTAGTCCTTCTTTTGTAGGTGATGGTATACGATCTTTCCTACACAACAAGTTAAATTGCATGATTAGAAAACATCTTATAGTTTTCAGAACAAATTCTTACACATAAAGAAATATGTCATACAGTCATGCAATTGTCTTAGCCAGTGCTTCAATACAACATTTATCCATATTCCGTAACGTTCTAGATGCCTTCCAATCTCTACCAAAACATTGTTAAGAGTGTGCACAACTCCTAACATGTCAGCAAAGAGGTTTCATTCTAGATAAGTAGCAATGGAATGTTGTACAGTTCCATAGGCCACTTACCCATGTATATTAGTAGTACATTGTTCATCAATGCAACTATGCATAATACGCAACCTAATTCTAGGAACATCAGCATACACATCATTGAATAACATTATGTAAGAAATGACAATTCAAATACTTATCTTTGTTTGGTTGCTGGGTGGACTCCCTCTGAATCTTTGCAACTCCATTCTGATGTGGATTGTGAGAAGTGGTCAACTCCCTCTGAATATTTGCATCCTTGCAGAAACTACTGAAGTGTGCTCCTTTGCTTTCTTGCAGGAACAACTAGAGTGAGCTCCCTCTTGATCTTTGCTTCCTGGATTACCTGTCCTTGAACTTACATCCATCCTTAATCATTATGCATGCTTATTGGTATCATCATTGTGTTATCCTTGAGATCTCATACATAATCATACATTTATTAGTATAATCTTAATACTATCAAAACACAATAATCTTAAACATGTATAGTCATGATCATTCACAGATAATAAACATTAGTATTCAAGGTTTCAGGGAAGTCTTCTTTTACTCATGCATATTCTTATTTGGTCATAGGACTCTTCTAATTAATTAAATCATCAATGCATAAACCCGTGATTACTCAAACCTATACCTTCATGATTCTTCTGGTTAGTCATATCATCAATTATGGTAAGAAACATAATATGCATACAACCATGACTATTCAAACCTATGAATTCATGAATAATCATTATCAACAACACAACAGTATAAGATCCTAACACAAGGTAGGATTCTAGCTTGATGTAGGAAAAACATACCTGGATTAGCATGCTAGCTAGTTATGTCTAACATACTTGCATAATGTCTTCTGGTTCTCTTCAGTGACTTGTGCTAGTAACCTGCATGTCTCATAGGTTAACCATTGTAGGACCAAGTTATACATATCTCGAAAGTAGATCTTCTATGTGATCCATGACACTGGATGAATCTTTGTCTTCATGTCACCATGATCATATGTTCTTGAAGTAGAACATGATTTGTCTTTCTTGGTGTACCTTTTATGTTAGCGAACAACATAAACCTCATACAACATCACAATGCATTAGTACATTCATAAGTGTCAAAACCTTAATCAATGAATATCTTCTATTAAGGTGATACGACAAGTCTAGTAATTAATCAAGATTGTATTGTAATGATATGAAGACAAACATATGATAAACTTAACCATGAAACATACATGTAAGCCATACCTGTCAAGATTGCTTGTAATCTTCTTATGGAAGGCCTTAGCCTCATCTCCCTCTGAGACAGGAACTTCTTCACTTATGCAGGTGACCAATCCATCTTCTTCTAGGATTAACCCAATCCACTTGATTTGCAAGAACTGGACCTGGAGATGGATTAGGGTTTGTCAAAGAAACCCCAAAAATTCAAACTTTGAATTTCAAACTTCCGAAAGGATAGAAATATGCACCTCGATGAGCTGATCAAGTTGGTATATTCAGAATTTGAAAACTGTAAAGTTTCACCCCTCGAAATTGCCTTTTAGATTTTTGGATTCACTAGGGAGGACCCTGAATTAGGGTTTGAGTTTCCCAGAGCTTCACCCAACCAAAAGATTTGATTCAAGGCTCTAAGATTCGATTTTGATTCAAGGCTCTAAGATTCACCCAACCAAAAGATAGGAGCTTCCAGCCGTGGTCACAGATTTCCAAAATTCCAATTTTTGCAAAAGCCCTAATTTTCCATCTTTTCGATCAAAGTCCCGAACTGGGGTTTGATCAAGCTCGGACTTCTACCCAACCAAAAAATATGATCTTGGTCTCTAAATTTCGATTTTGATGAGTAGCATCCATCCATGGTCTCCGATTACAAAGATTCCAACTTTCTTCGAAGCCCTAAATTCCGGAAGCCATGAATGAAGGTGCTAAAAAATAATTCTGTTTTGATAGAAATATGTACCTGATTGTTTCTGGTGTAACTCTAAACTTTTCGATCCACAGGGTCTGAAAATGTTTCCTGAGATTACCCGACCTGTTATCTTTCCATCTCGACAGGTCTGACCTCAATTGGATTCTCTGAGAGAGAGTTATGCCAAGTGTCACAACGTGACCTGTTTATGGGATAATACAGGAGAGCGAACTTGTACGGCGTGCCACGTGTCACTGGTTCAACTTCGGCCTCTGAAAACTTTTCTTGAGATAGTACAGTCTGTGTACTACCTGTCACTTTTTACGAAATTTCATTTGGAGCTTCCTAGCCCAAGTTATGACCTTTTTCCCAAGGTCACCTAATTTTGACTCAGATCTGGAAGAGGCAAAACCCTATATTGTACAGATCATAAATCACAAAGTACAACGAATTAGAGGTTTTCCTTTGGACACAAGGTACATGGGGATCTGATATTTGACCTGTAAAAGTTTCAGATACGAAAACTTCGTCAAAATGTATTTATAGCGAAAGTTCTACGATGACTGGTTTTTGCTATGTCGAGCCCTAGCATCGTAAGTGCAACAAGTGTCATACATGCCATATCATGCATTCTTTCAGGCTAGCTCTGATACGATGTTAAATTTTCAGAATCGACTTCAATCTGATCTAGGATCTTAACTGAGAGAACAACATGTACAACAAATCTACAGCATATCAATCATGGACACAATAATGCAAGCACACAAGAGACACAGAGTTTACTTGGGGAAAACCATAAAGGTGAAAAACCCCAATAACTTCCTCAGAGATAAATAGAGCAATGATACAACTAGAATACAAGAGATAGTATTCTCCTAGCAGCAGAGCCTCCTCCTCCACAAGTGCGCCACTCTCCCAAGTGTGAGTGAGATAATAGAATGTGTAAAATGAGAGAGACACACTCTCTATTTATACACTAACTTAACTTGACCTTTACTCAACTAGGTCGGCCTCAACTTACCCACTTAACATAATGCTGACTGGGCCGACACCCAATAGGGTGGTCTAATAACCCTTTGACCCACATGGCCGACCCCCAATAGGGTGGTCTAATAACCCTTCGACCCACATGACTTATACAGGGCCGACCCCAACAAGGTGGTCTAATAACCCATCAAGTATAAGTTACGACACTTACAATATAAATGACGACACTTCCATATAGAGGAATAATAACATCTCTATAGGAATACAAACACTTCCGTATAGAGGAATAATAACATCTCTATAGGAATACAATATACATATATGTGAAATACATTCCGAAGTTACATATATATCAACAGTAAGTAGGGTGGCTTTTAGATTTTGACGGGGTTTGGGTGGTGTTTTGATTTTGATGAAGTTATAGAGTCATGGTTTGATAGTTGATAACAACATGTTATGGAATTGTGGCCCGAGCACATGTGGATTGTACTTTTTTTCAATATGCAATTGGAAAAAAACATATGAAATTTATTTAAAATTATATATTTGGAAATTGATAATGGTTGTAGATTTTTTATAGTTTTTATTATCATATACAATTCACAAAATATTTAATTAGGTATTACATGTGATTTTCAATTTAAAAAACAAATCAAATTTATTAAAAGTTATATAATTGAAAATATGTAATGGTGATTTGCAATAACGAAAAAACAACAAGTTACATAATAAAATGGATATGGCTATGTTTGCATTTCAATGTATAGTTTGTTAGTTTTTCTTCATAATGACTAGGCCTAGCATTCAGAGCTGGTAGAGTGTTGGCAGTACAGAGGTAATTGGGATGTGATGGTGGACGCATGGACTCACTTGAGCGATGAAATGGAGCTTTTGTTGGATTTGTGGGAGGAAGAGGTTTGAGATCAGGAGGGTCTTTTTACGTTTGATGAAGAGTTTAAAGAAATGTTACAGCTGGGTCATTCCGCTCTTGACAAGGACAATAGTTAGGAGGGGACGACGTCGAATCTTGTCAGTCCTTTAACAAGTGATTATTATGTAGGGGGTTTGGGTGGGATTTCTCATTTAATTAATGAGACATTTGAGAGCTCTACATGTCGTCTTTTTCCTCGTTCTAATGAGCATAGGGTTAAAGGTTTTAACGCTCCACCAAACCCTAATGTGTGAAGAGTTCTACTGAGAATTCGACTCAAGGGGAGGTGAGGTTGTCTGCAAGTTCCAAGAGGAATAAGGCACAAAAGGTTAATCCTGGCATACATAAGATGGTTTTGGGATGTGATGTTGGGATAGAAGAGGTGGTTTCGCTCTCGCATTTGGCATTGGTGGGGAAGTTTGGGTATGAAGCCATGAATAAGAATGATATTTGTGGATGGGTGGTGGATCGTTGGAAGCTGGTGTTGGGTTACAGTCCCATGATTTCTTTTTTGTTGCGGGGGTGGTATTGCTTCACCTTTCGAAATGAGGCAGATGCTATGAAGACTCTAGAAGGCGTATGGATTGTAGGTAGTGAAAGTCTTATGCTCAAGCGGTGGTTTCACACTTTTGACCTGGTTAAAGAAAGTATTTTCCTTAAACATATTTGGGATATTATCCCAGGGTTCCCCCTCGAGCTATGGAACCAAAAGGACTTCGAACTATAAACAAAATCGTTATATTTCTCCATATTGAGGACCAACTTCTTAATGGTTCTAATCAAAGGGTTGGAAGAATGTTGGTAGAGATTCTTTTCTGTAAAGGGTTGTCTATGGATATTGAAATATATAGGTTAAATAATTTGTATGTCCAAAGACTTGAGTAATAGGTGCTCTTTAAGTAGGAAAGCTAGTCATTTGAGAAAGAGTTGTGTTGGTATGGATGAGGGTTTCTCTAGCGAAAAAAATGGCAAACTTTTCCATGGATGATTTTATGTTCACGCGCAAGGTGTCAGTTGATGATAGAAGTAGCTTGAAGGAGGAAACTCATCCTATTCTTGCATTAGAGTCTTCCCTGGTGGTTCATGAACAGTATGTTCTGGGTAAGTTAAAAAATTTCTCTCCTTCTTTGTTTTCCTCCTTGAATAAATCAATAATGGAGTTTTTAAATATTAAAGAACTCTCTGGATCTAGGGAAAACTTTGGGGATGGGAGTAGCATCAGACCATATGGTCTTGAGGTGGTCCAAATAGCTTGTTCTAAGAAATCCCCCTATTACTATGAGGATATTGGTCCCACGGACCCTCCGTGGATGATAAGCCAAACTCTAAGGTTGGGGAGGGCTGTCATTTTCTATATAGTTTTGTAGTTGAAGGTTCTATGGAATTAGATGGTATTGGTTTGGTGTTGATCGGCCCGTTGAGTAATGTGATGTTAGGTGAGAAGGCCCAGGGAGAAGATGGGGGTGTAGTTAATGTGAGGGGCGATAAGTCGTTAATCGATTCTAAGGTTATTAATTCTCAGGCGGTTGATAACGTTTTAATTTCCCTTGTTCCCTCTTATAAGGAAGTGTTGAAAAAGACCCCCTTAGAGGTATTCTCCAGGTTATATCCGAAATCGCGTTCTAGTTGTCAGGGTATTTGTATGGTGGGTGATAATTCTTCGAAGGATAGCTCTGATGGTAAAAAAATATTAGGGTTATCTGAGCATAAAGAGGTGATCAAAGGAGGTATTGTAAGAAATTTCTTATCGATAAAATCTCATAGTATTAAAAAAAAGATGGAAGTCGATTACAATAAGGTACTTCTTGTAGGTGTTCTTTCAAGTGGTCCTAGGGAACTTAGAGCTCAAAAATCCCTAGCCCAAAAACAAAATAATGATCCTTTTGTCTTTGAATGTAGGGGGAGTGGGAGGGCACCCCAAAATGTTGGCTCTTTGAAGACTCTTTGAGATGGTGTGCCCTAACATTGTATTCATTCAGGAAACAATGGTTAGTGGCATAAAAGCTAGATATATTTTTGCAAAATTGTTGGTGGATTAAAACTTGTTGATTGTTATGGTCTGTACTCTAACATAAGAGAATGCTGGAGTGATATTGTGGAGGATGGAATTTTAAAAGGTCCGCATTTAATCTTGGGGGTGATATGAATTTTACTCTATATGCTAATGAGGTTTGGGTTGACTCCCTTCTTCAATAAGTTTTTCATGACTCTGAGTTAATTGATGTCATTCCAGTGTCTCCTCATCCAATGTGGAGGAATGGGCGATTGGGAAACGAGGGACTCACCAAGCGTCTAGACTGTTTTTTCATTGCGGATTAACTGTCTAATGATCTGGCTAGATGCAAGCCTTGGCTGGTTAACTCCACAATTTCTGATCACATGCCGATTATTATACAGGTGGAAGCTAAGGGCGAGTGGGTTAAATTTCCTTTTAAATTTAACCATGTTTGGCTCATGGACAAAGATTTCATAGATTTGAATAGATAATTATGGTTTTCATCTGTTCAAAATGAGGATATATTTGCGATGCAATTTTTAGTCAATAAGCTCAAAGATTTGAAATATGTTGTGACCAAGTGGTAAAGGGATAAGAAGGTAAGTTAAAGGAATATATGATAAAAATAGAAGTGGAAATTGAAGAGTTATTCTCTAAAAATATTTCAGGTATTTTGTCAAGGGAGGATCGAAAAGTTATGCTCTCTTTAGAAGAAAGTTTGGTTGGCTCAAGGCGATTAAAATACGGGGTTCTTCCACATATATGCAAATCAGAGAAGAATTTTGAATACTATATGGGACTTATCAAATGAAGATGTAAGTATTATGACAAAGTCTCAGTAACTTAGGGAGGTTGCGATGATGCATTTCCAAAATCAGTTCAAGGATCCAAGGAATTTGACAACAGTTAGTCAAATGAATGTTATTTAGTGCTACCCTCATTTTTTCTCGGAGGAGGAAGGTAAAGGAATTGTTGATCCTATTTCTCTCGAAGAAGTTAAAAATATTTTGTTTGGGTTTACTAAATCAAAGATTCTGTCCCTTGATGGGTGGACTGTTGAAATTTTTCCGTCTTTTTTTTATATTAGGGTCTTGATATTTTAACAGTTGTAGAGGAGTCCAGTCTTCAGGGAAAGGTTATTGGAGCTTTGAATGCTACTTTCATAGCATTGATTCCTAAAAATTCTAAACCGATATCTTTTAATTATTTTAGATCCATTTCTTTATGCAATTTAGTATACAATATCATTTCAAAGATAATTGCAAGTAGAATTAAGCCCGTGTTGTCAAATTTCATTTCAAGGGAACAATTTGGTTTTTTAGAAAACTGTCAGATCTTGGATGCCAATGGGGTTGCTCAGGAATGGCTTCATAGTATCAAGGTAAAAAATATCAAGGCATGTGTCTTAAAGCTTGATTTGGTTAAGGCTTATGATCGGGTCAATTGGGACTTCCTTCAAGTTGGTCTTAGTCTGAAAGCAACTAATTGGATAATGAGTTGTGTTACTTTGACAAAATTTGCAATCTTGGTAAATGGTGCACACTCAATTTTTTTTCAAAGTTCAAGGGGACTTAGGTAAGGATGTCCATTTTCTCCTTTGTTGTTTCTTCTTATTGTAGAGGGTTTAAGCAGATTGATCAAGAAGGATTTTTTGTATGGTCAGATGGAAGGTGTTAAAATTCCATCTCATATTAGTATTACTCAATTACTTTTTGTAGATGATGTATTACTAATTGGTAGAGGGTCTTTAGAAGAATGGAAAGTGTTTAAAGAGATGTTGGATGTGTTATGCGAATCCACTGGTATGACTGCTAGTGAAGCTAAGTTAAAAAAACTAGTAAATGGTATTGAGGATGATATAAAAGTTAAAATTGGTCGTCTTTTTCCTTACCGGATTAGCTCTTTTAATGTTGGTTTGAAATATCTTGGATATACTTTGAAGCCCAATAATGATTTAATAGAGGATTGGTTATGGCTCTTGGAAAATATTGAAAAGAGAATAGGGAATTGGTGCTCCTGATGGCTTATTTTAGGAGGTTGATTAATTATTGTGAAAGCAATTCTGGAAAACTTGTCAGTTTATTGGTTGTTATTGTCAAATATTCCAAAATCGATCCTACATAAACTCATAAAAAAGGTTTTTAGCTTCTTGTGGACCAAAAATAAATAGAGGGAAGGAGTACATTTCCTATGTTGGGATAGATTGCTAGGCCAAAACATTTGTCGGGTTGGGGTATTAAAACTATCTTTTACTTCAGTCAAGCCTTAGCATCTAAAATATTGTGGAGAGATTTCTTCTCTACTAGCCTACGGAGTGGGGTTATCAGAGATAAATACTTGAAACATTTGACTGTTATTGACTGTATAAGATTTGATACAAAAAAAATCCAAAGGAATCTTTAATATCTACAATTGTCAGGTTAACTCTTTTCATATTTTTGGGGAGTGGTTTGTATGGAAGCCCAGGAATGGACAGTATATTAGAATTGGTGAAGATTCGGTCATTAGAGGTGCAAAATTCTATCAATTATCCCCTGAGCTGATCAATTCTCTTCATGCAAAAGGCATCTTAAGTATCGCCCAGGTGTATTGTTCTCATGCTGGTTTGGGTAGAGAAATTGGAAATCAACATCTGATTTATAACTTCAAGGAGATATTGGAGTCAAATGGAGCAGATATATTTTTGGTCTGTAGAGAGGAGGACTTCATCTTTTAGATCTGGTGATGATGTTCTTACCTAGTCTTGGAATGAAAAAGATGGGAAGGTAAATGCAAAGTCTGCTTACAATGCCATTATTTTTTCTGCTTTCGATGTTGAACATAGGTGGTGGTTCTCCTCTTTGTGGAAATGGTAGGTTCCATTGAAAATTAAATTTTTTGTTGGCTTGCATTGGAAAACAAAATTTTAACTTGGGATATTTTGTAAAGAGGTGTGGAAATGGACCTGATATTTGCCTTAGTCGTTTCAATGAGGTTGACTCTATTGATCATTTGATGGTTCATTGTTCCTTTACTAAGTTGGTTTGGCAGGAAGTATAGAAGGACCTCAAAATAACTCATATTTGGTCTCTTCATTCTTTTTCCCAATGTTTTCAAAAGTGGATTTCTGAAGCTAAATTATGGAGAGAGTTGCGTTGCTTTGTTTGTTGGGAAATTTGGAAGCACAATAATGGTGTCCTCTTTGAGGGCAAGTAAAAGAATGCTTTGAGATTCAGTACCAAAGCAGTTGGGACCTTTGGGGAAATTTTTAAGGGGAAGGAAAGTAGGCTAAACAGAGCAATAAGGGATCCTTCTTAAATGTTTGGCCTATTGGGTATTTTGATGGAGCTTCGCAAGAAAATGGCTCTAAATGTGGGGTTGGTGCTTTTTTAATCTCTAGAGAAGCTCATGTATTCAAATTGAAAGTGAATTGTGGTAGGGGTTATAATACGAGAGGAGAACTTCTTGCTCTTTGGAGCCTTTTATTTTTTTCTCATGCTAAGGATATTGTTCATTTGCAGGTTGTTGGTGATTCCAAGGTTATAATAGATTGGTCTAACCCAAAATGTTTGCTTTAGGTGGCCACTCTTAATGGTTGGAAAGCTAAAATCGTTAGACTCCAGTCATATCTTGAAGATTTAACGTATCAACATGTTTATAAAGAATATAATGTTTAAGCATATGACCTTTCTAAACAAGCTATGGATCTAGTAGCAGGTCTTTTATACTATTATGAGATTTGTGGATCAAATACCATTTCAAAAGTTTTTTTTTCTATTTTTTGGGGTTGATTAGCATTTTGAGGAACTAATTTTTTTTTAGAATGGATACTATGTATATTTTCTCTATTGAGGGAAGTTTGGCTGTTACCGGACAATCTACCGAAAGCAGACTTAAGGTGTGATCTCCCTAGTTCAACGTGAATCTAGAACAAGTGGGACAGAATATGAAACTACTTTCCTAGATCTAGTTAAAGATTGTGTGATTAGATGTCTTACCTTTTAGATCGTAGATCCTTTCCCCTTGATGTTGCTCCAAGCTTCATGGTCTTCAGATCTCAGCTGCAAAACCTGTCAAGACATACAGAACAATACAAGCAGTGAAACAATATCTAAACAGTAACAAGTCTAAGTAAACGGTTAAGCAAGTAAACTATGCAAACATTATTAATACAACAACATTTGGTGGAAAGAGTTTATATTACTGTATTAAAAAAGGGAAGTACAAAGCGTGAGATGAGTACAACCAAAGCTTAACGTTGCAATCGTCCTCCAACAAGCCAATGCCAAAGCCTCCAAAGGAAGTATAGGTCTCCCAAGAGATGAGTAGAGATCTCCTAAGCTAATTTCACCAGCATGCAAGTACTATGGACTTCCTCCCTTTGGAATGGGAGTGAGCTTCATATATATAGGACTAAGAGGATAGGTTAGGTTGAGATATAGTGGGAGAGGACTAAGGAATCCTCCCATAGGACTAGGGAACCGAATTCCAACTCCCCTATAGGATAGGGATAGATATCCACATCACACACCTTCGAGAAATGGCTCGAAGATGCCTTTTTATCCATTTAACTGACATTGTCGCAAGCTGCAGTAGGACAACCTGCGACGTCGCATGCTGCACTAAGGTGACCTACGACGACCTCACTAAACCCAATAGAAATAGTTCAGTATCTCTTCCAATTTGATGTCTTAGTCATAGACACTTCAAGGATGTTTACACTGAGTCTTAAGGTGGCAAGATTTAGGTGTAACAGAATTCCCCAAAGCATGAAGTTGTTGGAACTTGACAGGTGAAATGCTTTGACAGAAGGAATGGCAAGGACTTGTCGAAAAGAGGATGCCGCTGCAATACAATTGACTCTGAGAACACAGTCTCGTACGACTCACAACATGGCTGCCGACCAATACATTGCAGATCCATGGTAGTAATGACCGACTGAACACAATCATGGCTACTAGACACAAGCGTAGATCCATGATGAGATGATAACACAACCACGACCAATACAAAAGTGGATCCGTGTAATATGACTCAAAATAATCTCCATCTCAACCTGGGTAAAATATGACTCCCCGGGGTCTCCAAGCCGAACCCGCAATGATACGAATCTATCCATGTGATTACAAATGTCTTGACGTCGAATATGGTAGAAACCACTTGATTACCGACCATTAATGTATACCGTTAACAAGCGCGAGGGAAATCACCATTGATGTCAATGATTCCCAAGGTATCATAGTACATATCGTCAAGCGTGAATAAGTGAGTTGAAGTCGAACGCCGGATGAAATCTTTCAATCAAGAGTCAATGATGTAAACCCATGCCGAAAGCGAGGTAACCTGCCATTGAGGCATGCAGGCCCAAGATACTTGGTTGGTTTCTAGATTCAATCCTCGGATGACGTGTTGATGTCGACAAGGATGAATCCGTCGAAGGAGGGCCATGATGAATCCCCCATCAATGACACGAAACTCGACAACAGATGTTTGGAGTAGATCAGATGGTACAGTAACATGCAAGACTGACTCAGAGTAGACCGACATGGTGGAAGGTGTATTGACTGCAAATAATGAGCTGTGAATGTATTCTTGAACATGGGCATGGCATGACTTGGCAGTATTGACATGACGAGAATAACGCCAATTCCTAATGCAACTGATGATGGAAGTATTCTTTGGATGACCCAAAGGAGTAACAAGACTCAGGAAGTAGGCAAAACTCGAGGACAAACGGATGACCCAAGTACTGTATGCGAATGTAAATGAGTGCCATGTTCAAGAACGACTAAGTACTGCCATTGATAAAGGTGTAACATAAAAAATTTCCTTTTTCCCCATCATGATTGATGAGTGCCTCAGGTGTTTTTGATGAGGTTGATGAAGGTAACCAGATGCTCGGTATAGCTCATCTTATAGACGACTCCAATCCCAAATTTTTTCCGAACTTAGGAAAGGAGGGGTTCATCCCACGACGGGTCCTTCAATGTTGAATTTTAACGAGTCCATAGAAGGTAAACTCGGTGTCATTTCATGTTTAGAGAGTCTGAAAAGAACTAAAGAAGACTCCAAAGGTCCTTTTTCGTAAGGTTAGCCTCTTCGCCCGGAAAAAGGGTAAAACAACGTGAGAGAGGACTCTTCTAGTCATGATTGGCTAGAGTATTCCTTTTTCGTAAGTAGTGCCCCCTGGTCCAAAAAAGGGGTAAACTATCACTGAGGAGACGATCATTCAAATACTTTTACAAGTGTGAACGCATCAAGTTTGCTTGGCGATATTTTCGTATTTAGAGAGCCTGAAAACTTAAAGAGAGACTCCGGGGGATTCCTTTTTCGTAGGAGTTTAACGAGCCTGAAAAAGTGATAAACTATAACTCGGTGACTTATTATCATCGTTTTACGAGCATGAGAAAGAACAAAGAGTAAGCTCGGTGTCATTAGTAATTGAACTTAATGAGCGAAATAATGACAAAAAGACGCTCGAAGAAGTTGTTCATACCTGATAATACTTACAAGATGATCATCACGATGAAAAATGGCATTAATTAGGCACTTAAGTTCTCTTGCAACTTAGAGACTAGGTCAAAAACAGTTAACCAAGCGTTTAAATGCAGTAAATAATCCAAACTATAGCAAAAAACCCACTAAAGCATCAAATTATAAAAGGAATATTCCATTTTTTGTTATAAAATGGGTGAAATAGTGAAAAGAAATTACAATTGTTTTTTACCAAGTTTGGAGAGTGTGAAGTGCCATTTGGAGCCAAACTTTAACTGTTGATTTTGGGAGCTACGGTCCACCATTTCGCGAGCCGTCAGAAGCAGGTAGGCCTAAACTCATCTTTGCAACTTTTTCAGTGGATTGGTTTCATGTTTTTTGCTTAGAATTTAGGGTTTTTAGTTGTTTTAGTTGGGGGAAATGCGTCCACGGGTCGACGCAAGCCCTCCTTATGAGAACTGCGACGGCCATGCGTCGTCTCAAGTCTCGAAAGGACCGTTTGTGACGATGTCGCACTGTCTGCAAAGACGGCGGAAACATCCAACTACAACTCATTTCCCAACCCAAAAGAAAAAGTTTTAATGCATGGGGTGAGTTCTAATGTTGCTTATTTTCCCTTATTGACAGGTTCACAATGATAAACATGGTCATTGAGTGGAGAGAATGAGAACACAAGTTGGATGATGCTCAGTTTGAAAATGACCCTCAATGCATTGCTGCATTGAGGAACTGTGGACTTCTCAAATACTTCCGAGTGCCGGGCATGAGGGCCCAAGTTCAGCTACTGACACATATGATCCGATGTTGGGATCCGGTGCAACAACGCTTCGAGATCAGGGTGCATACATTGAGTATAGATGTCGAGGACATCTACTTCCTGACGGGATTATCCCGGAGGGGAGAATCTATATCTCTTACCGATTCACGAGGAGGTGACCGTACCATAGATGACATGATTACTCAGTACTACACTGGAGTCACCGTGGATACTAGTGGGAAGATTCCCATTAAAGAGATTCAACATCGTCCTTTACATGTTGTGCTCTTCACCCTGGTGAGGGTGGCGGGGAGTCAGTCTTCTCACCTTGCGAGCAAGACCCAGTTGATGTATGCGGAGGAGTGCATGGCTACTCGGGTATTCAACTGGTGCGAGGGACTCCTTACCAACCTCCGAGGTCAGCTTACCAAATGTCGACGTGGGGCGCTGAAACAGTTTGGATATGGGTCCGTGGTGATATCTTTTCTACTGGAGCGGGTACCTCATCTGCGTCCACAGTTGGACTTGGATGACCGGGATGCTAGGGATCCACATATGACTTGATGGGCAGAGGTGATGGCCCGCCATGGTGGTGGGGTCCCATCATAGGTTATGGCATCGGGTTCTTCATTTGTCTGGAGGGACAACTCCTCATGATTGAGGATTACCCTTACAGCGGGATAGACTTCAGAGGTGATCCCGACCTGGTGCTTCCTGAGGGAGCACAATGGAGCGATATCGGTAAGAACAACAACTTTTGTGTTTTTCATTTTATATATCTTATGATTTTTTTGGAGTAGTGCTGATAACTTGGTGTTGTGTGCAGATGTGGGTCCGTCACGCCCAGTTGGGGTTTCTCTCATTGCGAGGAGAGGAGAGGCGTCGATTGTAGGTCCTGCGGTGCGAGATGATACCAAGGAGGTAGAGGAGGTCTATGAGAACCTCCTGAGGCTAACACTAGATATCCTAGAGCCGGGTGTTTGTGATCTACCTCAGGGTTACCAGAAGTACACCGTCGGGGTATCTACCCATTTTGGCGCGCTGCTGGGCAAAGTGGCGAGGGTCATAGTCTGCTTTCATGGGCAGCAGCCGAGAGCTTCGAGACCTAGGGATGAGCGCCCTGAGACTTAGGCTCATGTTGTACTTATGTATATTGAAAGCTCATGACCTTCAGATTTTGTAGAGACCTACTGAAAGCTATCATGCTTCAGATTTTGTATCAACACCATCGTTTTGATTTATATATATATACAGACATTTTCGGCGGATTTATACATTATGTGTTCTATGGATGATTGATGTGATCTTGTTTACATGTTTGCTTATACAATGCATGATTTACATGTTATGTATGATTTTATATTTTATACATATGTTATGTGTGTGCAATGTACCAATCTAGAATGAAGTTGGCCATCGAGTCGGCAACTGTGTTCATGTCTCGTGGAATATGCAGGTATTGAATAGACTCAAAGGACCTTTCCAAAAGTCAGACTCGTCTAAAGAGACAAAGTAGAGTAGGGTCGCAGATAACGTAGACCCGGTTAAGATGAGAGACCACTAGTTGCGAATCCAAATAGATAACAACGTGGTCCATACCCAAGGAAAGAGCATTGGTTAGGGTTCCAATGACTGCCTGATATTCTGCAGCATTATTGGTCGCGTATCCTAGACAACTTCCTCCTGAGCTGATAAGCTCGCCGATGGGAGAATAAAGTACCCAGGCTGGCGAAACAAGGTTACGAGTATGCCAGCTGGCGCCATCCGCGAATCTGTAGCAAGTTGCAATCTACACACATAGACAAAACATGGTATAAGAAACAAAACAAGACCTAGACACACTAAAACAAAAATGTCACACCACACAAAACACACACGCCATGTACAATACATACAAGATGTCTATGCGTGAAAGACTCAGGCGTAGTACTTCTTCAGGTAGAGCCCGTTGCAGGGCTCACCCAACGATATCCCATCATAGTCCTCTAGTTTGTAGGCTCCTTTTTTCCAGAACACGTTTCACTATGTATGGTCCATGCCACATGGACTCGAACTTACCTATCCTCAGCTTATCATGCCTTTGGTCATATGTGAGGACCAAATCACCTTCATTATAGACGCGGGGCTCGACCAACCTATCATATTGTGCTTTGATGCGCTTCTTATGTGCCTCGTTGGCAAGAGTAGCATCATGGTGGGTCTCGTCAAGTTTTGCTAGGTAAAGGAAATGTTCTTCCTCGATAGTGGTGTTAGGAAGAAGTCCGACTGCGAGTTTGAGTGATGGAATCTCGCACTCTATTGGTAGGACTGCCTCCAATCCGTAAACTAACTGGAACGATGTAAATCTGGTGGCAGTCTTAACGAAAGTCCGGTATGCCCATAGTGCGGAAAAAGGCATGTTGTGCCAGTTGGACTTGTGCGTACCCACCATGCGTTGAATCATGGTTTTCAAGACCTTGTTGATGGCCTCTACTTGTCCATTGGACTGCGGGTAGTAAGGTGTTGATTTTTCATGATGAAAACCCAATCTGGTGCTAAACTCATCGACCATATGGTTCTGAAAGTGAGATCCATGGTCGGTGACTATGGCTTGTGGAACTCCAAACCATGAGATAACATGATTGAACATGAAGAGTGCGGCGGTTTTGTCATCGTCATTGTATGTAGGCATAGCCTCGACCCACTTTGTAAAGTAATCCACAACTACTATGACATAACCATGCCCTCTGTCCAAGGTAGGATTATAGTGCATGAAGTCAATGCCCCATTTTGCAAAGGGGCCAACGGCAATAACCGGGTGTAACGGGGTTGGATGGGTGCGCTTTTTCGTTTGAAAATGCTGGCATGGGGGACATTTTTTAACAGCCTCAATACAATCTTTGAAGATAGATGGCCAATAATATCCCGCGCGTAGTATCTTCTAGGCCGTAGCCATCCCAAAGAGATGACCGCCACAAGCCCCAGAGTGACAGTCATTCAAGACGTGTTCAGCCTCCTCATGTGTCAGACAACGTCGAAGAATGGAATCTATACCACTGCGATACAGGGTGTCACTAACGATCAAGTAATACTTGGCGTGGTAGCGTATATGATGACGGTCGTCACGAGATAGTTGGGGGATGAAACATTAGGTTTGGAGATATAAGGTAATATCCCCATACCACGGGTCAAACGTGCTGATGAGGAACAATGATTCGTCCGGAAGAGAATCATGGGGCTCAGATTCTACATCAACATGGGGAAGATCGCAGATGAGCTCGACAAAAACCAAAGCCTTCTTAGACTTGGCTTTCTCGAAGAGGAGGTCGAACTCCTGAAGTATCACGATCCAGCGTGAGTACTTTCCCCCACGTAGTTAACGTGTCAAGATGTGGTACATGGGGTTCGAGTCGGTGATGATGGTGGTGGTGCGGAGCAGTATGTAGTGACGAAACTTTTGGACGGCAATGACTGCCATGAGAGAGAGATTCTCGACATGTGAATAACGAGTTTCAGAGTCAATAAGACCCTTACTTAGGTAGTAGATCACATGCTCCTGGGTGCTGTTGTCTTCTTGTACCAAGACCATGGCGATCGTGGTGGCAAAAGCAACAAGATAAAGGATATAATCCTTGTAGTAATTGGGCGGTTGGAGCACAGGGGTATGCATGATGGCATGTTTCAGACTATCGAAGGATTGTTGCGCTTGATCGTCCCAAATGAACGGGACGTCCTTCTTGAGTAGTCTCATATAACCCTGTGTCTTTTGCGCGAAATTACAGACAAAACACCGTAAGTAAGTTGCCTTCCGTTGCAAACTTTGAAGTTCCGTAATGTCAGTAGGAGGTGGGAGACCGACGATGGCTTCCACCTTTAAGGGATCAATGTGGATCACATCTTTCGAGATAATGAAATCGAGGAGGCGTCTTGACACGACGCAAAAAATACACTTGTGAGGGTTCAGATGGATGTTATACCTTTTGCATCTGAGGAATACCACCATCAGATGATCAATGTGGAAGTTGCGCTACCGCGAATGAGCGGGGAGATCATTGAGATAAGGTTCCACAAAGTCCTTCACGTCATGAAAAGCATATGACATGGCCCGCTGGAATGTGGCACCAGCATTTTTAAGACCAAAAGGGAGCTTGCAATAAGCAAACGTGCCCCAAGAGCAGATGAAAGTTGTCTTGTGTTGATCAGCCGGGTGGATCTCAATTTGGTTGTAACCGGAAAAGCCATCCATGAACAAGAAGATGACACTTCCGGCACAATTGTCTATGATCTGGTTGATAAAGGGAGTGGGATAGTTGTCCTTAGGAAAAAATCTATTCAAATCCTGATAACCAACATAGACACGTATGTTGCCCTGCTTCTTAGCTACAGGGACGACATTTGAGACCCATTCTGTTAATGGAACAGGGTAAATGAAACCGACCTTCAAGAGCTTTTCTATCTCTGCCTTAATCGCCGCAATATTCCGAGGGTGTACCGGTCGAAGCTTTTACCGGACTGGCTTAGCATCAGGATAGGTTTGCATCTCTTGTGAAATAATAGCAGGGTCTATCCCGGGCATTTCCTCGTAGGTCCTGTTATCAAATATATAGTAGCCGGGCTACCATACATTATTTTTCTGATGCCAGTACACTATTCAGCCAGTTCCCTTACATTTGAGATGTTGAGATGAGCATTTATATTGGATCACTATCAAATTTTGGACAGCAATTGTATTCCCCATGCCATGACTGAGTCTCAGGACACTCAGAGAGATGACTGATGTAGCCATTATACCATTTGTACAGAGCAGTCAGTAGTGTCCAGAGTTGCAGTAGCAGTTTCAGAGGATAGATGATGGTACAGGTTGATGAGCATTCAGGTATATGACTCAGCAGGTATATCATTGTGTTATGGTTATATTGCTTTTATACTTATTCTTATAGCATGTCTTAGCACTTAGTGTCATGATCTGGCGATCATATAGATATGTGGACCTGGTTGATCTTATTATATATATTATATTGTCCCTACTCAGACTTAGAAGTTCACTATTCATATTCATTAGTTTTACCCTCCTTAGGGAGAATAGAGGTGATCATTCTACCATACCTTGGCTTGCTAGTGTTGGCTCCATTATTCATTATCTTCATCCATCCATTGCCTACCTTTTAGTTTATCACCTTGACTTACTACTTGACTAGTGGCATGGAGGACTTTCCCCCACTGTAGCCTCTGTATTGGATGAGCTTCCCTGTTTATTGTGTCTCGACTCTGAGTTGGTGACAAAACTTACCTATGGTGAGTTGGAGTTCCTTGGAATTCCCCCTAGTCACTAAAGTTGTGTTGGCTAAACTTGAAACTTTTAGTGCTGCCATGAATACAAAATCTGGAAAATGAAATGCTATATCTTGTATGAAAAGCCCATTCATGCAATGTATTTCTAAACACACATGAATGAAAGGCATGCCAAATGAAAATGGCCATGAAAATAAAATGTTATATCTTTTGGAAATGTAAATACCTAGGTAAACAAGTTGTCTATGACACACCTAGAAGTGCTCAGGTAAACAAGTGCCTTAAAAACACACCTGTAGCAGAAAGCCTAAAATAAATGTAAATCTATGCAATGTGTTTATAAACACACATAGACCAAGTCTATGGAAACTTCAGGCCCAAAAACCAATGGAACTTAAATGCTATATCAAAACAATTGCTGGCTTTATTTGTATTATGGATTGTGCGCATCTGTTAAAGGTGAATAAACCCTCTTTGAACAACTCATCCATTTGTGAGACACCGCCATTCCCTGTGTTTTTGCTCATTCAGTATATACTATGGTGTGTATTCCCTTTCCCTTTGCCAAAGTGTCACAAAGTTAAGTCAGTCAAGTCATCCCTTAGCCTAGCCAGTTATTTTAGCCTTCACCCTTCACGAGAAAATTGATCACAGCTATGAAGTGAGTATGATCTTGAAAGTCTAGTCTGAGTAATAATAGTAATTAATGACATTATATATTTGGATTTAGATCGCTAGTAATGATTACTTTGTGTTATAATTGTTATTTGAATAAGTTGTCGAGCATGCATTAACCTTTGACACTTTGCAGCAGCTTCTGATGATGGTCTGAGTTATATTTGGTCATGTTGACCTGGTTAGACCTGGTTAGACCTAGTTTGACCAAGGTCAACCATAAGACATGAGATGGTTGGACCTTATGATGATATGGAGAGATGATATATGGTCTATGTACACATACATGATGATTCTATGCAGCAGCTACAGGGTTATGATGATGATTCATGGTTTACAGCAGTATTTGATCATTTACAGATTATTATTATTTGACCTGTTCTGGTATATTGGATATATATATTGATCATGCAGAGACTCATATGGTGTATGAGTACACACATTGGATGGATTTGGACCTTCTGAGTCCAATGAGACAGTTTTTTTTCAGTTCCGGGCACTTACAGTGATGATTGAGCCTCAGTAGGCTATCCTAGTGCAGTTTTGGTCTGTCGGAGGCCCTGTCAGAGTAGATGTGATTTTTATCCAGTTGACCTAGGGCGTTGTGCTTGGAGGGGGTGGTCCAGCCACTTGTTTTTACCATATTACCCCCTTCCCGGACACACTGGTGCCCTCACCTTGATAGCGCAGGCAATCCAGGAGGCAGTTTGGGGGAGTTTCACGCTTCCTGAGGCATTTCAGGATTGGTAGAAATGGCTATTGAGGAAATCAATTTGGGCTACTGAGGCAATGTTATGGAATGGGATGATCAGTGATGATGGATCGATGTCTTCCACACCTCCTCCAGCAGTTTCAGCTTCATCGGGGCCCGCATCCATCACTTATGGCACTTTCTGATGATTTCTGAGGTCTTTTGAGGCCTACGATTTGACCATGGAGGCACGATTTGGTATATTGATGACTATTTTATTATTATTGTGCTATGGGGATTGACCAAGGGTGACTAAAATTACCCTTTGGACCCACCATAAGCTTCTTCTAATATCTTGTCATCATGATTTGGTGGGATTCCCCTCTTCTAGGGCGATTTTGTCCACTCATATTATATTTTATTAGTGATCCATATATTTTATTGTTGAGCTCATCTCAACCATTGATTAGACATTTGTATCTTTTAATCTTAGCCACTCATTCAAAAAGTGGTTAGGATTTTGATGCCTCTCCTTCCTATTTAAAGGAGAGAGCTTCTCATTGTAAGGGGTCTTTGGCTCTTGGATTATTGGTATAGAAAAACTTTCTTGTGGAAATTCTTGTGGTCTCCTTTGCATCTGGTGTTCTTAGATGGTGATTGGAAAGTCTATTGCAACCTAGCATTTGGAATTTGTGGTAAGATCTATCTTTTTTGAAAATCATTGTCTTGTTTATAGGAGGGCGACTTCAAAAAGGGCGATTTTGCAAGGCTTCTTCAAATCGACTTTCTTGGCATTTGCTTGTATCAGGGGGTTATCATTAGGATCATTGTGATCTATGCTATCTTTCTGTTACTTCTCTTGTGGCATTAGTCTTATCTCTTGATTACCTCAAATCTGATATTGTTGACGTTTGTTGTGCAGGAGAGAGGGCGCATTGGCTTCTTGGACTAAATCGATTGCATAGAAAACTACCTCAAAGCTTCTCAAATTGATCGGGTTTGCATAGATCATCATCATCAAGGAATCTACAAGGTTACCCAGGTAAGATCCACAGGTTTGTTTCTCTTATCTTGATCCAATCCATTGACATAGCTCATAAATTGATAAAACCCTTATTTCTTCAAACCCACATTTTTACATTTTCTCAGATCTACTTAGATCTAGTGGGTTGTTGGGTATAATATTGAAAACCCACCTCTATAGCATCCACGACATCCCGGATCTATAGTTTGGTGAGGATTGGCTTCCATTTGACCCTCTTCCCAAGCCAACCTAGCTTCTCCAAGCAAGGGCGCACTTCTTGGTGAGGGTGAGTTGACCTAGATCTAGTTGATGGGTAGTTGAGATCCCTCTTGTTTCATGATCTACACATCCAATAACCTACCCCCATATTGTCACTTTTCTGATTTCTACCTTGTGGGCCCTATTCCACATTTTAAGGGATTTAATCCCCATTTTGGACCACTTGGTATCTTTAAACTCGGATCTAGGAAGATCTAGCCATCGGATTGCCTTGAAATTGTAGATCCACACTCCCACTTGATCAACCTACTTGGATCTAAAGTTTGGATGCCATTGGACTTGTCTTGATCCATTTATCCCACATTTTAGCCTCCTTGGGTAAAGTCGCACCACCTTGGAGAAGTGAGTTGGTCCACTTCTAGGACGTGGGTACTTGAGATTTCAGTGGTTTTGGAATGGGAATAATACAAAACCTAGGTCTAGTAGGTCACCTTGTCAAATCTTGGCTTGGGGATAGCATTCCTTGTTTTAAGGGATTGTGGTCCACTTAGGTCAAACCTAGATCTAGACCTATTCATCCATCAAGACTTTAATTGCCCACTTGTCTCATGCAATAGGAGTCCTTAACCACAAGTTAACTTTACTTTGACTCCATTATCCCAATTCCCAAGGCACTGGTCTCTCTCCAAGTCAATTCAACTTTCCTAGGTTGTTGGATTAACTTGTGGTTTGACCCTTGTGTGGTGAACTAAACCCTTTGATGCCATCATACTTCATGATCAAGCTTGTCACTTGTACTAGTTAGCCCCAATTCAACCCCTAAACTACCCTGCATTGGACACGGTTCCCAAGGCAGTGGATTTTCTCACAATTGACTAGTACTCTAATCCTGGATCTCATTTCAAATATTATAAGTCACTCTCACATCAATAATGAACCAAAGCTATACTCATTGAACCCCTCACTTGTATTGTGACTTCATCCTAAGGTCTAGGATAAACCATACACCTTACTTCAAGTAGAAATAACTTGATTTGGTGTCTTGGTTTTGATCTCTCCTGTCGGGAGTAGATCGGATCTCCCCCTTTGTTGTCTGGGCTAGATAACATAAAGTGAAGGTTGCCTCGACTGGCGTGACAACCATATATTGGAGGTCGAGGTGATCGTGGTTGCACCTTTTGAGTTGCCCTTCCCTATTGCCATCCATGAGTGGATACATCCATAGGGGTAACTACAGTTTAGGTGACAACAGGTCCAAGCAAACACATCTCGAAATTGCTTGAACAAGGCCGTGAAAGTAGTAATCTCTTTAGGGGAACACTTCTAGGCTAAACGAATGTGTTCCACTACACTAGGAGTAACCGATATGTCTACCATAATGGTAGGTTCGATGTTGGCCAAATTTCCTTTTGTGTCAGTATGACATGTGAGTATCGGGGACTGAGGGTAAGGGTAGACATCCACGTGAAAATAGTGGTGATTTGGTTCTCTACAGTATCCAATGGGGGAAGGAAAGATGATCGATGATGGAGGTCTTCCCACGGGTGGTCATCGCTACTCATAATCTCCATAATGGAATTGTTACAATGAAAAGTCCGGAGCAGAGGATCGGGTAAGGACGACGTCCGCTGTAGAGAACAGGATGTAGAGGCCACATCCAAGTGGTCCTCTGGTGTTGATTGGATAGCCTCGTAAGTGATTTCAGTGGGTGAAAGAGGCATAATATCTCCAATCAGGCGCATAGTGGCTTCGTCGGGTACGAGCCATGGATCGGTGGAGTTGGGGACATAGGAGATCATGTTCACCGTGGCAACATGGTTAGGGGGATCCGAGGTTGGAAAAACACCCATAAGAGATGAATCTTTTATGAGGCCTACCCCCACGCTCTCATATTGTTGCGAAGATTTCCCGAGTAACGGGACGTTATCGCCGGGATGAGTAGCGGTGTCTGGTGTACAAAAGTCCAGTTGGTCGACAGTGACAATTTGTCCTTGATGGGGGAATTGCACAATGCGAAAGACAGATGATGTGACCGCAGTCATGGCATAAAACTAGTTATGACCAAGTAAAAGATTATAATCTAAAGGGGCAGTGACAACTTCCACGGTAATGGTTGTTGTCTTACCCCCCAACTCGACTGCCAAGGCTTGGAACAACCCATGAGGTTGGAAACCACGACTTTTGAATGCTTTCAAGGTGGTGGGAGAACGGTTTAACTCGGGAGAACCAATGGCTCTCCAACACGAAATTGACATGACTGAGGTAGAGGATCCTTCGTCCAAAACGATACGATGGACTGTATTCCCAGCAACATTTGTAGCAACTTGAAATGCCAATTGGTGGGAAAGCATCGGTTTAAAGTAATCAAGTCGGAACATGATGGTATTAGAATAATCCGGATCGACCGCGCCAATGGTAGCGAGAAGAGTCTTGCGCTGGTTGGGACAGTTCTGCAAGACTTCTAGTGTCGACATAGCACAAGGGGCTTGTGCTAGGTCCTCTACAATATTGTAGTTTTGAGATGCCCGAGCATTGGGATTGAAAAGGGATTTTCGAATCGTGGTCTTAGGCGGACGCAACACTGACTCTAAAGAAGGCTTCTCAATGGTGAGAGAGGCATGTGGTACGGTGACGTCGAGAATAGAAGTGGAAGCTTTTTCAGTATTACTTCCAATGGGTTCCTTCCATGGGACTGAGTCGTACGAACGTGTGTTCAAGTTAACCGTCTCACTACGCATCATGAGAACATGGGCGGTGGAGGATGTCTCTCCGTGAGAAGGAGAGGTTTGAGTGATCAGCTGTTGATTCTGAGTGGGGAAGGGATCGTTGAGAACTGCGGTAGTAGAGTTTCCTTTGAGAAAATTCTGCACTTCGTCTCAGTGAGGACATTCCTTGGAGAAATGGTCACCACCGCACAGTAAACAAGGATACTTCAACTTCCTCTTCTATTTGGTGTCTTCAGGGGTGGGCTTGGGCTCCTGCTGATTAGAAGATTTCTTAGGTTTTCCCTTGTTTTTCTTCTTACCACCGGACTTTTGAGATGAAGTTGATTGAACAGAATTCACCTCTTCGGTGGAGGCAGGAGTGGTGGACTTGGTAGTGCTGTTGCCAGCTTATGGTGGTGATGAGGAAGAACCCCGGGGGTTCAACGATCCACCAGTTTGAGTAGAAGGCTGGGAGGTAAGGGAACCAATGATGCCATCGGCCTGAGGTCCCTTGGGGGGTTCCGCGGGGTCATACATAGGGCGGGGTGCATCAAGAACAATTTCATACAACGTGCCAGATTGAGCATAGACTATGTCTAAGTAATGGGCATAGGCAATAGCCTGTTCCTCGATGACGGCTCCTCCCATGGCCACGTCTCAAGCTATGACAGGTAAGAGAGACTTTATGAACCAGTCAGCTAGGAGTTGGTCCGGAATATGAGCCTTAATAAGACGTCGCCTTCTCCGCCACTCATGGATATGATCTGAGATATGAGTGGCAATATTTTGACGGAGCGAGGTCAGTAAGTCCATACCAGTCTCATAGCGAATGGGAAACTGGAAATGAGTAAAAAATGACATAGCAAGAGAGCGGAAATATGGAAAAGAGTTGGGTGGTAGTTCAATATACCACTTGGTATTTGGGCCAATGAGAGTCCGTTGGAATAACCTAAGACGGATCGAGTCGTCTATGAAGGAGTTGGATGAACACCATAAGTGGTATCTCATCACATGATTTTTTGGATCCTCACCAGGTTTGCCATCAAATTTGGGAATATCTGATGGTAGTTTCACTGGAATCGGTGGCCAATTGTATCCGTGGAAGATGGGGTCATTAGTCAGACGAGACAGGTCCGGTAGGTCCAACGTAGCTAGAAATGGCAGTTGTTGATTCGGCTGTGGGTACTGGTAGTACTGATATGGCATGTATGGACGAATGGGACCTTGCATTGACTGGTTGTAGGGTGTTCCCAGAGGAAACTGGCCGCAAGGGGGTGGGCTGCCCGAACCATATGTAGTTCCGCTTCCATAATAAGGTGGTTTGTTACCATAAGGTGGGGGTCCACCACCACCATCGGGAGGGGGTGGTCCCCCTCCAAACGGTGGGGGTCCACCACCGCCGCTGGGATAGGATGGACCTCCATCGCCACCTCCACCGCCTCCGCCGGAAGGGTGTGGGCCTCCTCCGCTACCTCCACCATAATAGGGTGGTCCTCCACCACCGCCGCCAGGATGGGATGGACCTCCACCACCGGGGGGAGTGGCCCTCCGCCTCCACCTCCGTCGCCAGGAGGGGGTGGGCCATGGTTGCCAGAATGAGATGATCCTCCGCTAGAGGGTAGAGGTCCTCCTCCTCCGGAATTGTGTGGGGGCCCGCCGCCTCCGACAGGAGGTGGGGGTGGACCGAACGAGGGTGGTGGTAATTGAGGGACGGTAGGTGGGGGTCCATGTTGTAAAACATTTTGATGCCCCCATAGACTATATGGATTTCCAGGATAAGGTATCTCGTAGAGTGCGTTTCCAGGATTGAATTGTCCCAACAAAGGGTTAAGATAACCTAGATACGATTGACTCCATGGTGGTTGGTTTGACTGGGATGGTCCCCCAACATGGGATAATCTCGTGGTGGAAGGTTTGACAGGTAGGGAATTTCCAACAGAAGGACCAATGGGAAATCCTCCTCTAGTATTATGGTGAGGTGACAGGGGTTGCACCCCAGCAGCAACTTGCTGACCACTAATCAAAGGTTGACCCAACACAGGTTGTTGATTATCTACTATGGGGTTAACATTACTCATAAGGAAGGTAGGGGTAAAGAGTATCCTCCCTGTGAGTTTTGAGGTGGAGAAGTGGGTAATGTTCTCGTTGTAGTAAGAGGGGTGTTGGACTGTTGTCCTTCAATAGGTTTAGTCGTTCGAGGTATAGAACTGGTCTCCTGTCTAAGAGGTGTACTTGTAGGAAGTGAGGGTTGACCAGGTTCATAAGTGGTCATGTTGTGGATGGACTATTCCGGTGAATCATAAGATAAAGAACGAATCGGGATATGTCGAAATATGGGTACCTCCGTGTCTTCAGCCTTTCGTAAGAGACTTTGTCTTCGGAATTCATCGCCCATGGCCCGTAATCAATTCAAGCGATCACGAAAGGGTCCGAGGAGCTCGTTAGGAGTGGGACAAGGGGATGGGGATGTAGTGGCAAAATGACCCACTTGTTGACCTAGAGATGTTTCCCAAAAGGGTGCAGCTGGACCAAACACAACTGATATAGGGTCGTCCTGGGGGTGATTTAACCATTCTACCGATCTAGGCTCTCTTGGTAAAACGGGAGGTATGTCTTGTGAAGTGGAAATTTCTGCCTCTTCACCCCGTGAGAGGTTGGAGGTGGGTGACTCTAGAGGGAACAAGTGTGCCCCAACATTCAAAGTAGGGTTTTCTACTTCAGGTGATATGACCGTGACATGTGGGTCCATTCTTACCTTCGAAATTACCTCCTGATTAAGGGGATATTCGGGTGGTAAGTTCAGAATCCTACGGGACCTTCTCCAACGAAAGTCAACCAGAGTGACTGAAACAGAGTTTCTCCTAGGTGTAATCTAAACAAAAGAAAAACAGTCCAGAAAAATCTACACAAACCAAGGCTACAAGCAAACTTATGTGATAGGTGTGGTTTCAAAAGTATGGAACCTCACGGGATTGTCAAGGCTTCGCAACTTGCGATATACTCCAGGGTCCAACAGTTATACTCGGCCCAATTTTTCAGAGCATTAACCAGGGAGGATTAGGACCGTACCCTTGACCATATAACCCGACTACATGATAGTACGTGTGTAGTAGATCCCCGAGTGTTGTTCTCGGTGTATTGCTCTGCCAAGACGACCAAATGGTTGACTCAGTTGGTTTCAGGAATCCTAAGAGTGTCTCCCGATATACACAAGGTACGTGGGAGCTCAAATCCGCGTTGGTGTTGTCTAATGCAAAACCGTACAGTACGAGACTTTCCTATATACTACCGAGTACGTGAAACACCTTTCGATATACGCCAAGTATGTGAAGTGCCTTTCGATATACCCTAAGGTACGTGAAAGAGCCTTTGATATACTGGTTGGTACGTGAAAGAGCTTCAATATACCGGTTGGTACGTGGAAGACTACAATACCCCCAGGATGCAGTGCAGGCAAATAACGACAGCTGCCATGTTTTAAGACGTCGGAACACGTCTCTAACTTAACACACAAGTTACTAAATATTTTACCCTAGTTCTACTGTTAATTTCATCTAGACGGTTAGGTGAATGCATGAGATGAGTACATAAACGTAAGCATAATGCAATCCCTAACTACATGAAAAGATGCATGTACTTTCCTTTCAATGAAAACTATGTATGGGAGGGAGAAATATTTTCAAGTGGTTTTACCAAAACAACAAAGCTTCAACAAATCCCAAATCTACCAAACTTGACAATGAAAGTACTCTTTTCGTTTTTCCAAGCGAAACATGAAAATCAACAAGCATCAAAACCAAATCTAAGCATTTTCTTTTTGTCTTTTCGAATCAAAATGCAACTAAGTGATGAAAAGAGAATTTCTATCTAGATCACTCTAACTTTTCAAAATTCACTATGATGGCCTAAAAGCATAAAAAACAAAAAATGCATATAATTCTTTCAAGCACGGAATCACTTTTGCAAAAACTTGATCTCACTTGAATTTTTTAAGAAAATGAATGGCTCATAATTCCTGAAAAACACAAATGATTAACTTTTCTTTCAAACTTTCCAAAAGACTTATGAATGATAAATTCCAATGCATGAACCAATTTCTACAATAATTTTCAAATGCATTTGAAAACGGTAAAAACAAAGCACTTTTAATTTTTCAATGATATGCCAAGACTACAACTTGATAATAATAATGTTTTTAAGCTTGAATAACTGAAAAGGAAGATTATTTGCAGCACTCTAAACACTCATAAATTCTCAAGAAAATGACAAGCACTCATATGAACTAAAAACACACAAGACACTCAATCAAATAACCGAAAGCAATTAAAGCTAAGTAACATGTGCAAAAGGAGGTCTGGGATCTGATCCAATGGAATGACTAGATCAGGTGAGGAGAGGAGGGAATGCAAGGTCAAGTGGATGAAGGTGGGGGAGACCAAAGTGTCCACCACTACCAAGTCTCAAACTTGTCCAAAATGGAATCCAAAACCAATCCGAATCAAACCAAGTGAAACCAAACACTAGCAATGCACCATCAAAAAGGTCTCTGACTGGAAGATACAGTGCAGAGGAGGTATGTAAGGAAACCAAACTCAAAGGTTGGTGAGGGGAGAACCCAAGCACAAAACTATACTGCTCGTCGCAGTCTCTGGTCAGACTCAGAGCGCCTGTTGCAGGTGGAAAACAGGTGAATTGCGTCGATGGCGCAGGATGTCAAACTGTGTTGTGCGACAACGTCGTAGGTGCAAGGCAACATATTGCGCACAACAGGGGAACGTTGCTCTGGCTATATTACCCAGGTGCGACAAGCGAGATCCCTATACAAGGATGAATAGATCTCCAGATATGATCAATCAAAAGGATTAACAATCAAACATACAGACCCAAAGGAAGTCAACAGACTCTTCAAGGAGAAGAGCTGGTGGTGAAAGAGGCTAAGGAGGAAAAAGAAATGGCTCACAAAGAAATCGGAGAAAATGACTTTCAAACTGAAAACTTAAAACACTACATTGTAATTCCCCAGTATGGTCACCAAACTTGTTACCGGACAATCTACCGAAAGTGGACTTAAGGCGTGATCTCCCTAGTTCAACATGAATCTAGAACAAGTGGGACAAAATATGAAACTGCTTTCCTAGATCTAGTTAAAGATCGAGTGATTAGATGTCTTACCTTTTAGATCGTAGATACTTTCCCCTTGATGTTGCTCCAAGCTTCATGGTCTTCAGATCTCAGCTGCAAAACTTGTCAAGACATACATAACAATACAAGCAGTAAAACAATATCTAAACAGTAACAGATCTAAGTAAATGGTTAAGCAAGTAAACGACACAAACATTATTAATACAACAACATTTGGTGGAAAGAGTTTATATTACTGTATTAAAAAAGGAAGTGCAAAGAGTGAGATGATTACAACTAAAGCTTAACGTCGCAATCCTCCTCCAACAAGCCAATGCCAAAGCCTCCAAAGGAAGTATAGGTCTCCCAAGAGATGAGTAGAGATATCCTAAGTTAATTTCACCAACATGCAAGTACTATGGACTTCCTCCCTTTGGAATGGGAATGAGCTTCATATATATAGGACTAAGAGGATAGGGTAGGTTGAGATATAGTGGGAGAGGACTAAGGGATCCTCCCATAGGACTAGGGAACCGAATGCCAGCTCCCCTATAGGCTAGGGGTAGAGATCCACATCACACACCTTCGAGAAATGGCTCAAAGATGCCTTTTTATCCATTTAACTGACATCATCACAGGCTGAAGTAAGACACCCTGCGATGTCGCATGCTGCACTAAGGTGACCTGCGACGACCTCACTAAACCCAATATAAATAGGTTAGTCTCTCTTCCAATTTGATGTCTTAGTCATAGACACTTCAGGGATGTTTACACTGAGTCTTAAGGTGGAAAGATTATGTGTAACATTGGCTTGTAACTAAGCAATGATCTCTCAATAATCTATGTCACGTATCTTCCAATTTTCTCTTTTGGTTTGCCTGTTTTTATAGGGATCTTCTTCTTGGTCAGAATTTGGATGGGTCTTCGAAAGGTTATTAGTGTTGATATCTTGTTTTGGTCAGTCTTATGACTGTTGAAGGATGTAATGGATGTTCAGTATATTTGTACTTAATATATAAGTATATTTTTTTCTATTGAAAGAAAAGTTACATAATTAAAAATGGAAAACTATTTACATTCATAGGTTTTACCATAAAAAATCTTTACCTAAATATGGTATGTGATTTGCAAGCAATATAAACATACAAAACATATCAAGTTGATTACGAGTTATATAGTTTAACATTGAGAAGATTTATTGATATAGATTTTGCAATTAAAAAAAATATTACAAATTATTACAAATTATTACATTGATATTGTAAAGTAGTGCTATGTACTACCCATTTTATTTGTCAAATCCATTTAACATTAAAATCTCCCAAACACATTTTAATGAAATCAAGTTGTAAAATCTTTAACCATGTATTTGTAATTAAACAAAATCTTATAAATTTATTACAAAATTGAATTGGTTGTTTTTCGTAATTTCCACCAAACATAGCAATGTAAACTAAAGTTCCAGGGTTGGCAGGTGCGGGCAGAGTTATCTTTGACTCCAAGGGGAACAAGAATAGAGAGTTTGCTTGGGGAATTGGAAGAAAGACTAATAATGGAGCGGAATGGCTCGGCCTTATCAAAGGTCTGGAGCTTGCTAGAGACCTGGGAATTGAGGAATTGGTGGTTATTGGTGAATCGCCAATTGTCACTAGAGAAGCTAGATATATAGTTAAAAGCTGGAAGAGCTCCTCCACAAAGATGCACTTTCTCCTAAACAACATTGCAAAGGAATTCAAAGACGTCAGCTTTCTCCATGTCTTGAGAGGCCTAAATAGGTATGCGGATATCATGGCTAACAAAGGTGTTGGGCTCACCTACGAAATTTTAAAGTGTGACCATGCCGCAATTGAAAATATATGGATCCCATAACCTTTGCTCTCCTTATCCTAAGAACGCGGGTCTTCATTTACTTATGGTTTTAATGAGATTTTGTTCTCACGCTCAAAGTTTTTTTGGGAATTTAAACATTCCCTCTCCTTTCCCTCTGTATCTGTCTTGGATCCTTGCACACTCTTCTCTTAATTACTGCCGGGCAGACCCACTCCCCTGCTAGATGGCCAACATGCGAAGTTTTGACAAGTTATTAAACCTTGAATAGATGTATGTTTCCCTCATCAACTCTTTCTCTGTTTGGTTTCGGCTTCTTAGCACAAGAAGTTTTAGAATTGGCCACATTAGCGACCTCTTTGACTAGTGCGGGGGATCTTGCATTAACATGGAGCATTTTATCCCTGGGTCTTCTTCACAGGATGGTTATGAGGTTTATGCGAACTGTCTACATTGTAATAAACCCATAAGTAGCCCTCTCGGAGCATGCAAATGGACTCTCCCGTTGGCCGAAGGTGATAATTGCATTCCGATGGATGATGAGCAGGTTAGCTCCCCTATGCTTGGTCTTTTCCATGGTCAAGTCGGGACTGAGCGGAGTCTTGGTTATGGAAAGAGGCATGGTAACAAGCATGATTTCGGGGAAATTATGAAGCACATTCATGATCTGGAAAATCAAATCCGTCTGGTCAGAAATGAGAACTTAGAATTTAAGAGGGCTCTAACCCGATTCTTCTCCCTAGCTCAAGCGACTCACTCGAAGGTCAAGCACCAAAACAACAAAATTGTTGAGAAGGTTGAGCGTCTAGAAGAAACTCTGGGACTCTTTTATCCCCATAAGGCCCGTAAGGATGCAAACTTTGATGCTGTGAGCAACAAAATGGAAGAACTTGGAAGAAAGTTGGAAACGCTTAAAAATGAAATGGATCATTCTGGTACTCAAGCCGTCACCAGCACAGTAAAGAATGGGAATGCAGACTATGAAGGTGTTGTTCTGGATATTTGTCTTTGCCCTTAGCTATTCGACGGATGGCTACTCTTTGTTTTGGTTATGTTATGCTCCTACCTCTGTTTTTTTTTTGGTTTCTACAGGCTGTGAATACTCTGAATGTTTAGCAGCACTTTGTATTAGAAAACTCCAATTTCCAGCCTCTTTTTGTATAAGATACGTTTCTAGTCATGTTTTATTTTTGCATTATCCTTCTTGGACAATATGTAAGGTGTTACAGCAGTTAGGATATTCCTATACTGCATCCTAGTCCTACCAGCATTTTCATTATTTTGCATTTTTGCATGCATCCCAGTCATCAGGTTGGTGTCTCCCAGCACCTAGAGCTTAGTTTACTAGCCCCGATAGCCTGTTTCTGCTTAGTTCCAACCCTCTTAGTCAGTAATGCGCCCTCCTTTCACCTACCACATGAAAAAGGTGCCCTCCCTCACCTACCACCAGTTACACTTCAGTTAGTTGAGTGATTTGTGGATATGTTCCTTGATTTGAGGACATATTGACTAGTTTACTAACTAAGACACTCTGATGGACCTCCAGTGAGCCTAGATTGCCAGTTTTGACTCCAATCAGCTCCTCTCGCGCCCTCCTTTGAGCCTCCTTCACTACACCAGTGCACCATGCATGTGTTACACCTACTACATTCAGTTAGACTTAGTTTGCCACCTGGTTGACAGTCACTTGTGTATTGATGACACTCCACTGATGATGATTAGGACTCCTAGTGGTGTATTGTTGGCACTCCACTAATGATGATGATGACTCCTAGTGAAGATCAGCCATGCCCATGCATGCTAATTCGAATTTCCACCTTGGGATTCGAATCCTCTCCACCATTGTATTATTTATTGTTCATATTATGATTAATGAATTAGTGTGTGATGTTATTTTGCTTCTATCAGAGTTCTATTGTTGTTAGGATATTCCTATACTCCATCCTAGTCCCACCAGTATTTTGATCATTTACATTTTCAGTCACTCATGCACTTTTAGGGTTTGCATGCATTATTTAGGGTTTGCATGCATTCCAGTCATCAGTCCAGCACCTAGCCCTCAGTTAGCTAGCCCCCGGAGCTTCCTTCCACTCAGTTTCAGCCCTCCTAGCCTGTCATGTGCCCAGTTCTCACCTTCCACTAAAGAAGGGCACCTTTCTCACCTACCAGTCCAGTTTATTTTAGTTAGCCACCAGTCTTTCCTTAATTTGAGGCCAGACTGACTCCTCACTGCTGTTATCACTCCGATTGACCTCCGATGAGACATGACTACCTGTTCTGACTCCAGTTAGCTCCTCATGTGCCCTCCACTTAGTCTCCTTCATTCAGTTAGTGTCTCCATGTGCCAGTTACATTCAGTGCACCTACCACACTCAGTTAGACTCAGTTTGACTGACGGTTGACAGTTACATGTGCATTGATGACTCCACCAATGATGAGATAGACTACTAGTTGTGCTCCGATGACACTCAAGTGATCTTTTGATCACTCCATGAAGGATAATTCGAATTTCCACCTTAGGCATTCGAATCCTCATGCATTGTACTATTTATTTGTCCATATTGTGATTAATTAACTAGTGTGTGTGAAGTATTTTTGCTTCTATCCGAGTTCTACTGCATTATTATTCTATTGCTCATTATATTGCATTGACCACTCTTCTTCTATTTTCTTGCTTAATCAATTAATTTCTTGTGAGGTATACATCATCTCTTAGATCTGCTGTGAGGATTTTCACAACTGTATCATAATTCTGTTGCTCCTTTACACTGCATTGACCACTCTTCTTCTATTTTCCTGCTTAATCTTAAGATTTCTTGTGAGGTATACATCAACTCTTAGATTTGCTGTGAGGATTTTCACATGGTATCAAATCTTGTTGAGAGTATTGTCTATCTCCAATCCTGAGATTTTTTTGCAGGTTATTATCAAGATTTCGAGTGCAGCAGTTGCAACAGTTTCTGCACTTTTGCAGCAGTAGCATTTGCAGATATTTTCTATTGTTTTTTGCAGGTCTTCTGAAACAGCTTCCATGAATCCGGAAGGAATTCCTCCTCTTTCTCCATTCAACTATGATGAGTGGAAACCAAAGATGATAGCACATTTGAAGAGACATGGTCTCTTTGATTTTATTTTGAAAGAGAGTTCGCATCCTCTAAAGAAGAGAATGATTGGTTAAATGAAGGTGACAGCCTATGCAGTAATGATGTATGCTATGTCTCGTTGCATGGTAACCCACTTCCTTTCTGCTGAATCTCCAAAAGAGCTATGGGCCCATCTGGATGAAAGATTTGGAAAACAAAATGAAGGGATTGGTCCAAACCATTTTGAGAGCAAGCCCAGTGATGCATTCTCCCTCCTTGATGGTCTCTCTGATCATGAATTAGTATCAAACATATCTCATAATGAAGTTGTCCACAAAGAAGAAGAACTTGTAGATTCTACACTCATGCTCTCAATATCTTCTATTTCGAATTTTGTGCCAGCTCACACTCTAGAAACTGCAGAGGTTCTTAAATCCTCTCTTGCACAAGAGTCTGTTGGTTTGCATAATGATGATCTCATGAATGTTTCGGAGGTTAAATCAACAATTAGAGGTAATGCATTCACTCTCCTTGATCACTCACCTCTTATGTACTACTGTAAGATCATTTGTACACGCTCTCAGAAGTTTATTAAATATGTAGGGCATTGCCATTCGCTTGGGATAATTTCTCATGCATTTCATGGTTTTGATCTCACCTCTAATGGTTCAAAGGAGATCTTAAGAAACCATTTTTCAAGTCTTGGTTCTGATTTGGATTCCAAGCAATCATTATCATGTGATGGTTCTTTTGGGCATAATCTCACCTATGATGGTTCAAAGGAGAAAACAAAAGACTATCTACACATTCATGGATTTGATCCTACCTCGGCTGATTCAAATCACAGGTTCCAGGATCATCCTCATACCTCTGGATTTGTTCTCATCACATTTGATCTGAAGAGCAAGTACAAGCACATGCTTTTTGAGCATGATCCACTTCTTCCCAAGAAGAAGATACCTCTAGACATATGACCAAGTATCACACCTGCTTGAGTTTGGAGCATTTATTTTGGTGTGCCCTACAGTCTATTTTGAGGGGGGGTATTTTTCCCATGAGGTTTTCCCCATTTTCTCGGTTTATGGACTATTATTTATTATTCATTGTATTGGGTGACCTTTGGTCTCAGTTACCAGGGCCCAGGATGGATTAAGGGGGGGTGTTAGGATATTCCTATATTCCATCCTAGTCCTACCAGCATTTTCATTATTTTGAATTTCAGTCATGCATGCATTTTTGCATGCAGGCATGTAATTGCATGCATCCTAGTCATCAGGTTGGTGTCTCCTAGCACCTAGAGCTTAGTTTACTAGCCCCGAGAGCCTGTTTCTGCTCAGTTCCAACCCTCCTAGTCAGTAATGCACCCTCCTTTCACCTACCACATGAGAAAGGCGCCCTCCCTCACCTACCACCAGTTACACTTCAGTTAGTTGAGTGATTTGTGGACATGTTCCTTGATTTGAGGACATATTGACTAGTTTACTGACTGAGACACTCTGATGGACCTCCAATGAGCCTAGATTGCCAGTTCTGACTCCAGTCAGCTCCTCTTGCACCCTCCTTTGAGCCTCCTTCACTACATCATTGCACCATGCATGTGTTACACCTACTACATCCAGTTAGACTCAGTTTGCCACCTGGTTGACAGTCACTTGTGTATTGATGACACTCCACTGATGATGATTAGGACTCCTAGTGGTGTATTGTTGACACTCCACTGATGATGATGATGAATCCTAGTGCAGATAAGCCATGCCCATGCATGCTAATTCGAATTGCCACCTTGGCATTCGAATCCTCTCCACCATTGTATTATTTATTGTTCATATTATGATTAATGAATTAGCGTGTGATGTTATTCTGCTTCTATTCGAGTTCTACTGTATCATAATTCTGTTGCTCCTTGACACTGCATTGACCACTCTTCTTCTATTTTCCTGCTTAATATTAATATTTCTTGTGAGGTATACATTAGCTCTTAGATCTGTTGTGAGGATTTTCACAACAGCCTCCATAGACTAGGGAAATTCCACAACAGTTATAAGCTTGAGAAGGATGAACAAGGTGTGATGGATGCTATCCTCCTTTGGGAGCAATCCTATCTATTTTCTCTATAATTTCCGTTTTATATATAATCAAATCTACTCAACCGTTTCTGTTAAAAAAACAATGTAAACTAAAGTTAAAAAAGAAAAAATAAATTTGGACGTAAGGTTCAAAAAAATTACAAAGCCAATATTTGTAATTTGTAAGTAAAATTAATAGAATAAATTGGCAAATTTATAATTTGGTTATCTCAAAGTTTATCGATTTGAAATATATATATATAAAACATCATATCACTTGGATCTTATTACTATACATTTACCTAAATTTTATCATTAAAAAAAATCGAGAACAATAATTATAAAACTAAGTAGAAACAATCACTCATTATGATACACAGGGATACTTTTAAGGACCCGTACTTATTTAAAAGTGTATAAACCTTGGCAAAGCTTACCAATTCTTAAAATGTCAACTATAAAATATTTGGCAATATTTTTCTAAAAGTATTTCAATTTCTAAGGATTTTATGTAGTTTATATAATAATTTGGCAATTTTTGGAGTGAAAAATTTTTACCCCATCAAAATTGGGTAAAATGGGGCTTCAAAAAATGCAAATTGGCGAATATTTTTTTGGAAAAAAACATGGACAAATAGTCCATGGGATAAATTTCGCCCCTAAAATTATCCTTGATGATACATTTCAAATTTCAATATTATGTTAATTATTCCTTTTTTTCCCAAAAAAATTCATAACTTATGTATTAAAATAGAATTACATTCCTCAAAAGCATATACAATGTTAAAGATGCCACAATATGCACCAACCTTACTTTTGGAATCTGTCCATAAACTCCTTCATAAAGGATCTTGAACTTTCAGTTCCATATACAATATCAAAAAAAAATTAAAAAATCAACTAGATTCAAAATAAGACTAATGGATAGTCAAAGTCATAAGGCCTTAGCCTTGTCATCTAAAAACATAAAAACTTAAAAATAAGCATGAAGAAACTCTAATATTTCTCCCTCATGATTTTATGATATATACCACTCTCCTGTGCTGTGATGAATTCCTTACATTCAATATAATTGTTCACAAATAATTATATTATAGATAAAGGTCATTGTAATTACATGGAATTCTAATGAAATTATATTACATGGATTTTTTATGAAATTATAACCTAGGATTAGAGATAATGGAAAGGATTTCCCGTAACACCCAAAAAAATAATTCTTACAAATTAGTTTATGTTAAAATTACTACAAATGTCAAAAATCTTCATCGATGTTCATTTATGAAAATTCTTACTTTAGATTAATTATTTTTAAATGGCAATGTATAAACAAAAACCTATTGCATCGAGAGTAGTGAGGTGCTCTACAACCCAGTATGGGGGAGATGTTGTAACACGTAACATTGTGTAACGTTATGCAACATGAGATTCTAATAAAAAAATAAAAGTAAAAATAAAAACGCAAATGATGTCGGCTTAAACAAAAAAAATGATTTTGTTTTAAAGCTAGATATATTAAGCTTAGAGAGTGATCAAATACCTTAAGGTGTAACTTGTTTCTTAACATGTAAAAATTTAAGATTAAAGAAAATTACACCTCAAGAAATTGAATCCCTCTCGGTGCTTGATAAATACGGGTTTAAGATGGATCTATGTTGGTTGCACCGAGAGGAGAGAGGTTCTCTACAACCCAGTATGGGGGAGATGTTGTAACATAATGTAACATTACCATAATGTTGTAGCTACAAATTACTTTCCCAAAATTTGCATGAAATTGTAGGGCCCCTCACTTTTTTATTTTATTTGTGAATGCATTCTTAGTTTTTACCTTCTTTTTATTCTTTAGATTTAGGAAAAGTTTGTATTTTTATTGCTTTATAAAAGCTTAACACTTATAATTTTTCTGGATTTTCCTGTTTCAGAGCAAAATTTGGTTTGTCGCCGAAAGGATCGGAGCAAAATTTGTTTTGTCGCCGTAACGATCGGAGAAAAAATTCTTTTTGTTGTCGAAACGATCGGAGCAAATTTTCTTTTTGTCGCCGAAACGATCGGAGAAGGAATAATTTTATGCGATCGGGAAGAATGGAATTTATCTTCGAAACAGTCGATTTAAGATGAAGTTTTGTGCCGATTGTCTGTCGAATAAATCGCTACTAAATCGGTTTTTTTCCCGATACATAATTGGAGCTTGTTCTCTTTTCTCCGTCAAAGTAATTTTGGTTTGAACATCTGAAACAAAACCAGCGTAAAATTTGATTCTAGTCCGAAATGGGAGTTAATGTAGGATTATTTTTTAAGTCTGAAACATACTCGATGTAAAATCCACCAAACATTCGAAACATACTCGGTGTAAAACCCACCAAACATATGAAATGCATCTGGCGTAACATTCATTTAACACCTGAAACATGACCCGGCGTAAAAGTTAAAGTTTTCCTAAATACATACCGATGTAAAATTGATTTAACACCCGAAATTCGACCGACGTAAAACGTGTTTTGATATTGAACCATGTTATTTTTGAAATCATTTTGACCTCCATTTTAAAGCAAAACCGTCAGAAAAAGGAGGCTCTGCTGGAAAACATTTATGCACATTTATTGTTTAGGGTTAACTCCTAGGTTTAAAAGGGGGGAATTCCTTGTCATTTTTTACACTTTGTTGAAACGTTGTTCTCCCAAGTGAATTCATGAATCTTTGTCAAAGCACCCAACGACATTTGGAGCCTCCTCATTGATGAATCACGACTACACTGCCAGGTAGGTACTGTTACATCCGTTAGGATTTTTTTCGTTTTTTTTGTATTCGCGGAAAAAATTGGAGTTAGGTTGAAATCGTTTTTTGTTTTTCACGATTTAATCTCGTCGATACAGGGTTTGCTTATTTTGGTAATAGTTTCTGACTTAAACACGGGTTCAACTACTTTCTAGTTGCGTATATTTGTCAAGTTTACATCCTACCGTTCTCATTGCGAGTTTCGTTGAGCGCAAACCAATAGATTGTTTGATAAGGAGTCATCGGAATTGTTTCTTTTGAAGTTTACATGTGTCGAGAAAGGGAGTAAAACCTTAAGTATTTGGATTTGGTCAATCGAGAGAACAATCGGGCTTGCATAATTTGCTTCTTAATTAGAATGGTTAATGAACCGTTTACCCTAGTTTTCATATAGAGTGTTTCTGTTTTCATTTTCCAGTTTCATAATAGAGCGTATCTTGAGTTAGCTTCATGCTTAATTTGAAAATGTAAATGTTATGATTTTGCTTTGTTATCAGTTTTCTAAAACCTATTGGAACTAGTTTGCAAACTGATAAACTACCAATGGAGAAATGGTGACCTTGACAAACTAGCTTTTTGAAACATACCTAAGAAATGATGTTTCATTTCCACAAAATTTGTTACAAGCACACTTTTTTTTCCATAAAATGATCTGCATTGAATGAAAAATTATTAAATGAAGAGCAAGCTTAATGAAATCAACTTTTACCAAGACTAAGCCTGAACTAAAGGATTTTTCTTTCAGTTTCTTATACACTGATACTGCTTTTTATTACAGAATTCGGATATGTATAGAAGGTCTTCCAAGCGCAAAGCTAAAGTTGCAGAATCCGATTTAGATATTGAAGTTGTGCTAGAAATTATTATGGAAACCTTATTTGAAGACATCAAAGTTATAATCGGAGTAGTCCCCGAATACAAATGGAGTGAAATATATCAACTTATCAAAGATCAAGATGTGCCTGATGCTTGTATTGAGGAGATGGTGATCTATCAAAACATAAAAAATCAAGTCTTCACAAAGCTGCAACTCGCTCGGAATTATTCCCTTGCTTTGAGGTATAGGATGGATTTTACCTTATATAGATGTCAAGTCTAGAATCATTGCAGGAGCTAATGGGAAAGGGTTCGCTTCGTTTCAACCGACCCATATAAGCACATCTTACAAATTAACTGCTCCAAAAATCCTTCTGACTGATGAATGGATCAAGAGTATTAACATAGATCAATCCGAATACGCCAAGGAAATGCTTCTCCTAGGAAAAAAACTAAGGCAGAGATCCAATGGAGAGCATGATTCAAAGAATTTGAAGACCCCATTCAGTATTGTAGCCATGATGTTGAGCAGAATATTTGGGAGGGAAAATGAAAACATATACAAGCTCATATGGGTGTCGATCATGTATCATATTGCCACTCACGGTACTGTTTTTAATTGGGCAGATATTATTTCAGAAAGTATGGTTGCAACAATATCCGCAATTCATGGAAGTTTAACCCAGAATAAAGCAGATTTTTTCATGCCATCTTACCTCATTGATTGCATTTTTATTAGGAACCCATTTTATAAATTGTGATGTTATTGGGTTCCAGATGAGACTCCACTCTATGTGGATTACCAGATTATGTGGGCTCATAAGCATGCCAGCTTTTACAAACCCTTATGCGAAGAGTTCATAATGCCTTTATATAAATTGATTTTCGATAAGGATCCCAATTGCATGTTAGACAATGCATTGGAGGTGATCAACGAGTGTGGAGATTATTATTTCACGCCAAAGGGTACTTACATTCGAATGTACAGAGGCACCAAGAGTCATTTTTTGATGTCAAAATATGTCACAGACTACATAATTCATAAGGAAGCCGTGAGACCAGTTTTCATAAACGGAGTTGGACATTTTCTAAATGAAAATAAGAAAACATCTTATCCCCCGCTCCCTTTTACCATTGGGGCATATAAGTTTACTAAGGTAAAAGGAGTAGAGAATTTTGTGAAACACCTCGAGGCATACCATTTTGGAGAAAAATATCTTTACCAGGAATGATAAGTTACATAAGCTAGCTAAACAATGTGCCTCATGCAAGATCAATTTTGAATATACAAATCATTTCTTGAAAGATGAGGAAGTGTATAGAAGGGCCAAGAACATGACAGACTTGAACAAGCGTTTTGGTAGGAAAGAAGGAACAAGTTCAAGTCAGACAAAAGAAACTTCAATAGAAACAGAACAACAAAAAGCACGGGAAGAAGCCTTGGTAGCAGAAAAGGAAAAGAGGAAACAAGAGGAAGAAAGAAAACAAAGGGAAGAAGAGGCAAGAATTAAAGAGGAACAAGAAAAGGGAGACAAGGAAGTTGTTGAGCAAGAACATAAAACATTACAAGAGGAAGCTGATAAGAAAAGGCAAGAAGAAGAGAAGATCAAGAAAGCTGTGGAAGAAAAGAGAATTTAAGAAGAGAGTTGAAATTCACAGGATATGGAAGTGGACAAACCAGCTGTCCTAGAGATAATGCTTACAGGGGGTCATCTCCCATTAGCTGAGCTTGGAATCACACCATTTACTCTCTCAAAGAACATTCTGTGGCAAAGCTTGACACCATTGTTTTTTATCCCAAAAGGAAGACCATCCTAAGGAGATCAAAAAAGAGATTAAAGATCGGTACACAACTTGATATTGTGACTGTGCAGGAGAGGACTCTAGTAGAAGGTACTAACAAAGATCCGAAATTCACTGCTTATGTGGATATTGATGCTACACAAGCTAATGCAGACAATGTGGATAAATTGATGGATGATTTAGAACACAACAAAATAAAAATGTTAAAATTAAAGGATAATTTAGTACAAGCTCGAAGTGAAGGGATTGAGATGAAAAGAACGCGAGATTCCATAGAAGCAGAGAAAGTAAAACTTTTGTTGGACTACCAAGAACTTGAAGATGAGATGGATTCCTTGAATGTACAGTTAGTAATTATGAAAGGAGAACGAACTGATTTCCATTCTCAAATAAATGAGTTAGAAAGAAAAGAAACTCAGTTGAATTAGCAGGTAGAATCCATGATGCTTGAAAATGGATCTCTACAATCCCATATGGATGAATGGATGAAAGAAAATGAGTATTTGATGCAACAAATCAAAATTGCTCAAGATAAAAAAACATCTCAATTTCAGCTCATGGAACTCTTTGATTTTGTCATCATAGTACCTATCAGAAAGGCACTTTTCCTAGAAGTACTTCTTGAACTGCTTCCACACAATATTCCTTTCATTGATCCTCTTTACTTGCCTAAGGTGTTCCCACCATATAGATGCTCTTCCATTCATATTGAATATGGCCACTCTTGCCTTCATATTTCCTGAATAGTCTTGTCCTTGTAAGTACTTCCTCGTTCCAAGAAGCCAAGCCTTAGCTTCTTGACCAGATTTAACCTCACCATCAAAGGTAGGAGGTTTGGCCTTCTTAAATTCTCCATGATATTTGTTCTTGGAATACCTATTCCTCTTGTTTCTATGAGATGAAGAGCTTGAAACTTCAATGGATTCTTTAGAGTCAGATGATTCACTATAAGATATTTCTAGAGTATATGTCCAATCTCTAGAAATCCTTCTTGAACTATGGGATCTCTTGTGGTAATGCCTCCTTGAGCTACCCCCTCTCCTTTCTTGATTTTCTGAATTCTTCCCATGGTTTATTTTCCTTTGAATGTCAGTCAAACTTTGAATCATAGCTGCATTCAACTGATTCTGCTCCTCTTGGGCTCTAATCATCCTATCACTGTCTGCTCTGCAACTCTACATTTCCACCCTTAAGCTTCTCATGGTTTCTGCAATGTCTGGGGGAGTTGCTTGGTTTCTTCTACCATTAGATTTTGTCTCTGCATTATCAACCTGTACATTCTCTCTCATTGCATCTGCCTCAACCTCATAACGATCTTGTGCATCATCCATGATGATACTCTTCTTCTTGGTCTAACCAAGATCGGAAACTTCCCAACTGCACTAGACTGAAATACTGATCCTTAACTGTCACTAATAGGATTTTGAATCTGCAAAAGTGTTTATAAACACATTTGTTAGATTTATTATAGTCTTAGAAAATTATAACATTAATCTTCATGCAACCCGGGAACAACCCATATTGGCACAATCTGGCGCATAAGATTGACTGCATTTTTTGACCTCGGGCACCATAAATTCAACTCTAAAAAATGCTACTTTTTCTCTAATCCACACCCTTCATATGCCACCTAAATTTCCTTACCACTGTTCATGATAAGTGGTTTTAGGATCCTGGAAGAGTGGTTTCTTGAAACTACCTTTACGTGCCTGAATGCACGAGAGAGCGACACGTGGATGGGGCAGTTTTCTTTCAGGGCTGCAAAAATAAATTAACCTTCGTGCACCTTCATGTGCCTAAGCTAATCTTGGTCGTCGATTAGATCTACGCGATCGCCAATACTGACATGATCACCATGGGTCCCATTGTCCCTGCCACCTACGCACAGGATGTTTGGACCCAACATAACATCACTGCTTGTCAGGACGAAAGTGGTTTCAGGGTCCGAGAAGAGCGGTTTCTTGGACCTGCTTTTGAGAGCCTGAGTGCACGAGAGAGTGACACGTTATCAAGCGGTTTACCGCTTTAGGATCGTGTAGCTTTGTTATCCTTTGTGCATGTTTAAGGCCCCGAGACACCGTGAGCCGTTGATCTTGATCTGCTCGATCTCCGACAACTGACATGACTGACGAGGGTCCCATTCCTTCTAACATTTCTACCTGTCACATATCCCCACGTCACGTCACTCATTGTCAAACCAAAAAGTGGTTTTAGGCTCCCGAAAGAAGTGGTTTCCTGAGACCACTTTTACGCGCCTGAACGCACCAGAGAATGACACGTGGATGGGCCAGTTTTCATTCAAGGCCACGAAAATAAATTAAATTTCATGCACATTCACGGGCCTGAATCATTATCAACTGTCGATCTGTTTTGTTGATAAACGACTAGATATTCTCTGCCTTCACACTCCATTCCTTACGGTCACCTGCGCACACAGATTTGATGTGGCTAGTCCACATCACCCTTCCACCTGGCACTGGTGGGGCCCAACTAAATTTTCCCAATTTTCAAAATTTCGGTTTTATGCAAGGTTTTCATTGTACAATAAGGGGAAAGTTTTGAGATTGATTTCAAGCTCACTCCATGACCCTTAACTGCCATTTAACTACCATTTTACAGAAACTGATTTTCTACAGAATTGGTTATGATTTTTTCCTATAAATCGTGATTTTTGGCCCATATAGCTCCGACATTGCAACCAGAAGCTCTGATACCACTCTGTAACGTCCCCCTCACCCAATTTGACCATCAGGAGGGGACGTTGGAAAAACCTGGGCTCTAAAATTTCACCCCAAGTCCATAATACATTTTTTTTCAACAAATGAAACTTTGTGCAGAAATGCAAATAAACATGCACAATGGAATTAAAATCTATCCACACACATCTAGCATGCAAATACACAAGCATAACATTACATGCATGAAATAAAACACTTCATAATCAAATGCATAAGAATACTTATCTTTATCCAATGCATATCCAAGCAACTGGTTGTGTAAGAGTGCTTTTACACCCAACCATAGGCACTCAGTCCAGCATATACTCTTTCTGCTGGGAGGCAACCCCCAAGCTGGTATATGAGGACACTAGGGCGAAGGAAACACCTACAGGCTTCTATCTCTCAACCCACAACCCATTCTACTCTTTGTGCTTAGCAAAATGCTCATACAGAGCTCTACAGGGGTCTCACTCAACCCTCACAGCCTTGGATTCCACAATACCTGCCCCACACAACACCCTTCTAGCTCAGGAATCCCCTTCACCGATCCACGGTTCTCTTGGGCGATCCATCTTGTTGGGTGCTTCTAGTGTGTACATAGAAGAAGTCCAACCTGGTATTGGTTGCTATAGAACCTCCTGCAGCCTCAATTTGTGGCTTCTCAAGAACCTACGAGAAACATAACTCAATGGTAAGGGTTCCTAGCTTGCCCAACCTCTCTGCTCACCTATATCCAACAAACCCACTTCCCAATTTGCAACATGATCTCCAAATTCAAATTTCTGGGTTCAAAACAACATGGTAAGTTCATGGACAGCAAGGGAGAGCTTTGCATATTCTAAACCTACATGTAAGAATGAGACAAATGAGGGTTGACTCCAAGGGATATGGGAAAATGGTGAAAAGACAACTGACATGACTTATGGAAGTAGAAGAAAGGACTCCTGGCAGCTGCAGACTGACTTCTGTCATGACAGAACTGTCACAAAAGTGCAGTCAGCCCCATGCTTCAATAACTACATGAGGTGACTTTTCCCACCAACCCCACACATGCATTAATGATTGAAAAAAATGGTAAAAAAAGGATATATTTGGTTTATTCTCATCACATGACAGAATTTTGGGTGAGTTCTAAGGTTGACACTTGGAATCAAGGATTCAGTCACCCATGGACCCCCTTTCCTCTTCCCCTCTGGTGCAATCATAGCCCCTTTGGTGCTCTTTACACAACCAGTCTTGGACCATTTTATTAATTATGCACATAATATTTACATATATTATAAATCAACATAAAATCCAAATAAACAGTCCAAATGAAATATAAACATCATACATGCCTAGATATTCACTAGTCGGGCCTTGGCCTTGAGCTCCGCACTATGAATTCACACTAGCATATTTACATCATTTACATAATATTGGATAAATACATTCCAAGTCAAAAAATGGGTATTACATGATGAAAAAGACCGTTGAGCATATCAATTACTCTCATAACAAACAATAGATGCCCATAGAATGAAAGGGGAGGAACAAGGTGAAGGGAGTGGTGCACAGTTTAATGAACAAAGGGGTGGCTTTTGAGGACAAGGACAAGGAGGATTTGGTTGAGGTATAGGCCAAGTTATCTATTATAATTGTGGACAACTAGGAAATTTTTCGAGAGATTTCCTAAACCCATGTTCGACATGTACGTATTGTAGGGCGTTGGATCACACTATTGAAGACTATCCACAACACATAGCAAAATGGAAAGCAAAAGGAAATCAAAACCATAACCAAAATGTTCAAAATATCTTAGTATATCCCATACACGAGTAGACAATTGTTGCTATTGTTACAATGGGAGGAGCTATGACAAGGGATGATAAAGGGCTACAAGAAAATCAATGTGATCCTAGAGTTCTACCAGTGGTGCAACACCCGCTACCATTTGATGTTCAAAAATAAAGAGAGATCTTTATGGAATCTAGGAACTAGTTCATGCAAAGGAAACCAATACCATCGACATCTGCACCATCACCGGTCTCCGTCGAAGTTCTTATATATGATATGCCACTGTGCTTCGATCGATCAACTCCAAAGCAAAGTCCAGGAAAGGTAAGTGCACTGAATTTTTTTCTAAAAAGTTGTCTAGACCTAGTTAAAGATGAAACTGCCTTAAGGGAGTTGCAAATATTAATTGATGAATCAAAAAGAGAACCCCCTCGGGAAAGGGCTCTAAATAATTTGAAAAGAAGGTAATAACAGGAAGGGAACTGCAACTTAGTGTGCAGATTGGGGACTTCGACATAGATTTCATTATTTTATATCTTGGGTCAAATGTGAATGTTATTAGTAGACATACATGGGAAACTATGGGAAAACCAAAGTTGGTATGGTCACTAGTCCAGTTAAGATTATATAATCTGTAGAAAGTAATACCATTTGGAATAATGGTGGGTGTCCCTGTCAAAATAGATGGATTGAGAAGCTATGCTGATTTTGAAGTTATAAAGATAGTGGATGATACTAACCCATACCTTTCATTGCTTGGTATCGATTGGGCAATTGAAAACCATACTATCATAAATATGAAGAAAAGGTTGATGGCATTCGAAGGAGGGGATTTCAGAGTTGTCGCACCTTTGGATCTTCTGGAGGGTCTGAGGTATGTCGAACCTATCCATGAAGAATACAATGCTGAAGACTTAGAAAATATTTATAAAGTCACTTCGAGAATGGTTGATTATGTCAATTCGACAGCATATGGTACCTTGATTTGGTGAAGCATCATCTCATGCTCACCAGACTCAAGGGAATCATTAGAAAATTGGTAGAATAGGCTACATGAAGTGTGAACGGGGAGGTGTGCCCATGTTACAAAATCGCTTCACTGTGTTGGAAAAGAGGTATGCGATCTACCTATTTATCAAGGGTTGCCTAATTTGGATGTTTTCATTTCTGATTTTGAAATCAAGGCACCTTAGCAACAACGTATATTAGCTCTAGATGTAGCATTAAAAACTAGTCTGACCAGGTGGTGGGATACCCATGAGGAGAAGATACAGGCTTGTTCACAGTACAAAAAGTTGTTGGAAGTCAGATTTGGAGAAGGAATTTATTATAATAGAGAAAAGTATATTGGATTAACTAGTCATCTAGATCGCCTAGCATCATGTACTAAGGAATGGGAAGGTGTACCTAAGGAGGAGTGGGTCATGTTGGCCGGATTTTATGTCTATGGCTAACTAAGGGGAACTAACCCACACAAGGCGCTTAAAGCAGCCTCCGGTATGTTTGGTATGGCTAATTCCCGTAGGTTATGGTCCTACTACCATCTAAGTTTCACTCTCTTAAGAAGAGTTTTACTACTTAAACTTAAAGAATGTGAATCCTAAACTAATTAACAAATTAAAAGTTAAACTAAATTCTAATGAACCTACTAAGTTAAAACTATCTATTTATCTACAGTCTACTCTAATCTATTTAAAATGAAATGTCTATTTAACAACTAATAAATCAAAGTTAGTTATCTATATCTAATCTGTGTTTTGCTCTCTTAAGGAGAATCTCATTGTTTAATGATATGAGTTCTGAAACATGCAATTAAAACCCTAAATATGTAATATAACTAATATGCAATATATAACTAATTTATGATGCAAATTCCAAAAGCTTGAAAAGCCTATCCTGATCAGGAGCATGATTGAAACTAACATTGACTCAATTTGCACACATTAATTAAACATGTAATAATTTTAAATTGAGAAGAAATTCTACAACAAAAAATATGACATATCTAAATAGCTTCAAAGATCCTGCCAATTAACAGAGTAAGATCATGAAAATTGTTAGAGACTTTAAATTATGCAAATCTAAATCAATTTTCTTTCAATAAATCAAATGATAAAGTAATCATAATTTCCAGAATAAACTTCAAGTGATTATGATCTTAAAAAAAAGGTAAGCATACCAAAGAACTAAGTTCCAACAATTTACTTAATTTCATTGAGAAATAACGATAACCAATATAAACAGACAATTTCTATTGCTCTGTAAAAGAAAAATTTGTACAAAGCTTACAAAACACTTCTGCAAATACATGTGGAGCATCATTTCTTCATAAGCATGTTGATCTACAAACTGTTGGCTGGGAGTGCTTCCACGCTGACTTCTTTGAAATAAATTTTACAAAAGAAAATACAGATAAGATAAAATTCATCCTCTGGTCTCAGGGGACCCTCCTCCCTCTCTCAAAATTTTGAGGTCGAATTTATAGAAGATAAGAGTAGTGGGAAGGATATCATCAAATCCCCAGACGTCTGGTTCATTCAACTGGATGCCAAACCGGCCACAACGAATTTATGGAAAATTCACCTATGTTCGTGCACAATTTTCTCCCAAAATGTTGAGAGATTTCCAAAACTGCTTGCGTTTAGGGGTAAAGGATCCCATTTGGAAAGTGCGTTTTCAACTGTTTGAGGTAATTCCTCACGGTTTTTTCACAATCCTCCACACAAAAATATCTCTCTGACAGGTGCGTGATCCGTTTTTTAACTTCATCCTTCATGTGACAACAACAACAAATTATGGTTTCCGTGCAACTATTATGCATTAACATTGTAAATAGTGCCTTGGTGTTTATTATATCAAATCCAATTAAATAAATAAATCATTAATATTGTCTTTAAATAAACAATAATAATAATTAACAAATATTGAATTTTCAAAAGATATTGTATGAACACTATATTACTTTTAGATCGGAATTAGATGACTCGAAGAAATTAAATATTTCCATGCATATAGACATTAATAAGCCATCTAAATAAGAATCAAAATTAGTTTATCAACACGGAGATTTAATTATTTTTTGTGAAAAATAATAGTTCACTTCATGAATGAGAATCATTGACTCCTTCCATAGTTTCCAAACATGTTCTCTAGGATATAATAAAATTATAAAATAAGCCTTAAGTAAATTATTTAAACTTTGTCCTAAAATTATAACATCTCACAAAAGGACAAGTTTTCACCAAAAATTTAAGGCTGGTAACATTCAATGATCCTTTCAAAATTGAAACCAAGGTTAAAGTTCTATTTCTTTAAAATGCAAATTTGTAAGACAAGGATTGAAAGTATAAAATTGAGTACTTAATTGAATTATTAAAATCCATCAAAGTATACAATTATTTGTTGATACATTTAAGAATCGAAAATTTTCGCAAGAATATAGAAGGATTAAGGTAATTCAACCAAGCCAAAATGAAATAAGTACCATGAACAACCTCAAGGAAGCATCATTAAGTCATCACGAAGCCAGAAGACCAATGCAGTAAAGATAAAACAAATCGTCAAATCTCAATTTCATGAAAGGTAAGAATTTTAATCAAATGTTAAAGGCTTGCAAAAGTCAATGGATCATTCAAATTCAGAAGTAAGAGCATGGTCCCATTATTTGATATAAACTCTTTCAAGACGTAAATCAGTTTTTTTTTTTAACAGAAACGGTTGAAGAGATTTTGATTATATATAAAAAGAAGAGTACATAGAATATAGATAGGATTTCTCCCATAACATGACAACATCCATTACACCTTGTTCATCCTTCTCTAACTTGTAGCTATCATGAAAAATTCCTAACCTATGGAAGCTATATCTTCTTACATATTGTCCGAGCAAAAATATGTAGAAGCAAAACATTGCATAAACAAAACATAGTAGGGAGCTTGTTGTCTGTCCAGAATGAGACTTCTAACAAGAGAAAGCAGACTGACAAAACCTATTCTATACTTTCGGGAGGCTAATTCCTTTGTCCAAATATCCAAATAATACATCTAACTAAGAGACCACAAAACAAAATTCATAATTTATGCATAAACAGAGTGTAACCCGAAACCAGGAGTCTAGTGCCGGAGGCATGCTTCCAGGAAGTTGTTTTCTTCATTCACTGCGCTCCTATGCTTCGTTGAGTGTGCTCCTACTTGTAGCCTCGAGTTGACAAGTTCATTTTTTAGCACAGCCAACTTCCTGCCAACTTCCAGAATTTTATTGATTGTAGCCTCCATTTGAACATCTTTTATGTCCGCAGCCTCCGGCTGAAATTCTTTTATACCCGCAGCTTTCTTTATGCCCGCAGTCTCCTTTATGCCCACAGCTTCGTTTATTCCTGCAACCTCCATCTAAACAAATTCATTTATGCCTGCATCCTCCATCTAAGCTTCCCTTATTCCCGCAACCTCCATATGAGATACTCCCTTTATGCCTGTAGCTTCCTTCCGAGCTTTCATTATGCCCGCATGAGGGTGAATTGCGCCCATTACTTCTTCAAGTTTACAAACCCGAGCCACAATCTTACTGTTGTGATTCTTGAACTCAGAATGAGTTGCTTGGGAAAGGGAAAACAAACGGGTTAGGGCCCGCTTCATTTCAAGGTTTTTGTTTCTCGCCAGCCTGATTTGGTTTTCCAAGTCATTTATATTACTCATGACTTCCCCGAGGTCATAGTTTCTTTCATTTCCTAGTCCACCGCCAGGGTTGGCATGGATTTTCTTTTCCAGGGTTTTATCCAGGTGCTCCTCCTTCCCTACCAGTTCAAAATGACGACCATGAACTGGAGGGCTAACCTGCACATCGTCTTACACAATTCCATGTGCTCCGTCAGCAATTGAGTGTACCCAACTATGAACACCAAAAACACTTATGAGTGGTTTTTTGTAGCGAATACAATTCGTCAGAACCTCAGGGCCACTCAGGGTTGGATGACCAGAAATAAAATGTTCCATGTCCATTCAATGCCTCCGACACCAAGCAAAATGTGCGAAATTGAAAACTAAAACAGAACTCTCAGAAATAAAAGGCGGACACAGGGCAGAGGCTTGAATGAGGGCAGAAGCAATCCCTCTGGTGATTGAAAACATTCCTCGAAACTGACAGATCTCCTCTGGTTTACGCATGCAAGTCATGTGGCTAATGCTTGGGACAATCCTTTGGAATTTACGAGTGATGCATGTGGAGATCCAAGGAAGATCCAGAGGATAGGCTTGGAGGGAATGGTAGATTGTCGATTGGTCCATGGGGGTGTAGTAAAAGTAGTGGTGCAATCTAGTTTCCATTAAGCACGATCAAAGGGGGGTCAAGACCAAGGTTTGGCCACCAATTCTAGTGGGAGGGAAAGCAGAGTTAAGGTATCCAAATGTTTTCAAGAGTAACATTATCCCTCTCTAGGACACCACATCTCAAACCAACACCTTTATTAGCCATACTATCCACCCGGCAATTATGGCCTCTTAGAACATGAAGGAAGTTAATTGATTTAAATTCCTTGGCTAGGCAGTATAGAAGGTGATGCATATTGGAGGAGGGTATCTTTCGGTTTCTCGAAATATTTATTGCTTCCTTAGTGAGAATTAGGGAGTCTCATATGGCGATCATTTCCTCAATTCCCATGTCTCTAGCCAGATCCAAACCCTTAATTAAAGCGAGCCATTCCGCGCCATTATTCGTTGTTCTCCCAATGCCCCAGGCGTATTCTTTTTCCTTGTTCCCCTTGGAGTCAAAGATAACTCCACCTGCGCCTGCTAGCCCTGGATTGCCTTTCGAGGCACCATCAAAGAACAAAGAACTGCTTCCTATCTTTGTCCACCAATTTTGAAATTCTTCATTGCTCATCCTTAGCTTCCAATTCGAAGATATCAACTTCTTTGGGGGTTTTAACCAAAAGCGGGAGGGAGGAGGCAATAGGAAGTCGGACATCCATGCTATTTCCTCAACTATTAGAGGTTCCTTGTTTATGCTTTTCATTCCTCTCATGGATAAAGACTCCACCCAAAGGGCCTTTCCTGAGGCAGAAACCTTATTAGTGCTCGAGGTTTGTCCTTCAAAGATTTCTTTGTTTCTCACGGTCCATATTTTCCAGCAAATGAATCTAGGGAGAGCTTCCCATGCTCTAGTAAGGTCTGGTTTATGGATGAGAGAACCCTGAAAGTAATCTTTCCATCTTGAAAAGAGATCATTCCAGTTCGTTGGCATTATAATATTAACATTTAATTCTTAGAGAGCATAAATCCAAACTTCCTGTGAGAATTTACATTCAATGAAGGTGTGCTCTAGGGTTTCTTCTGATTCTTTACAAAGGATGCAATGAAGATGCCCTACGATCCCTCGCTTCCTCAAATTTTCGGTAGTAAGAGTTTTGCGATGGGAGAGAATCCAAAAGAATACACTGACCTTTGGAAAATCATCATTACACCAAATATTATTCCACTTTGCCTCTTTTTTTATCCTGTTCTTGTTCTTGTAAACAAGGCGGTAGCCTTACTTCACCAGGTAAGAACCCTTCTTTCCCCAACCCCGGCTGTCTTTAATGTGTCTGTGAATTGGGGCTTTCCCATGTAGAAGGGAAAGAAAAAATCTATAGTTTATTTGAAGGTTCCCTGGAATTTCAAGGTTCTTCCACCCATCCCATCTACCACTATTTGTACAGGAAGAAATATCATAGAGGGTGCTGATGTTGTTGCGATCAAACCATTCCTTAAGATCATTTAGTTCCTGGCGGAAGTTAGCTGGGGAGTTCGAACCAAGTCTATCATGCCAAATCTTGATTCATTTGCCATTCCCTACTATCCAATGAATGTTGTCTTGAATGATGTAAGATGCCTTTTTGCAGAGGTCCCAAATAGGAGACCCAGCTCTGTTCGTATCTATATCCTCAACACATTTTCTTCTAGTACCTGTCATGTATTTTTTCTGAAGGGCCTTCTTCCACCAAGCATTTTCACCAAATATTACTCTCCATAAAAATTTTGCGCCGAGGGCTAAATTCATGATTAGAGGATCTCTTACTCCCGCTCCGCCACATTGCTTTGGGCTGCACACCGTGTCCTAGTCTATCAAATGGGATTTTTTTGTATTGGTAGCCTTGCCTCGCCAGAGAAATTTCCGGATTTCTTTGTTGATTTCCTATATAATTTGTTTAGGTTCTAAGGATATTGAGCAGACATAAATTAGAAAGGCAAAAAGGATGGCTTTTATAAGAACTATTTTTCCTTCTGGGTTGAGGAATCTAGTTCCCCAAGAATTGATTTTATTTTTTATTTTTTTGTCTATCATACTATGCCAGTCTGCCATATTTCCCCCCCCTTAAATATGGGCATGCCCAAATAACTGAAGGAGTTCCAAATTGTTAGTCCCTCGAATCCAAGGATCCTTGATATCCTTGCCATGGTTCCAGGGAGGCAATTCCATCCATAAATTTTTGATTTAGAAGCATTAACCTTACCATCCGAGGCTTTGAGGAAGATGGAGAGAACTCTTTTGAACCTTTATGCTATGACCGTAGACGCGCCCCCAAGAAAAATGGTGTCATCGTAAAATTGCGCATGGTTTGCAGCTCTGACTCCTCTTGCAATTTTCAGTCCTTTTAGATCCCCATTGTCTTGCTATTGCTGAAGCTTTATGCTCATGGAGTTAGCGATCAGAAGGTAGATATAGGGAGACAAGGGGCAGCCTTGTCGGATGCCCCTGGTGGCTTGAAAAAACTTGGTTGGCCTACCATTTACCAATGGAGCAATCTAGGGGATGCTAATGCAAGCCTTAATCCATCTAATAAACCTTATAGAAAAGCCAAACTTTGACATAATTTCAAAGAGAAAGAAGTGATTTACTCTATCAAAAGCATTAGCCATATCAAGTTTTATAGCCATACCTTGCTGCTTGCGTTCCATACTGGAGTGGATTGCTTCCTAGACAATAATGATGTTGTCAAGTATTTGACACCCGACAACAAATCCTCCCCGAGTGTCCGAGATTAACTTTCCCATGATTTTCTTCATTCTTGTGGCCAGAATTTTTGAAAGGATTTTGTAAGAGGTATTGCAAAGTGAAATAGGCCTAAAGCGATCTATTGACATGGGTTTTTTTTTCTTTTGGTATTAAGGCAAGAAAGGAAGAGTTGGTGCCCCCCCCCAACCTTATCCTTTTTCCTCGTCCAATTTAGCATTCTTTTCAGGTCTTCCTTGATGATATCCCAAGCTGCTCTATAAAAATTAATGGTGAACCCATCAGGTCCGGGAGCCTTGTCAGCTTGTAAGGACCAAATAGCATCTTTGATCTCGAAATCCATAATGGGTTTTGATAAATCCTTGTTATCCAGTTCCGAAATGAGAGGAGGTATTCCGGAAAGGAGGTCGGCCTGAGCTAGGGGATCAGTCTCATCTTTGTCCATGTAGAGATCTCTGAAATGTTGGAAAACGTGAGTCTTAATCTCTTCCTACTCCACCATCCGTTTGCCTCTTTATCCTTGAATTCTTTGATCATGTTGAAACTGAGCCTTGCTTTTGTTTGTTTGTGGAAGTAATCCATGTTACTATCCCCACCTTTTAACGAGAGTTTCCTAGACTTCATCCTCCATTCCTCTTCCTCACGTCTAGCTGTGCTGAGGATCTTATGATTCAAATCTTTTTCTTGACTTCTAGGAAGAAAGGTAATTTAGTCATTCTCCATCTTGGATTGCAGGGCTGCAAGTCCAGATTGAAGTTGAATTTTAATACTGCTAGGGTTTTTATACTCTGATTTCGCCCAGTTTTTTAGCACATAGCGTACATTTATTAGTTTGTTCTCCCAAATGAAGCTAGGAGAACCAACGCAAGTAAAGATCCAAGCGTTTTTAATTAAGCACGGGACTTTTTCATCATGGAGCTAAGAGGGGTTAAAACAGAAGGATATGGGGCCTAGGTTTGCAGGGGTGGAGAACACCAAGGAGATCGGCTTGTGATCCGAAGCCGCAAAAGGTAAAGCAAAAGAAGCGAGGAGGATATCTTTTTGCAGGAAGGATGTGCTTACCAAGAAATGGTCGAGCCTGGCCGCAATGTATCCCACACCCAACCTTCTATTACTCCATGTATACTTTCCATATTGTAATGGTGGATCCAGAAGCTCCAACTCAGATATCAAGTCCTCCATGTTTTCCCCATAGGGATCTCTTACTCTAGAGCCCCCTCTTTTTTCTGATTGAGTTTTGGTAGCATTGAAGTCGCCAGCGATTATGAGATCTTTCCCTTTCAGATCCTCTTTTAGAATAGAGAGGTTATTCCAGAACAATTGTTTGTCTCTATAATGTGTTGGTCCATACACATTGCATACATAATAAATATTTGAATCATCTTTTTATTGGAACTTGGTGAGGAGCGAGTGATGATTTTCCTTAACATTTTTTATAACAAACTTACTTGAAAAAACGGTTGCTATTCCTCCTGAGGCACCTCTGGAGCTTATAGCGTTTCCCTGGCTATGTTTCCGGAAGAGATGTGAAAGTGCCAAAACTTCTGCATCACTCATTTTTGTCTCTTGGATAAGTAGGATGTCTGGCCTTTCAGATTTAATGATATCTTTTATTGCTTCCACTTTGTTTGTTCCGCCCAGTCCTCTGCAATTCCAAGAGACAATTTTCATTACTTCTTGACTGATTGAGGCCCTGCTCTAGACCTTCCATCCGCTTTCCCTGTATTTTGGGAATTTTGAAAAAGCTTTGTTTCCTCAATGCTCCGCTGCCTTCCAAGTTCCAATTCTCTCTCTACTTCCTGATCTCTTTGGTATCTTTGTGACTTTCTTCCTATGGTGTTTGGGGGTGGTCCTGGTTCAAGAAACTCTTGTGACCCTTTTGAAGAGGATTCAGGAGAGAGGGAAAATGAGGAGACTCTACTTTGTTTTACCCTTTCATCCCAAGATCCTCCAGGCGTTGGGGAGTCCTCAATCGCAGTATCTAGTCATTCTTCTTTGGGAGAAGAGGAAGGGATGTTGCTACCGACTAAGGTGTCATGGGGTTCTGAAATGTCTTCAACTAGAGGTACTTCATTCATGATGATTTCGACTTCTTCTATATTCAAAACATTGAACTGGTTGCTTGTTGTGGCCTCCTTTTCTACTTGCGCTGGTGCTTTTCCTTTCTTTGACTGCGGATCCTTTGGCTCGGGATTTGAAGAGGCCATTTCCTTCCTTTTTTTACTTGTTTCCAACCTTCTTCTTGAGTTTTCCCAGGGTTTTCCTGCACTGCTTTAGGGCGGTTTTTGACAAAATGGCCATACTCATGGCATTTCTTACATTTAAAAGGAAATTGCTCGTAATCAACCTTTTGCGCATGCTCCCAACCATCCATGCAAAGGCTAACAATTTCTGGTAGTCCCTTTTCTAGATCCACCTCTACACAGATCCTTGCGCAAGAGAAAAGAGGGCCTTTCGGTTCTACCTTGTCATTGTATTTGCCAAGAGAGTTTCCTATTGCCTCAAGGGTTTCATCGTTCTAGCAGTGTAAAGGGAGATGGGGAAGGCGAACCCAAAATGGAACCACAGAAGGCGCATCCTTTTCTGGATCGAAGGAAGAACTCCATCGATTTAGATATAACCCCCAAGGGCCCATGAAGTAAGGCCCACTTATGAATATGAGGTCTTTGTCATCCTTGTTTTCGAACAAAAAAGTGAAGAAGCCCTTGCCGTAAAAACAATGTTGCAAGCCCCCGGAGATCAATGGCATCCAATTTTTTTAAACCAAAAATCCATTATCTTTGGCGATGGACAAATCCCAGTAAACTGTCCAATCAAACCCTGTTCACTCAAAGCAAGGGATTTCAGCCTTGAAGCGCCCAACATGATCTGAATTCTGGGGGCATCTGTCCACTTGACAAATCCATCATCTACATCAGACACAGAAGGGGGAGGGGGTGGTGTGGAGGCGACAAGAGCCCTAAAGTCCGCATCGAGGAGTCGCCTGCGTTTCTCCGAGATTGGATCCGAGGGGGGATCCATCCCCAAGTCGCTCTCCTAGGGATAGAACCCTAACCACGCCGTCCCAGCTCACGCAGCGAACGAGGTTGAAAAAAACATTGATGGCATGCCATATATTTGGGATAAACCCTTTGTACTCAATAGCTGCAACTGATCTGAAGGAATGCACCCGTCTCTAACACGTATGACCAATCTGACAAGTGCGACGTAAATCAAAATTATTACAATTGAGATTTTCATTAATTAATTATGATATACTGAAATGGTCATTAATTTGCAAATGCACTGACAAACCAAAATTTGTTACAATTGTCGAAGCATCATATAAAACCAACCAAGCCAAACCGAAGGATATGATTAGCTCAAATAAGCTCCAATAAGACTAAGTAGGTGTTGTTCATCAACTAAAGGGCCAAAAGACGCCAACGACAAAGATATCCAAATCACCAAATCCTTATTAAATGAAAGCCAAGCCAAATAACAAGCACCGCAGAAAGCGAAGGATCGAAGAAAGAAATCCAAGAACCAATCTACCAAAGCAAGGAAGATAAGATAAAAGAAAACCAAAAACAAAATATTTACAAAATTTACATGGGGGGCCCCTTGATTTTGAAAAATAAAGGGCAAGTTGTTGGGGTGCCAACAGGTCCATATGTTTATCCATACCCTGGATACTATACCCCAGAATTGGTATACAACTATGGAATTGTGACAAGGGACAACTGAATGGGATGATATGGCCATGAATTTCAGGAAAACGTTCAATTATGAAGAAGAGAACCCATCGGTGGATGCAACTTTGCAGATTATTAAGACCAAAATTTATGAAGAAGTTCCTATGCAATTACCTAATCTGCCACAGTGGATTGTGACACTTGAGTGACTAATGGAATGTTACAATATTACTAGGGACCCAAATGATGATCCAAGAGATTTGCACATCCTAGAAAGAGAAGGAAGCCAATATCTGTAGGGTCTTGAGATGACATCTGGTAATTTTTTGCAACCATTTAAGACAAAGAAGGTCAACATCGACTCAACTGAAAATCATAAATTTGCTAACATTGGGGACTACTGGGACGATGAGACTGTAGGAAAGATTACTGATCTATTTCATGAATATCAATATGTATTTCCTACTAAGTTTTCATAAATGAAAGGCATTGCTGGTGATTTGGAGAAATCAAAATCCCACTAAATCATGATGCAAAACCTACTAAACAACGCCCATATATATTGATTCCAATATACGAGGAAAAGGTAAGAGCAGAGCTTGACATGATGCTAGATGCATGAATTATTGAGCCCTTCGAAGAGTCTGAATGGATTAGTCTGATGGTGGTCCAAGATAAAAAATACTAGTGAGATTTGGATTTGTGTATATTTGAGGAAGCTGAATGATGCTTGTCTGCATGATCCGTTCCTGATTCCTTTTATAGATGAAGTACTAGATAATTTGGGTGGCCACGAGGCTTACTCATTCACAAACTAATTTTCTAGGTATCATCAAATACAAAATCGCTAAGGAGGATCGACACAAGACCACATTTGTGACTGAATGGGGCTTCTATCAATATACAGTGATTCCCTTCGGTCAAAATAATGCACTAGCTATTTTTCCCATGTCATGGTCGCAACATTTAGGGAGTTCATCCATAAATTCGTTGAAGTATACTTCCATGATTGGACAGTCTATGGACTACTAAAGAAACATACTGAGAACCTCAGGTTGATTTTGGATCACTATAGATAGTGCAAAATATCACTAAACTTAAAGAAGTGTACTTTTGTGCTCCATTTGATATATTGTTGGGTCATGTGGTTTGTAAATCGGGACCATTGATGGATCCTGCGAAGATCACCATTATAATAGATTTGCCACCACCAACGTTAGTTGTACAATTGAGAACAAATTTGGGCCATACAGGGTATTCTAGGAAATTTATCAAAGTATATGCACAGATCACAACATCGATGAGGAAGTTATTGAAGAAGGATACTAAGTTCCAATGGAATGAGGAGTGTCAACAGAGCCTCAACACATTGAAGCAAAAGATGGTGACAGTGCCAATTTTAGTGTTTTTGGATTAGCAAAAAGAGTTTCATGTTCATATTGATGCTAGCAGGATTTCCCATTGTATTTGCTAGCAAGAATTTATCTATCACGAGAAGAAATTATAGTACAACCGAAAGAGAAGGATTAGCTATGGTTTATGCATTGCAAACGTTTGGGCGTTATTTATTAGGGGGTCATTTTAAAATGTTTACAAATCATTATGATTTGAGATACTTGGTCAACAAGACAGTGTTGGGGGGGGGAGAATCTACATGTGGTTCTTATTATTATAGGAGTATGATTTTGGAATTATAGTTAAACTGGGAAGACTAGATGTGGGACCTGACCATCTATCGAGGATAGGAACAGGGGAAGACTCGGTTAATTTGGATGACAACCTGCCAGATGTGCAGTTGCTTTCGATTAGAATGGTGGATGAATACTTTGAAGATATTGTAAATTTTTTGAACACATGTATGGCACCCATAGGGTTAATTAACTGTCAATCAAAAGAAGCATTTGGTTGTCAAAGTAGCCGACTATCAACTGGTAGCAATTTAGTTATAAAATTTGGCGCCAGATGGAGTATTAAGATGCTATGTTATGAAGCATGAGCGACCAATGATTTTAGTCGAAGCTCATGAAGGTGTTGCAGGGGGGCACTACACAGGAAAGGCTATCGCTCAAAATATACTCAGAGCAAGGTTGTGGTGGCCTACCTTGCATAAATATGCTAAGGAATATTGTCGATCTTTCAATGTTTATCAGAGAACACGGAAACCATCCAAGAGGGACGAGATGCCATTAGTGCCACAAGTAACTTTGCAAGATTTTGAGAAGTGGGTTGTTGATTTTGCGGGACCAATTAACCCACCTGAAAAGCGAATGAGAGTGTGTTACATTATTACTGCGACAGATTACTTGATTAGATGGGCTAAAGCTGAACCGATGAAGGACTGTAGTGATACAACTACTATGAAGTTCCTGTTTTAGAATGGAGTAACTAGATTTGGATGCACATGAATGCAATTAAGTGATCACGGGTCTCACTTTGTGTTAGGAACCCATGTCTTTACTTTGTTAGTATATTGTTGTTGGACGCATATGCTTTGTAAGTTGTCCCGTAGTATTTGTTGATCCATAGTTTATATTAGCCCATAGTATTGACCCATAGTATTGGACGCATATGCTTTGTAAGTCGTCCCATAGTATTATATGTCCCATGGTTTTGACTCATAGTATTGGCGCCTAGACTTAGCCCATGGTTTGTATTGACACATAGTATTGACCCATGGTATTGGCGCCTAGACTTAGTATATAAGTGTGTGTTGAGGCCTATAAAGGCACCGTGAATTTAATTGTATTGAGCTTGCTCAAAGGAGGTTGCCCCCTCGAAGTGGCCTGTGATCAATATAAAAGTGATTCTGAGTTCTATTATTTCTGATATCTTGTGTATTTGCATTAATTAATTATTGCAGGTTCATCACATCTGGTATCAGAGCACTTTCTTGGGCTCGTTGGGTGGAATTTCTGCCAAATTTTTTTTTCGCATCTGTTGCAGCTTCGGATTTGGGAATAATCCCTATCCGCTTAATTGTGGGAAGTACTTGGGCATAAGCCCTAAAAATCATTGTGAGGAGTACCACAGGAACCCCAAAGTAGCTGGCCCATTGAGAGGACCTGCCAGTGAAAAGGGAAACGACCCCTACCTGATTGACTAGTTCCCACCCGTGAAGTAAACCAAGAGCTGTCGTTTGTGGCAAAGCGGTTATCAGTTTTACCTGAGCCGTGGAGTGAGGGGTACTGCCCCAATACGTAAGTCATCAGACAGCATTGGTGGCTGAGTGAAACACCTGAACTGTTAGGAAGTCGTACATACCTGGGGTCCATATCTATTTTCAGTTGAACTGTTGCCGATCACTTCCGCTCCAGATCCAGCCGTTTCAGATCTATTCTGAAAGTCATTCCAGATCCAGCTGTTTTCGATCCCTTCCGCGCCGTTGCAGATCCAGATCCAGAAATGGATCGGCAACAGCGGCGCGGAAGGGATCCGCAACAGATGCGTCCATATCTCCCTTGTTTCAACTCTGTTTTCCCTGAAACTTCACTGACATTCCTGCAATCCCATTTTGCATATTTCATTCCTGAAAACCCTATCCAAATTCCACTTCCCAAGACCAGAAATCCCACATTTGTCTATTTTTAGGGTTTGCCATAACTTCTTCAATTTTCACCCGATTGCCTTCAAATTTTACCATAGAGTTCCTGCTTCTGAAATCCCCATTTTTTGTTTCCCTGTCCCTCAGAAAGTGTCGAAAACCTAGTCAAACCCCAATTACCCCTCCGAGTTTTTCCCAAATCCAAATTTCCCCTTACTAAATAAGCTTGTGTTTGTGTTTTTCTATCCATTCCCCCCCCCCCCAAAAAAAAATAAAAAAATAAAAAAAATAACTGGTTATGGTTGTCACTCGCACAGGAGAAAACACCATGGAGGAAGCACTTGCATCCATCCAAACCAAACTCCAAGATCTGGATGAAAAATTTCTCAGCCTCCATCTTCAGCATTCAGCCATGAACAATAACCGACAGCCAGAATCTTTTGCAGCCACCAGGTTCTCTTCTTCCAGCAATTTTCATGGGCCGAAGCTTGATTTTCCTCGCTTCAATGGTACTGATCCGACTGGATGGATATACCGAGCAGAACAATATTTCAGTCTGCATAATACTTTTGATGTTCAGAAAGTTCCACTTGCATCCTTTCATTTGGACCAGGAAGCCCTTCAATGGTACCGTTGGTACATCAAAGCTCATCCTGAACCAAAATGGACAGATTTTTGCCAACTCCTTTTGCCACGATTTGGTCCTAGTGCTTTTGACGACTTCACAGGAGCACTCACTAAACTTCACCAAACTGGCACAGTGAGAGAGTATCAGATAGAATTTGAGAAACTAGCCAATCACACAGAAGGATTGTCTGATGAATTCTACAGGAGTTGTTTTATCAGTGGTCTCAAGGATGAAATCCGCTCAGAGGTCAAAATGTTTTGTCCCAACACAATGATGGAAGTCCTAGGGTTGGCTAAGCTGGCCGAGGACAAGATTGTAGCTCAACAACGCTCCAAACCCACCTTTGTTCCCTTCAGAAATATGGGTTCCCAACGACCTCCCATCACGCCTGCTCCTCAACCAAATCCTATCAAGCAATTGTCTGAAACAGAGATGCAGGCACGTCGAGAAAAAGGGATTTGTTATAATTATGATGAGAAATTCACTCGGGGACATAGATGTGTTCCACAAAAGCTCCATCTCTTGGATGTGGATTCTCCGCCTGCCTCAGAACTTGATGAAGAAGCTCCAGATACATTAGATGATCAGGTCGACATTCAACACCCTCCTGTTGACACCCCATCTCAGGACGACCCACCCGAGATCTCTCTCCATGTTGTAACCGGCGTCACCACCCCACAAACAATGCGAGTCAGGGGATACTTCAAGAAGCTCCCTCTTACCATACTCATTGATTCTGGTAGCACTCATAACTTTATTGATCCTCGGATTTCCAAACAGGCTGATTGTTTTGTCCATCCTTGCTCCAACTTTGAAGTCATGGTTGCCAATGGGGGCACCTTACCTTGCAAGGGGATGTGTCACAATGTGCGTATCTCTATGGAAGATTATAACCTGCGCTCTCACATGTTTTCCTTGTCCTTAGGCGGATGTGATGTGGTTTTGGGCGTTCAATGGTTACGTACACTTGGCCCCATCTTATGGGATTTTGTTGAACTTTGGATGTAGTTTTCAGTCAATGGGGCACAACACAAATTTATAGGCTTACAACCAGGGCCTCTCTGCATCATCAGTTCACATCGCCTGGAAAAAATACTTAAGAAGAATTCACATGGTGTCATCGCTCAGCTCCATTCCATTCAGATACACCCATCAACAGTTTCCACTACTTCCTTGGATAGATATGCAGGTGTCTTTGCTGAACCAATGAGGTTGTTTCCTTCAAGAGACCTTTCCGGTAAGAATTTAGCTGCATCTACCTCTCAGCAGGAAATGATGACTATTTTGCATATAGTCCAGAAGTGGCAGCCATCCCTATTGGGGAATTATTTCTGCATCAAGACTGATCTCTAGACTCTGGAAACTTTCCTGGAATAACGGGTCTCCTCCCCAACACACCTGAAATGGGTTATCCAACTCATGGGTTATGACTATGCGACCACTTACCAGAAGGGTAAGGACAATATGGTGGAAGATGCTCCTCCTCGCACATTTGATGACCCAGTTTCTCTTACAGCTATTTCTCTGCTTGTTCCAAATTGGTTGCAATCTGTTCAACGGGGCCATCTCTTCTATGAACTCCATACTTCTTCATCAGTAGGGCACTCTGGGTTCCTCAAAACGTATGACCAGGAACAATGTAACTTCTTTTGGTAGGGACTCAAAAGGACAATTCAACGGATGGTGGTTGACTGTGATACTTTCCAGGTCAACAAGGGTGAAACGACCCTCCTTTCAGGACTGCTCGAACCCTTACCCATCCCTCCACAGATTTGGACAACTATTTCTATGGATTTCCTAGAAGCGCTCCAGTGGTATAGTACCACATCTCAAAGGACACCATATGAAGCAGTATTTGTACATGCACCACCTGTTATTCTTCCATACACCTTCAGCAGCTCCCCAGTTCAGGCAATTGACTCAATTCTTCGAAACCGTGATCAGCTTCTTCTCATTCTGCAAGACAATTTTCACCTGGCAAGAATTCGACTGAAACAACAAGCCGATCAACACCGTTCTGAGCGCACTTTTCACATCGCTGATATGGTTCTTCTTCGTCTACAGCCTTCCATGCAATCCTCCCTGAAACTCCAAAGGTGCCAGTGGCTCGGAATGCAACTTGAGGATGCTACAGGGGACCCACTCCTTCAGATTCTGCATCAATTTCCACATCTAAAGCTTTGAGGACAAAGCTTTTTCTAAGGGAGAGGGGATGTTAGGAACCCATGTCTTTACTTTGTTAGTATATTGTTGTTGGACGCATATGCTTTGTAATTTGTCCCGTAGTATTTGTTGATCCATAGTTTATATTAGCCCATAGTATTGACCCATAGTATTGGACGCATATGCTTTGTAAGTCGTCCCATAGTATTATATGTCCCATGGTTTTGACTCATAGTATTGGCGCCTAGACTTAGCCCATGGTTTGTATTGACACATAGTATTGACCCATGGTATTGGCGCCTAGACTTAGTATATAAGTGTGTGTTGAGGCCTATGAAGGCACCATGAAGTTAATTGTATTGAGCTTGCTCAAAGGAGGTTGCCCCCTCGAAGTGGCCCGTGATCAATATAAAAGTGATTCTGAGTTCTATTATTTCTGATATCTCGTGTATTTGCATTAATTAATTATTGCAGGTTCATCACACTTTGTTAATAAGACTATCGAGGCACTTACTCAAGAGTTCCAAATTTATCATCGTAAAGGTACTCTGTATCATCCACAATATAATGTGATTGTCAAAGCTTCTAAAAAAATCTTGGAACATGCTTTGACAAAGGTCTATAATGTGAACCGCAACGATTGGGAGTGAGGATCCCTGCAGTTTTATGGGTGTATAGGACAACTTGCAAGAAGTTTATGGGTCAGACACTTTTCAAGGTTGTCTATGGTCAAGAAGCTATTCTTCCAATGGATTACATCGTGCCAAGTTTGAGGGTTGCTGCCTTCACAGGTATGTTAGACACAGGTGTTGTCGAGGAAAGTTTGTCGCAACTGTTTTAATTGGAAGAAGACATATTTATTGTAGGATTTCAACAACATGTCCAAAAAGATTGAGAGAAGGCATGGCATGATCGTCACATCACACAGAAGTAGCTTCAATGAGGGTATTTAGTACTCCTATATGATAGTAAGTTCTTCAAACATCTCGATAAGCTAAGAATGCACTAGTTGGGAACCTATTTGATTAATTATGTGACAGAGGGAGGTGTTGTACAATTGAAAAATTAAATGAGTATCCCCTGAAGGGTTTAGTTAATGGAATCTGACTGAAAAATTACAGGGACAACTTCCCATTCCCACACTGAGCATGTATGTACAAAAAAAAGAGAAAAAAAGAAAAGGAAACCCCAGCATGTTTTTTTTTTGTGTCGAAGCTTAGTTGCGTCGAAGCATAGTCTAGGTCGAAGTCTAGTCTGTGTCGAAGTTAGCTTTTGTCACAATAGGTGTTTGTATATAGTTATATTTATGTCAAAGTTATTTAAGTCGAAGCGGTCCAAATGTTCATGAATTGCTACATTTATGGCGCACAAAGTGATGGCGTTAGTGGGGAATCTAGCAATAAATTTTGAAAATACTTACTTGTGTGAACATATGTGCCATTGAAAAGGGTAATTATTGCAGACGATTTGGTCCTAAATAAATCTTGGGAGCAACATTGAAAAGACGGGTTGGAGAAGGATTAAAAAGCATATCAGGTCAGGTAGTTGGATCATTGTTTGCTGAGCGATTAAGTGAATTGTGAGAGAATAAGCCCAAGGTGTTAGACTGTTAAAGAGATATGAGTAGAGTTCTGTAGTAATGGAGGTATATTAGTTCAAAGTTAGTGTTGAGAAAGTATCTATTGAAGAAGTCATAGTAGAAGAAAACATTCCAATTGAACAAGAAGAGCTAAAAATCATGTCATCGCAAGTTCCGGTCGATCCACTGAAGAAGAAAAGATCATCATCTCGCACGATAGTTGCATAGGCAAGTTCAAAGAGGAAGAATGACAAGGAAGCATCAAGGTCTGGCTTCAGCTCCCTGGTTCTATAATATGTACCGCCCAGGAATCCAAATGCGAAATCAGTTGAGTTGGGAAAGAATGCCAAGTATGTACCGGTATTTCTTGCGATACCGAAAGGTGTCATAATTCAAGGGGACATGATGGGTAATATTGAAAAGATATCCTATGCAAACCATGATATCCGGAAGTTCCCAAAGTTTGATCCAACAAAGTACATGCAACCAATATTATCACCAGGATCTCAAGCCACTTTTCTTTAACCTATGCCATGGGGTCTAGGGTTGCAGCGATCGGGTATTCTATTGATGATTGATATACCTCAATTTGTGAGGGCTGTTGAAGTGAATACATGCATGAAGAATTTGTTACTCTGCATGCATGGTGGATTTTTATGGTTGGACGAGAAAATTTCTAGTGACTCATAATTAATTGCATAAATCACAATCTTTCCAAAAGCGGGGGTCGACCCTGCCACATTCTTTGTGGGTAAATAAAAATATAGAGATCTTGCGAACATGATGAAAGCCAAATTGTCATGTCCCCACAAAATTGATCATTGGAACAAGTTTTTAACCCAACCTAACCCTTGGGTTGAGGAGGCAGTTGCATAACCATGGGGTTAAATTTTGTATTCCATGCAATTAATTATTTAGGAGAGTGCATTTAATTTTATCTATAGTTGCTACCCACTTGGAATAAATAATTAATGGAGCATTTATTAATTATTGATGCAATTAATATTTTTATTTATTATGCTGAATAAATGGAGAACATGACCCACTAATTCGAATTGGTAGATAAGGTTGGAGGGATTACTTGGGGTAGAAGTCAAGTAAACACTAGAGTCCAAAAATGGTGAAAAGAGGCTTATTTCAAGAAAAGCAATATAAATCGAGGAAAAAGCAGGCAAGTTGAAAAAGTAGGAAAGTTTTGAAAGAAGGAAAGTTTAGAAAAGGAAGGAAAGTCAGAAAAGTGGAAAGTAAGAAAAGCCAAGCAAAGCAAGCAAACAATCAAGGAAGGTTACCCACTCATAGGTGACCTATTCTCAAAGTTCAACAAGGCAAGTAACTTTCTCAACAGGTCACCCAAAATTCTATAAAAGAATACAAGCAACTCCCTTTCACATCTTTTGCTAGTGTAAGGAATTTTATGAATGCATTGTGCATCCAAGACTTGGGAGGTGTGCCCCTAGTCAAGCATGGGAGATGTGCCCCAACTTTCTGTGAGAGGATGATGGCATCTAGCCATTGTCACTGAGTTTATTTGTAGGTATTGAATCTTACCAGGTCGAAATCAGAAGTTCAGAGCTATCCTCATCAAGTCAGAGATTGAATCCTCCATCCTCTCTCTATTCTACAGCTAGTTTCTTATGTGCAAGAGGAGAGATTCTTCCTTCAACTTATGAGAGGCATATTGGCCTGTTCCTGATTTTATAACAGAGTATTAAAGCTTCCTAGGTCGAAACAGGAGTTCTGAACCATCTTCTCCAAAGACAGGAATCGAATCCTCCCTCCTCCTTCTATTCTACAACTATTTTTTTATGTGCAAGAGGAGAGACTCTTCCTTTATATTATGAGAGACATTTTGGCCTACTACTGATGTAATAACAAAGTATGTAAAGTTATGATATCATTCACTTCAATACAATTTACAGAACTTTGAATTATTCTCTAAATTACGCACCCCTGCTAGATTTAGCTAGATTTTGACTAGCTTCCAATGAATGGTTCATAAATTGATGAATAAAGATCCAATTGAAGTCATTCAAGTTCCTATAGTTAGCTAATACATATCATGTCATGATACAAGAACTGTTTCAGAATTTAGAGTGCCTTTGAGCATTGTTTGGAAGTCCATAAATCGACCGAGTTGAGCTGTCCCGAATTGCCAAATTACTAGTTTTGTTATTATACTTGCTCAGATATGCATAATACTTTTTGGAATTTTATTATATGAATCAATGACTGTAAATTAATGATTACCAGCCTCTCTTATGCCCACAACAACCTTTTCCAATCCTCATTAAATTTCCCTACCCATACTAGTCTGCATATGCTGAGAACCCCAGGAGCATTGGAGTGGACTTCAGCCTGCTGATGTTCGAAACATAAATGGTCTCAGTATGTTGTGCAGAGGTATAAATGCATATAAGAACCATTTATCCATCCTTAACCTTTTACCTTTTCCATCTACAACAGTTCTACTTCCCTAACCCTCGTTTTGACCAAATTTGAGAAAATTCAAGTTTTTGTGCCAAACACTAAGTTGGTACATTACAGTGGTATCAGAGCACTTTCCTCCACCCCTGTGGATAGAAATAATCTCACTGATAAAAAAATATTGCATATCACAATTCAAATTTGTAGCCATGAGGCTAGTGCTAGTTGCAGTTGAAGAAGAAGAATCATCATGCATATTTTCAAGCAATTTCAAAAGAGATGATGGTGACCATGGTGACCAATGGTATGATGAATATTTTTATTATCCAAGGTTTTATATTTTTGAGGAAGTGAAGTTAAGGAGACCCTTTGAGTACCTCACAACTTACTATGCATTGAGAGATGAGATTTTGGAACTCATATCTTTCAGAGAGTTTTGCACACATGAGATCCAAAGCTTATTTAAAGATCCCTACTCGAGAGTTAACAAGGCAAAGATTGCATTGATGGCAAATGATGTTTGCAAATAAGTGGGATTCTTGTTACCAAATAAATCCAAAACAGTAACACATGTGGATTCCTTGAAGACCAACATGCCATCAAGGAAGGATCTAAGTTGTAGAGAAGAAAAGAGGACCGAAGGTATTAATATGAAGGAGAAGCAAGAGGAAGATATAAATCAGCCTATTTGTAGCATCCATAAGGTTGATGAGTTACCAAATACATCCTCAAAAGAAGATAAAGAAGGTCCATGCACAGTTGAAGATCTAGCAGTCCAACATCTGGTTGTTGGTAATGTGGAAGGTAAAATCACTCCTAGTTTCTTGGTGGGTGATCTCAAAATAATTATAAAGGATGATGATGTTTTTAGGAGTGGTAAGACATCTTTTGGATCTGATCCAAAGGATGAACATGAATCATGTTTACAGTCACCTGCCGAGCTTCATTAGGAAGCAGAAGACAAGCACACATCAGTTGGATGTGAACCAGAAGGTTTGGTGGAAGGGCAAGCCATCACAAATCCACCACATGAAGAGAAAGACATGATACAAAGGTATTGCCACAATTTTGATTTTTGTATCCCTTTGTTTCATTCTGATATGGTATCCACTTACAATGAGAAGTTTGGCATGGTTAAGTGCTTTAGTATGGAGGCTCAAAATTTTGGTGTTAACAGTGAAGGCATTCATGGAGTTGAACCATTGGAGGAGCATGAGTCACTGCAAGGTGATATCAATGGGTGCTCTCATCTCTATGATGGTGACATAGAGATCAGATTTGAATATGTTGCTGCAAGCCAAAGTACCATTGATCATGATGATGGAGTCCTTGCAATAGTGGAAGCACACCAAGGATCAATTTCACCTTCACCGCTTGAATTTTATGAGGGTGATCCAATGAAGTTTGAAGAAGGGAATGTTCTATCTCATGAAGTTTCATACTTTGATGAAGGTGCTGCAAATACACTTTCCTTTGAGCATGAAGATGATGAATTTTCAGCCATGGGTGAGGAGAAAGGAGTAACTTCATACTTTGATGAAGCTTCGTGATGTTAATCCAAGGAAAATTGAAGAAGAGGATATTCACCGTCATGAACCATCCTTACTTGAAGGGACATTAAAGATGAACAAATTGAAGATCAAGGAGACCATTGAAATTCTCCATTTCACTCATGATTTAGTGTCGCAATATTGTTGGAGAGTTGCATCATGGAAAAATCCACTCTCCATTGAAGACTTGGAGGAGATTTAGAAGTCAATGACAAACATCAGAGGTAAATTTTCACAATTGATTTCTGACAGAGATTTTTTGTTTGATATTTCAAGAATGTATCATGATTTATTATTGAAGAATGAAGAAGAGCTTTAAAAGCTCTCATATGAGTTGGAATCCATCCAAGATTCTTTGAGAAGTACTCAAAGTACTCTCTTGGAATCTCAAATGCAAGTAGAGCAACTTCAACAAGAGTTTCTAAGATTTCATATTCCCTCCCATGTTCCAATCAGTCATTCCCTCTTGGTTGATGATTTTCAGATTTCTATGGAGAAATCTCATGTGATGATGGAACATGAGGTGCATGTTGATTTGAATGTGCTTGAAAGGGATGAAATCAAGCAAGAAGGTAACCAAGAACTTGCCTTGTTCCACAGAGATTATGAGTTACCACATGATGAGAGATGCATAATTTTGGAGGAGACACATGGTCTCACATTTGAGGGATCAGCCCATGATGAGAAGGTACATAGATCCACATGCTTGGTGGATCACTGTTACAAAGAGTTTATCCATTCTCTTTCACCCCACACTTCTGTTTCAGTCACATCACTTGAAGATGAGAATTGGGTGAAAGGATTTTTCTTGATAATGCACCAAGAGGAGCAGGAGGCTCCCACAGTCATTCGGGATGACTTGATGGTAAATACATGGGGTTTGGAAAAGGCTCACATTCGTACCAACAACCATGATCTTGATTTCATATCCTTGGAATTAAGTAGCAGAGAGTTATGTCCATCTATGGATAGATGCACCACCAAGTTGAAGACTCTAGGAGGTAAAATTTTTATGTGTAAGATTTTTAATCCCTCTGACATTGATATGTTTTGTGATCAGCAACATAGGTACATATTGCTGCCATTAGATACCATTCATCCACATGTGGATTGGGTGGAAGATTACATGTCACACATGGAGTCTCCTAGCAGAAATATTTTTGCTCATGGTAGGTGGAAGAGAGCTAAGCAAGCAAGCTTACAAAAGAATTTAGTGAGCCATTGGAGACATGCACTTGGAGAAGCCACAAGCTTCTTACTTGGACCTGATTTGATAAGTGTTTGTTCATCCAGTGATGGGATGAGTACATACTTGATGGAGGTATGCAGCACATGTTCTTTCCACTTGAGTGGAACCAGTGGCAGAGAGTTGAGTCATTGGGATAGCACATGCTTGTCTTTTGGATCCCGTGGCATAGTGTTGAGCCATGAGATTACTTCCTTGGGGATGTATGTCCTTAAGGGTATTGGGTCTTCTTGCACTTATGGTTTTTCATTGTATTCATCATATTTTACTTATGAGCAGATAACAGGGAATTTTTGCTTATATGATGCCTATCTTTCTCATGATTGGATAAGGGACTTCCACCCTTGTCATTTGAGCTACAGTGATGACATTTTTTATTCTTATGTGCATTCGGAATATGAGAACCTTCTTGATGGAGTGGTGGAGTGGAAAGAATTGATGAGGTTAGGACTCACTCTTGGGAGGCATATTTGGTGATGCATACTCTTTCCTTGATTGGGTCCTACCATGGAGACTTGCATATCTTGATTGAGGGGCCCTCAAAGCTTCAGGGCTGCATTGGAAAGCATGATTTTTCAATATGGTGGTATGATGTTTTCATCTTTCCCCACATTTCATATGATGCTGATTTTTTCTTGTTACTAATGTTTGGGAAGATGCAGCATGATCAGTGGGATCATGATATTCCATGGGATGATAATTTTTCACACATGTCATTGCTACTTGGGAACTTGCTTTTGAAGCAGTGGGATCCGAGCACTCTTTTGCTTAAATTATTTTTTTGGATGGTATTCCGATCCATGGGGGTTCCATACAAGCAATGGGATCTTGGCATTATTTTTCCTTGGAGCAGTTGTTTGCATGGTTGCAAGATGGAGAAAGCCAACCCTCTTTTGCACCAGTTCATCTACGTTGCACTTGGTTTCAGTTTCCTACATGGGGAACACCTCCTTGGATGGACTTATAGTTTACAAAGTAGTGGTATCTTTGCATTTTTTATATTCTTATGGGATCCGGGCACACTTTCCAGTTGCTTCACTTGGATAGAGGTAGGCATGTTCAGTTACAAATGTGGTGAATATTTTCTTGGAGAGATGATTATGATCAGAGTAGTGCAACAAAAGCATGATGGACCTCTTGGGATATTTTGCTTGAGGACAAGCAATCTTGGGAGGGGAGGAATGTCATGTCCCCACAAAATTGATCATTGGAAAGAGTTCCTAACCCTTGGGTTGAGGAGGAAGTGGCATAACCATGGGGTTAAATTTTGTATTCCAGGCAATTAATTATTTAGGAGAGTGCATTTAATTTTATCTATAGTTGCTACCCACTTGGAATAAATAATTAATGGAGTATTTATTAATTATTGATGCAATTGATATTTTTATTTATTATGCTGAATAAATGGAGAACATGAGCCACTAATTCGAATTGGTGGATAAGGTTGGAGGAATTACTTGGGGTAGAAGTCAAGTAAACACTAGAGTCCAAAAATGTTGCTAAAATGGTGAAAAGAGGCTCATTTTAGGAAAAGCAGCATAAATCCAGGAAAAAGCAGGAAAGTTTTGAAAGAAGGAAAGTTTAGAAAAGGAAGGAAAGTCAGAAAAGTGGAAAGTAAGAAAAGCCAAGCAAACAATCAAGGAAGGTTACCCACTCATAGGTGACCTATTCTCACAGGTCAACAAGGCAAGTAACTTTCTCAGCAGGTCACCCAAAATTCTATAAAAGAATACAAGCAACTCCCTTTCACATCTTTTGCTAGTGTAAGGAATTTTATGAATGCATTGTGCATCCAAGACTTGGGAGGTGTGCCCCTAGTCAAGCATGGGAGATGTGCCCAACTTTCTGTGAGAGGATGATGGCATCCAGCCATTGTCACTGAGTTTATTTTCAGGTATTGAATCTTACCAGGTCGAAATCAGAAGTTCAGAGCTATCTTCATCAAGTCAAAGATCGAATCCTCCATCCTCTCTCTATTCTACAGCTAGTTTCTTATGTGCAAGAGGAGAGATTCTACCTTCAACTTCTGAGAGGCATATTGGCCTGTTCCTGATTTTATAACAGAGTATTAAATCTTCCCAATTCGAAACAGGAGTTCTGAACCATCTTCTCCAAAGACAGGAATCGAATCCTCCCTCCTCCTTCTATTCTACAACTATTTTCTTATTTGCAAGAGGAGAGACTCTTCCTTTATATTCTGAGAGGCATTTTGGCCTAATAATGATGTAATAACAGAGTATGTAAATTTTTGATATCATTCACTTCAATACAATTTACAGAACTCTGAATTATTCTCTAAATTATGCACCCCTGCTAGATTTAGCTAGATTTTGACGATAGAATGACGAAAGTGTTAATTTTTTATATTTAATTCAGAGTTGCAATAATACTTGAAATCAAATAGCAATCATACACATAAGCAATCACATTCGACATATGAATTTACCTTGGGGAAACTATCAATGAATTGAGGGATAAAACCCCAGCAAAACCTTCCTTGGTATATTGATAAATAGCAGAGAATGTATTTTACATCAAGCACCCCTAGTGCAATTACAAAGCAAGAGAAATATAAAGAAGAGAGACTCAAAATAATATCTTGCACAAAGAGAAGTGCATTTCCTTCAAGATAGAAGAGAATTCGCTTCACATTGAATTCATCAATCATGTATAACATATTTATTCATTCGTCTCATGCATCGACCTCTATTTTTATCTTCTGAATTCAGGATGAACTCGCCCCCCATCTGGATGCATCAATCTTGCATGAAGAAGTGTGCCCCACTTCTCATGCAATGCATTAACTCACTAAACTTAATCTTAGGATGAAATCACCCCTTACCTGAAAGATTTCCCACTTAGTTAGGTGGCTAACTTAAGTATCGTCATGCAAGTGTTGCAACTCAAGTGTTGTCTTTTAGTTTAGCATAAGTGTCGTCATGCAATAACACTTAGTTAACTAGATATTCTTTGTTATCACTTAGTTAACTCTCTTAATTGATTATTTCTTGTTAACATCACCGTAGTGATCAATTCGAGTTCTCCTTTGATTTACTAAAGTCTTTACTGAAGTTTAACAATTCGAATTCTCTCTTAATTAATTCTTTATATGCAATTCGAATTCTCTCATATCTTATCACATCCTATATTTACCTCTTGTCTTATCTGCATGGTCCACATGTGCCAGCTTAATTATCATATCAAATATACTAAGAATATTTTCCCAATGACGTGATCATATTGTTCTACTATCGTTCCAAGTGGTTATATGATAAAGTAATTCACTCTAGAGGTGGCCAATATCTAGAGGAGACTTCATAGCTCAACTATGGTTAGTAGTACATGACACACCATACATGCTTTGACATGCAAAGCATCACCTTAAAACATGCGGCACCACCTCAACACATGGGGAGCTATCTTAACACGCAAGACCTTAGAAGGCCTTGACTAACAAGATTGTACAACATCATCACTTTGACATACAAATCACTTGCCTCAACACATGAAGCTTAACCATTCTTGAGTCCAACTCAAGTTTCTTCTCCAAGTTTCCTGAGTCCAGCTCAGGTTCCCATAAGGCACTACCTCAACACACGAGGCTCAATATTGACACACAAGATTGACCTGGAGGATGACTCGTGATGCTGTAAATTTAACATGAAGTAGCAGAGGAAACCTTAAAGTTAGCTGAAGAAAAGACTCTGCAATTGTTTGGAGGAGTGACAGATCAACTTGTTGATATCTGACGGGCTATTCAGGGACTCCAAATTGCTTAAGTTCAATTTGGAGATACACATAGAAAGGAGGGAAGGTTAGATGAGGATAGGGTGCCCCAAGCATCCACTGCTATGATGGGAAGGGTAGTTCAGTTGCTGTCACGAGTGCTAAATTCTGGTGAAGCAAGATTGCAGGAGCATACTCATCAATTGAGCTATATAGATTTGAAGTTGTCTTTGCTACCTATGTTTATGCTGCAGAACATTCAACAAAATTTTGTAGAAGAGATAAAGGTACGCGAAGAAACAACCTATGGTGAAATGATTAAGTATCATGCTCAGCATAATACTCTGTAGGAAGAATATGAGAAGTTACAGAAAGAGTGGGAAGAGATTGCTAAAGAAAAGGAGCAACTGCAAAATGTTGTCGTGATAGCTTTCTGCGCAGTACTAGAAGAAGAGGTAGCCTAAGACACGACTACCAAGGGAAAATGATGCAACTAAGCAGATCCATTTCGAGGTTTCAAGAGAATATTGTGGAATTGGAGGAAAAGTTAGTGACAAGTACACCGCCGGAAGTTACTGCATAACGCAGGGAAGAGGTAATCGGGGCCATCAAAGCAAACAAGAGTGGCGAAGGTGAATGTGTGAAGCTATTTGAGGATGCTACACAGACATGGGTCGCGCTATTGGATGATGATGCGCTACAACATATTAATAGCAGGTTTGAAGAAACGTAAAATAAGATGTCGAGTCTGAAGGGTCAACTCAAGACCCTATCACTTGTCGAGAGGATGGTAAAGGTTGCAGAAAACAAACTGTTGTAGCATGAAGTCAATCAGCTGAGAATTGAGTAGCAGAAGCAGTTTGACAAGGTTGAAGGACTCTAGATCAAGGTAGAACGGGTGTTAGAAATAATTAGTGGCACAAATAGAAAATTTCATAAAATAGTGGAATGGAGTGAGCTGCAAGCTCAAGCACATGTCGATAGTCTATTGCATAGAGATAAGATGCAATAGACTATCAAAGACATAAAATAGAAGTATGCGTACTTCATGTCGAATTCCAAGACAGCTTCGGCGCAACCTTGAAGTGGCTCGGGACAAACCACATGTGAGTGTTGGGGGCCTATTGGGTCAAGAAAAATTTTGGTACATTTTGGAAGCAGTTTTGGTGTGAACAAGGTCAAAGCGAAGTGTCTCTTGAACGAGCAAACTACTCCAATGAACCTGCCAGAAGTCGAGGACAAGTGACATTTGAATATGCCATGGGCGAAGTTGGTTAAGTTAGTTAAGATCTTGTGTCCACATACATTAATGAGTGGAGTAGTCTAGTAGTGGGAGCGGGACAGGATGTGTGTGCCCTATAAATATGTAACGGGTTGGGATTTTTGGGAGTCTTTTTGGTATCTAGTTAATTAGTGAAAGAGGCAAACTAAGAGGTGAATCCGGAGAGTTTTTGAGTCTTGTGTCGAAGATAATGTTGTGTGTTGTAAGAGAGAGATTCACATGAAGAGAAGGATATCTACAGGCTATGTGTGCAGATCCATTGTAATAGAGGAAGAAGAGATATTCAATTTGTGTGTGCAGACATGAAGTGCTTATTTACTATGACTCATGAATAAAGAAAAGTGCTTATGTGGTTTTCTCCCAATTGGGTTTCCACGTTAAAACGTTGTTTTCAAATGTGTGGTAATGATGTTATGATGTGTTGTATTATTTCATCACATTCTGCATAATAATGAATATATGTTGCTTAATGTGGAAGTTTATGATATGGATACTGCATAGTTAATGAATGTATGTCATGGTTAGTTAAATGTTATGTATGGAATTCCTATGACTATCGTAGATTTAGAATGTTATGTTTGGTAGTATTGGGACACACCCCTTCGTTGCTGCAAAAATATGGTTACTGCAGTTCCCACTGATACCTTGGGTGAGACTTCACCTGCTTTGCAGGTGATGCTGAAAGAGTCGGTATCTTGGGGTTTGTTGGTGATCAGTTGAGTGAACCTGGGCCAAAGTAGATCTGGGCCAACACCTTAGTGCATGAAATATTGAAATAAACTGAAATTGAAAGGTAAAAGCTAAGCAAATAGCATACCATCCACACAAATAACATAAGATGTACCATGGGAATTACCAATATGCGAAAAACCCAGCTAGAAAGTGAGGCATATGATCTTTTTTTTGCTTTGTTCAACTATGGAACAATATCTATCTCTCATATGATAGGGACAACCCAAGAAAGGAAGAATATTCAAAATCCTTTCCTAGTATGGTTGCTAATTTTATTAAAGGGTTTTTGCACTTGTTTGTTCGATAGATATCCATGGAAAAGGAATTGTGACTTTGTTGACATACCAAAATATAAAACAAACCGAAAGGGACACTTTCTCTATATAATGAATTAAATTCCCTGAAATAAATAGAAAGTGGGATGGGGGAGTAACTCAACAGGGAAAATAGCTTATATGTGTTCCTTCTATTCAAACTAAACCACATTAACTTACATCACTATGTCATAAAAGGTACATGTGTACAAGAAAACAACTACACATTTCTTCAAACACGTTCAACCATGCGATAATTCAATTCAAAAGAAATTGAAATGTATTTGAATGAATAAATATGTACTCTAACTTAGCAATAATTTCAAGTAATATAACACCCAGATGTAGGAGGGAAAGAAGAGAGATCTTAATAATCTAATGAAAATTATTGCAATCAATGATAACTTAGGATGTGATTCAATGCTTCCTTGATCCAACATGTTAGCTCTCCAACTCTAGCCACATATAGATCACCCATGTTCTTCGACAACCAAAAATTGTTAAGAAAAGGAGAAAATCCCAGTAAGGAACTATAAACTCCTAGTAGAAAGAACAATATGTTTGGAAAAGTATTTCTAACAAGATAGTGATGCACAGACTTGCAGCACTAGGGAACTTCTTCTCTCTCAACACATATGTCTCTATGTTCACCTTTGATAGTTAATGACTAATGGTCATAATCTTGGTCACGTTCATGGTAACCATTTCTAAATTCTAATGCTTCATTTCATATGGTGTAAAATAAGTTAGAATTAGTTGGTGGACAAGATCAATGAAAAAACGATGTCTAACCTCACCAAGCCCCGCTCATGCTCATGCATTATGAACATATTTTATATTTTAAAAGCATTTTGTAGGTGATCACTAGTTGCTAAAGGACAACTTGCAGTCGATTGCTAGTTGATGGAATACAATTCGTTGTTAGGTGTCAGATAAATTTGAGAAGTGTTGGTGCAAATCAACAAAAGTGTAATTATGGAGAACAAAATAACTTTTTGCACATCGAGGGGTCAAATATGGTATAACAGTGGCATAAGGTAGAGTTGTAGACGCCCGCATTATTTAAAATTTGTTTCAAGAAGGTTAGGAAATGTGAATGATGTTAGAAAGGAAAAAAAAATCTCAAATACAATGACTTGAACCCAATATTATCAATGCAACCATTTGAGCATTGGGGAATAGATTTCGTCAAAACCTTTGTACTACCAACCAAAGGAACATAATACAAGTACACCATTATAGTAACTTATTTATTTCTAAATGGGTAGAAGCAAGAGCTACTAGAACAACCACAACATAACTAACTACTAAATTCCTATTTGAGTAAGTATTATGTAGGTTTGGATGTGATCCAATTCCTATGACATCAAATCAAGGTACTCGCTTTATTGTCAAATCGATAACACACTTGATTGAGACTTTCAAAGTGATTCATAATAAGAGAAATTTTTATTATACAAGAGAAAATTTGCAAGTTTATTTCCAAGTTCTCTGACTTAAAAATACCACATTTTGATGGAGATATTACATGCAACATTAAGTGCATATAGGACTGCATATAGAAAAGGTTTAGTAAGCATACATCATTTAGACTAGCATTTGGTAAATGAGCAATAATTCCAATGGAGAATCGTGTTGGTTGTTTGAGAATAACAATTAAAGCAAGGGAAACAAAAGAATCAATGAAGAATAGATTCGAAGATTAGGAAAACTAAATGAAGATAGATTGTTGTCACGATTCCAATCAATTATGGAAACAGGAAGAATGAAGAGATATCATGAAAACAAATTAATAAAAACATGAGTTCAAGGAAGGACAATTGGTCCTTTTATATGATAATAAGAAAAACGTGTAGAAAAATGGAATTATGGATTATTAGAACCATACTAACTAAAAGGATTATTTGAGAACAAATCAATAGAAAAAGAAATTTTGGAAAGTATACCATACATCTTTCAAGTAAATGTATCTCGAAGTAAGATGTTTTATGAATAAATAAAATGAGAAGGTTGCAGATGAGGGTACTGATCTAATGAGGAGGACATAAAGTGCCAAAGCACGAGTTAAGGCAATGCTAACCCAATGAAGAACAATAAGGATTAGATAGGAGTACAAAACAAAACATGTGAAAACAAGCTTTGATTTTAGGTTTTTGGAATGTATTAATCATCAATATAAACATGGTAAATAAGTGAATGAGGGATGGAAGGGAATATGTCACCCATCCAAGAACTAAGTATTAGAATATTCAAACTTAATAGTTGATATGACCAGGAGGAGACACCGAGAGGATTGGGACTTCAATTGCTCACATAATGGACTCCCAAGAAAGGGGACTCCTAGAGATCATAAAGTGGTCCAGAAGACTCCATAGGTTGATTACACCACCATCAAAAATAAAAGTAGAATGGTCAGTAAAGAAAATAATTCTTGATGGAAGGTGATCCAATGGATGGTCATGTCCTACATACTGACATGGATGGATAAGACCTTGGCAAGATGTATTGACATGGAAGAGTCATTGCCCCAATGGAAGAGACTTCAATGATGAAAAAATGTTAATTTGGAAAATTGGCCCACTATTGACCTTATAGGTTCACTCGATGAAAGGGCCCAGTTGGAACTTCCTTTTTTTAAAGTGACGAACCATTCGATTATGGCCTAGTTATCATAATCAAATAGTATGAAAATATGAAATGAAACTACTATGAAATGAAATAATGCAATATATAAATCATTTAACTAGTCCTGGCCAAGAGAAATAACTAAAAATAGTAACACAACCAACATTAGAGGGAGAACTCCAGAACTGTCATAAAAATTGAGCTTGTGTCAAACCCTCTCATTATCATAAAAAACTAAAAGGGATTGAATGTTGGGATAACTTATGTATCATTGAACCAACGTCCTAAACAAATGGGTAGTTACACAACATAGCCAAGAATAGTCTATTGCTAAATGTAAGTGAATAACCAAAGCCAATCAACACCCTAAAATAGCCTACAAAATACTTAAAGACTTCATGATTCAAATCAAATGTTAGAAAACAAAAGATAAGTTAGCAATAACAAAGTAGGTAGAAAATGGTCTACATGATAACACACAAACACCAAGAGAGTCATAGTAGGTGGGAATAGTCCACAACCAAACATACATATAGAAGAGTATCAAAATATTGGCTAATTGTGGCCTCATTATAACATATTAAGAAAGCTTACATATGCAAAAAAAAAAACACTCTTTACAAAATGCTAAAAATCGTATAAATATGGAGGGGTCAAGAAGGAGTTACACAATATAAATATTCACCTTCGTTCTTGATTTCCACATGCCTTTCAACCCTTTCATATGTTGGTTATAATTCAAAAGCAATGTTAAATATTAGATTACAAGCAATTAACTTTATAAAGTCAAAATTGTCCCTTATGAAATCATAAACTGGACTAGTTCTTTGTGCATAGTCAATTAAGAACTCCCTCAATGTATTTTGTTCATCTACAAAAGTGACCATAGCCCTATGGGAGACATTTATAATTATTGCTTCTTGTTATATTTGTATTACCGCATTAATTCCACAATATTGTTTGGAGGCAAAGACTCGCTCTCCTTCAAGAACATCAAAATTCGATGGGGTTCCAACTAAGCTGGGAGGGGATCTCCCAGACTGTCATCCAATCATGCATATTATAGCAAATAAATCCCTTACCAATGCTTCTACCAAATGCTCCTTATTATTTTGTAACACATCATTTAATTCTTCCAATGTATCATAGAGAATTATCTCGATCTGTTTCATGATGCAAGCTATCAGATTTGTGAAGCTATCATGATGCAAGTTAAATCTACTTTCTGATAACCATAGTTGAGGAAAAGTCTAATTCATTTTTTTAGTTAGGCTTTTTCTTTTGCTGGAATATAAGCTAGTTGTGACGGAAGGAGAGAGAATGGGCACCAATAACTAAAGGTTAAGGGAGTAGTTATTCATTCAAGTGGAATTGAATTGAATTGAAATGGATAGAACAAATTACCTCAGGCATGGACAAATCCTAGCATTGATACCACAATTTTTTTAGGCCCCTTTGTAATCTCTCCTCTTCATTATTGGTACATATTTACCTTGGCTACCATTTCATTACATATATGCTATGTTGTAATGGAATAAGCATTCAGTGGATGGGGTGCACAATTTCTAGGATTTTCTAAGCATCCTCTTTGTTTCATTTAAGGTCTTTATCCTAGAAAAGATATGGACCTCAAGGAGGAAATATTAGACTACGAGGAGAATGAGATTCTAGACTCCCCAACTATCTTTAATTCCCATGAGGAACTTCTAGAGGTTAGGAAGTGTGCTAAAGCTTCCAATGCTAATGTTAAATCTACTTTGTTAGTCGAGGATAAGACCAAGCCATGAAAAAATGGAAAAAGGAGGGTGGAGTTTTGCTCTAGTACATTGGTACAAGTTGTCCTAGAGGGATTAGGGTTAGCACTATTTGATCACTTATGTCACCCTTTCTTACTACCATCAAACTGAGTGCCAAGTTATATAATTGTTTCGGGACAACAATTTGAGACTTTACTTTCCACACAATTTTTTTTGGATATTGATAACTCTATCCATTTCCATCGAAAGAATAAATGTATCATGGGACAGGATGAGAAGGTTTAAATGGTTTTACAACATGATGTTGGGATGGAGAAGGTAAAGGTATTAATGAAGGTGGATCTAGTAGGTAGGTTCATGGGCATATCAATGAAGAGTGAAACCTCGGTGTAATTGTTGGAAGTGGGTGTGACAAAACAATTAGGGTATATTCCCAAGTTTCATATATTGGTTAAAGTTTGGATATGTTTTTAGCTTTGGAAAGAAAAAGAGGAAGGCCCCTCCATATTTATACCATTTATTATCATTTTGTAAAGGGTGTTTTTTTTGGCATATGTAATATTTATTAATATGTTAATAACGAGGCCACAATTAGCCAATATTTTGATACTCTTATATCTCTATGTTTGATTGTGGACTATTCCCACCTACTATGACTCTCTTGGTGCTTGTGAGTTATCAAGTAGGCCATTTTCTTGCTACTTGGTTATTGCTAACTTATCTTTTGTTTTCTAACATTAGCACACCTGTATCCTAGTCTTCTTTGCAACTCCACATTGAATAGTATTTAATGGACGCCCCAAATTCTATCAGGAAATTAATTGTGATAGGAAAAGACTTATGGAATTGTCAGGGTTCTTGTAAGAATCAATATGAGAGAAGCATTGTAGTCTAAAATGGAAATTGTTTGGGGGTTAGGATCATTTACTCAAAGATTGGACTATTGAAAGATGGCCTTTAGGTGCTTTTCATGTCATGAAATAGGTCATATGTGGAGGGAATGCCACAGAAACAAAAAATGGATTACATATAAGAAAATATGGGTAAAAAAATATTAGTATTGGGAGACTTGTGTTCATGGCAAGGAAGAAATATCCATTATGATAGAAGAGAATTTGGGTGTCAAAGAGGTTGATGCAAATATTTCTTTAGCTAGGAAGCACAAACCCCCCTAAAACAAAATGGAACTCATCTCACTCAAGGTATGCTAACCTCACCAGATTCTATGCACTTTCCCTTCAATCATGGGAAAGTTTGTACATCCTCTAGAAAAACATGTCAGTCTTGATAACTCTAAAGTTAAGGAAAAGGAACCCTTAAAACCTAGTTCTTTCAAGGACTTCAACGTTTTCAAAAACCTTTCCCTCCCGTGAAGAGTGTCCTTGTATATTTCTCTTTCAAAGAGGGATTGTTAGATTGGTCATGATGAAATTGCTAAACCTAGTAAGGTGAAGAATTCTAGGGTTAGTCAAGGGAGGTTTAGCCCTAACAACTGATAAATCAATGATTGTAAGTAGGAATTCTAACATATCCAAAGAAAAATCCATAGCATCCAAAGAAGTGTTGGAAGGCAAACATGTGAACATTAATGGGGTTCTTACAAAAGGAAAAGCCCCTGGAAAGGTAACCTCATGATTATACTCTCCTTGAATGTGAGATGGGTAGGGGGTTCTCAAAACCAAAGATCTCTTAGGAGATGATTGTCAATCTATCATCCAAATGTAATTTTTTTCCAAGAAACTATATGTCTTGGGTTGAAATTCATTTCTATTTTGTTAACAATTCTTATAAATTGAAATTTTTGGTCCATTGGTATTGAAGCTAGTATGTTAGGGGGGTTGTTGAGAGGATAGAGTCCATACTTTAATTCCATTTAAACCCATAAATTTTCTACATGGATCATTCTTGAAGGATAAATAAAAGATTTAGGAAAAGTATTCAGAATGATCAACATTTACAGGTCTTCTGGAGATAGAAGGCCTTTATAGGATCAAATCAAAGAGTACTACACTCTTAAAGGTGACAATATCATTATACGTGGGGATTTGAATTTGACCCTTTCTTTAAGAGAGGTTCGTGGAGAAGTGACTAGGATTGATCCTTTCCTAGACTAATTTTCACATTTCTTTCACAAATGAAACCTAATTGACATGTAAAATTAGTCTTGGCATGGAGAAATTCAAGAAAGGGAACATAAGGCATTGTTAACATCAGAAAAATTGGTGGATGAGGTTAAGAGATATAGGGCTTGGGTGGGTAATGGAGGTTCATCAGACCATCTACCTATTTTTCTTCAAATTAAAAAAGATAGCAGATAATATCTATATCCCTTTAAATCTAATTATGATTGGTTGGATGAGAAGGATTTTAGACTGCTCATTTCAAGAAATTGGAAATTTTATGATCCATCCTCAAGAGAGTCAGCTATGTATCAATTTGCTTATATTCTAAAACAAGCTAAGAAGATTGTTTTAAGGTGGGAAAAGAAGAAAAAAAGAAGAAAATTGGGTTGACCTTTAAAAATTAGAAGCAGATATATCCTCTATCTTTGAAAAAATGTCATAAGGGTTTTCAATGATAAAGATATGATAGCTTTAAAGATATCAGAGGTCAAAAAAGGTCCTTATGGATAAAGATGAGGTAGAGTGGAGGCTCAAAAGTAGAGCGCTTTAGTTAGAGAAATGGGGAAATAATACTAATTTTTTCCATAATTATGATAATTATAGAAAAATGTAAACACTATATGGGAAATTGGTACACCTCATGGCTTCAAGGCTAAATACTTTGAAGGCATTGTGAATGCAAGGAGGGCACATTTCCGAAATATCTTCAAAGTGAAAAAAGTATCAAACATAGCTAACACTCTTAAGATGATAAGATTTTATTCCCAAGACTCCTTCATCAAATCATGAATGAGAGATTAGAAAATGAAATAACCAAGGAAGAATTGAAGGGTGTTTTGTTTTCTTTCAAGACGGCCAAGAGCCCTATGCTCGATGGTTGGGTTATGAAATTTTACCAAGGTTTTTATGAAATGTTAGAAGATGATCTTTTAAGAGTGGTGAAGGAACCTAACGATTTAGGTACAAAACTGGGGGTGCTTAACTCTTAATTCATTGTGTTAATACCCAAAAAGAATGAGCCTATCTCTTTAGAGGAACTCAAACCCATCTCACTTTGTAATATTATACACAAATTCATTTCAAATTATAGCAAATAGGATCAAGGGGATGTTGTCCAAAGTAATTTTGGAGGAACAATTTGGGTTTATTTTCAACAGACAAATCCATGATGTTGTGGATACTGCAATTGAGGGTTTACATACAATCAAATTAGACAAGCTTCCCATAGTAATAATGAAAAATGACTTAGATAAGGCTTGTTTTAAGTTGAATTGGTTGTATATCAGGTTGGTTTTGCTTGAAATGGGAATGAAACTCTACACAATTAATTGGATAATGGGATGTGTGTCTTTAACCTCTTTTCTTGTTTTAATTAAAGGATATCCTTCTATATCTATCAATGATTCCAGGGGACTTAGATGTGGTTTCCCATACCCCATTTCTTGTTTCTTCTAGTTTTTGAAGGTTTAAGAAGGTTAATAGTAGAGGCAAAGACATTAGGTTCTATTAAATGTATTAGAGTGGCAGGGTCTATGTTTCTCTCTCACTTATTGTTTGTAGATGATATCTTGTTATTAAGTTATGGTTTCCTTTAGGAAATGAAGATATATAAGGACATTCTAGAAACCTATTGCAATGAAACTAGAGTGGAAGTAAATTTAAATAAATATTGTAAGTTGTTCAATGAATTAGGGCCAGAATTGGAAAATTGGATATCATAGATTATGCCTCTCCACTCAAGCTCCTTGAGCATGGAGTGAAATATATTGGTTTCCAACTAAAACCAAATGACTATTGGCACGATGATAGGTTGTGGTTATTAAAAAAAACGAATCAAGGATATCTTGTTAGTGTCAGAGATGGTTATCTCATGGTGGAAGACTAGTTCATGTAAAGGAAGTATTGGAAACTATTCCAGTTCACTGGTTATCTATTGCACATGTCCCCAAACAAATCTTTGACAAGATTAGGAAAAAATGATTCAATTTCCTTTGGACATGGGGGCAACAATTATATGGAATTCCATTTATAAAATGGTCAAAACCAATAAGGCCAAGAGAGGCAAGCTATTGGGGCTTGAAGAAAATATATGTTTTTAGCCAAGCTCTAGCAACAAAAATCATGTGCATATTCTTTTTTCAAGATGGATTATGAGGCAAAGTCATGGAAACTAAATATCTCAAAGGATTCTCTCTAAGACACTAGATAAGGTTAGAAAGAAAATTGATCGAGGGTGCTTCCACTATTTGTAAGGGGTATGCGAGATATTTTCTAATTATAGGAAGATAGATCCGCTAGAAAATAGTTAGAGGTGATAGAATGAGGTGAGAACCCATGTTTGGTTGTGGAGTTGGTGAACATGGAGAAATTGGTGGTGTGCAAGGGTGCTAGGGGAAACTAGTTGGGGAATAGTTACCCCAAGGGAACCAATGGCGATTGTGATATTTGCTATAATATTCTTGAGTCCATTGTGATTTTAATTAAGCGTTTTTTGAGTTCTTTTGTTCTTGTTGCAGCTCGGTGTGGTTACAAGCAATTTTTTTCTCTAGAACATTATGTTTCTATTGAAACTCTTTCTTTAGATCATCGTACTTCATTATGCTCAACTTCTGTTGTTCTTCTAATTTCCCTAGTCTAGAATCTAATTTTGCTTTCCCCCCCATTTTTCAAGTTTTGGGTAAGATATCCTTCGCTTAATCATGAATTTAACTGTTAGACTTGTTAATTAATGGTTGAATGAAGCTTAACCGAGTTTCGTAAAAACAATTACCAGGTCTAGTAATTTTATTTATTTATACTTGCTCTAGTAAAAAGCTTTTACCGGGTTGGTAATTTATTTTATTGTGGTTGGTAAAAAAAAATATTCATCGGGTCCAGTAAAAAGATTTTATTGAGTTGGTAAAAGAAATTACAATGTCTAGAAAAAAAAATTATCGAGCCTAGTTGAAATATTTTATCGGGTTTGTAAAAAACATTCTTTTACCAGGCTTGGTAAACAAATATTTACCGGGTCTAGCAAAAATATTTAACTGATTAGTACTTTTTTACCAGGTTGGTATTTTTTTCTAGCTATGGTACCAATGAAACATAAATCCCATTTACTTGCTCAATAAATCTGGAAATAATAAAATATTTGATATATATAAATGGTAGATGAATAATAGATGATGCTTGTTACAAATGAGGGCATACATATAAATATTCCATAAAGGGCGCCTAGGTTTCTTTTTATGAAAAGTTATGTCTTTTTAAAAAGAGCATTTTCTTAATTTATATTTTAATATTCATTTAGTATTTTTTTGTCTTTATTATTTAACTTTTATTTTATTATTAATTTGTAGTTTTATTGTTATTCCTGTATTTTTATGTCATAACATTGCCCTCCCCTTTTTGAGATGCTTTGTCCACAAAGCAATTTGGATAATCTCGTCTTCCATGGTTGCGAGTCATCTTGGTTGTGGATTGTGGTTGCATACTTGTGAAGTTCTTTATTTGTGCAGTAGTTGAGAGTTTGACGTAGACGTCTTGATCCATATAATTTGTAGCTACTCCCTTGCCATATGAATTCCATGAATTTTTATTGGAAGTTTGTTACACCAAAATCTCGTCATAATCTTGTTAATAAGATATATTCCCTTGAATTTGCCCTAATCCCTAAAGAATTAGTGACAAATTGCTTGGGAAAAGGTTCTACCTTTTCATTTTCCAGTTCTACAGCAGCGACGCACTCTGCATGTTTACAACATGCGTCAAATCCTTGTTGACACACTCTCCAAACTGACAAGGTGCATCCCTGACCCTTGTTGCGTTGATTCAACATGCCTCACCCTCCAATAATGCATGTTTCTCTTTGATAGAGTGAGGCACTGTTGGTTCAAAAGTAAAAAGAGAAGATTCAATAGCCTTTTAGAAAGAATATCTCATGGAGGATTATCCCAACAGAGCAAGATAGGTGGCAGTCGAACCCCTAACCTCTTGGGATGATCCCTTAACATTCTCCATTGAATCCTTAACTCCCTCTACCCTCTTTGGCCTATATATACAAGCTCACCCATCATGGTTGAGAGAAAAAATATAGAGCATCCAAATGCTGCTGAAAGACTCCTAGAGCTGAGTTTCCCTTCTCCATTAGAAAGAAGGTTGGATCTTTGAAGCAAATGCTAATTGAAAGAATTTGCAATTTCAAGGCAATGGTTGTAATCTCTACCTTTGTATTTGTGTTAATACAATAATATATATACTCTTTCCATAAAGATTAATTGTGTTAGATATTTAGAACTTGTTTCCTTGACCACTTATTTAGAGTGATCAATATTACATATTAATTTTACTTGTGTTTCGACTTGTTTGTTTCATGTTGTTTGTAGCTAGAGATTGAAGACTACATCAAACAAGGAAACACTACCATAGTTGCAAGGTAAGCAATTTGTTGTGCTTTTTGTAATTTTATTAATATAGGAAAGTATATATATTATGTGGCATTTTGTTCTAGATCTAAATAATTTAGACTAGAGTATTTTGTCCTTGTCTGCATAGGTAAAGTGACTTCAAACAAAATTGGTGACTCCATTGGGGAGAGTCCATGGTCTTTGAGTTGTTTACTTTGTAATTTTGCTATCCTTGTTTATCCTCTTAGATCTATTTAATTTTTCTTGTTTCTTTTGGATCTGTCTTTTTTGAGTTATTGGTTGATCCAGTCTCAGTCTGGAATCTTTAGCTTGTCCAGTTCCCTAATCTTATTTTGAGAATTTTTCCTTTTCTAATTCTTGATTGCGCCTGCCACACCTGGGCTGTGACTGCCCCGCGTCACTGGTAAGTTGTCGCGCTTGTCTTAGGGTTATAGAGTGTTACTGACGCATTATGTTCGTGTTCAAGAAGCGCCATCACCACAGTTTCCCTATGAACAGACTGCGTCACTAAGTGACTAATGCACTGTTGCATACTAGCATACTGCGTCATTGTAAGTTTTCATAAAATTTTGGCTCAATTCTCTTGTTTTAGTTTTTGGATTTCATTTTCAGATAAATTCACTATCTGTTGCAGTTGTTGCTTTATCTAGGATTGATTTTTACTTCTGATCTTTTAGTTGCTCTCATAAAGATTTGATTTCTGGAGGCTTCATGGTCATTTTTGGTATAAGTGTTTTGGCTTGGGATGATTTTTTGATTTCTCAAATATCTGATTATTATTGATATTCACAGAAAAGAAAATATATTTTGTTTCCATCTTGATTAAAAGAAAGAGCTTTGTTTTCATCTTCTTTGCTAGATTTGCAATATTGACAAAAATTCCAAAAAGATTTGCTTTAACTAGTCTTGTTTTAGTTCAGATCTGAGTTTTATATTAAAAGAAAAGAAAGAAACCCTTTTAGCTATTTTGCATAGTTAGAGGTTAGAAGTGCTTTTTCTTGTTTGGAAACATTAATTAGATCCTTTCTTTATGCCATTAGAGATCTATATTGAAGCAAAAGGAACTTGTCTTTTGCGTTTGTCTTGAAAATTGAAGGATTTGATTTGACATAGTTTCAGATTGCATGTTTGATTTTGCGTCTTGGGAAAAAGAACCTCATACTCTCTCTTTTAAATAGGGCATCTATTGAAAGAAAAGGAAAGACTTTCATATCGTTCTTGCATGTTTTTTGAGTCAAGTCTTCACCTCACCTTGTTCACCTTCATAAGATAAAATCAAGCGCCAGTTAAGTTAAAAAAATTAGCAATATTGTGTGTTAGGTTAGAGACGTGTTCCAAAGTATTTAAGTGTAGGAGTTGTCGTTATTTGCCTGTTCTGCATCCCAGGGACTATGTGGTTATTCCATGTACTAGTCCGTATATAGACCGACCTTTCATGTACTTCACGGTATATAGAAAGGTTCATTCGCGTACTCGACGGTATATAGGAAGGCCCCTTTCGAACATTTATGCATTAGACAACACTACTACATATTTGAGATCCCACATACCTTGTGTATATCGGGAGACCCTTATAGAATCCTGGAACCATCCGAATAAACCTTATGGTCGTCTTGTTGTCGCAATACACTGAGAACAACACTCAGGGTATTACTATGCATGTATTGTTAGGTAGTCGGGTTATACGGCTAAGGGTACAGTCCCAATCCTCCTTGGTTAGTGCTCTAAAAAATTGGGCCGAGTATAACTATTGGACCCTATAATATATTGTGAGTTGTGACAGCTTGACACACCCGTGAGGATCTAGATTTTACATCCCTCTTATTCACAAGTTTACTTGTTGCTTTTAGTTTGACTAGAGTTTGTTTTGCGTGATAATTAGAAGGCCTTAGAGAGTTTAGATATGGAAACCTCTTATGGGGCTACCAATTAAGAGACCCCTTTTCAAGGGGTACCTTTTGTTTTTCCTCCAGTTGGATATATTGGTCCTCCCGTTATTGCCACTTTAAATCTTCCTGAATTAAGCGTAGGATTACTGGTATGGTTATTCAATCCAGTGATTTCGGTTGTACCCAATATTTCAAATGTTAACTCTCCACCATGAGAGTATCAATCCCAAACTGATCCTTCCCCTTCTTTGTTAGATGTATCTTCTTCCATTTCTTCTTCCTCGCCTGGTAAAAGCAGTGGTGCTAGTAATCAGGAGGATATGAAGAAGAATAAAGGGACGATCAAGAAGAAGAAGGATAAGAAAGAGACCAAACATCAACCTGCTACCTCTAATGTCACTCATTCTACTCAAACACCTCGTAGACCCAAGTTACCTTACAAGCTTTGCAGGGGTGATAATATTCTTTAGTATTGTCCTGGTCTTTCCAAAGTATTAGAAGAGTGGTCTAAAGCCTCCAAACAACCTATATCATTAGCCTATGGACATCATATTGATTATACCCCATCGACTAGTGACCCTATGGTTAAAGGTAGAAAATATATATTCAAGCATCCTTGTTTGTTATGCAAGGGTATGAACCTTACTTACCTTTGTCCTCGCATGGATGAAGCTTCACAATTGTTGGAATACATTATTGTATCTCACAAACACCTTCCAACAGGATATCGTAAGTTGTCTCTTGACCTCCCATTTGTTGTTGAAGTAGTTGATCCAGGTCCATCCTCGGTCAATACCACTCTTTCCTCAAAGAGTGAAGAACAAGTAGTTCATCCCACTCTTCCTTTGAAAAGTGAAGTTGAAGTACTCGAGTCGATGTCATCTCCTCTAGATCCAACTCTTTCATTGGAGAACTCTAAGGATGAAGTAGTCACCATGACACAATATTTGTCTCATCCGACTCTTCCAGTTAAGAGTGAACCGAAAACCAGTGATGTTTTCCTAGTCCATCCAGATTGTTCTAAACAAAAGGAAATCCTGTCTATTTCAACGGGACCCCCTCCAAGCACTAAGGTCATTTCCTTTGATTGGAAAAGTCTAACAGAATCTTATCTTCGTTCGGGTGTTCCTTTCCAGATATCTGTAGGAGTTGTCGATAAGGAAATCCTTTGTACTATAGTTGATGAAGGATATTCTGTTAGTATTTTATCCTCAACTTCTTGGAAAGCTATAGGTTCTCCTCAACTTGTGCCAGTCACTGATAAGATAATGTCCTTTAATAGAAGACCTACTGGACCGTTAGGGATCCTTCCCTGGTTACCTATTACCTTAGGAGGGAAAATTGTCAGTATTGATGTTATGGTAGTCCAAGGTCCCTTATATTTTAATATACTCCTTGGACGCGATTATGTTTACACAATGAAGGCTATAGTGTCCTCACTCTTTCGAGTGATTTATTTTCCCCATGACGAGAGTATCATGACCTTTGATCAACTTTCCTTTGTTAAGCCTAATCACCGCATGACTGCAAGTCATTAGACTTCCCTAAATGTTCCTCATGTTTTAATGGTTTCTTCCCCCTAGGGATGAGGGGTGTATGTCCAACCTCTGGACATCATGTTGGAGTTATCCCCCTAGATCCTTATGCTGGGGGGCACACTACCAACCTTTGGACATCACGTTGGGTAGGAGTTAGTTCCAAGCATAGTTTACCTCTGGTTTCAAGCTTTTGTAAAAATGAAACAAGTCCCAAGCATAGTTTACTTTCGGTTTTGAGCTTGCATAAAAATGAAACTGCTCATTAACATAGTTCCCTTTCTATGTCAATCTAGTTAAAAAATGAAACAGGTCCCAACGAGCATAGTTTCTTTCCGTTTCAAGCGTGTTTAAAAAGTGATATGGACTACTACGAGCAAAGTTCCCTTTCTGTGTCATGCTCATTAAAAAATGAAACAAGTCATCATGAGCATAGTTTCATTCTGTTTTAAGCTCGTTAAAAAATAAAATGGGTCCCTTTAAGCTTTTCTGTTTCAAGCTTGTGTAAAAATGAAATAGATCTTCCTCCCATTGAGTCGATTCTACCACTAGATTTAGGACTTGAACCTTCATTTCATCTGCCTGTGTCACTTGATCCTCATTCTTCCTACACTTTTGGTGAACCTTTTCCTATTAGTATCTAGGAATTTAATTGTGCGAAGAAGAAGAGTAGTCAGACGAAATGAAGCTTGGGGGGCATGTCTCCAGCCTTTGGATATCACACTAGAGTTAATCTAGCCTCTGGAAATCATACTGGAGTTAAGCCACTATCTTTTACTGATAATCCTGGAGGCATGTACCCATATCTGGATATCATGTTTGGAAAACATCTGCCAATGTGAATCTTTTTTAGCATACTTTCTTTTTTATTTCGAGATCGCTAAACCATGAAAATCATCCCGAGCATAGTTCATTTCTTGTTCCAAGCTCATTAAAAAATGAATCAAATATCATGAACATTCTTCCAACCTATCTTTGAGCTCGTTAAAAACAATAAGATGGTGTTGAGATTATGTTTTCCACTTTTTCATGCTCTGGTTAAAGCATGAAAAATATGTGTCGAGCTTACTTTTCACCTTTTCGTGCTTTGGTCAAAAACATGAAAAGTGGTTTGAGCTTACCTTTTCCTTTTTCGTGCTCTGGATTCAAACATGAAAAATATTATGAGTGCTTTTGATACCATAGTCGTGCTTGTTAAAATTAAGTTAAAAAGGTGTGTCTATTGAGTATAGGTTTATCTCTTTGTCTAGACTTGCTAGACTATTTACGGAAAAGGAACTGTGTTGAGTGTACCTTTTACCTTTGCCGTACTCGGTTACCAACCATGAAAAATTCAATCTTTCGAGCGGTAGGTTATCCCTTTTTCGACCTCGTGAGACTAGCTATACGAAAAAGGAACTCTTTGGAGCCTTCTTTTAAGCCATTTTCAGACTCCCTAAACATGAAAAGATTGCCGAGCAAACTTGTTTCTTTCATGCTCGTAAAAGGATTTGAAAAGACGTCTATCCGATGGTAGTTTACCCCTTTTTCAGAACGTTTAGACTAGTTACGAAAAATATATACTCTAGTCAACCATGACTAGAAGAGTTCCTCAAGGTATTATTTTATACTTTTTCGGGCCTGGGGACTAACTTTTACGAACAAGTCCATCTAGGAGTCTTCTTTAGATTATTTCAGACTCTCTAAACATGAAAAATCGTCGAGTTTACCTTCTTTGGACTAGTTAAAATTTAACATTGACAGGCCCTTTTTGGGAGCGAACCCCTCCTTTCTCAGGTTCATAAAATATGTGATATTGGACTCATCCAAAATATGAGCTATAACAAGTGTTTGTTACCCTCTTCCAACTCGTAAAAAATCAAAGAGGTACTCATCAATCATGATGGCGAAATTAAAGGAAAGATAATGTATTTACATATGTATTAACGACAACTTGTTGTCACCCTTGAGCATGGCAGCTGTTTGCATTTCATTTAAACAGTTGGGTAATCAGCTTGTCCTCAAGTCATACCACTTCCATGAGTTATTTTGTTCCTTTGGGTCATCCGAAGAATGCGTCGATCATTTGTTGTGTTATGTCTTGGTTTCCGCCTCTTTGAGTCAATGCTGCCAAGTCGTTTGTTGTGCCATTAAATGTTTGAGGGAGATTTGTCACTTGATTCAACCTTTGTAGTCATCTTACCTTCCTTTGTGTCGGTTACCCCAGAGTTAGTCCCGAAGTCACTTCTCATTCTGATCTACTCCAGAAAAATATTTGATCATGTTTCATGTCGATGATGGGGGAAACATCATGGCCCTCCTTCGACGGATATATCCTTGTCGACTTCAACAAATCATCCAAGGATTAGACCTAGAAACCGATTAAGTACCTTGGACCTACATGCCTCGATGGCATGTTACCTTGCTTTCAGTAGTAGGATTACATCATTGGCCTCTTATTGAAATATTCCACCAAATGTTCGACCTCAACTCATTGATTCGCATTCGGGGGAATGTACTATGGTACCTTGGGAATCATCGACATCAATGGTGATTTCCTTCGCACTTGTTAACCGTATAACTTAATAAACGGTAATCAAGTGATTTCTACCATTTTCGACACCAAGAAATTTATTCACATGGATAGAATTGTACCTTTTCGGGTTCAAGATGAAGACCCTAGGTTTATTTTATGCGCATACTTGTGTCATTGCATAGATCCACAATGTATGTTTGGTGGCTATGCTCAGTATTGAGTCATTATGACATAGATCTACAGTGTATATTCAGTAGCTATGTCTAGTTTTGAGTTTCGTGTCATGTATATGTAGTGTATTGGTCAACATCCATGTTAATTGGGACATATATCTCAGAGTCTATTATACTGAAAATTCCTTGTTTGGCATTTAAACCAATGGTATTTTGCCTCAACTTTCATATATCAAAGGATTTCACCTATCCTATCCCTCTAGACTTTGGGCGACAATATGTTACACCAAAATCTCGTCATCATCTTGGTAATGAGATATATGCCCTAATCCCTAAAGCATTAGTGTCAAATTGTCTGGGAAAAGGTTCTATCTTTCCATTTTCCAGTTCTGCAGCAGCGACGCACTCTGCATGTTTAAAACATACATCAAATCCTTATTGACGCACTTTGCACACTGATAAGGTGCTTCCCTGACCCTTGTTGTGTTGATTCAACATGTGTCACCCTCCAGTAACGCATGTTTCCCTCTGAAAAAGTGCGGTATTGCTCGTTCAAAGGTAAAAAGAGGATATTCGAGAGCCTTCTATAAAGAAGCTCTCGTAGAGGTCCTATCCCAACATATCAACATAGGTTCCAGTCGAACCCCTAACCTCTTAGGTGTTGGAATATTCTCACTGTCATCATTTGTATTTGCATGCATGCATGCATCCAGTCATCAGTATGGTAGTCTCCCCAACACCTGGAGCCTATTTTCAGCCCCCTAGTGCCTGTTTTTATCCATCAGCAACCCTCCTACCTATCTAGTGCGCCTTGTTTCCATCATATGGATTACAAATGCGCCCTACTACACACTCTTGGATTCCAATAGTCAGTTCTTGCATTGATTGCTTAGTTCATGCATTTATTGCTCAGTTTAACTGTCTGTAGCTTCCAGATGTCTATATTAGAGTGCCACTTGAATACTGATAGTCCTCATGCGCCCTCCTTGGAGTCTCCTTCCCTACATTTGTGCTCACATGGCTCAGTTAGTCTCAGTTAGACTCGTATTGACTGACATTTGACTATTTGTGACTACTACCACTGATTGGGTGATGTCTCCTATGCTATCCAAGCCACAACTTGAGGAGAATTCGAATCACCTTTGTGCCATTCGAATTCATTCTATTGTACTCTCACATTTTTTCCATCTTACAGCTGATGAACATGATTACAACAGTTTTCCACATTCTTTGAGTTTCATGTGTGAATATTGATTCAATTCTTCTTCTTCTTCTCTGCAATTCTATGAGTGAATTAGTGAGGTTTGTTCAAGCTGAGTGATCTACACCTGCAGATTATCACATTAGGATGATCCCTTAACCTTCTCCATTGAATCCTTAACTCCCTCTATCCTCTTTGGCCTATATATAGAAGTTCGCCCCTCATGGTTGAGAGAGAAAAGATAGAGCATCCAAATGTTGTTGAAATACTCCTAGAGCTAAGTTTCCTTTTTCCATTAGAAACAAGGTTGGATATTTGAGGCAAAGTCTAATTGGAAGAAGTTGCAATGTCAAGGAAATGGTTATAATCTCTCCCTTTGTATTTGTGTTAATACAATAATATATATACTTTTTCCATAAAGATTAATTGTGTTAGATCTTTAGAACTTATTTCCATGACCACTTGTTTATATTGATCAATATTACATATTACTTTTACTTGTGTTTCAACTTTTTGTTTCATGTTGTTTTGCAGCTAGAGATTGAAGACTATATAAAACAAGGAAACACTGCCATAGTTGTAAGGTGGGCAATTTGTTGTGCTTTTTGTAATTTGATTAATCTAGGAAAGTATATATATTATGTTGATTTTTGTGCTAGATCTAAATCATTTAGACTAAAGAGCTTTGTCCTTGTCTGGATAGACAAAGTGTCTTTAAACAAAATCCATGGAATAGGTTCCCAATTGCATCAACCATTATGCTCCTAATACCATGTCCATCCTACTGAGTGGCAAGGCATAACATCCAATTTGTAATTGCAAATATGCTATTTGTATAGAGATTTTATGGCACTTTCCTATTCCTTTAAGTTGTTGACCATCAACAACTATAACAATGAAATTCTTCAAACAATATACAAAAGGTTTAAACTAGTTTGCAAGATTTATGTCCACTAAATTGTGAGTGCTTCTTGAATCTTCGAGGATAGTAATATTTTTATTTTTTATGCTCCTCTTTAGTTTTAAATTTTGTGGCTAATTTTTCTTGTAATCGTTGCAAGTAATATCATGGGTTTTTCATCCCTAATGTTCTTTCAATTTCGAATGTTCGTTAAATGAGGTGGAGTATATCTTATTGCATATGGTTGCATTTCTTTATTCCTAGTCTATTGTGTGAATGTGATTACTACCAATGATACTTTAGATATTTTTTCGTCATCATCAAAATCTAACATGTTGTAATACCCTATGATTTAGCCCCTGGACATATTATTATTGTTTTTATGTTGGACATGGTGGCACAAGGTGTCTGGACTATGGTTTGCACATTATTATTATTTTTATTATGTTGAACTTACAAAATAATTAATAAAATAAAAACAACCAGACGACCGATGTCATGAAAGAGAGTATTAGGAACCATGATGTTGTGATCAAGGAGTTGTGGAAAAGTGTTTACCTACGTGTGTTGAGCCTATGTTGATGTTGTACACCCTTTATTATGTACTTGATGGACCCTCTTGGTTATGCACCCTGATGTGTTATGTCACTCCTTGGTTTTATTTACCTTGAGATTAACTTTTTAATTTGAGGATTGGATTACCTTTCTCACATAGTGCACCCTCATGAGTTGGATTAGTGTGTCTCTTGGTGTAGCCACCTAATGTGTAAATCCAGTTTACTATTCTGGTAATGTAACTCTCATGCTTGTGTCCCTCTCTCTCCCAATTTGATTTGCTTGTGTTGGTAGTCACACTTGTGGGTTGGTTCATTCTTTTGCTCTTGTGCTTGTGTTTGGAACTTGTGGTTTGATTTTTCTGCTCTTGGTATGAGATCCTTGTTGGTCATTGCGCCCTTATGGAGCATGTACCTAAGCTGAGTTACTCTAGAGACACTAGTGTATGTCCTGGAATTTCCTCTGGAGATCCTGAATTGGCAGCAAGGGTGAGGTCCACTGCCATTGCATTTGAGGTTGGATAGAGTTGTATATTTCCTCTGGAGATCCTAGTTTGGTAGTAGGGGTGAGGTCCACTGCCTTGGATTTGATTTTGTCTTGGAGCCTCTGGAATTTACCTGGATTGGAAGTGCTACTTGACATTGGGTCGTGGTTGGATTGTTGTCCATGAGCCACTAGAATTGTCCTGGAGTGGAAGTAGAGGCCGCAATTGCCATTGGGTTGTGGTTGGACTGATTTCTTGAGATAATATGTGTTTGAGTTTGCTCTTTCTTGTGGCATCATCGTTCCGGCTTGGGAGTGACCATTTCAAAGTGAGTTTTGGCTTGCATTGTGTCTACGGCTGGGTGGAACGTGGCACGATCGATTCCGATTGCGTATTTGGAAAAGATAAGTGCTTTATATAATTTTTATTTAATTTATTTGGATATGATATTATTTATTTATGGATGCACATGAAATGTATGAGCTATTTGTGGAAGAAATTTCTCATGGAATTCAATCTATTTATGCAAGCAAATTTTGTGAAGGAATTGGAAACTAGTTTTTGGGATTTTGTGCACAAATTGTTTGAGGAAATGATTCTTTGGAACCTATACTACATAACTGATATTTATTCCCCTTTTCATTATATAATTTTTATTTTTATGTTATAGTAGCCTCGTAATGGTTTAAGACACTTCTCTTTGATGCTTCTACCTTTTATTCGAAAACTAGTTCTTCGATTGGATTGTTTTGCATATTTTGGACACTTGGCACATGAAGTGTTTGTAAAAATGATTGAGTGTTCTTATTATTCTTACATATTATAAATACACTTGAAATTTGTGTGAGAACCTGAGGGTAAGTCTTCTTGATAGTGTTTGGGAAATGTCTACTGAAATTCTAGATCAATTTCCAATTTCTTGCTCCTTCAATGGAATTGTTTTGAGTAGATTTGTGACTTTTCATATGAAGTGTTTGATGAAATGTTAGAATGAGATATACCTCTTTTATGACTGGTAAAAAAATTTATTTATAGTTGGAATGACATTTGAATTATTCTATGAGCTGTGGATTTAATTATTCTAGCGATTCCTAGAATTACTACTCAATTCAGATGAGTAGAATTAGCTAGTTTTGTGAATTATATAATGGAATATATATGGGAGAAAATATACAACCATATGACTGTAGGTGACCCCTGATACATTTTCCATAAGCTTCAATAGTCATATATTTCTCTTTATTTGGCATTTGGAAAGTTAAATTGGAAACTAGGTACATTGCGGTGAAAATTTATAACTGGTTGCGGATTGAAATCGTTGTTTTCGTAACAATAGAATGCTACAGCCTTGTGCTATGTTCTAACATGTTATTTTTTTTTAGGTAGATAATTATCAGGTTTATCCTTTACTTATGTATGCATTGGATTTTGGTTCAATTTAATTAGGCTCAATTCCTTGCGGTGAATGTTAACTAGTTTCATTGGAATTGATGGAAAAGATCACCTTATGTGCAATTGGAATGATCTGAAAATAAAAATTTAATTGTCTATAGGTGAACAATTAATTTTTTTTTAAATTTTTGTAGGGTTTCTTTTGGGTTTGATGGCATGGTTACAAGTGGATTTTGTGCAAGACTAGCTACTTATATTGGAAAACTAGTTAACTAGTCTTGTGGACTCTCTTTCGTAATTACCATAATTAATTATTGTAATGTTGATAATTAGGCCTTATTTACATTTAATTATATGTTATTAAGAAATTGTGATTGATAATCGATGGTTATTTTTTAAACAATTGGATTTGTGATAAGTGTCATCATTTGCGCACTAAGTGTCGTGATTAACACCTTAATTACTAGTTAAGTGTGGTTAAGAATAATTAGCTTTTAGAAGTGGTTATCATATATGATATGTCTTGGATTGAAGGTTTTATGATGTTATATGATGTTAAGAATCATTCCCATCCCTTAGATCATATTTTGGATGTGTTAATGAGTTTATGTTAAATTATTGTTAATTATTGGATTTTGTGTCGCAATTAATTTTGGAGAAATAGAAATTAAATGTTTATGGTTTATCCGCTGCACTAAAAATAAAGTAGTTAGCCTCATAGATATAATTATATGTCCCTTAGACACTCTGATATCCCTGGGGTACATTACAGGTGGTATCAGAGCTACAGTTGTAACACTGCGGATGTTGGGCCTATTGGTCGCTTTAAATTTGCTTGCTTAAATAAAAGTTAAATGCTGCCTATATGAAATTTAATTATGAAAGTGATGTGATATTTGTGAAAGATGAAAAATTATTTGTTATTTTGAATATTTAGAAGATTTTTGAAAATAATTATATCCTTTTATGCATTTTTCTTAGTTATTTACTTCAAGAGTGGAAGACTAGTATAGTATGCTTTGTTTCTTCTTAACTAGAAAATTAATTATTATATGAGAAAATAAGTAAATTTGATAATGGAATGTTAACAAAACTTAGAATGAACACGTTACAACTCACAGTAAATAATTTAACCCAAGAATACCCTGCAGAGAAAAACGGTAGAGGATGGAAGATAAACAAACAACCCCTTATGGCCCTGAAGAGGAGTATGTAGGAAGGAGGAGGAGTAGTTCATCCCTTGACTTGGAAGACTCGGTTAAGAAATGTAATGAAAGGATCACTCACCTTCAATAACACATAATGAAAGAACTAAGATCCTTAAAGAAAACCCAAGATGAGGAATACAGGAAAAGTAGGAAAACTTACTCTAGGATGGACTTTCCACCAAACAGTTACCGTACACCTCCCTTGAGAAAAAGAGATAGAAGTCCTAAGATTAGTCCATACAGATTTTTAGATGACCATAATAGTAGAAGGAGAAGGTATGAACATGACCAGTTGATGGGAGAATTAAGAAAGATTAAACCTCCAACCTTTGATGGTGAAGTTAAACAAGGTGAAGAAGTACAAACATGGTTAGTAGGGCTCCAAAAGTTTTTCAATTGCATAATTATTCATCAAACATGGAAGCAAGAATAGCTATCTATCATTTGAAGGGAAGAGCCTCTATTTGGTAGGAACATTTGGTTAAATTGAAATATATCGAAGAAGGAAATATCACTTGGAAAAAGTTTAAAAAATATTTTCAACAAGAATACCTTTCAGATAAATACTATGATAATAAGATGGAAGAATTTTTTGAACTTAAGCTAGGCAATTTAACTATGGAAGCATATGAGAAGAGATTTCTTGAACTGTTAACTTATGAAGACTATATAAAATATGAGAAAGTTAAGATTCAAATATTTCTAAGTGGACTGCCAACTTTTCACAAGGATAAGATTCAGTATGATATGCCCAAGACCCTTAAAGAAGTAATCTAGAAGGCAAAACATTTGTATAAATTGGAGAAGAATAAGGAACATAAGAACTTGAAAGATAAGAAGAGTGTTAAATAAGACCAAAGAAGAAGGGAACCAAGCCTCTTGTCAACAAAAGTGGTAATTTTAATAAGTATCCAGATTTAGATAAAAAGGCCTCTTGTTAGATGTTGGAATTGCAATGAGAATCACTATGCAAGGGATTGTCCACATAAGAAATAATACAACATTTAGGAAGAAACAATAGGCGATGTGGTAAGACTCAAAGGATTTATGTAGCTTTGGAAGGTAGGCAGGAAGATCATCAATCTCACATGATAGAAGTGGCAGGTAAGATTAGTAATAGAACCGTGTATATTTTAATTGATTCAGGAGCTAGCAACAATTATATTACACCTAGTGTGGTTTTGTATTGTTCTCTTAAGAAAAGTAACCTTGAGGTAGCGAGCCTTGTACAATTAGCAACTAGAACTAAAAGAAAAGTCATAGAAATAGTAAGACAGTGTCCTCTGGAAATGAATGGTTTAAAGACTTTAGCAAATTTGAATGTTATCCCCTTAGGCTCTTATGATGTTTTGATTGGTATGGACTAGTTGGATACACACCGAGCTATCATGAATTGTTACAATAAGACTTACACATGTCTAGATGAGGAAGGAAACATAGTAACAATTAAATGAATACATAGACCGTATATTTAAGACAAGTTACAGCCTTACAGTTAAAGAAGTGTTTTAGAAAAAGGTGTCATATTTATGCAGCTCACATAGAAGAATATAAGGAAAATGAACCTCAGTTACAGGACTACCCGGTATTACAGGAATTTGCAGATGTATTTCAAGAGATACCCGGAATGCCTCCTAGAAGAGATATAGACTTTACTATTGATTTAGTGCCTGATACAGTTCCTTCGTATAAAGTCCCTTATAGGATGAGTACACCTGAGTTGAAAGAGTTACATATGGAGTTGGAGGAATTATTAAAAAAGGATTATATCAAACCTAGTATATCGCCTTGGGGAGCACCAGTTTTGTTTGCAAGAAATAAAGATGGTACCTTGAGACTTTGCATAGATTACAAGCAGTTAAATAAAGCAACTATCAAGAACACGTATCCTTTACCGAGAATTGATGACTTATTTGATCAGTTAGGGGGTTCCATAGTGTTTTAAAAGATAGATCTCAGGTTGGATTATCATCGGGTCATAATTAAGGAAGAGGACATCAGTAAGACAACTTTTAGAACAAGATATGGTCACTATGAGTTTAGAGTTGTTCCCTTTGGTTTGATGAATGCACCGGCTACCTTTATGTGCTTGATGAATGGGAATTTTCAAACATATTTGGACAAGTTTGTGATTGTTTTCTTGGATGACATACTAGTTTACTCTAAGACAAAGAAAGAACATGAAGAACACTTGAGACTAGTAATGCAGGTACTTGGAGAGAATCAACTTTATGCTAAGTTAAGTAAGTGCTCTTTTTATTAGAAGAAGACTCACTACTTAGGACACATTGTATCAGAAGAATGAATCTCATTTGACCCCAAAAAGATAGAAGCAATTATGAATTGGCCAACATCTAAGAATGTGTCAGAGTTTATATATTTTATGGGATTAACAGGTTACTATCGCAGGTTTATAGAAGTATTTTCAAATTTTTCACATCTGATAACTTCTTTACAAAAGAAAGGTATGAATTTGATTGGACATCTAAATGTGAAACAAGTTTTTAGAAGCTTAAATAAATGCTTACTACTGCACCTGTTTTAAAAATTGCGAATCCAGATAAAATTTCGTGGTATGTACAGATGCATGTCAACAGGTTATAGGTGGTGTGTTAACTCATAATGGACAGGTTATTTGTTATGAGCCTAGGAAGTTAAAGGAACATGAATAAAATTATGCTACACGTGACTTGGAATTAGCAGCATTAGTACATGCTTTAAAGATATGGAGACACTACTTAATGGGAAATAAATTTGAATTAAGAACTGATCACCACGGACTAAAATACTTGTTCGAACAACCTAATATAAATACAAGACAAAGAATATAGATGGAACTACTATGTGAATACGATTTTAACATTAAACATATAAAAGGAAAAGAAAATAAAGTGGTGGATGCACTCCGTAGGAAAATGCATGTGATGCACGTAGCCATCAGTACTAGAACTTCATATTTAAAGTATAGAATAAAAGAGGCAAACAATACAGATGAATTCTTTCAACAGGAAAAAGCAGGTTTACAGCAACAGGGAACAACACATAAGTTTGAACACTATAAACTGGAATATGGAATACTTAAGTATAAGAATGGGGTCTACATTCCTAACTCAAAAAACGTAAAGAAATGCATGATGTACCGTATGCAAGTCACTATGGTTATCAAAAGATAGTAGTGGCAGTTAAGAAGGATTATTACTGGCCATGAATGAAAAAGGAAATTGAAAATTACATAACTAAATGCTTAGAATGTCAAAAAGTAAAATTTGAACATAGACACCTTGTAGGTTTGTTACAACCTTTACAGATACCAAAATGGAAATGGGATGTAGTCAGTATGGATTTTATCACGAAATTACCTAAGGCAAGGTCACAACATGATGCTATTATGGTAGTGGTAGACAAATTAATTAAATCAACTCAGTTTACACCAGTTAAGACTACACATAAAGCAACTAAAATAGCAAATATTTATATGAAATAGGTAGCTAGATTGCATGGTATTCCAAAAGCAATTGTGTCACATTTCAAAATTCACAAGTCATTTTTGGAAAGGTTTGTTTAAAGGTTTTGGAACAGATTTGAATATGAGTACTTCACATCATCCTCAGACAGATGGACAGACAGAAAGGGTTAATTAGGTTATTGAATACATGTTAAGAATGTATGTAATGGATCAACCTACCAGATGGGAAAATTATTTTCATCTTGTGGAATTTGATTATAGCAATGTATGGAAGAAAATGCAACACACCTATTAGTTGGGACAATCTGATAGACAGAGTTATCATTGGGACATAATTATTAAAGGAAATGGAAGATCAGATGGTCAGGATTAAAAAGAATTTGAAAACAACACAAGATAGATAGAAAAGTTATGCATCTCATAATAGGATTGACAGACAGTTTCAAGTTGGGGATCATGTGTTTTTGAAAGTGAAACCGAAAAAGAGTACTTTAAACTTGGGGAATTGTTCTAAACTTGCAGCTAGATATTGCGTTCCCTTTGATATTTTGGAAAAGATAGGACCAATTGCTTATGAACTAGCTTTGTCTCCTAGCATAAAAGTGCATAATCCGTTTCATGTCTCTTTGTTGAAAAAGTATGTGCATGATCTTAGGCATATAATTGACTGGAATATGATACATGTAAATTGTAGAGTAGATGCTTTTGTTTTACATTAGATGTTGATGCATATGATATGATATATTGTTGTTTAGATTATTTTGATATTGACATATGATCCTTGTTAGCATGTTGGTATATATATGATTTCATGTCTCCAGGTATACAATATGTTGATTATGTTTTGTATATATATTTGATATGGTGATGGAGCTGGAAGGAGACATTCCGGTAGAGCATGTTTCCATTGTAGGAAAGAAGACCAAGCTGCTCGGGAATAGATAAATCCGTCAAGTTAAGGTTCAGTGGAGCCAATATACTCCTGAGGATGCGACTTGGGAATTGGAAGATGTGATGAGGGAGGCATACCCTCATATGTTTTGAGATTTTACGGCATGTATGTGTATGCATTGAAGAAGATGCATGGTTTAAGGGGGGGGCTATAATACCCTCTGTTGTGGTTCCTAGACATATTATTGTTGTTGTTATGTTGGACATAGTGGCACAAGGTGACTGGACTAAGGTTTGCACATTATTATTATTTTTATTATGTTGAACTTATAAAATAATTAATAAAATAAAAACAATTGGACGACCGATTCCATGAAAGAGAGTATGAGGAACCATGATGTTACGAGCAAGGGGTTGTGGAAAAGTGTTTACCTATATGTGTTGAGCCTATGTTGATGTTGTACACCCTTCTTATGTACTTGATGGACCCTCTTGGTTATGCACCCTGATGTGTTATGTCACTCCTTGGTTTTATTTACCCTAAGATTAATTTTTTTAGTTGAGGATTGGAGTCCCTTTCTCTGATGAATATGGTTGTTATTGATGACCACACATTAATGACAAAGATTGATTGACATGGCACAAGACTTGACAAACATAGAAGACAAGATGATATGGTAAGTGACTAGACATCGCAAGGACAAGCGTGGCAAGCATGACAAGGAGGATGACAAGGCACAACTGCGGGAATCTTCAAGGCCCATTGCGGGCATCTTCATGAAGGTATGCAGGCATAATTTATATGCCCTTGCGGGCATATTTGTGACCCCTTGCGGGAATCACAAAAGGATACTGCGGGCATTTTGGTAATGGCCTACGGGATCTGAAAAATAGCTTTTACGGGCATATTTGGAGTAGTTGCGGGCATTAGATGGAGGAGCCTGTGGGCATATAGAGATTGCTCTTGCGAGCATCACTCGTAAGCCCTTGCGGGCATAAATATGGAAATCATGTGGGCATGAAGACCACGATGATGTGGAAAAAATATCAATATTATATATATTTATTTGTTAAGGATTACATGGAATGAAAAATATATTTGAATTAAAATGAAATGAAAATTTGACAAGTCGGCCTCCACAATTTATGGATAAAGAAAAAGTATAAATAAAGATCAAATCTTTGGTTTGGAGTGAAAAATGTATGGAATATTTCTGGAGGCATAAGAGAGCTCTGTTTTCGGGTTTGTGAGGAGGATGAGGACAGTCTCGGTGGATGCATCAGAGGAGCAGTTGGAGTAGAGGTTACAGCATGGGACAAATTATTTTTATCTTTGATTTCTGGGGCTTCACTGGGTGATTGATAGATTGGTGACATGAATAATGATGGACACAATGAAGATGTATTTATAGGTTGAATTATCAGTGGCATGATATGTGCTGAATGAGGATGATGTGCTTGTTGAGCTTCAATGAGTTGGGAAGCAAACAAGGGATTCTTGTTTGATTATGTATGAGATTTGCAGACTTAAAAGAAGTCTGATATATCAATTGTTAATTTGTAATTTTGGGGTGTCGGTGCATCTCAGTCAGTTGTAGCTGACTGAATCATCTGGTGGGTGGTGCCACCTTTGGGTTGTAGCCCATATTGGATATTGAAATCTCCAATCATAAAACGTTTACAAAGCCTATATCGTGTGTCTTTTATGCGTTGATGATAATGTGTCCTATTTGATGAATGACATAGTATTTATTATATCTCAATGTGAATGATGATCTATGATTGAATGTTAAAGTAGAAATGCAAATGATGATATAAGTTTTGAAGAAGAAGCTGAAATTGAACTAAGTGATCCCTCACTGATTCATCCCCCCCCCCTCTCAGTGAGCCATTGTGTCCAACAATTGGTATCAGAGCGGGTTTCTTCATAAAAGCTTGACTGCTTGAAGAAGATCCTTAAGGACACACAATGGGCCGAGCTAAGTTCAGGGATGCTCCTAGATTTGATGGAAGCAACTATGTTTACTGGAGAAAGAGGATGACTGCCTATCTAGTCTCTCTAGGGTATAATATTTGGAAAGCTGTAAAGGATGGATACAAGGAACCAAAAAATGGTCCTACTTCCAATGACGAAATAGAAGACTATGAGAATAATGCTAAAGCTATAAATGCAATTCTGGCAGGCCTAAGTGTGACAAAATTCTTCAAGGTTATGAACTATACCACAACTAAGGATATGTGGGATAAATTAGCCACCATTTATCAAGGAGATTATAAAGTTCAACAAGCAAAACTCTAGACATATAGAAGCCAATTTGAAGGTCTTAAAATGTCAGAAGATGAAAAAATAGCAGTCTACTTTCAAAGGGATGAAGAAGTTGTGAACACTATGAAGGGCCTTGGTGAAACAATGGATCCAAGTTTGGTGGTTCAAAATATTCTCATAACCTTGACCTCCAAATACAATCCTAAGGTTTCTACCATTGAAGATAGGGAGAAACTGGATGAGTTGAAGATTGAAGAACTTCAAGGAATACTAACAGCCTATGAGATGAGGATTCAAGAACCAAGGCAAAGTGAAGCAGCTTTGAAGGCAGCTGAGAATAAATACCAGGGTCATGAATCTTGTTTATCTAATCATGAAATCTCTGATGAAGAAATGGTCAACTTCGTTAATAAGCTGCCAAGAGGAATTCGAAGGTACCGAGGGAATCTTCCATTGAAATGTTTCAACTGCGGCAAGATTGGACATTTCGTTGCCAAGTGTCCCCTCAACAAAAATAAAAAAGGAACAAATTCACAAAGGAACTTCAAGAATAAAAAAGTAGCAAATATGCAGACTATGTTTACCAAAACAGAAGAGGAAGGTGCCTCAGATTTTGAAGAAGAAGAGGAAGAATTTTCTGAGGATGACAGAAATGAGATTATGTTTTTAGCACAAGAAAACAACAAAGATCAACCTGAATTAGAAGAAGGAGTTGTAGACATTGAAGCAGAACCGATTGCAGCCTTAGAAGAGATTGAGAACTTGAATAATTTGAATGAAAAACAAGACCAGCAGCATCAACTTGCAAAGAATATTTTGGTTAAAAGATTAAATGAAGCAATTCAAAAAAGGGAAGTGGAAATCAATTCTCTCAAGGGAGATCTTCAAAAGTCAAGAGTGTTGAGTCAAAAATTTCAAAAGAGTTCTACCGAACTGGACAACATGATCTTACAACAAAGAAGAGATGGAGATACAAGAGGTTTGGTATACAACTCCCAGTCAAATGAAAGCAAACCATAATGCTCCATAAATCAAGAAGTTCAAACAATGAGCAGAGCTATCAACCAACTGAAGATGAGTCTAGCCAAGATTCATGCGCCCTTGAATTAAGCTCAAAGACAACTAGTTCCGAGAGAGAAAGAGGTTGAAAAACTTCAAAGTGAAGTGATAAGCTTGAAGAAGCCAAAAAATTTACAAACAAAAAGAAGAACTAAATATGAAGACAGAAAAGTTACAAACAACTTCTAACCTCCAAGAAGACAAGGATATCCCAGGTATCAAAGTTCCTTTCTAGGTCACTGTTATAATTGCTACAAATTTGGTCACAAGGCAATTGATTGTAGAGGACCTAAAAGAACTGTCAATTTTCCTAGAAAGCAACACAGTGAGAAGAACAATGCTCAAAACTAGAATTTCTTCTCTGTTCTCACTCAAGAAGTAGAATGTTCAAAGTGCAACAACTTTGGACACACCACTGAAGAATGCAGGCTGAGGATTAGTCATGATAATGACACAATAAAAGATATATGTGGTTTGGATTTTTATGCTCATAAGGATGAAGCTAAATGGTACATTGAAAATAGGTGTACTAAGCATATGACTGGAAAAAGGGACAATTTTCTCACTCTAAAAAGGAATAATGGAGGTGAAGTATCATTTGGAGACAATGGAACAACCAAAATACTTGGAAAAGGAACTGTACCTTTAAAAGGGAATGCCAAATCTCATAATGTTCTCTATGTAGAAGGATTAAAGCATGACCTACTAAGTGTTGGACAACTCTGTGATGCCAACTTTATTGTCACCTTCTTTACACATCATTGTGAAATAAGAAGAAACGGATTCAAACAAGTTACAGGGAAAGGAGTTAGATCACCTGGAGGAGTCTATGTTTTTGAAGAAATATGGGGAAAAAATATTCATTTGAATCAAGTAGATCAATATAGTGAAGATGGCTACCATATGGCAAGCCATACTTGAAGTATTCTAAAGAATTTAAGTACACCTTGAGTTCATTATTGGAGGATTAAATCTAAGGTAAATTTTTAGCCATTCCAAGACAAGTGACAGGTCCAAGGATCGTGTTTTATACAAGGAAGGGATGGACTCTGAACTATGTGAGGTGATCCAAATAAGTGGCATAATGATAGGGGGAGCATACAAAAACTAGTCAGTGTTGATATCTGATTGTACTACTTAGATTTGGGAGCAGCCAAAGCATCCAGAGGTTTACAAAGAAGGTTATGCCACAAGGTTATTACAACATTTATTGAACTTGGAATATAAATATGTAAACCTGGAGCATTCACTGGGAAAAATAAATCTTTGATCCTAAAGCAAGCAGTTCGGATGACAAGTACAACAGTACTTGATAAAGGAAGCAGGCAGACCCAATAATGGAAAGGATTGATGTTGATATGCTTGATAGGGGAAGATTCACAAGCCAGAAAAAACCGCAGAAGTTTATTCAGCCCGATTTGAAGTCTTGAGAAAGATTGGCATTGTTGAGCAAAAGAAGTAATTGTTGAAAAAAAACTGGTTTGATTTGAGTTGGATCCAACTTGGAAAATGAAGCATCCACAGAAAATGAAGGAGTATACATGAAAGGGGGAGCTAGTTCAAAAATCATAGCAACATACCTAATATGGGGAGTAGGTAAACCCTAGAAGACCAAACTCAGCAAATCAAGAAGTCTATTTGAAAGGGGGAGTGTCTATATAGATACTTATGAAAAACTTGAAGATGGAAAATAATGGAAGATCAAACTCAACATATAATTTCATGATTCAAAGTTACAATTTTTGGGCATTGTGAAGCTTTTGATGGCCAAATGATCAACCCTTTGTCATTAATGTCAAAGGGGGAGAGAAATTGTAGTTGACATCAATGACAAAGGGGGATATTGATGAATATGGTTGTCATTGATGACCACACATTAATGACAAAGCTTGATTGACATGGCACAAGACTTGACAAACATAGAAGACAAGATGATATGGTAAGTGACTATACATGGCAAGGACAAGCATGGCAAGGATGACAAGGAGGATGACAAGGCACAACTGCAGGCATCTTCAAGGCCCATTGTGGGCATCTTCATGAAGGTCTGCGGGCATAATGTATATGCCCTTGCAGGCATATTTGTGACCCCTTGCGGGAATCACAAAAGGAGACACTGGGAATTTTGGTAAGGGCCTGCGGGCATCTGAAAATATCTCTTGCAGGCATATTTGGAGTAGCTGCGGGCATTAGATGGAGGAGCCTGCGGGCATATAGAGATTGCCCTTGCGGGCATCACTCATAATCCCTTGCGGGCATAAAGATGGAAATCATGTGGGCATGAATACCAAGATGATGTGGTAAAAAGATCAATATTATATATATGTATTTGTTGAGGATAACATGGAATGAAAAATATATTTGAATTAAAATGAAATAAAAATTTGACAAGTTGGCCTCCACGAGTTATGGATAAAGAAAAAGTATAAATAAAGATCAAATCTTTGGTTTGGAGTGAAAAATGCGTGGAAGATTTCGGGAGGCATAAGAGAGCTCTGTTTTCGGGTTTGTGAGGGGGATGGGGACAATCTCGGTGGATGCAACAGAGGAGCAATTGGAGCAGAAGTTACAACATGGGACAAATTATTTTTATCTTTGATTTTTGGGGCTTCACTGAGTGATTGACAGATTGGTGACATGAATAATGATTGACATAATGAAGATGTATTTATAGTATGAATGATCAATGACATGATATGTGTTGAATGAGGATGATCTGCTTGTTGAGCTTTAGTGAGTTGGGAAGCAAACAAGGGATTCTTGTTTGATGATGTATGATATTTGCAGACTTAAAAGAAGTCTGATATATCAATTGTTAATTTGTAATTTTGGGGTGTTGGTGCATCCCAGTCAGTTGTAGCTAACTGAATCATCTGGTAGGTGGTGCCACCTTTGGTTTGTAGCCCATACTGGAGATTGAAGTCTCCAATCATAAAAAGTTTACAAAGCCTATATATTGTGTCTTCTATGTGTTGATAATGTGTCCTATTTGATGAATGGCATACTCTTTATTATATATTAGTGTGAATGATGATCTATGATTGAATGTTAAAGTAGAAATGCAAATGATGATATAAGTTTCGAAGAAGAAGTTGAAATTGAACTAAGTGCCCCCTCACTAATTCACCCCCCCCTCTCAGTGAGCCATTGTGTCCAATATTCTCACCTAATGTGCCCTCATGAGTTGGATTAGTGTGTCTCTTGGTGTATCCACTTGATGTGTAACTCCAGTTTACTATTTTGGGAATGTAACTCTCATGCTTGTGTCCCTCTCTCTCCCAATTCGAATTGCTCATAAAGGAATTCGATTTGCTTGTGTTAGTAGTCACACTTGTGGGTTGGTTCATGATTTTTCTCTTGTGCTTGTGTTTAGCACTTGTGGTTTGATTTTGCTGCTCTTGGTATGAGATACTTTCTATTCATTGCACCCTTCTGGAGCTTGTGCCCAATCTGAGTTACTATGGAGCCACTGGTGTATGTCCTGGAATTGCCTCTAGAGATCCTGGATTGGCAGCGGGGGTGAGGTCCACTACCATTGGATTTGAGGTTGGAAAGATTTGTGTATTGCCTCTAGAGATCATGGTTTGGAAGTAGGGGTGAGTTCCAATGCCTTGGATTTGAGGTTGTCCTAGAGCCACTGGAATTTCCCTGGATTGGTACTGCTACTTTCCAATGAGTTGTGGTTGGATTGTTGTCTTGGAGCCACTGGAATTGCCCAGGAGTGGAAATAGAGGCCACACTTTCCATTGGGTTGTGTTTGGACTGATTTCTTGAGAGAATTTATGATTGAGTGCACTCTTGTTTGTGGCATCATGGTTCTGGCTCGGAGGTGACCATTGCAAAGTGATTTTTGTCTTGCATTGTGTCTACGACTGGGTGAAACATGGCACGGTCGATTCCGGTTGCGTATTTGGAAAAGATAGTGCTTTATATCATGTTTATTTAATTTATTTGGATATGATATAATTTATTTATGGATACACATGAAATGTTTGATGAAATGTATGAGCTATTTATGAAATAAATTTCTCATGGAATTCAATCTATTTATGCAAGTAAATTTCGTGAAGGAATTGGAAACTAGTTTTGGGGATTTTGTAAACAAATTGTTTGAGGAAGTTATTCTTTGGAACCTCTGCTACATAAATGATATTTATTCCCCTGTTCATTATATAATGTGTATTTTTATGGTATAATATCCTCGTAATTTTTTAAGACACATATATTTGATGCTTATACATTTTATTCGAAAACTAGTTCTTCGATTGGATTGTTTGGCATAGTTTGGAGACTTGGCACATGAAGTGTTTGTAAAAATGATTGAGTGTTATTATTATGATTATATATGATAAATGCAATTTAAATGTGTGTGATAATGTGAGGGGAAATATTCTTGATGGTGTTTGGTAAATGTCTATTGAAATTCTATATCAATTTCCAATTTCTAGCTCCTTCAATGGAATTGTTTTGAGTATATTTGTGACTTTGCATATGAAGTATTTGACGAAATGTTAGAATGATATATACCTTAGTTATGAATGATAAAACATGTTATTTGGAGTTGGAATTTCATTTGAATTATTCTATGAGCTATGGATTTAATTATTCTAGCTATTCCTAGAATTACTAGTCAATTCGAATGAGTAGAATTAGCTAGTTTTGTGAATTATTTAATGGTTTGTATATGGGCGGAAAGCTACAACCATCTGATTTTAGGTGACCCATTCTACATTTTCCATGAGCTACAATAATCATATATTTCTCTTTCTTTCACATTTGAAAAGTTAAATTGGAAACTAGGTACAATGCAGTGAAAATTGATACCTAGTTGTGGATTGAAATCTTTGTTTTCATATAGTGTTTTTTTTTCTGGCTCGGTAGGGTTCGAGAGCTCTCCCAGCTGGTGTTCGTGAGATGAGCGTGTGTTCTAGTGCACCACTGCACCTCGTCCGCCATGGCCCCAGGAGGGGGGCCCGAGGTCCTCCCTCCTCCACCCCCAGAGATCACGGCCTTCAGGAAGCTGGTTGCGGCCAACAGCAAACGCCTTGCATCTGAATCTTAGCAAAAAATTGTTAAGAAATTGGACAGTATACCTACGATTTCCCTCCCTGAATAGGAATCTTGTCGGTCTGCATTGAATCTAGCTGAACAAGGTCTCATTGGACAATTTACATGCCTATGGCCCTCCCCTAAAGCTGTGGAAGCATGGGTGCAGAGGAACTGGCGTCCTCTAGTCACGGAAGGTATCAGAAGTCATCTTGTCAGTAAAGGATTCTTTGTGTTCGTTTTTGATATCATTAAAGACATAAATCTTATTTTTAGGAATGGCCCGTATTTTATGGGTCCTCAAGGTCTGTATTTAAATAAATGGACTCCTGATTTTGACCCGACTCAAGATGTGCCATCAGCAGTTCCAGTATGCATGCGCCTCCCACACTTGCCTTTGCATTGCTGGAACCTGAAGTCACTAGAAGCCATCAAAAACACCCTCGAAAAATATATTGATCGAGATGAGAGGAAGGATCAGTATTCCTGTGCAAGAATATGCGTCGAGGTTGATTTGGAAGTAGGGCTACCGAAATCCATAAAAATAACGGTGGAAAACTGGTCACACATCCAATAACTGGACTATGAACAACTTCCATTCAAATGTAGACATTGCTATGGTTATGGCCACTTTGCAAGGCATTGAAAAAACAAGGATGAGGAAGATGTTGAGAATGCGAAAGGAGAACAATGGACTCAGGTTCAAAAAGCAACTCCTTCAAAAAAAAACAACAAAGCTAAAGGAAAAGGGGCTCCAACTGGAATTAGAGCTTCCACATCAGGGCAGGCTCAAGGAGAAGGGATTTCAGTTCCTTCTATAGCAGACGCATCCAAAATCCATTCGAATCCCTCTGCACTCCTACTCCAGAAACATCAATTGAGGAAGTCGAGCAGCAGAAACAAACCCCCGCAGCTGAGAAAGATAAAGCAGAGGCAACCCAACCCGGTTCTCCTTTAGGAACCTCTTCTTCCCCTTCCTATGCGGAAATGACAAGAAAGAAGCCTCCTGGAAACTCTGGTTCCTCAGAGGATGAGACCTTCGAGAGGCCCTCGAAGAGAGAAGGGAGGAAATCTCATAAGGAAGATAGAGAAGAAGAAGCGGAAAGGAAAAAAACGCAAGGAAGCCAATCCACTATTGAAATATCCATCGGGAGAAATACCAAAAATAGGCCTCCTAAGGGAGGTTCTATCCACTCCACCCCCAGTAAATAATGCGCGTAGTCTCTTGGAATTGTAGAGGATTTGGGAATCCATTGAAAGCCAACGCAGTGAAAGACCTCATGAAGATTGAATCTCCTGATATCCGCATGCTCGAAGAGACAAAAATTGCAGGGGACACCCTTCTTGAAATCAGTAAATTAAAATGGAAGAAAAATGGAGGAAAGGCCATTAGTGAAAGATGCTCTTCTGGAGGTCTCGCAACCCTGTGGTCAGAGGACATCTTTCATTTAGAAATCTCCTTTGAGACTCAACATTGGATTTTCACCAAGCTCAGACACACCCCAAGTAAATTTACCTTCTCTCTTTTCAATCTTTATGGTCCTGTCCTCTTTTCTGAGAAGAAAGGTTGCTGAAAATCTCTTTCTGATTTTTTAGATTTATACACCCCTACGAACATCATTTTAGTTGGAGATCTTAACATAGTTCTTGATCAGAACGAAAAGAGAGGAGGTAACAGTGGAAGGGATCAATTGCTTCCCTTTGTGGAGGAGCTGGTTCAGCAATGTGATCTCCACGATTTCAAACCTTCGAAAGGACTTTATACATGGACACATATTAGAACTGGTGCTGATCACATTTCAACACGCTTAGATAGGTATCTTGTCCAGAGTTCGCTCTTGATGGAAAAGAGTTTAATCTCCTCTAAAATCCTCCCAAAGCTCACTTCTGATCATAATCCTATCCTCTTAATTTTGGAAGAGGAAGAAAATTTGGGCCCAATACCATTATGCTACATCCCTCTCTGGATATAGAAAGATGGGTTTATGGAAATTGTGCAAACGGCCTGGTCCACTCTAGTCACAGGGTCACCCAGTTATGTGTGGGAGAAGAAACTCAAGACTACGAAGTATGCTCTGAAAGACTGGATTAAAAATCCCCATAATACCCCCTCTAGTAATAGAAGAGAGACTGTTCAACTGTTAGCATATTTGCAAATGGAAATGGAAAGCAAAGATATTACCACCTCAGAAATAGAAAAGGAACACGCTGCCCAATTCAAAACCTTTTGTTCCTTTCGACAAGAAGAAGAGTATTGGAGGCTCAAGTCCCGTAGTTTGTGGCTTAAAGCTGGCGATCATAACTCCTCATTCTTCCATTGGAAATACATAGCACACCTCTCTCGAAATCATATTACAGAAATTACATCTTCAGATGGGATGGTTTACAAAGGTCATGATCAGCTTAAATCAACAGCAGAAATTCATTTTCAGAACCTTTATAACGACGATGGTGATGGATGTGAGGAGGTCACCTTCGACTTCCTCTCACACATCCCTTCTCTTATAAGAAGGGAAGACAACTCATCTCTCATGAAGCCATTCTTTGAAGAAGAAATTTGTAGAGTTATTTGGTCTATGGAGCTCGACAAAGCTCCAGGACCAGACGGTTTTTCAATTCATTTTTACAGAGCATGTTGGGAAATAATCAAGACTGACTTGCTGAGAATGATTAAATTTTTCTATCAAAAAGCTAAAGTGGGAGGTAGTACTAACTCCACTTTCTTAGCTTTAATACCCAAAGAAGTGAGCCCTAGATCTTTCGACAGATTCAGGCCAATTTCATTGTGTAATGCCTCGTACAAAATTCTTGCCAAGCTAATGGAAAACAAAATTAAGCCACTACTTGAGAAACTCATTTATCCTATGCAAAGTGGTTTTGTCAAAGGAAGACATATCCTGGATAATGTTATTCAGGTGCAAGAATCCATGCACTCCAGTTATCAGCGGAAGGAGCAAGGGATGCTCATAAAGCTCAACATGACAAATGCTTTCGACCGGGGTAAAACTCTCATTCCTTTACAGAGTCCTTCTTTCATTTGGTTTTAGCACTGATTTTGTCAATTTGATTAAAGCTTGTACCGAAAAGCCTTGGATATCTCCCCTAGTAAATGGAATATCAGCCAATTATTTCCAATCTACGAGGGGAATAAGGCAAGGCTTCCCTCTCTCCCCCTTCATGTACATTTTGATGGTAGATTCATTGAGTTGAAAGTTGATTGCAACAAAGAAAATAGGGATAGCTCCAGGTATTAGGGTGATGAAGGGCCTCGATCCAATAAATCATGCCTTATTTGCTGATGACTCCCTATTGTTGGGTGGAGCCTCCATAAAGATTGCAAAGGTATTCATTGCAATCCTCCACAGTTTCTGCAATATCTCTGGCGCCCTCACCAACAAAAGGAAAAGCGCAATGTATGGGTGGAATGTATAACAACAAATGATTATGAGAATTGCACATTTTTTGGGATTCTCGGGCTATGCTTCTTGGGAAAAAATTAATTATCTCGGGCTACCCTTAACCCTGGGATCCAACAAATCCTCGTTATGGAATGAAGTTATAAGCAAATTCAAGAGAAAAATTGCAGCATGGGGAGGTCATTGGCTCACTAATGTTGGGAAACTTATTTTCATAAAAACGGTGCTCTCTTCCTTACCAATCTATCAAGCATCCTTCCTTCTGGCACGAAAGGCATTCACAGATAAGGTCTCAAAATTAATTCAATATTTCCTTTGGCGAGGAGGAAAAGACAATCAAAAGAAATTTCACCTTGTAAATTGGGACATTGTCAAATGTTCATTTTTCTGAAGGAGGTCTACAGGTCCGAGATCCCGATCTAGCCAACATAGATTTGGGTAGCAAAATTCCGTGGAATATTTGTTCACATGGCAGACATCCTGTAAGTCAAATTTTAAGGAAAAAATACCTCACTGGAGCTTCTTTGAGAAATCTTCAGGCATAAGACACACCTAAAGGAACGCTGATCTGGAACCTTTTCCGCCATGGTTTAGATTTCTTTCAAAACCATTTATATAGAGTTCCCGAAAATGAGAACAACACTTTGTTGTGGCTTGACAGTATTATGCGAAACTCTCCACTCGAAAATTTTGAAGAATTAAAAGGCATTCGGGTTTGGCTTACACAGCGAGCTATTCACAAGCTGACATATATTTCCGTGTGGGATGATTCAGGGAACTGGCAGTCGTGGGCCTTCCCTAGAACTCCTGAGTACCTGAACTCTCAATAGATTCTCCTTCTAACAGCTCTGATGGATTCAGCTCCTATTCATTTGCAAGCATTGGACAAACGGGGATGGGGAAAGACCGAGATCTACACCACAGCGCAGGGATACTCTTCCCTTCAGTCACATCGTGTTACAATCCATTCAAAGTCCTTTTGGAAGCAGGTATGGGATCCTCTCGGTCTTCCAAAAATTAATTTTTTCTTCTGGGTCTTAATGCATGAGAAAGTTTTGACCGGAGAAAACTTGTTAAAAAAAGGCATAATCGGTCCACATAGATGTGCATTGTGCAGTAATTCCCTTGAAACAATGGAACACTTGTTTGTGGACTGTCCATTCGCTCAAGAAGTTTGAAAACTCTTCCTTTACGGCCTCCTTGCTACAATTCCAACTCAGAATCACAGTGGTTGCTTTATTCTCCTCCTGGAAGGCATGTTGTCCCCTCGTGATCCCAACCAAGTCTGTTTGGAATCGAGTTTGGCATGCCATTCCAAAATATGTGTGCTGGAAATTATGGTTGGCCATAAATGACCAGATCTTCAATAGTTCTCTACGCTCCCCTTCGATGGTGGTTGTTAAAGCCAAAGCTCTCCTTCTTGAAATAGTGGCCCAGCTAATCTATAAGAAAGACAACTCTCTACATCCTGAAGAAAAGAAATGGTTGGGAAATTTTATTTTTAGGGATAGAAACAAAATCATTGTTCGCCCCTCCATCACTCCAGGATGGCGATTATGAGACCTGGATACAATTTTTCAAGCTCGGTGGAGGAAGCAGGGCAAAGCATCGATTTTCTTCGATGGAGCTTCCAAAGGAAACCCAAGGATTGCTGGAGCTGGCAGAGTAATCTAATCCCCGGATGGCTATAGAAAGGATAGCTTTAGTTGGGGTCTTGGTCAGAGAACTAATAATCAGGCTGAAATTCTTAGGCTGCTAAAATCCTGTCAGATAGCCCGTGAAAATGGCATCCGAGAAATACAAGTCTTTGGAGATTATGAAATTTTGATAAAGATTTTAAATACGGAGGATCATTTCAACAATCCAGATCTTAATAAGACTCTGCAAAGGTTGCGATATATGTTGCAAGACTTCGCCTCCTCCCACTTTTTCCACATTCTTCGTGGATCAAACACGGAAGCAGACTACAAAGCAAACATGGGTTGTCTCCTGCCTCAAGGAGCATTCAACAAAAATGATGAAGCACCTTCAAAGGCCCCTATACCTTGAAATCTAGTTTTGTTTGGAACTGAAATCTGTAATTCATTTATGCTGGCTCTTGGAACTCTGTAATCATGGTTGCTTTGGTTTCGACCCAACCGGTCTCTTATCAATAAATAAATAAAAACCGTTTTAGTTTTTAAAAAAAACTTTGTTTTCGTAAAAACGGAATACTACAGCCCCGTGCTCTGTTCTAACATGTTATTGTGTTGTAGGTGGCTACTTATCAAGTTTTATCCTTTACTTATGGATGCATTTCAATTTGGTTCAGTTAATTATACTCAATTCCTTGTGGTGAATGTTAACTAGTTTCATTGGAATTGATGGAAAAGATAACCTTATGTGCAATTGGAATGAGCTGCAAACAAACCGTTAATTGGCTGTAGGTGCACGATTAAATATATTTTTAATGGATTTAGCATTTATTTTGGGTTTAATGGCATGGTTACAAGTCGATTTTGTGAAATATTATCTGCTTATATTGGAAAACTAGTTAACTAGCCTTGTGGGCTCTCTTTCGTAATTTCCATGATTAATTATTGTAAATTTGGTAATTAGGCCTTGTTTACATGTAATTAGATGTTATTAATCCATTGGGATTTATAATCGATGGTTATTTGTTAAACAATTGGATTTGTGATAAGTGTCTTCATTTGCGCACTAAGTGTCGTAATTAACACCTTAATTACTAGTTAACTGTGGTTAAGAATAATTATCATTTAGAAGTGTTATCATCTTTGATATGGATTAGATTGAAGGTTTGATGATTTTATATGATGTTAAGAAGCATTCCCATCCCTTAGATCAGATGTTGGATGTGTTAATGAATTTATGTTAAATTATCGTTAATTATTGGATTTTGTGTCGCAATTAATTTTGGAAAAATAGAAATTAAATGTTTATGGTTTATCCGTTGCACTAAAAATCAAGTAATTAGCCTTAGAGAGATAATGATATGCCCCTTAGACATTATGTTAGCCTCGTGGTACATTACACATTCCTTCTTCATCAATAACCTCTACTTCTTTCCCATCTATTATTTTGCAATGATATAAGTGATTGGATGCACATTTATGTCCTGGGATCTACTTCTGATCACACCTACGACAATTGTTTCCTTCCTTTTTACTTCATCATCAAAGTTGATATTAGGAGCATCTGATTCTCTTTCAAATTCATAACTATATGATTTTATATTATTGCATTTGTGACTTGGTGACCACTTGTCCCCACAATATATGCATTCATCCACCTTCTTCCTTGAATAAACCTTGTCAAATATTTTTTGAAATGATGAAATTTCCAAATTATTCTCTGTAGCTTTTGCTTTACGTATGGTTGTTTCCATGTCATTCATAGCATGTAGTTTTAGTTCATTATGTATGTGTGGCTTTAGTATGGTTAAATATGATTTGATTAGACATTCCTTTGATACCCTCAGTACCCTCGTAGCCAGTGCTTCCCAATCACGAGTAAATTCAACCACATTTTCCCTCTATTGTAGCCAAGTGAGATCTGTAAAAAACTCTTCCTCTTTGATCTCGTGGAATATTTTAAACAAATCGTTTTTAAATGTGTTCTAGCTTGTCACATTAGATGAATTCTTCCACCACATATAACAATTGTATGCGTCTCCTTTGAGCTACATAGAAGCATACTTGATTTTTTCATCGTGGTTTTCAATGTTATAAATCATGGAGTATTCCTTTGCCTTGTTGAACCATGCTACCCCATGTTTTTCGTTTTTGTCATATTTGGACACATCTATTTTTTCCCTCATTGGGTATGCAAAAATTGGATGATTTGGGTAGAGGGAGACGAGAAAGTATCATCAAATTGATAGAGCCCATGTTTGGTTGTGGAGCTGGTAAAATTGGAGAACTAGTGGTGTGCAAGGGGTGTTTAGGGAATAACGATTGCTAGTGAACCGATAGAGGTTGTGATATTTGTTATGCGATTCTTGAGTTCATCTTGATTTTCATGAGTTCTTTTTGTTCTTTTTGCAGCTTCGTATGGTTATGAGAGGAATTGTTTTCTCTAGTAATTTGTTATGTCTTTGTTGAAACTCTTTCTTTAGATCATCGTACACCATGTGCTTAGCTTCTATTGTTCTTCTAATTTATCTAGTCTATAATTTAATTCTAGTTTTTCCCCCATTTTTCAAGTGTTGGGCGGAGAACTCCTTCGCTAAATCTTGAATTTAACAATTATACTTGTTAATTAATGGTTTAACACAAGCTTACTGATTTTCATAAATAAAAATTCCAAGCATACTAATCCTTTTTTCTTTATATCGTCTCTAGTAAAAAGCTTTTACCAGGTTGGTAATTTATTTTTTTATCGACTAGTAAAAAATATTTACCAGTTCTAGTAAAATTATTTTACTGAGTTGATTAAAAAAATTACAAGTTTGGTAAAAAAAATTTACCGAGTCTAGTAAAAGATTTTATTGGGTTGGTAAAAAAATTTACTAGGTCTAGTAAAAATATTTTACGAAATGGTAAATTTTTACTAGGTTGGTAATTTTTTTTTTTGACTCTAACACCAATGAAATAGAAAATGCATTTACTTGCTCAAAAAATCTAAAAATAATAAAATATTTTGATATATATATAAATGGTAGATGATAAATAGACGATGCTTGTTACAAATGAGGATTCACACACACACACACACACACACACACACATATATATATAAAGGGTGCCTAGGTGTCCTTTTATGAAAAGAAAGTTGTATTTTTAATAAGAGTTTTTTCTTAATTTATATTTTGATATTCATTTAGTATTTTTTGTATTTATTATTTAAATTTTATTTTGTTATTAATATGTAGTTTTATTATTATTCCTATCTTTTCTATATCTATAACATTGCCCTCCCCTTTTTGAGATGATTTGTCCTCAAAGCAATTTGGATAATTTTGTTCTCCATTGTGGCGAATCATCTTGGTTATAGATCGTGGTTGCATACTTGTGAATTTATTGATTTGTGTGTTTCTTGAGAGGCTAACGTAGGCTTCCCAAGCCATATAATTTGTAGCTACTCCCTTGCCATCTTAATTCCATAAATTGTTCTTGGAGGTTTATGGCATAAAATCCCAATTGCATAAGCCATCCTACTCCTAATACCAGGTCCATCCCGCTAAGTGGTAGGGAATAACATCCAATTTTTAATTGCAAATTTTGTATTTGTATAGAGATTTTATGGCACCTTCCTATTCCCTTGACTTGTTGACCATCGACAACTGTAACAATGAAATTATTCAAAGGGTATAAAAAAGGTTCAATTGTTTAGCGATATTAATATCCTCAAAATTGTGAGTGCTTCTTGAATCTATGAGGATAGTAATATTTTTATTTTTTATGCTCCCCTTGAGTTTTAAAGCCCGTGGTTTAGTTTTTCTTGTAATTATTGCAAGTGATATCATGGGGTTTTCATCCCAAATGCTCCAGCAATTTCCAAAGTTCTTTTAATGAGGTGGAGTATATCTTATTGGAGATGGTTGCACCTCTTTCTTCCTAGTATGCTAAGTGATACTTTTGGGAATTTTTTATCATCGTTAGCGTCTAACATGCCTTCTTCAACACCAACCTCTACTTATTTCCCATCTATAATTTTTAAATGATACAAGTGATTGGATGCACATTTATGTCCTTGGATCCACATATCACCACACCTACAACAATTGTTTTCATTCCTTTTTACTTCATCATCAGAGTTGCCATTGGGAGTATCCGGTTCTCGTTTAACTTCATCACTGTATGTTTTTTATTGATGTATTTGTGACTTTGTGACCACTTTTCTCCACAATACTTGCATTCTCCCTCCTTCCACCTTGAATAAACGTTCTCAATTTTTTTGAAATGTTGACCTTTCCAATCGTCTCCACGGATTTTGTTTTATGTGTGGTTGTCTCCATGTCACATATATCATGTATTTTTAGGTCGTTTTGTATGTTTATCTTTAGTCTAGTTAAATATGTCTTGATTAGACATTTTTTTAATATTCCAGGTACTTTCTTAGCTAGTACTTCCCAGTCACAAGTAAATTCATCCACATTTCCCTTCTATTGTAGTTGAGTGTCTGTAAAAAATTCTCCTCTTTGATCCCATGGAATATTTTAAACAAATTGTTTTAAATGTGTTCCAGCTTATCACATAAAACAAATTCTTCCACCACATGTACCAGTTGTATGCGATGCCTTCAAGATGCATAGAATCTTAATTTATTTTTTCATTGTTGTTATCAACATATAAACCATGAAATATTCCTCTGCCCCGTTGAGCCATGCTACCCCATGTTTTTTCGTTTCTATCAAATTTGGATAGCTATAATTTCGTCCTCACCGGGTACGCAAAAACTAACTTATTTGGGTAGGAGGGAAATGGTAAGGTATCATCAAATTGATAGAGCCCATGTTTGATTGTGGAGTTGGTAAAATCGACGAAACTGGTGGTATGCAAGTGGTGTTTGGCGAAACTAGTTGGGTAATAGCCACCGCTAGTGAACCTATGGTGGTTGTGATATTTTCTATGAGATTCTTGAATCCATCATGATTCTCGTTAACTATTTTTTTTAGTTCTTTTTGTTCTTGTTGCAGCTTTGTATCATTATGAGCAATTTTTTCTCTAGTTCGTTATTGAAACTATTTCTTTAGATCATCACACTTCGTTGTGCTCAACTTGTGTTGCTCTTCTAATTTCTTTCATCTAGAATTTAATTATGCTTTATCCCCAATTTTTTTAGTTTTGGGTGGAGAACTCCTTTTCTTAATCTTCAATTTCACTATTAGACTTGTTAATTAATGGCTGAAAGGAATCTTAACCAAGTTTTGTAAAAAAAATTACCAGGTCTGGTAATCTTTTTTTTCTTTATACCAACTCTGGTAAAAAGATTTTACCAGGTCGGTACTTTTTTTATGAGGTCCGGTGAAAAATTATTTACCATGTCTAGTAAAAAGATTTTGTCGAGTTGGTAAAATTTGTTTACGAAGTCTAATAAAAAACATTTATTGAGTCTACTAAAACTATTTTACCATGTTGGTAAAAAAATTATCGAGTCTAGTAAAAAAATATTTATCAAGTCTAGTAAAAATATTTTACCAATTGGTAAATTTTAGTAGGTTCGTAACAAAAAAATATGGCTCTCATACCAATGAAATAGAAAACTTGTTTACTTGCTCAATAAATCTAAAACTAATAAATTATTTTGATATATATATATGGTAGATGAAAAATAGATGATCCATGTTAAAAATGAGGGCCCGCGTATATATATTTCGTAAAGGGTGCCTAGGTGTCCTTTTATGAGAAGTTATATATTTTGAAAAATATCATTTTCTTAATTTATATTTTAATATTCATTTAGTATTTTTTGTATTTATTATTTAACTTTTATTTTATTATTAATTTGTAATTTGATTATTATTCCTCTATTTTTATGTCTATAACATCTTCACTTGGATTTCTCTATCCAACAAGATTCTCACTTGGGACAATGGTCAAAAAAGAAGATAGAGTAGTTCAAACCGATGTATTATTTGCAAGGTAGATGGAGAATCTATTGACCATATTTTTGTATCATATTCTTTCTCCAAATTAGTTTGTAATGAAATTATTCAATTGGTGGGATAGAAATAAAATGTTATGTTACCATAAATCTTTACCATGCTATGGGACTATCAAGTCCCATAAAGCTTTACCATGATATGTTCTTTGGGGCTTATGGCTATGCAGAAATAAAATTATTTCTCAAGGGAGTATCTTGGGTGTTGATCTAGTGTCCACAAAATCAAGCTCTCATATAGAGAAGGATGGAAATCCCCTAATCTTAAGACTATCACGATTGTTAAGGATCCAACCATTGACTTCACCAAAACATGAGGATTCTTTGAATGTGCTTACCAAGGAACTCCACGTTTGTGTGGAGCAGGGAATTTTCTTTTTCTTGGCTTATGGCTATGCAAAAATAAAATTATTTTTCAAGGGAGTATCATGGGTTTTGATCTAGTGTTCACAAAATGAGGCTCTCGTATAGAGAAGGATGGAAAGCCCCTAAACTTAAGACTATCACGATTCTTAAGGATCCAACCATTCACTTCACCAAAGCATGAGGATTCTTTGAATGTGCTTACCAAGGAACTCTGGGTTTGTGTGGAGTGGGGCCTTTTCTTTTTCTTGAGAAGCATCATTTATCCACTATCAAACATCAAGTTGGGAATGGTAACAACAAAATATTTTACACTTTGGGTACTAATGAAATTTGCTACATATATAGGTTTAAGGAACTTGCAGGTTCTATAAGATTCCAAACCATTGAGTTTGATCATTTTACTTATTCTTTCCTTTTTTATTTTTTGGATTACTATTATTGTTTCAAGTTGTTGGGTTAGGGGTATTTTTCTTAGTATAAGCCTAACCCTGTTGGGGATGAGTTGCTTAGAACTTTTTGACTTGGGGTTGATGTGTTTGACATTGAGTTATCGCAAGGCATGTCAAAAGTCCTAGGAAAAGATAATAAGGATTTTTCTAAGGAGGAGACCCATGTGATTGGGAGGTATCATTACAAGAGGAATGGTTACCTGGATGCACATGGTAATATGCAACAAGGTTTTTGTAAGAGGTATTGGTTCCAAATTGGGATGATTGTCATGAAGGGACCGAAGGAAGGTTTGGATTGGTTTAAGGCGTTGATGGATATCTCGAGGTCATGATATAAGATTTGTTAGTTTTATACGGATATTGGTAAGTACCTAGATGGGTGTTCATCTAGTTAAATGACCCTATTATGCCATCAGTGGCATGGGATACCCTTATTGTCGATAAGAGTCCAAAATGAGAGCGAGGAGAATTAGGGAGGATATTATAAAGATATATTGATTGGGCATATATCAAATCATACTGTAAATATTTCAAAACAATCACTTCCTCATATACAGGTAAGTTCATGGCTATGTCTTTGGAAATGGTAGGAAGTAAAGACTTCATGAACCAATCTAATAGGATTCGATCACTAATTACGACCTTGCATAGAATATTAGATCTTCCATGCCACTCATGAAGGTGATCCGTGATATGGGTAGTAGTGTTTTGTCAAAATTTGGTAAGGATTTCTATCCCTATGTCATGGCAAACAAATAATTGGAAGAAGGTCAAAAAGGTTGTCATAATGGATTCAAAGGTTCCATCTGAACCGACAGTTTGATCTATACACCACTTAGTTGATAATGCATTGAGGGTATTGAAACAACCCAATCCTAGAGGAGTCAACTATAATATTGTTGGAAAAACACCAAAGGTGGAAAAACATGATATGACTGGAAGGGTCTTCTCTAGATCATCCTTTGAATTTAAGGATATCATAGGGTAATTTAGTTGACATTGCAGAGAATTAATATCATGTTAGATAGAATCATTAATAAATTTGATCAAATACGGAAGGCTTAGACCAACCATATATGGGAGTTGTAGTGTTGGATTAAGAGCAACCATTGGGGTATGTGGACTACTCGATGAGTAATCTATTGAGAACTAGTAAGCGATGGACATGATGAGGATGAACTTGATGATGTTGAATTGGATGATCATCTGAATGGTGAACTTGAAGATAAGTTCAGTGGAGGAGGCAGAGGACCTCGATTATTCATTAGATGTCTAGTGGGATAAATACTATGGACAGAGAGAAACAAATGTAATTCCTAGATTCAAAAGGAATGTACCAAAGAAATAGGGGGTGCAATCTTGACTAACTTAAAAACCTCTCAAAGAGGGAGCTAAATCTAACTAGGTGTAATAGAAAGCACAAAGTGTTTTTTGTAATTTTAATGAATTACTTCAATTAAAGAACAAATAATGTATGTGGGTGAAATATGTGTATAACTGAAACAAAATAAATACAATCAATAAACACTCCATAGAAGTAAAAGACACACGATCCTAAAGAGGATAATCCCTCTCGCAAAAAATAGATAGGGCACAATTATTGTAAGTGTTTCTCATCTAATTGAACCTAAACTCCACTGTGAGAAACACGAATAAGAATTGGAAAAGGCACTTCCAAACACTTACTGCAAGGGGGCGATGAAGTCCACTTCAAGGAGTGAGTGAAGTTATCAGAAATAGTTATATCATGAAACACCTAGTGATGAAATCTCATTGGCTGACAAAAATCTATCTCAATCATCACTCATGAGAGCCACCTAGGTAAGAGTCCTAATAAAATGGCCATTGGGCTCAGTTCTTCACAAACATTTACAACAAGTTTCTTGTACCTTTTATTGAATCCATGATCAAGAGGATCTTCAGTACTTAAAGGGTTAAATTTCCCAATCATACCTTTTTCTAGCACATACTACCTTAAAAGGATGGGAATGTTGTTAAATTGGTCAAAACCATGTTCCTTAAAAAATGATTTTGGATCCTTAGATGGACAAAAACTAAGTTTCACAGGTAGAATAGTTGTGGAAATTTGTTTGGATACCTACTCTCACATCCTTAAATGAACTATAAATTATTAAATTATTTTTTATCCATGAGTGAGATTAAGTTGGTTTAATTTAAGCTAACAAATTTTTATGTCTAATCTCTCATGGCATGAATCGAGCATAGATTTTAGGTGTTTTGTGTGTGCAAAGAGAAAACCACCTCTTAAAACTTACGAATAATAATCAAATGTTGATATATAAATGAAATAAATGCAAATGACTGAGATTTATGAAATTTAATTCAACAAGTAATTTAATAAATCTACTCTAAACCTATGGGTTAGGATAGATAAATGATAAAGTATTAGAATAACGATTAGAATGAATAGTAAATACTAGAGACAAGAATGTAATTTCATTCATTACCTGGTCAACTATTGCTCTATATCCAATCTTCCAGTGATCTGCTATGTTGAAGTTGAAAGTGCTACCTAACCTACAACCAATCCAAGAGAAATAATGAAGGAAAATCCCAAGGAGGATTCCTTTTAACGTGAAAATATTACAAGCAAGTTAAAAACAAATGACAGGCATGTAAGTAAGAATCCTAGGGAACCCTAAACACAGTTAAACAAAGCAAACACTAAGCAAAAAACTAGAAAAATCACATGAAAAAGGGGGTAATGCACGTTTTAGGTAAATATATGTGTTGGACAATGTAAAACATAGGGTAGAAAGTGCGCTATGGTAGAAGTAGACAAATTTGTATTAAAATTGTGAGAATTAACCTAAATAGAAGAGTTCTAACACTAGAAAATAGACTTGTGGCGCAAGGTCGGCACCGACAAGGGGCCTCTTGCTTAACAATAACACACAACAACACACAAGTGCTCACACAAATTAAAGTGTTACAATAAGCAATGTAAACAACAACTAAACTAGTCAGCCTGAGCCTGATACACTATACATAAGTAAAATGGTGCGTTTCTCTATGTGTGCGATCTTCCTCCCTCTCACGACCTCTGCTGAATGAAAGACTTAGTGAGATATGGACGAACGATCTCTCGTCGATCCTATGTGGTCAAACTCTCCTCCTCTGTGCCTCTGCACTGATCTTCTACTCTGCTGCTGCTACTGCTCTTCCTGAGGTCACTCCGTTCCCCGAGACACTCTTCTTCTCCCCGCCGAATCCTCAAGATCCTGCAAACTTGTAGTTGTCAGTGCCCTCTGGCCGTGCTGCACAACCTCTTCCTGTGGTGACATATGTCATGATCCAAACCACCTTCATAACTTCTCATGACTTCCTTAGCAACCATGAACGGCTACCAAGTACGTCGCACTGACTTCTTCACTTCTCTGACTCTGCTATAGTAGTTGGATCCATGTCCTGTCCCGATCACACTGCACTTAATCATCATTCGAGCTTACCTGTAAGATTTAGTTAGTCTCTACAACTTCGCCAGTCCGCCCCTTCCTCCACGCTTGGATTTCTCCGCAACCCATCGGTGTCGCGGTTCAACAACAAGTCGATCTTTGACGCTTCCGCTCCAATCCTATCATCTGTTGACATCAAACTTGCCGACTCTCGACCTTCCACTCTTGTCGACCGCATATCGACAGCTTCCTGCTCGACTACTTGGCTTCGACAGCCAATCTTCCTTTCGCACCAGTGGTCGTCGGAAATCCCCCTGGTCAACCTCTCTTGTTGATCAACTTCGACTATTTTGGCTAGGCCCCGATGCTCCTGCATCAGACTCCCCAAGTGAAAAAGAACCTGATTGCTACATCAGTCTCTTGTATTCTTCTTCGTAAATCCATGTCGCCTCCTACAACTCATCATCTTTCCATTGGAAAAAATATTCCTTCTTTCGCGAACTTCGTGTGTGTGTGTACGACTTCGGGTCTTCGGTGATTTCCTCTTGGTCGTGTCGATCTGGAATCTGCACCATCCAGTCGAGGTTCGACACTTCCACTCTACTACTGGTTGAACCTTCTTCAAACTTGTACAGATTTGAGACATTGAATGTAGGTGAAATTATCAAGTCTTTCGGTAGCTCCAACACATAAGCATTGTCCGAAATCTTCTTCATAATATTACACGGTCCAATCTTCTTCATCTTCAGCTTGTTGTATGTTCCTGTCGGAAATATCACTTTCCGCAAGTGTGCATAGACTAGGTCTCCTTTGCTGAACGATTATAGCCTCGTCTTCCTGTCGGCTCTCAACTTGTATGTCACGATACTCTTTTCAATGCTCTTTCACACATCTTCATGCACTTCGTTCATATGCTCTGCGAATGATTCTGCATCCACACTTTTCTTGATTTCTGTCGGTATCTCGACCAAATCTACCACTCCATGTGGGATTCGTCCTTGAACAATCTGGAATTGGCTCAAACCTGTCGACTGATTCACATAATTGTTGTACACGAACTTTGCTTGTTCCAACACGTTCTCCCACTGCTTGGGTCTGTCGACCGTCAAACATCTCAGAAGGTTTCCCAAACTTCTATTCACCACCTCGGTCTACCCATCTGTCTGCGGATGATATGTCGAGCTAAACTACAACTTTGTGTCCAATTTCTTCCATAAGGTTCTCAAAAAATGACTCATAAACTTGTTATCTCAGTCTGACGTTATACTCTTTTGCTTCATTTTTAGTTGTGTCTCTCAAACCCCATTCAAAGGACTTTACTTTGTCCTACCCTAAGGCACAAATAATACTCCTTACTCCAACACAACCTAGATTTCATTTTAATGACCCATCAAAGAAGGAGTGGTCCCTATGCGATGTTCTCAAATTTGACATTTTAGTTTCTAAGCTATTTGGTTTGTAACTTGGGGCGAGAGAGATTAAAGGTATTATGTGTGTGGGATCTTCCATAAAGACTAAGGCGTTTATTTTTTTAATCCAACTTTTCTCCAATTTGGAATATCAAGATTCGTAATCTTTAACGAGGAAGTTTTTCTTAATGCTTTACAACTACAATGACCCCTATTGAAGTAATTGAGAGAATAATAGGTTTTTGGTCATGAGATAATGCTCCATTTCATGCAAGCCAAAGTTTCAATCAAAGGAATCGAGGGATTATCATCCATAGCTTAGACAAGAAAGATTTTCCCTTAAGCAATAAGTAGTATTTGTTTTAATTGCAAGGGAAGATCCAACCATGCCTCCTCCCATACTCTTTTTTTTTATAGAGCATTCTACGGAGAGGTTTTTACCAATTTCTTTTGATATGTTACAAAAAGGGCATCTAGATTGGCAATTGATTCCTCCCTTCTTAAGGTTTTCCACCATCATGAGTATGTTTAATGTTGAGAACCATAAGACGAAGTTAACCTTGTAAATTATTGGATTATTCCATAAATTCTTTTATGTTCTCTTGTCTTCATCCTACTTAACTTTTGTCTTTGTTATTTATTGGTTAACTATATAGTTAACCTCCTTTTTTTTGCAGAATCACTCGCCCAATTACTCATGGTTGATGGGAGCTTTCCCTCGGAAAAAACAATATGAGATTTTCTTATCCTTCTTTTAGATGCTTTAGATGAAGGGGGGAGTGCTCTATCCATTCTAGTTTCCTTCACTTCCCCACCTCGATAAATATATACCAACGTTCTCATCCCATCTTGCTCCAACTAGTCTAAAATCTCTATAAGCTCCTCATTCCCTCCCATTGAATTGATTTTCATAATTATATCAGATTTTAGGTTTATTATTGACCATTGGCGAGAAGCCATGATAGAGAGTTCATGATCATTGAAATAGATGGTTTGGTTTATTTCCATGTAGGAAATCCCCACATGGTGCAATTATTGTGCTCGAGACATCTGTAATGACTACTCGAACATAAGTAGTTTCTCTATAAAATATGTTTCTACCACTTATTATTGCCTTATCATACCTCAAGGGATTTTCCCCCTTAATGTCTTGTTAATATTCTCGCGACCTTTTATGCCTAATCGTCCCACCACGTAGAGTCTCAAAACCATTTTTACACTTCAAGACTAAGTTGTAATTTTCCCCATTATATTTGCCTCCTCTCTCTGAAAATGCTCTTGGAAGTTTGCTTATTTGTTTTAGAATTGAGAGTGGAGCTACAAGGGTGGAGCAAACAAAAATGGGGAGCATTGATAGAACATACTTGATAAGAGTTAGTTTACCACTAGGATTTAGCCACTGTCCTCCCAAGTTACAATCTTATTCCTTGTCTTCTCAATAATTTACATCCAATTAGAGTGTTTGTAGAAACTTAATGCTACCAAGGTTCTTAGGTATTTGAGTGCCCACCACTGTAAATCCACAACAAACTCAACTTTTCTTGCAATTCTTGAAGAGTTCAATAAACATGTGTAATAAAATCAATACCAAACAAAATCTAAAACACAAGAAATAACAATGGTTGACACATAGTACATAGAGATTTAGCTTGGAAACCCTTAACTGGGAAAACTAGCCTAACTGAGAGTTTCTCCTCTCTCTATTTCATTATATTATTTTCATTGATTACAATACAATATTATAACATCCAAAACCATGATATGTTAACCCTTGTTCCTTAACCAAAATTAGTTTACAATGGGTTGAAAAGGCATAAAATGAACAAAAAAGGGACCCATTTTTTTCTTTTTTCTTTCGAGGGCTCCTCACCTCCCATCACCCCCTCAGACCACCTTTGCTATGGGAACCTACAAAGAGTATAACACACGCCCAAAATTCTCCCACTTGATGTATTCTTTACAAAAGGGGCAATGGAAAGCACTTATGTATTCGAATGCCAAGGGAAATAATGCCCATTGATTCTCTACACCAAGAGAACTTTAATTCAATAATAATAGACTTCGTCACTAGATCTGCAACATTCTTCGAGGTATCAAACTTCTCCAACAACAATTTGTTTTGTTCAACCATGTCTTTAACAAAGTGGTATTGTACATCAATATGCTTTGTATTGGATGATAAGCATGGGTCTTTGCCATAAAAATTGCACTTGAGTTGTCACAACTTATTCTCATTGCTTTTTGGAAAAAATAAATAAATACCCGAACACAATCTTTGCAACCATGTAGATTCCTTATTTCCATGAGTGGCCACCATTTATTCAACTTTTGTAGTTGGAAATGCAAATACATCATGCCTCTTATTTATCCAACTGATTGCTCTTCCAAATTAGTTAAAAACATAAACACTTGTAGATATTATGCAGTTGAGATCTCCAACCCACTATGCATCAGCAAAGTCATGTATAGCTATATGCTTGTGAGCTTAAGGTCTTCCTTGGTAGTATATTACATAATCTAAAGTGCCACACAAATATATGAAGACCCTGTTTACAGTTGTCCAATATTTCTTCCTTGATTTTGACATATGCTTGCTCAAAACCCCAACTATATGGGCAATTTTTATTCTAGTACAAACCATAGCATACATCAAACTTTCAACATCGCTAGCATAGGGAACATGGTATAGGTCTTCTACCTATTCTCGAGTCTTTGGACACTAATATGTAGATAAATTTGCACCTACATGAATAGGGAAATTAATTAATTTACATTATTGCGTAGCAAACCTCTGTAATATTGTCTCAACAAATTCCCTCTTACTCATCTAGAGTTTTTTATGTGCTTGATCTCTTTTATTTATGTGCCCAAAATAAAATTTGCAACACTTAGATCTTTCATATCAAACTCAAATGGAAATTGAGCATTGACATCCTTGATGATTTCTCTGTTGTTTCCAATCAACAATATATCATCAACAAACAAGACCACATAAATAAAATGGTCACCAACCTGCTTGGAATACACACAGTGGTCAAATTTACTTCTTGAGAAACCAAGTCCTAATATATAAGTATCAAAGTTTTGATATCACATTCTCAATGCTTGTTTTAATACATAGATGGACTTCTCCAGCTTGCAAACCAACTTGTTTTTCACCTTCCCTAAAAAACCTTCTGGTTGTTTCATGTAGATTTATTCTTCACGATTTCCTTGTAGAGATGTTGTCTTCATGTCCATATACTCTACTTCAAAGTCAGAAGCAATAGCAATATATGAAATAAATCTAATAGAAGTTAATTTAGTAACAAGAATAGAAATATCACCAAAATCAATTCCCTCCACTCGGGAATATCCCTTTGTTGCTAGGTGAGCATTGTATTTCTCCACCTTACCTTTTGCATTCAAATTCGTCTTAAACGTCCATATGCCACCAATAGGTTTTATTCCAATTGTCAGCTCAACTAGATCCAAAGTCTTATTTTATCCAAGGCATCCATTTCTTCAACCATGGCCTTCTTCCAAATTTTATTATCCTCTAAATTCGCTACCCCCTAACACTTATAGGATCATCATCAATAATGGACAAGACAAAACTAGAATGAAAATCAGGAGGGGTATACCTTTTTAGTTTCCTTCTTTCCTGAACCAATCTCTTAAGGGATAGAATTTGAGGCTCTTCATCTTTTGGTTCATCTTCTTCTATTGAGTCATATTTTTCACCCTCCAACTCAAACTATATTGTCAATGATTCTTATTCCCTTGGTTAGACTTATTGTTTTGAACAACTTTAACCTCTCTAAATACAACATCCCAACTATAAAAAATCTTCTTAGTTACTGAGTTACGAAGTTTATGACCTTTTATACCGTCTTTATAACCGATAATACATTTTTAATCTTTATTATCCAACTTACTACAATTTTCCTTTGGAACATGCACATAAGCATCATAATAAAAAACTCTTAGATGTTTAAGAGAGAGTTTTTTACCAGCCAATGCCTCATGGAATTTTGTCAACTAGTGTTGTCGTAGGTGAACAATTTATTAATTAACATGCAATATCCACTCTCTCTACCCATAATTCTTATGAAAACCCTACACCACTAAGCAAACTTCTTTCCTTTTCCATCAGTGTCCTATTAATTCTTTCCGCAAATCCATTTTGTTGAGGTGTGTATGGAGTAGTATTTTGCCTTGCTATTCCGCAATTCTAATATAATTCATTGAGCTCAATTCCACATAACTCTCTACCATTATCTATCCTCAACACCTTTATTTTCTTCTTTGTATAGTTTTCTACAAGAGCCTTAAACTCTTTAAGTTTACCAAAAACCTCACATTTCTTATAGAGGAAATAAACCCATGTGTTTCTTTAGAAATAATCAATGAATGAAAGATAATACACATATTTACCTAGTGATAGAACATGAACAAGTCCAAACACATCACTATGTGTTAACTCTAGAATTACTTTTTTCTCTTAGAGAACCAAATGGGAATCTTACTTGATTTTATTTACCATATATACAATGTTCATAGAAATCAAAATCTAATGAGTAATCAAACATTCCTTCAACCATAAATTTACCAAGACATCCGTGAAGGCTCTTCTCTCCAGTATGCCCCAGCCTTTGATGCCATAACATTGCTTCTCTCCAAGGACAATAGGGGTCTTATCTTATTCATTGATATCCTCTATAACAACAACACCGCTACACTCACCATTAAAAAAATTTCCCAACATATTATACAAAGTCCCAATCCGAATTCCCTTCATCAACACCATTGCTCCTTTTTTTTGTAAGTAAGAAGGTTTTAATATTATATTGAATAAATAGGAGTTGCAGAAAGGGATAGACTGACCAGAGGGCATGACATGTCCAACAACCCAGACCATACAGACAGAACCTTATAAACGCAGGCCCTTACAAAGATCTTCCCGCTCAGAGCGATGATAACATAGGAAAATCAACAGTTATACAATTCAGATCATACATCAAAACCGAAGAGATCCATACCCTAACAAAACTACCCAACAACCCTTAACTACAAGACAAGGAAACTTCTTCATACAGGCCAGAACCAAAATTATCATCTAATCTATCATAGTCACCACTTTGCACCAGAAGCCTGATTTCGCTCCTCAGGATAGAGCTAAAAAGCAAGACAGCAGACCTGACCCAGTTGCAAAAAGAAAAAAAAAGGACTTCGCCCGCCAGCCAACACTCTACCGAATAATGAATGGAGCATCAGACGAACACCCCCGGGGGGGAAGCTAGAGGAAGAAGACGGAGTAGTAGGAGGCTACAGCTCCATCGCTTGGAGAAGAAAGTCCAGCTTCCCATTCACATCCCGAGTCTCGTCCAAGATACACTGCCCCATAATCAATTGAGCGTTGTCATTCCTTAGCTCATGTTTGTCTTTGATAACATAACCGACTAGATTTTTCATCATCTAGTAGAGAGAAAGTGAGCGATCGTACAGACAGACACGCCCGGCTGTGTTTCCTGGATCCATGATCTAGTGTTCCATCTGCTTGTGCTCCGTCATCAGAGTTTCTCCAGTGAGCTGCTGCCACCAATACTGCTAAACTCCATGAATTTCCTGCTCAATAGCCGAAGGGATGTTGAGTTCAAAGACTTTTGCCTCCCTTCTAGCTCGTTGTTGAGCACGGGAAATGCAACCACCCGAAACCCCCGAAGAGTCACTGTGACTCCTTTTTCGATTATGGCCAGCAACGGCCTTCCAATCCTCACGACCCTTGTGATATCCAGAATCATCCATCCTCTTACTATCGCTCTTATCCATTAACAACCAGAGAGCCAGCACTTGCATGCATGAGATCAGAAGGTGAATACGATCTTTGCTACCACCTTGTCGTAGCATAGAAACAAGATCGCCACCCTCGACCATAATGAGCCAAGTACGCCCCATTAACTGCCAGGAGTACTTGGGATGATGCTCACATTGATTCCCATCAACGGCATTAAAATGTCGCCTCATTATTTGCCCAGCCATCGTACAGAAACTTAACTCCGAAAAGATCAACAGAATCCCAACGACAAGAATGACAAGACTTTCCCTTCCTCTTCCTTTGAAGGAGGGGGTACACCAAAGGCTGAGGCGGGCACTACGTGTCCCAATTATCTTCCGTGTGATGTCTCCTCACATGCTCAGCATGAAAGGTAATTATATCTTGGTCCTGAATAGCTCTACAGCTGTCGTGAACCGCCATATCTATCAATCCTTCCCACGAGCAGGCACAGATGACCATGCGTTCTCTGTTTCCATTATTGGCAATCATATCCACCAATTTATTTCCATTTCGTTTGACATGGGAAAAATTTAGAGCAAGACCCTAGGTGAACAACGTGGAGAGAGTGTCCAGTTTAATTTCTAACCTCCATGATGATGCCACCTTGGAGCCACGCTTGCCACGCAGAAGCTCAGACGCCATATGAAGGATGATCATTGAATCACCCTCCACGATAAGAGGGGTCCAGTTCTTAAGGCGTGCCATAAGGATACCCTGCAAAAGACCCTCCATCTCAGCAACATTATTTGATTTAGGTGATCTCGAAGCATCCACAGTTTCAAAGTTACGAGGTCGACGTTTCGAATCCATATCAGGATTCATCATCAGTCCTGATGATGAATCCTGATATGGATTCGAAACGTCGACCTCGTAACTTTGAAACTGTGGATGCTCCGAGATCACCCGAAACAAACAACCACATAAATCTGGCAACAACATTATTTGAGTCGACCCCCAGAAATACCAATTTGAAGCCGAGCAATTCTCCTTTGTTGTTTCTGAAGACACAACCAAATCCTGTCGGGCCAGGATTACCCTTAGACGCACCATCAAAATTAAGTTTAAAGAAACCTGACGGGGGAGGCGACCAGATTTCAGGGCTAGCTCCAGTCCGAGGAGAGCGATTGAGTCTATCGTTACAGGGAAGTGCGCACAGAATGCCCCAATCACAGAGAATTTGAGATTCACTTTCGTTTGCCTCCCAGTCCTTGCTCTCCCAGGTTTGAAGTTTGATTGCTTCCAACATTTTGTTCTAGGTAGATATCCAAATTCTATCAAAGGAATTTGCTTTGTTTCTGAAAATTATAGCATTGCGTTCTGTCCAGATCGCCCAAGAAAGGAAATACGAGAAAATCTACCAAAGACAATTCACAACCCGATTTTGGAAGGGATCCTTAGACCAGTCACAAATGGAAAGAACAGGGTTGTTGCATTTTCTTTCGAATCTCCTGAAGATCATCGCACCACGATCCCATAGACTAGAAGAAAAAGGGCACGAATCCAAGAGGTGCGGCATGGTTTCCTCGGCCGCACAACACATGACACACTGGTAAGGGCCTAACAGACCCTGCTTTTGTAAATTTTCACCAGTCAAAATGCGTTTTTTCATAACTTGCTAGATAAAAATTGAAATTTTAGGCCAAATGTTTGCTTCCCAAATCTTCTTCCACTTCGGGATTGGGTCAAGATTATGGAATCCCATCCAAATGTTGTAAGCCTCTCTAATTGAGAAGTTACCCTGTGGCTTGTAACCCCGCTGGAGTCGATCCTCCCCAGTCTGAATTTTAATTCTTCGATTGCTCAGAATCTCCTCGACTCGGTTAATCTCTTCTATTGGTTCGAAAGGATTCCACCATTCGTGAGCCCACCAGACCCTAAAGTCTTGATCAAGAGAAGAATTGTCCCAAAGGTCATGGACCAAGACTTTATCGTTGTTAATACATCCCTGAATGATGAGAGGAGCCTCAATTGAACTGGAGATAGGAGGTAATTGTTGCCAAGAATCCTCCCAAACCTTTTCCCTTCGTCCGTTTCTGATTTCCCAAAAACTATTTTCTTGCACCAAGCTCTTCCCTCGAGAAGCCGACTTCCATATCTGAGATCCATGGATTGTGTCGGAAAAACGGATCAAATTTCTTTTTCCCATTCTCCCGGATATTTGGAGTGCCACAGCTTAGCCCAAGGTTCAGAGTTGTGGGTAACCCATCTCCACCAGGTTTTCGCTCCAGAGACAAAATTTGCCTGAGCTGGATCCCAAAGATTGAGACCACCTTGATCTTTGGGAGAGCAAATCTCATCCCATCTAACCAGAGACCATTTTCGGTGGTCCCCCGAGCCGCTCCATAAAAATTTTCTCTGAATATTTCTAATCTCTCTGAGGATGGCTTTGGGAGCCATCATAGCTAAAAACAAATAGGATGGCATTGCCTGCAAGACAGCTTTAACAAGAACCAGGCGACTAGCAAAATTCAGGGGTCGAAGGGTCCAGCTAGAAAGTTTCTTCCTCGTTCTGTCTAGTAGTTCCCTCCAAGACTCCTGACGAACTATGGAATCAACTAAAGGGGCACCCAGGTATTTGGACGGAAGGGAGCTCTCCTGGAAACCCAAAATCCTGCAGATGTTTCGCCTAGTAATCTGGGGAGTATTGAAAAAAAAAACCTACGATTTCTGACCATTAACCTCAAGGCCATAGGCTTTTCAAAAATTATCAAGACAAAGATGAATAACCCTCACCTCTTGGATAGACGGGTGTCCCATAAGCATGGTATCATCAACAAATTGATGATGGTTCTGACATCCCGCTTTGGGATGGATGATAAGCCCCTGCAAATCATGGTTTCCCTGGATAGATTTAATAGTTCTCCCCAAACCTCCAGCCATGATGATGAAGAGGAAAGGGGAGAGAGGATCCCCCTTACGAATCCCTCTAGAAGGTTTAAGAAGACCTGAGGGAACCCCATTAAGCAGAATCGAGGAAAAGGAGGAAGAAAGCAAATTCATTATCCAACTGATCCATATCTCCGAAAAACCAAAATCCTGCAGCATTGGCTTCATGAATTGCTAATTCAGTTTATCATAAGCCTTGGCAATGTCGAGTTTCAACATCATTCCCGGAATTTTTTCTTTCTTGAGAGAATGGAGGACCTCATCGACCAAGATAATACCATCCATGATCTACCTACCTTCAACAAACCCAGACTATTCAGGGGAAATAATGAAGGGAAGAATTGGCTTTAACCTATTAGCAATAACTTTTGTAACAATATTATAAATCACATTACACAGGGCAATCGGTAAAAAATTATCAGGGGAATTCGCACCCTCACTCTTGGGAATAAGGGCAAGGACGGTCCCATTAAAAGCTGGGAGGGTTTTCCCAAAACATCTTGAGGATTTCACAATTTTCCAAACCTCCGTCTTTACAAGATCCCAAAAGTGATGGAAGAAATTGGTTGTCAAGCCATCTGGATCAGGGGCTTTCCCATCCACCATCTGTTGGACAGCTTCCTCAACTTCAGTTAAGGAAACTAGTCGCATTAAGAGATCGTTCTGCTCCTGCGAAAGTAGGGATGGGATGTTTTGAGTGATTGACTCAATATGTCTGCTTCTATCCATAACATTTTCAGTCATAATATCCTGGAAAAATTCTGGAGTTCCCCTTCAATCTCGTCACGAGTTTCAAGCCTGTCCCCCGCCCTGTTTTTAAGCTTGAGGATCTGGTTTTGCATACGATTCTAGATAACTAAGCGATGGAAGAATTTGGTATTCCTTTCCCCATCATGAAGCCAATTAGTTCTCGCCTTTTGGTGCCACAGAATTTCCTCCTGCTTCTCCCTCTCTAAAAGCTTATTGTAAACGGTGGTTTGCTCGCTCTGCAGCTCCGAAGTGTATCCTGAGAGCATGCCTCTTTTTTGGATTTCCTCCAACCGGGATTCAAGGGCTTGTTTATCCTCGAAGATGTTTCCAAAATCCTCCTTATTCCATTTCTTGATTTTTCTTTTAAGCGCTTTTAATTTTTGTTGAAATTGGTACATACTCTGGCCCTCTCCAGAGTTCAGCTCCCCCCACCATTGGGTAACCTTCTCTTTAAAATACGGGTGACCTAACCAGAACTGCTCAAAGTGGAAAGGTTTCTTAAACTGAGAACCCAACCCACTCCACCAAAGTTCAATAGGCTAGTGGTCCGAGCCAGGAGCAAGCGGAATGGAAGTAGCGATTTCACTTCCCGACTCCATCATCGATTCAGAGATGAGAAAACGATCCAGATGGGACGCAATGTGACGGTCCCCCTTCCTTTTGTTATTCTAGGTGAATTGTCCTTCCCTTGGGATCATGTCAACAAGCTTCAGGTCCTCAATAGTGTTCCTAAAACGGACACACTCGTCTTCAAGGCCGCGTCTTCCTCCTTTTTTCTCATCTAAAGAAGAGATAAGGTTGAAATCCCCGCCCACAATCCAATTCTGACCTGAAGCCATCTCTCCCAACCTTCTTAGAGAATCTAAGAAATAAATTTTCTGCCCCAGAGTGTGGGGACCATAGACATTGGTGAGGAGGCCCGAGACCCGGAAACCAATTACCTGAAACTCGGCAGAGAGAAAGCAGTGATTCCCATGGAAACCCGATAGATTAACTTTGCTCGGGTCCCAAAGAATACCTATCCCTCCAGCGAAACCCTTGGCATCTATACCCATTACTTCGCAATTTTTCCAGATCTTTTTACATCTCTCCTGTAAATGAATCGCTGAACATTTTGTCTCTTGAAGAAACAAGATGGTAGAATTCGTTCTTTTTATCTTCTTCCTAAGGTTTTTAATCTTCCGTTGGCCGTTAAGCCCCCTCATGTTCCAAGAAACAATCTTCATTCAAACAATAAAAGATTACAGACCTAAGGCAACCCTAATGGTAGGGTACTAACCTGATTCAACCAACTTCAAACCTGCAACTGCTATTCGTTACCGATTAGATTTTCGACTAAGCTTCTTGGTATTTTCTTCGTGTTTTCTCTTATGATCTTTCTGAGATCCAGGGCTAATACCCAGGCATTTGGATTCCCTGACTTTGAGGATAGCTTCTTTCAGAAGGGTCAGTTGCTCTTGGGGCACATATCCTTTTTCAACATCCGCACAAGCTTGTTCAATTCCCTCCAGATCCAAATCCCCGATGTCCATGTCTTCGGTATCTTCTCTATCATCCCCCCCAATAACCTTGAGAAGGGTTTCTTCCAACCCCAGCATCGTAGAGCTGGAGGGACCAGAATATTGCACCCGAATCTGAGGATCAGACACACCCTGAGGCGGGATAGAATCTTTATCCTCCTCTTGCTCTTTGAGGGCATCAAAAGGATTAGAAGTCATGATCTTCATTGTACTTTCCATAATTTCCTGCTTTCTCCCTCCCCGTTTGTGGCTCGGAACCCTAGTAAACCTGGGATCTGTGTTCTCGTCCGCACTCTTGGGTGAGGGTTTTGGGTTGTTCAAGGGACAGTCTTTGTATAAGTGACCGTGTTCATGGCACCTATGGCATCTGAATGGAATTTGTTCATAGTATAGGGGTTGGATCCATTCCTCGTCTTCCCATACCATCTTAATCACTTCAGGAAGCTCCAGTAAGAGATCCATATAGACACAAATCTGTGCATAAGCAGTACAGTGCTGGGCTTTTGTTTGTTCAGAGATCTTTACAAAAGTACCCAGATTATTTCCAATGTCCTCCAGGATTTCAGCCTCCCAGTATTCACTCAGAAGAGAATAGAGTCTGATCCAAACTGGTGCAATCTTCATGTCTTCCTTTTCAGGGCAGAAATTTTCTTTCCACGACCTCAGGAAGAGGCCAACATAATAGAAAAAATAAGGGCCTCCATCAAGAACTTTGTTTCTATCATCCAGATTCAGGAAGGAAACTGTAAAAAAACCCTTGGACCCTAATTGGAGATCGTAATGGCCTTTGGGTTTCCAAGTAGAATTAATCCACCAAATTAGGTATTTTTCAGAGGGTAACACCCCAACAAACTTCCCAATGAGTGCATGATCCTGCATATACTGGATCTTATCACGCAACGTACTGGATCCAATTGTCATTGATGGGATTGAGGTCATTTTGGGTATGCATTGACCCATCCTCCTGCTCCCTGAGGGATTTGCAGAACTCGTGACTTGCGAATTGTTTCCAACACCACCCATACCGTCTAACGATATCGAGATCCCACCAACCTGAAAGTCCGCATGGGAATATCTCTGGGGGGTAGGATTGCTCCCCCCCACAGTTGCATCCATGAGTGTCGTCAATCCGCCCCCCTCCAGAAATCGTCGAAAACCCTAGCTCACCCCTCACTCCTCCAAACACCATTGCTCCTTAAAACATCTTGCATGTGTCATTTTAAAATACAATATACACACCTACACCACCCATCTTACTTACATATATCAGCTTTTTGGTTAGATCCAGAATGTGCAGAACCCCAGGGACAGTTCTAATCCTTCCATATTTAAGCAACAACTTGATCCCTCCATGTCCTGTGATTTTGGTTGTCAAGTCATCTCTTAGGATGACATCAACTCCATTGTACTTTTGATATTCACAAAACCACTCCCCATGACGATTCATATCAAATGAAGCACCCGAGTCGATCAACCATACATCGTGATTTCCATTTGCACTTGTAGATTCCAAGTAAACATTACATCGTCCTTCTCTGGAGGTTTCTTTTTGTGGAAGGGGCATCTTCATATCCCTTACCTTTATCAACATTCTTAGATATGTAATATTTCTTATAATGCCTAGTTTTATTGCATTCCCAATGTTTCTTCGCAAATTGTCCCAGAGATTCAAATGTACCTCTATATTTCGATCTTCCCCTTGAAGAATTATTTTTCCTCTCCTATGAACAACCTCTCACATATGAAACATCCTTGGTCACACTCTCCATGGATTTTCTCCAAATTTCCTCTGATAACAAGGATGTATCTACATCGTTGAACTTTGATGTAGATGGAGAGGTACTACCAAATGCTCCAATTGGATTATCCCAAGAGTATGGCAAATAACATAACAAGTTAATACCCTTATCTTCTTCCTTCATCTTAATATCAATAGAGATTAGTTGACTTATTGGAGTATTAAAATCATTTAGATGATATGTCATGGATTCACCATCCTTCATCCTGAGATGATACAACATATTTAGAAGCAATAGCTTTTTTATAAAGAAATTTGACTGATACAAATTCCCTAACTTATCCCACAACTTCTTTGCATTGTCTTCTCCAGAGATGTTCGACAACATTGATTTGAGAGGCAGAGTCAAATCATGCTTCTTATTTTTTTTTCCAGCTTCTCCCTATATTCGTTTGAAATACTAGTGGGTTTTGTGCCTAGATGCACTCCAACCCATATTTCTTTATCTACAAGAATATTTTTCTGCATCTTCATATTCCATATCTGGAAGCTCTAGTCATTAAATTCTCTATTTCTATTCTTGAACTACTTGTCATTTTCTTCAAGAGATTCACTATGCAAATCTTCCACTCAAACACGAGTTATCACAGACCCGGGATACCCTTTCTCTTCACAAAAAGAGCTAAACCCTAGCAACAAAGGAACCACCTTGGAACCAATAACCTCACTATGATATTAAATGAAGAGATTGATAAGCATGTGCATGAAAATGAATACCAAATATAATCTAAAACATAAGAAATAATAATGGCTCACACATTAGCACACATAGATCTACCCTGGAATCCCTTAAGTAGAAAAAACAACCTAACTGAGAGTCGCTAATCTCTATATCATTGAATTATCTTCACTATTTACAATACAATATTATAGCATCCAAAACCTTGATCCATTAACCCATATTAGATTACAACCCTTATTCATTAATGAGATAAGTTTACAAGGTGTTGAAAAACCATTGGTTGAAAAAAGACAAAACAAACTAAAGACATACCCAAAAATTTTCTTTCAAGGGCTCTACCCTTGAACCCCCAAACCACATTTGCTCTGGGAACCTACAAAGAGTACAACACGTTCAAAGGTTCTTGCTAGTTTGTCCATAGGGGTGTTTTGGCTATAAATCTTACAATTGGTCTTGTTGACCTTCCTCCCATAAAATTTCCAATAATATATTTGACTCTTCTAGTGAAAGTTAGTGAGGTTTCTTCCTTCATAAGTGCACCATTTGCAAATTGGGAGTAGTTTAGGGGTCTTATTCCTTGAACTACTTCTATCCCTGGGATGGATTCATTACCCCTTGCTATATTCAAAGTCCTTCATCCATGATGATCAAAATACATAGGGAGATGAGGAATCCTTATCAATGACCCCTCGGGGATTTGAAGAAGTTGGTTGGTCTACCATTTATAAGGGGGCCTGTCTAGGGTTGCTATATGCATGCCTAAGTGCAACCAGTAAATTCTTATTTGAAGCCATATTTCCTTAGTTCTTGAAATAGGAAAGAATATCTAACTTATCAAAATCACTGTCCATGTCGAACTTTATGAACATTCCAGTCTTACCATCTAATTGGTTGCCATGAATGGATTCTTGGACCATTATGATGTTTTCCATGATTGCTCTTCCCTTTACAAAGCCCCTTTCCCATTTGAGATAATTTTTCCTAAGAGAGTTTTCAAGTAATTGCTAATGTTTTTGCCAAGATCCGATATGAAACTGTAATGCCCCGTTTTGACTTTATTACCTGAACTATCATTATATGTTGTATTTGTTTATTATTGTGAGGCTTCGTCAGTTTGATGACACTATGGACATATGGTTCTATTATTTTTCCTAGATATATATATGTGTGTGATGTTAATGTTACGACTTATATTCATGTTTTGATTATGTCTCTAGCATGCAAATTTACTAAATGATGGGTATGTGGATAGATATGATACCAGGTGCATGGTACATAGAAATGATTTGCATTATTGTTCCTTAGTAATGAAATGTATATACATGTCAATGATTGCACGATATTCTCGATCATGTTTATGAAGACTAACCTACAGGCTAAAAGGGCTAAGTGGTAGCTGGATCCTACAAGGTGGGAGTACCTATGGGACATGGATTCCGAAAAAATAAATGGTATGCAAGTGATGCATTATTTGTGCAGCATGATTATTTTATTATTGTCATGATGTATGGGCAGGTGTGGGGTTTCAGGAAACTCAACCGCCCAAATTGGTTATTCTATGACAAAACCTGAGCACACAGTCGCAACGCAGTCACTATGTCAGTATAGACATAGACCTTTGTTCCATCAGGGGGGTGGAGGCATTACACATCGTTTATCCCCGAAACCCAGAGTCATGGGAGGGTTGTGCTACGTCATGCTGCCCAAGGTGTGTGATGATGACTGGTGGGTGCCTGTTGGGGAATTTTGCTCGATGTAGTCGACACTTCCGCTTACAGGTTCTAACTGGAGTCGGTCATGGTGTGACACTTCAGGGTAGTCCAGCAAAGGAAGGATAGGATGTGGAAGTTAGTTGTGAATTAGATAGACGATGTAGGTACATAGGTGTATCATGAAGTTAGGAAGGAAACTTGATTAACTGTGTATGTTGAGAACCCTTGTTGAAACATGTGTTGTAACTAAGTAACCTGTAATTGTTTTATGAAATAATAAGATTTACTTAGTAAATTAATCAAAAGTTGTGATTCATGTTTAATTATGCGTCAACAAACAATAACTTGTGTGATTATGAATGTTGTGTGGTTAAGTACTATTAGTGTACCTACACGATCTATGTAAGCATTAGCTACGCTTACATAACTCATCTACCTATGCTTTTTGAATTATTATTATACTATCAAACTTGGCTTGGATGCATTGTGGTTATGAATGATCACATTATAATTACTATTACCTACTTAGATGTGAAATAAAACTATTACGTCAAGTATACATGAATGGTTAGTTAATTGTGATTAGGGTTAATTATTACTCATGGTCAATTAAGGTGAATTAATGCTAATGATGTGAGTTAGGGGTCAACATGTTGATAACAACTTGGTCGATAAATGTTAATGATGATTAACAATGTTAATAAGGTTGTCGTTAACTTAATTGTTAATTCAAGTATTTGGGTATTAAATGATTAAATAAGTATTATTGATCTTAATTAGTTTACGACCCTGGTTTAAAATGATAATGGTAATTGTAATATTAATTAGATTATTATTAATTTTATCTATTAATATTATTTACGTGTTAAACAATGTAAGTAGTGTTAATAAGGTGATGATTAACTTAATTAATACATATTATTTAAGTTTTAATTATAACTAAGGTATGATAATAGTCCATGGATGGTTATTTAAATTAAAAGATCATAGATAATTATTGAAGTAAATAATGTTAAATATAAAACATTTAATGGAACTTTAGTATTAATTAACAAATTTTGTATACTTATTGATTGACCATAACAATTATGATAAAAGTAATGGATTATATTGTTAATAAAAATAATGTGTGGACCTTATCCCATTACGTTGATAAAAGGGTAGGTGATCAAGTAGGAGGAATTTAAATGGCTTTCATTTAAAGTTGATAATCCATGTTCGACTTGCCTCATTAATGAAGATAAGGTTTAATATTTTAATGTTTTAGGGGTATGAGGGACTTTGACAGTGGATGGGAAAACATGAATGAACATTTATGGGGAGATAAGGGTAGTAATGGAGAGATGGAGTCGGTAGAAGAGAAGGGGATAGATAGGAGAAAGGGGAGTGAAAGAAGTGATCCTTTTTTTTTTTTTTGGGGGGGGGGGGGGGGGGGAGAAATTGAGTAGAGGAGAAGTAATTGGGAAATTGGGAGAAGTTACTGGGAATTACAGCAGAGGAGGCACGTTTTTTCTGATCGAAAGGAAGAGGTTCAGACGGGTTGGACTGAGTGCTCAGGTTCTTCGGCTCAAGGGTCCAAGAAGCAATTCTTGGAGCTGGGGTGGTCGGCTAGACTATTCTAGTTGGTAGGGAGGCAGATCAAGTTTCGACGGTTGAGTATTCCAAGGGTTGGGCAATATTACAGGTGTTTAATTGTTGTTTAAATTGTATCTTGCAAGAACAATTGTTGAATGAGAAAATAAGAATATGATGCTTAATTTCTAAATTAGTTTAATTTATAATTTGTGATAGATGAGTTATACCTACATAAAATTTCATATTTGTATGATCTCCACATTTACACCACATAATTTACTTGCTTTCTACCTGCATAGTGAAACATTTTTATTTTTGGAAGAATTGAACAGAAACAAAACTTTGAAAAGAAATAGAATTTATATTATTTTACTGGGGACCAAGGATGGCCCCTACATAATGGTATCAGAGCCGAAGGCTCAAAAACTTCGACCTTAGGGCCTAGTCAAACCCAGAATTACCAGTACTACTATGAAATTTACACTCTGGTAAGCTATTTACTACTTACAGCTAGAATTACAATGACATTTACCAGGAAATTGCAAATAAACTATGTTACAACTGCTTGCCGCAACCAAAATGCCAAACTTGAAGAGCTTTTATCTATTTATGTGTAAAAACATTAAACAAAATGCCAAACAACTTCTTTCCAGAAGCCTTAGACCTGCAAAACAAAACAGGACAAGAAACGTTATAAGTTGTAAAATTCCTGTCGGTAGAAAATACTATAAACAAAAGAAAAACATTATATTAGTATTGAAATTATTGCCCTACTTATTTTATTTTGTCAAGGATACGGTGGTCCGTTGGTGGGGATATATGGATTCCATTCCATCCACCAAGGTTCAATTCCGTTGAGACATCTTCTGGCTTGGATATCCGGCTGACGGTTTGCTCGACCTACCATCCACGATATGTGAGTAAGTTTGTTGAGATTTCCCGTGCGTGTTAGCTTTCCTTGATTCTATCGGAATAGCAGGAAGGTAATTTTTCCGCTGAAAAAAAATTAAAAAAAATAATAAATAAATTTTAAAAAAATGTAAATATATATATATATATATCCTTGATTCCTTCAGAATAGTAGCAGGAAGGTGATTTTTCCGCTGAAAAAAAAATAAATTAAAAAATAATAATAAATAAATTAAAAAAAAAAAAAATATATATATATATATATATATATATATATATATATATATACAAAACTTTGGGAAGCTTTAAATTCCAAATTACGTATAAATAAACCATTATAAATACACCGATAATAAATACAAAAAACAAGAAAATATACATGGCATTGTTGTCATTAGCTTGTTTGTTGAATTTAAACAAATAAATATTTGCACATATGTTATGTATATATATATATACAAAACTTTGGGAAGCTTTAAATTCCAAATTACGTATAAATAAACCATTATAAATATACCGATAATAAATGCAAAAAACGGGAAAATATACATGGCATTATTGTCATTAGCTTGTTATATATATATATATAATGAGGACATGAAACAAAAAAAAAGAGAGGAGAAGGGAGACCATTTATATAAAAGAAAAGGGGTTTGAAACTTCCACCTGTGGAAAGCACTCGCCCATCTTCTCCATACCTAAATAGCATTTGCCTCAGGCTGTGCAAGAAGCCGTAGCTTTTACCTTGATACTAAGAATCATTCACTGAAATGTTAGTACCTCCACATCAAGCAGATTAATAACAAGGGAATCTAGCTAACGATGGGATTTAATAGGCATTGCTAAGCAAATACCGAAGGTAGATGGGAGATATGTTAGTTGGGAGATTAAGAATAATCCCCAAAATTTTAAAATCCAGACAAACTAAAACTAACTTATAACTATTGTCGTGACTATTAACTCTCATCAACATAAGAATTACCAAGGATAAGAGAAGGAAGGAAGAAGTCTTTTGCCTTTCAACTTGAACCTGTACAAGCTTGCACTTACGCTCAGATTTAGAAGTGCATATCTCCTTTCAAATAATAAGGGCAGATATTACATAGATAATGGAAGGAAGGAAAGTGAACAAGGGTTAGACCGGGTTCATATGCAGGAGGAAGTCGCGGCTCAGGGAGAGCCCATTCCCAGCTCTTGAGCCCCGCAAAACTTTGACTCTCAAAGCACTCATACCAAACACCAGGGTTTACCCACAAGCATCCTTTAGTCACTGTAATGTTCAACGCACCAAGAGCCTGTATGAAGGAGAGAGCCCACAGGCCTATGCAAAGGGAGGGAGCTGGTATCCGCATGAAAAGAGAAACAAAAGAAATCAGACCTACAAAATTAATATTGATAAATATATAATAACAAAAAAAAGAAGGGTTTCAAACCCGGCTTTCATTTCATGGTATAAATAAAACATATTGGGCTTGAAAGCCCCAAGCTCCAAGTTAAGTCGCACACAGCAAAAATAATTTGACTATGCAAACCCAGCAACCCCAAATAACTACATCCAGAACAAAGCAACCCCAAATAACTACATCCAGAACAAAAATTATGAGTCACTAACACTGCTGAACGATCATGAAATCTACATGCTCGATGAAATAATTGGAGGCGCGAGTTTATTCATGGAAGATGTCATTATATGCCCTCCCAGTGTGATAAACAAATATTTTTTCACTTAAATCAAGCGTCAACAGCAGGGTTCGAACTGAGCATGGAAGTCAACACAACACAAGGCGCCAGGGAGAAGAGCCTATGACCAAGGGTAAGAGCCTACGGTTTGCACAATGCATCATGATATAAAGGTAAAACAATGGGCTTCTAGATCAATCTCCAAGTACAGTAAACATGGGCCCATCTATAGGACCAAGGCACCCAATATCAAGAACCAAGCATACCTCACAGGTACCGGAGAGAACCTTGCGTTATAGTGCAGTACGCGTCCAAGAGAGAGAGTTCTGCATGCACCTGTGTAGAACACGTAGGTGTAATAATGGCTCCACCCGAACCATGAGATACCCGGACAGTGGGTGGCCCTCTCTACAAACAAGCTCGGAAGCGATATGCATTCGTTACCCAGCCTCCCAAGAAACCAATGTTCCATGCCTCGTAGCCCTCTGAACTCATGACGAACCATCCATCTGGTTAATCTTCGCGCAAGTGAGGACGAGCGACCTACTTTAGTAAGGGAGGCACCTTGCTTGGGACGGTGGGTGGGAGGAGGGCGTGGATGCAGTCCGCGTGGCATGCATGCAACCCAGTCCTTCCTCGTGGACTCCCTTGTGCGATGCGGTTGTGGGACAAGTGTGTGATGGAGGAGAAGGCAGTGGGAAGAGCTGGTGAGTTGGTAGGGAGAGGCGGTCGTGGTGAAGGGATGTCGTGTGGAAGCAGCATGAGCTTGGAGTTAGGGTTAGGGAAGTTTAAAAATATATATATATAATATAAAATTTTCATTTTATTCATTTTTTATTTATTTATTTTATTATTATATATTTTGTTATTTATTTATTTTATTTTATACAAAAAAAATCTGATATATATATATACATATAATTTAATTCTAATAAAATCAAGTTAAGTTTAATATATATTAAATTTGATATAGAAATTTATAATGTTTTAAGATTAACTATTATTAACTATAATGTAATTAATGTTAATATAACTAATGTTAATTACCATGTAATTACTATTTTTTACATTATTTTAAATTGTTTATCTAATTAATTAAATTAATTCATTTAATTATTTAAACATTTCAATATTGGGTTGATTAATGTACACAAAGTAAGGTGTACTATTGTGTTGTGATTATTATACTAATTAATTAACCTATAAGACTACAAGTTTAAATTATAAATTTAGTTTGAATTTGTTTACAGGATTACAAGCCGCATTGAATTAAATCTAATTAAAGTCAAGTTAAATAGCATAGGAGGTTCATGCATGGAATCACGACAAGTACAACCCTCGGTAGGTGTGGTCGTCTAAGCCACAAGGACGACGCAGCACCACACCTAACATAAAACATAGTGTCTTACTCGCGGCTCACAACGGTGACGTCGATTAGGGATGTAGTAGTGACCTCGTACCCTCACCCTTTCAGGCATTTGCCTCGGTATCAGATAAAACTCATTTACAGGTGAAGAAATAAAGAAACTTTCACTCACTCTAGTAGGTTTGGGTATGTGTTTAATAGTGACCTAGTTAATATTTGAAACGTGTGCTAATTGCGGAATTATGCCATGATACAGGATAAGCATGGAAAGGATGCGAGCAAGTTGGGCGACGGCAATACCTGAATAGAATGCGTTGGCACCATCACCAGAGACTGTTCTCATATTGCGCTCTCTGGAGGCAATAAATGACACACTCAGGGGACTTCACAGGGGAAGTGTTACACCGGGGGTAGAAGTGGAAGCCCCACCAATGAGGGAGGGAAATCCCAAAGTAGCATTGAACATAGTGCATAAACCTCCTCATCAAGATATCACGAGGGAGCTTCAGAAAATATGGCTTCCAGAGTTTTCAGGGTGTTGTGTAGGGGTACGAGCAGAGGCATGGTTGGAGGGGATGGCGAGGTGTTTAGCATTACAGGAATACACCTCGACATCCAAATCCAAAAGAACCATATTTCAACTGAAAGACAACGCTTTGAATTGGTGGGGATAGTTGCACCTTACCCCAGACACTGTTCCATGGGAACTATTTATGGATAAGTTTATAGGGAAGTACTTGCCCACCTCCTACCAGGAAGAACAAGTAGGATCCCTTCATGCCTTGGTACGAAGGAATCTATCCGTGGAGGATTATGAGGAAATATTCATGGAAATAGTTAAGTATGTCCCCTACTTGGACAATGACCAATGCCAAGTCGAGCGCTTTGTGTACGGGCTTAATACCAAGATCAGGGCCCAAGTGCGGATGTGGAAACCGACTTCGGTTGCCGAGGCAGTTGATTGTGCTCATTATACATAAGAGATGTTGGGTGCAAATACCACCAAAACATTCAATTCTCAACAATCAAGGTTGGTAGGGAAGGCCCCTCGAAGCTGCCCTAGGGGAGGGTATGCGAGGCCACCTCCCTACGGAAACAGGTATACACCAAGAGTTGTGGCAGTAGACAAGTCAGTTGCAGCTAGGGCAGTATCCCAATCGGCAACATGGACTCACCAGAGTGTAAGGAATTATCGAGGATCAGTCGGGAAGGGAAGGGTCTCCACGGGGAGAAACCCCTCTCAGATGTCTCAGCGGTTCAGCTCGCCTTCCCCGTTACAGGTTGCTTGTTGGGGTTGTGGAGGTCCACACTATCAGCGTGACTGTCCTGAATTACAATTCGGTACAGTACACCGAGAATGAAAGGTCCCAATGGGGAGTGGGGGAAGTAAGCATCAAATCTCAACAGCAGTGAATAACCATTAGGTTGAACACCAATCCACTGTGGCCCATAAGGAAATACCTAGGCCAAAATGTATCCTAAATAAGAAAAAACGTAAATATTCCAGGAATCTTTTGTATTTTGGGCATAACTTTTTGCTCGTAACTCGGAATTGGGAAAACTTTTGACCGTTGGAAATATCTTTAAATTATAGACAACTTTGATGTTTTGAGTTTTCTCTGACTCTTTACCGTTTGTGAGATGCAGGCATTTTAGTAAAAAAACATCTTTCAATAGATGTTTTTCTAAAAGGATCTTTTGAAAAATGTTTTTTTTTACTAAAATGCACACATCTCACAAACGGCAAGGATTCAGAGAAAACTCAAAACATAAAAGCTGTAGAGAATTCAATAGCTTTCCAACGGTCCAAAGTTCGTCCAATTTTGAGTTACGAGTGAAACGTTATGCCCAAAATCCAAAATATTCCTGGAATATTTAAAAGCATCTTTTGAAAGATGTTTTTTATTATTAAAATGCCCGCATCTCACAAACGGTAAGGAATTAGAGAAAACTCAAAACATCAAAGTTGTAGAGAATTTCAATATGTTTCCAACGATCCAAAGTCCACCCCATTCTGAGTTACGAGCGAAATGTTATTCCCAAAATACGAAAGATTCCTGGAATATTTCTTAAATAGGATAGATTTTAGTGTTGGGTAGAATGTTATCAGGTAAGGTCAATAATGTTAAACTCATAATCTTGTTTGATCCCGGTGCTACATATAGTTTTATTTCTCCATATGCATTAGATAAATTTGGGTTGACAACCTACAAGAATGACGATTTCAACTTGGTCGAAATGACTTCAGGGGTAAAACAAGCAGTAGGACCTAGTGTTGACAATTAATTATATAGTAGATCTCAGGGTGTGTGTTACAGAAGTCAAAGTGTACGTCACCACCCTCGGGACTTATGAACTTATCATAGGTATGAACTAGATTGAGGAACATCGAGCTTTCTTGGACTGTTATGGGAAGAAAATTCTTTGCTTTGATGACAAAGGAGAGGCCATTGAGATCCAGGGTATCAAACGAAAGGTGTCCCTACGTTTCATATCAACAATGAACGTAAAATGATTTATGAGCTAAGGGTGTCAATTGTATATCGTTGAAGCGGTAAATAATGAGAAGGGACCCTCCTTTGATCAGTACCCAGTGTTATCTGAATTCAGTGACGTCTTTCTAAAGGAATTGCCTGGGTTACCTCCTGAGAGAGAACTTGATTTTACCATTGAGTTTAAACCCGGTTCGAAGCCAACATCAAAGACACCATACAGGATGACGGCCCCTGAGCTTTGCGAGTTGCAAATGCAGTTGAAGGAACTGTTAGACCTAGGGTTCATCAGACCAAATATTTCACTATGGGGTGCACCAGTGACCTAGGGTTCATAAGTGAAGTAGTACGTCTCCATGGGCTTCCCAATAAGATTATCTCAAATAGGGATTCCAGGTTTACGTCCAGATTTTGGACAAGTTTGCAGCTAGCCTTAGGAACTCAGTTGAACCTAAGCTCAACTTACCATCCAGAGACAGATGGACAAACAGAAAGAGTGAATAAGGTGATGGAGGACATGCTTAGGATGTATGTTATGGATCAACAAATCCATTGGGAAAAGCACTTACCTTTGGTAGAATTTGCTTACAACAATAGTTACCACAGCTCAATCAGAATGCTTCCTTATCAAGCATTATATGGAAGGCCATGCAGAACACCATTGAGTTGGAAAAGGTTAGAGGATCGAGTGATTATAGGATCGGAGTTGATTCAGGAGATGGAAGAACAAGTGATTCAGATTAGACAACGGTTAAAGGAAGCTCAAGATAAACAAAAAGAGATATGTCGATGTGTATAGGGTTGGCCGAAACTATAAGGTTGGGGATGTAGTCTTCGTACGCATTAGGCCTAGTAAAAGTACCATTTGGTTTGGGGAAAGCGACAAAGTTGTCACCACGATTCATAGGACCCTTTGAAATTTTGGAGAAGATTGGACCCACTACGTATTGTTTGCGCCGCCACCCCCATTTGCATAAAACTCATAATGTTTTTCATGTATTTGTTTTACGACATTATATAGCCGATGAGTCTCATAGAATAAATTGGAAGGAACTGCAGGTTTCGTACAAGGGGACCATCAGGGTCAAACCATTACGTATATTGGACCACACGGTTAGACAGCTCAAACATCGTTTGGTGGACCAGGTTAAGGTCCATTGGGACAGGTATAGCTCGGGTTCTGCTACCTAGGAGGACACAGAGACCACGCGTCGTGATTTTCCCACACTATTTTGATCATAACTTTAGGACGAATTTTCCCGAAGGGTGGGTGTATGTAATGCCTCATTTTGACTTTATTACCTAAACTATCATTATATGTTGTATTTACTTATTACTGTGAGACTTTGTCAGTTTGATGACACTGTAGACATATGGTTCTATTAATTTGCCGAAATATATATACATACATATGTATCTAGATACCTAGATAGATATATACCTAGATATCTAGATATATATATATATATGTGTGTGTGTGTGTAGATAGATCTCTCTATATATAGAGATATCTAGATATATCTAGATAGATATATATATCTGGATATATCTATATATCTAGATATATCTAGATATCTAGATATATATAGATCTATATATATATATCTGGATATATCTATATATCTGGATATATCTAGATCTATCTAGATATATCTAGATATCTATATATATATAGATCTATGTATATCTATATCTATGTGTGTGTGTGTGTGTGATGTCAATGTTATGACTTACATTCATGTTTTGATTATGTCTCTAGCATGCAAATTTACTAAATGATGGGATGTGGATACTGAGTTAAAAGTTATATGCTGAATGGATAGATATGATACCAGGTGCATAGTACATAGAAATGATTTGCATTATTGTTCTTTAGTAATGAAATGTATATACATGTCAATGATTGCACGATATTGTCAATCGACTGTATGAAGACTAACCTACAGGTTAAAAGGGCTAAGTGGTAGCTGGATCCTACAAGGTGGGAATACCTCGGGACACAGATTCCGAAAAAATAAATGGTATGCAAGTGATGCATTATTTGTTTAGCATGATTATTGCATTATTGTCATGATGTATGGGTAGGCATGAGGTTTCATGAAACTCAATCGCCCAAATTGGTTATTCGATGACAAAACCTGAGCACACAGTCGCAACGCAGTCACTATGTTAGTATAGACATAGACCCTTGTTCCATTGGGGGGTGTAGGCATTACCCACCGTTTATCCCCGAAACCCGAAGTCATGGGAGGTATGTCCTACGACATGCTCCTCAAGGTGTGTGATGATGACTGGTGGGTGCCTGTCGGGGAATCTTGTTCGATGTAGTCGACACTTCCGCTTACAAGTTCTAAATGGAGTTGGTGATGGCATGAAACTTCAGGGTAGTCCAACAGAGGAAGGATAGGATGTGGAAGTTAGTTGTGAATTAGATAGACGATGTAGGTAGATATGTGTATCATGAAGTTAGGAAGGAAACTTAATTAACTACGTATGTTGAGAACCCTTGAGAACATTTCTTGAAACATGTGTTGTAACTAGGTAACTTGTAATTGTTTCATGAATTAATAAGATTTACTTAGTAAATTAATCAAACGTTGTGATTCATGTTTAATTAGGCGTCAACAAACAATAACTTGTGTGATTATGAATGTTGTGTGGTTAAGTACTATTAGTGTACCTACACGATCTATGTAAGCATTAGCTACACTTACATAACTCGTCTACCTATGTTGTATGAATTATATTACACTATCAAACTTGGCTTGGATGCATTGTGGTTATGAATGATCACGTTATAATTACTATTACCTATTTAGATGTGAAATAAAACTATTACGTCAAGTATACATGAATGGTTAGTTAATTGTGGTTAGGGTTAATTATTACCTATGGTCAATAAAGGTGAAATAATGCTAATGATGTGAGTTAGGGGTCAACATGTTGGTTAATAACTTGGTCGATAAATGTTAATGATGATTAACAATGTTAATAAGGTTGTTGTTAGCTTAATTGTTAATTTAAGTACTTGGGTATTAATTGATTAAATAAGTATTACTGATCTTAATTAGTTTAAGACCTTGGTTTAAAATGATAATGGTAATTGCAATGTTAATTAGATTATATGATTAATTTGATCAATTAATATTAATTATGTGTTAAACAATGCAAGTAGTGTTAATAAGGTGATGATTAACTTAATTAATACATATTAATTAAGTTTTAATTATAACTAAGGCATGACAATAGTCCATGAATGGTTATTTAAATTAAAAGAGTATTAATTAAGTCATAGATAATTATTGAAGTAAATAATGTTAAATATAAAACATTTAATGGAACTTTAGTATTAATTAACAAATTTTGTATAATTATTGATTGACCATAACAATTATGACAAAAGTAATGGATTATATTGTTAATAAAAAATAATGTGTGGACCTTAATCCATTAAATGTCTTTCATTTAATGTTGATAATCCATGTTCGACTTGCCTCATTAATGAGGATAAGGTTTAATATTTGAATGTTTTAGGGGTACGAGGGACTTTGACGGTGGATGGGAAAACATGAATGAACATTTATGGGGAGATAAGGGTATTAATGGAGGGGTGGAGTCGGTAGAAGAGAAGCGGATAGATAGGAGGAAGGGGAGTGAAGGGAGGGATCTTTTTTGGGGGGGAGGAGGAAGAAATTGAGTAGAGGAGAAGTAATCGGGAAATTGGGAGACGTTATTGGGAATTACAGTAGAGGAGGCCTGTTTTTTTAATCGAAGGGAAGAGGTTCAGACGGGTTGGACTGAGTGTTCAGGCGTCCAAGAAGCAATTCTTGGAGCCGAGTGGTCGGCTAGACTATCCTAGTTGGCAGGGAGGTAGATCAAGTTTCAGCGGTTGAGTATTCCAAGGGTTGGGAAATATTACATGTATTTAATTGTTGTTTAAATTGTATCTTGCAAGAACAATTGTTGAATGAGAAAATAAGAATATGATGCTTAATTTATAATTTGTGATAGATGAGTTATACCTGCAGAAAATTTCATATTTGTATGATCTTCACATTTACACAACATAATTTACTTGCTTTCTACCTACATAGTGAAACATTATTTTTTTGGAAGAATTGAACAGAAACAAAACTTTGAAAAGAAATAGAATTTATATTATTTTACCGGGGACCAAGGATGGCCCCTACATAAACATTGCAGAAGGATATTGAGTGGTGACTATTAAACCCAATGGGATTCCTTTCTTCTAGGATTAGCACACAATAAGATGCATTTACACCTCCTCCAACCCTTTGCTTGGTTCTTGATTGGTCAAGGAAGCGAGAAGGTCTCTACTTACTACTGGCTAGTGTTATTTATATAAGTATCCTATGAAACCATTTGAGCTTTGAGCCTTATATTATTCCATGCTCTTTATTGCCTCCCATGCCCCCACCTCAAAGATTGGATCCAACAACTTCAGTTCTTCTCGTTTTAGATAATGTTTGGGATGTTTTCCAAAAGTTCTATTACCGGGTCTGAATTCATCAAGGGTTGCTCAAAGTGGAGCCATTTAGTTTCATGATTTCTTTAATATTGTTTCTTGTCCACCTGTAGTTTGTTGCTTGTGAAATAATTTCTTATTTCTATTTATTATGGTTAACCATATAGTTTTTTTTTTACATGGAATAAGTCATGGGAAACCCTCAGGTACTTCCCCTTATTTGAGGATGGTACCCAAGGTAAACCATCGACCTTGATTACGGGGCCTAACCCGGTGGGGACATCAAGTGAGGCCCTTATATAGCAATGTATAGCTACCCGGGGATTTGACCCCGATACCTTCTGCTCACAACTTACAGCACTCAACCACTTGAGCTAGCCCACCGAGCTTGATGGTTAACCATATAGTTATGGATTCAAGGCATCGATATTCTTCTTATTCTTTATGAGTTGCGAGGAGAACTTGGTTTCATTTCCCATTCTTGCGATGCCATGAAGGAGGTTAAACTTTGTTTTTTAATATGTCCATATATTTTCATTAACATCTTTTCGTCTCTCTATTATTGGAGGCATATAAATTTGCTTGGCTTGACTCTCTAAGGCGAGGTTTATGTGCTTCAATGCTCCCAAACAAAGGATAGCAATCCAACTACTTTTAGACATGTTGATATAATATAGTCCTCTAGCTTATCCGAGAATTAGAGGGGATTGTATGTGAAGGGCGTAGGTCCTAGATTCTAATTTAACTTGAAGATTAAGCTAATGGGCTTGTGATCCAAGAGAGCAAAGTGGGTGATATAAGAAGATATATTTCCCTAATCATTTATAAGCGAGAATTGGACCAATAAGCAATCCAAACATTATGCTTTTAACCCCCACCCTACTCTTTTGCTTGACCAAGTAAATTTCTTAATCCTGGCTTAATATCTATAAGGTCCATTCTTAAGATGATATCTCTCATCCATTCTCTACGTTGATCTCTAACGTAAGTTCCTACCCTTTTTTCCCCAATTCTCGAGAAAAAGGTTCAAATATTTAACTAGAATCTTGTTTGAACTAATAGTTAATAAATTACTTGCATTCCAATGACGTTTTTCACTCCATATTTATGATTTAAAATTTTCTTTTATTATGAAAATTTGTGAATTGTATGATTAATAATTGTTGTTTACTTTAATTACACCAAATGACAAGTACATAATATGACCAGGCTTCTAAAGAATCCATTTAGGAGAATGAAAGTTGATTTAAAGAGTAGAACACATTTGTGAAGAATTAAATCTAAACCATTTTTACAATAAACACTCATTTCAGTATAACCACAATATAGATTTTACTACCATTAACATTTTATACGTATCTAGAATCTTCTTTTGAAGAACAAATATACATATTATCTTTAAAAAGTAAATTGCTACTATTTATTTATAATTTTGTTAAAATTTTAATTTCTATTTCTATAATAAGAACAATTAAACCGAATGTTGGAAATTTAAAAGGTTAAATATTAAAAACCGTGAAGTAGATAATAGGCAAAGGAAGCTTCCCGTGACAAGGCCGCATCATAAGAGAGTGAGAAAGCATTAAATAGTACAAACGCTCAATGAGAGCAACTTCCTAACTACCTTAGACCTTAAGTTTAAATGGTATTGTTCAAATTTTGTTAATGATAATGTTATATTGGTATTTATAAATATATATCATTGCAGGTAACATCCATGGAATAAGGGGTAAAGTCTTCAGCATTTAATATAATAGATATTCTCAATTGCAACGTTTAAGTTGAAGGTTACCTAATCAAATGATATAATGCTTGTAGTTACTACATAATACTATATTTTTTTAATATGGTAATAATTTTTTTTTTTTTTTTTTTCTTTCTTTAATAAATTGATGAAAGTATGTATATATAATATATTTTATACAAATGAGATAAGATATCATTAAACTACATTCACAACTTAATCATCTCTAGGACGTATAAATTTAGATGTATATATATTTTTAATAACCATGAGAACCAATAATTGAATAAGATTACTTGGTCGAGGCTCGAGTTCAAATTTGGTATGCTGTCATTATGACCCCAAAATATATTGAACAACACACAAGCTAGATATACAAATAATTTGTGACTTAGCAAGGGTCGAGACATTGAGAGACACACCCAAGATGGGGTCCCACTCAAGTGGGGCACCTACCTTTCTAGCGTTATCACAATGGGCCAATGTCTCGTTAAGGATTCAAGCATGGGTGGAGAACAACGAAAATTTTAGGGACGAAATTCAACCTATGGACTAATTTTTTATGTTTTTTTTTAACAAAAATGAGAAGTTGTATTTATATATTAAAACAAAAATATACATATCGCCCCCATGGCTTCTGAAAGGAGTTAAAAAAGAGAGTTGGGCAGGACAAATCCATACAGATTTTGGCTTCAGTCAGCTTTGTTTGATATACAAAATTACATTATTTTCCAAATACTATACTATTTCCCCTAACTGTGTATATTCTAATAAATTGTTCGCGTGGATAACGAAAAAAAGCATAGCAAAAAGTTAAAATAGAGACAAATAACTTCATTCCTGGATCTGGTCTTCTATTGCATCCGACTGAACTATGGAAACTTCATCCATTAGGGAAGCCTCTTCCTGCTCGCGTGAGGGTCCGTTATTTCCTCTGTTAAGCCAATTAATATATGTTTGGATTTCACCCAAAATATCCTTCAGTTGGACAAAATGAGTCCCATTCCTCTCATTTGTGTTCATACTATGCTCTCGATGTCTCTGCTTCATGTTAGGAACAACCATTCGCATCTCCTTGTGCCTGGAACTCAGAGTCCTCTCCATCTCCTGCAAACTGCGCTTGATATACTCAACTTCCCCAACTTGAACCCGATACCATCCTTTAATGCCATCCACATGAGAGTCAACACAAGTAATATCAACAAAAAATTTCCTATTCTCATACAAGTCCGCTTTCTAAACCTCAAACACATACCTCAACATCTTTTTATAATCTACAATAATGTTTTTCAAATCCTGTATCTCACCCATAACCTTCTCCATGAAATTTTCCTCTGCGATTGAGGGCGTGGCTGATTTTATCTCCATTGCACTGGCACTACCTTCAATCTTAAGCTCCTCTTGGCCATTGAGCCCTGCACTGCTATTTCTTCTCCCGAAAATGTTTAGAATATTGAAGAGAGCCTGGACTCTTTCTAAATTTACAAGCTCAAACGCGTGCGATGGATCCTCCATATCCAAGCACCTACACTTCACATGGGAAACAAATTAAATAATTCGTTCAAGGGTGGTGGTGAGAGAAGAACACTGGCAGGAGCATACAATGCTCACAACCTCCCACCAACTCCACATACCATTTGTCATACCCTGCATTAATACCATTTCACGGGTGTCGCCTCTGTCCCATCTCCACATACAATGGGGCAAGAAGCAATTAATCTTCCCAAGGAATTTAAAATGGCACATTCCAACTATGGCTGGAAACATGTAGTCCACCTGACAAAGGGCCTTGAGTTATTTATTAGCAATTCACCTTGCCCAAGCTTAGAGCCTCTCTTGGCAAGTCTATCAACTTCTTTGTTGTTCTGGCGTTAATGTGGAAGAATTGTATTTTTGATATATTTGGAGAAAAAGCCAAAATTCTTTTTTAAACTTTACCTACCTCTTTCCCTTTGCTAGACTGAGTGCTTTGCATCTTTTGGATGACAATCCTAGAGTCTCCACAAACTTGGAAGGTTTCAATTTTTAACTATGCCATTGTTTCCATACCTTGCATTAACGGTGCCCACTCTACTTGATGATTCGTCCTCTTGCCCAGACACCAAGCAAATGATTTAATCTTCCTCTAGGAACAAAGATGACCCCTCCCACACCTACCTCCCTTAACTAAGTTTTTTATGTTTTTTACCAAAGAAAGATTCGTTGTTTTCCATTTTCTTTCTAAAATGATTTGCCCAAATTCAACAGGATAAAATTATTTTACTATAAACACCACCAAAATGATCTAAACACTTGCCCAAATTCCATAGGATAAAATTACTTTATTATTAACATCGCCAAAATTATCCAGAAACTATATAAAATATGTAGAAACTTAAATATTTTTACAAAAATATCGCCAAACATTTTACATCACCAAAATAATTTAGAAACTATATAAAATCCTTAGAAACTTAACTATTTTTAGAAAAATATCACCAAACATTTTATGGTTGGAAATTTAAGAATTAATAGAATTCACCATAGTTTTTAGACTTTATGAAAATTATGGAACCTTAAAATTGTGAAATTTTCTCACATGTGTGGATCTCGAGCAGTAAAACAATCATCACAATGTTTAACACATATCTACAATTTTTTTTGAGAAGAATAGCATAAAGAAAATATAGTTTTGAGTGTAAAAAATTTCTGTATTATTCATCCACGAGATGTGGGCTATTAAATAAGATAACATGCAAAAAAATTCGTGAGCCTCTGATGGCATTCAAATTCCACTGAAGAGACATGCTTAGTTTGCATTGGATCCATGTCCCGACAAGCACTAGTGGCAACTAAAGGTGAATGGCCAGTTAACTGAAGGTGGTTGGTGCATGACTGAGCCACTAGGAGTGAAATTAGGAAAAGCGAACCTAAGGAGGTGCATTAGATGACTTGTAGTGGTCAAAGAGGATGCTCCTACACTCAGTCTTAGTGAAACTAGGTAGAACAGTCAGTTAACAAGGCAATCAAGGGGACAAGGCGCCTTAATTCATGGAACTGACAATACTGACTCCTAAAATCATGCATGAGGGCGCATTAACACTCGAGTGATGTGGATAAGGCACTCTGAGTGGATAAGGAGGCTAATGATGACCAATATTAAGACTAAGGGGTCAAAAACAAAGACTAGGTGCTAGGAGACTCAATTACTAATGCATGGAATGCATGACTGATGTATGGAATGCATGTATGCATGCAAAACCAAGGTTGATATGGATATAATGTTCCAACAAAAATGTTTCATGGTGGAGAAAGTGTGAAACTTGCCTCCTATAAACTTAAATAACTTAATAGAAACAAGTAGAAAAATGTACATGGTTTAATTTAACAAAGTTTAGGATCAACTACCCATGTATACTGAAGCACAACTTAAGCACAAACATAAATCATTACATATCGAATGATGGGTCATCTTTGCTCTTGGGAATAATGTCCATTGGTCAAACATAAGGGTTTGGACTGGTTAATATCTTATCAAATTTCACCTAATGACAAGTGTTAAGCTTCTTTGATGACAAAGGGAAAGCAACTTCTCGAAATCAAGTTCCTTCTCTCATATACACATAAAGGTTGTACACTTGCCATGGTTTGAACCTACTTTTTGATGATGCCTCATTCTAACCGCTATGCTGAAACACAATGGATAGGTCATCCATCATTTGCTTTGTTTAGTTTGGGAGTCATTCAATGTCTAAAATGGCTAAGGTGAAGAAATTTCAAGGCAAATGTATGTAGTAGTTTGTTTGGATTAGTGATGATAACTCATTAATCATTACTTTGCTTGAGTCCGAGAGATTTTTTATCTAACAAAGTCAAAAATTCAAATCTAAAGAAAGTAGAATATAAAATATGATTTAAAATTTTAACAACAAATCACAAAGTTTCATACACCAATTTGATATCTTACCCTCAAAATAAATTATTAAAAACAACTCAACAATAATATCTCTTCGATCAACATAAAGTAAGGTTATCTTTCACATCACTAAAACCCAAAAAACCCCTCACAAAGAAATAACATATAATTTCCTACTCACATTACTAAAATCACAACTCAATACACCGTCTAGAGTTTATTTTACTCTATATAAATATATAACCTTTTTTGAATGTGCTGTGGGCCATATCATATGGAATAACTTTGAATCGCTTCCAAGGGAGTGGGATGCAAACACGATGCAAGAAAATGGTCGTTAAGGGAAATATCGTGGGGCGGGGTTTCTGTTAACGAGTTTAGCCGGGGTTCGAACACGAGACCTGGGTTCAGCAGATCAAGGGTTAAACCCGGGGTTGGAGGATCCCTTGCACCAGGGCTGACCTTTGACAGAATCTCCATCAGTGTTTTTATTTGTTTTTGGCTTCTATTTCATATCCGTCTCCAAATCCATAATTTTCTGTCTATTACCGTGCCATAAAAATGGCCGAGATCCGTTACAAAGTACAGTATCTCCCCATCAGGAACCCTTCCTAAACTATGGCGCCAACGGAGCTGCTGCAATTGAAATAGATTAGGCAGAGATGTAACAGGCAGAGTCGCAGAAATGATTTAGAGATTGAATGGAATTCTACAAGCTCGGGTTTTTACAATTGAGGGGACGAGATTCGAACCGAGCCCTTCTTCACAGAGCTCCGTCAAGTACAGAGTATGGCAGCGTGGTATTTCTGGCTGTGGAGGCTTGGATTATGTGGAGATCTTACAGGTTTCTACTCACTTTTGCGGGAGGTTAGTAGCGAGCCCAGAGAGCAGATACTGTGAGAGGATCGAAACAAGGTGGTCCAGGGGCTTTTTTGTGTTTGAGAGATTTCTGTCAATTAACTGATATTGAGTCTATTAGGGTTTGTGGGCAATGGGGGGAGCAAAAGCATCGGAGAGTGGGGAAGGGGCAGACGGGGAAGGAGCAGGCGATTACAGCATCGGAACCATAGTTTGGGTGAGGAGGAGAAATGGGTCATGGTGGCCTGGAAGAATTCTGGGCATGAATGAACTCTCCGTCTCTCATCTGATGTCTCCTCGATCTGGAACGCCTGTCAAGCTTCTTGGCAGGGAAGATGCCAGCGTGTCAGTTTTCACTTTCCCTTCATCTCTTATTTATTTATTTATTTCCGATATTCCATGAAGTCTCCCTGTAATGGGCTCCTGGTTGCATTCTAATATGAGACAGTACAGTAGAGTTTACACTTGATATTTCTGGAGGAAATGCCAAATAAGGCAGGGATGTATGCATTCCCCATCCATTGCCAATACAATCATCGCACTCTTTAACGAAGAATTTCCCATTGGTAAATATTGTCATGCCTGCATATCTTTATTTCACTGCTGTTAATGTGCTAAACCGGCTTTGACTATTACGTACATGTTCTCAAGTTTAAAAACGGAAAGAGAACCGGCTTTGACTATTACGTACATGTTCTCAAGTTTAAAAACGGAAAGAAATGGAGAAAAATAAGATGAGGAATAGAATACCCTTCTCTTTTCTTCTAGTTCTATCTGTGCACAGGAACAAAAACAACAAAAAGAGCTAGGAATGGCTGAATGCCGAGTAACACTTACAGACTCCACTTTATATCCTATTTTCAGTCGTGATGTGCTTTTTGTTTTGTTTTAACTTATTATTTTTTGCGCTGGTAAAGCTGAGGGCTTAACTACAACTCTATCCCTATGATGTGCTTTTTGCTTTGTTTTAAATTATTTTTTTGCGCTGGTAAAGCTGAGGGCTTTGCTTATGATGTGTTTTTTTGTTTTGTTTTAAATTATTATTTTCTGTGCTAGTGAAGCTAAGGGCTTAGGTATATAGGTACCCACATTCTTATAGGAGGTACACACCTTGGTAGTACTTTTGTGTTGGTGGATGGCTTGAATGTACTTAGTTCTCTTCAGCAATTAAATAATTCTTCATCTCAACAGCCAATCTTTGTAGTATGATAAATTGCAGATAGTATTGAGTCAATATGTCCATGCATTCAGTTTGTATTTTCACCCGAATGATCCATGTTTTATCATTTCCAAAAGATCTCGAAATATGTTGCTTTGAGGTATGAATGAAATGAATTTTCTTTCCCCTGAATATTCAGTGAAAGCAGATTGTGGCCAGAGGCGGTGATACAACCTCCAAAAAAGTTACTCCAGGTTCAAAATCCTGGTTGGAATATATTTTATTACCTCTCTTGCCTTGGTATTCGATGTGTGACAAAGTGTATTTTGGTCAAGTGTCGAGAGGGAGAAGTTAGTCTTCTCTCTTGATAATATCTTTTTCCAAAGAAAACTTTGAAGGGAAACCCTGGGCACTTCTTTGCATTTCGCAGATGGTACCCAGTGTAAACCTGTCAGCATTGATTGCGACACTTGACCTGGTAGGGGCATTGAGTGAGGCACGCAATAGTGGCAGCCAGCCCAGGCAATTGATCCTGGAGCCTTTTGAAGCTTAAAGAACTCAACAACTGTTTTTTTTTGCGATCTGAAATACCATTTTGTGCAATGGCACAAGTTCAGAAATGTAATGTATTTGTTTTACCTTTTTACTACATTATGCTTTATATATATAGATAGATATATATTATATATATATTATTTATTTATTACCACAGAAGAATAAAGCTCTCTTTATATATATATATATTACTACACAAGAAAAAGTGTGTATATATATATATATATATATTCATTTATTTATTAGCACAGAAGGAAAAAAACATAATGTTTAAAAAGCAAAATAATTACATTACATTTTTGAACTTGTTCCATTGCACAACACGGGTACTTCAGAAAAAAAGTGTGCGTGTGTGTATTACCACGGGAAAAGAGTGTAATGTATTAAAAGGTAAAACAAATACATTACATTCTGAACTTGTGCCATTGCATGATATGGTACTTCAGATCACCAAAAAATCCTGGCCACATTTGACCATATCAACAACATTACCAGAGAGCAGCAACCCCATCCATATAAAGTTGAACCATAACTACTCTATTGCACATTCATAATGGCATTACAATCAATACTCCACAAAAAAAGCAAAATTAAACAGAAAGACTACCAACCAGCAGACCATGAACACCATCAAACTATGCCACCGTAGGAATCAGGGAATGAGAAAGACAGAGGAAGATCAGAGAAAGTGGAAGGGAGGATGTGTTGAGATAATGCCCTCATTTTCCTCCATAAACTTCATCATTCCAGCCTCCAAATGAACACCATCTTTATATTAAGAATCAGCCTTGGAGTTATGTTCACAAAAAAAGTGAGCAAAAGAGACTGTGTTAAAGCTGCTCCTCATAGTTGGTAACTGATCCATCGCTGCTTGAAGATCTAAATCCTGCATGGAGATTTTACCATTATCCACTGAAACTTTTGAGTCTCCATAGACCTGGATACTACTTACATTCTTGTCAATGGCTAATCTGAAAAGGGCTGCTAGGGCTGATAGCTCGGCCCAGTTCCAAGATCCAATGAGAAATAGATATAATGAGAGGAACTAAAGTAAAAACAACCCCTACACCACATTTACTTGGATTTTCCAAGGAACATTTCCATGGAGAAACCCTCATGAGATCCCCCCTCTTCCCAGAAATATCCAGATGGAGGGTGGTTTGATTGTTAGCCACAATAGTAGCTAGTAACTTGATGGACTTGACTGGATTTGAACCTGTGATCTGTGGTGTCCTCGTTGGCAACATGCCTTTGGCGGATAGTTCAATGATTGAGATAACCCTCATGGCTCTCCTTTTAATGGGGTGTTTCGAGCCCAAGATATACACTTTCTGTAGATCAAGAACCCATGCAGTTCTGCTGGTTAGAAGCTAACTTAGTGGATCTGCATAAGAGTTGTGTACCCAACTCATGCTTTTATGTCCAACCCTGAGTGTTTTTCCCAAGTACCTGCGATTGTCGAGCAATAGCAGTTCTCCCCTAGAGCAAGTCAAAGTTTTCATAGCCCCTATGCAATGGGCTGTGAACCTTAAATGAGGATAACATTGAGATAGGCTCGTCTAGTTGCTAGTGTGTTTCCCACTTAACAGTCGGATGAGGTTAGCCTCTTCCCAAGAGGTTGTATGCAATATATTCCAAAGAAAACCTCATTGGGAAATCCAAGGGGTGCTTCTCCACATTTCTGGATGACATCTCTAGTAAACCCATTGGTGTAGACATGGAAGATACACCTAGGGGGATTCAAATTGGGCACCTGCTGACATGGAAGATACACACACATTACATATATATACATAAATACACACACAAATACTTACTTATACACACAGACACATTCTTTTTACCAAGGAAAACCTTGCGGGATTCTCTCCTCCTTGGAATATCTGGATGGAGGGTGGCTCAATTGCTAACCACAATATGGATGGTAACCTTGAGGGACTCAACCGAAGTTGAACTTGTGACCTGTGGCCATGTTCCCCCACCCATGACCCTCCTGCACTTGAGCAAAGAATGAGGAAGTTGGTACCTTGCCAGTGCCATTTTGTGGAATTCCCCTCTCTTCCCTATTCGGTATTAATTGTGAACTGCAATAGTAGCTATGCCTTAACAGTACATACTTTGAGTTGTTCATGCACATTAGGTTCAATTTTCCACTAGATACAAGTTCTGGTTTGGTCTGGGAAACAAACATTTGTCAAGGTTTTGAAGAAACTTGCTTGTGCCCCTTATGGATGTTTTTTTCAGTTTTTTATTCTTTTGCAGCAATTTAAACAAGGAAGTCCCAGCCTGTCCATTTTCTTATCTTCTTGTCCATCGACTTATATTCCCTTGAGTTTTTCCCTACAGTGAGTTGGAATTTCTTCATTACACACACACTCTAGTATGAGTCCATCCCAAATAACATTACTCAGGTCCATCAAGCCCTTCAAAGTTACTTGTCATGAGTCATGAGACGCTTCATGATTTTGATCGGGAGCTTGAGAATGAAGGTAACACTTAAATAAACACTAAATATTATCATGATCGGGAGCTTGAGAATGAAGGTAACACTTAATTAAACACTAAATATTATCATTTTCCAGTACAATAATATTATTAATTTACCACTGATATGAAGAGGTAAATATTTCAAAATAGAATGGTTTTTTTTTTACCTTTTTGACATTTTCCGTTAGCCCAATGTCAAATTCTACACATATATAATATTTCATAGCCAGTTTCAAAGAAGCTTTGATAACTCTTTATCCAAAATCCAAAGGCTTATGTGAAAACAGTTAAATTTTTAAAATCAGTAACATATTTTGAATTTTCACACAAAGCCCTTGTATACCGCTGTTTAAGAGTGGAAATTGTCAACTGTGGTTTACAATACAACTAAGAGGCCCTTATGTCGATGCCATTGAGGGGAAACTTACCATTTCCCACATTTTTGCGCCGAGAAGCACTTTCTACGGCTCAGTATGGTGGAGAAGTGTAATTCCGTGCTCAACGTGAAGTTACCACGTAGCATTTTAATAAAACAATAAAATATTAAGTAAACAATTTTTTTATAATATTAGCACTAACCTAAAATTCAAAGCCAAAGATGTATGTATTCCAAGCAATTAAAACTAAAAGAATTAATTAGAAAATATGTGATCATTCCTTAATATAATGTGAAAGGGTAAAATTTATTATACTCTCTTTTGTTACCATTTTAAAAGATAATGTAAAAGGGTAAAATGCATTATAATTAAATACCAGCGTAGATCCATATTAACTGCGGATCTATCATGTGCCAAGAGGGATCAAATTATTTGAAGTGCAAACCTTTCCTCAAGTTTTTGCACTTTAAAAATGATTTGCACATCGAGGGTTTTGATCCCTCTCGGCGCATGACATATCCGGAGTTAAGATGGATTTATGCTGGTAATTATAAAGAGCTAGAATCTTAAGCAATGTGTTAAATGTTCATGCCAACGAGGGGAAATTTGCAATCTCAAGCAACATTATAAATTTTATGATCATTTTGATGGGTACCTGTACAGCATTGGTTGGCAACATTAAGCACCAATGAGTGATTTCTTCACATATCTGTGGACCTTTGGCATGGCTTTGAACCCCCTTTCTTCCTACACAAGTTGTTGATGCATGCTGATCCCGATGATTTTATGGTGGACTGTCACAGTATGCCGATGACATTTTCATATCTGGAAAAGGTAGAGGAGCATACGTTCATGCTTCCTTTGCCTATGTTACAGATATAAAAACGATGTCATGCAATTTGCAATGGGTGAATACTGAATAGTTGGCGGGACATGCAGCAACCTATATGCTCGGATACTGTATGTACGGAGTAACCTAATGCGATGCAAAATTGCAAATTGCACTGTGTACTCAAAAGTTTATGCCTTAGCTAACATATATCCAGATATGAAAAATATGATTACCCCATACTCATAGCAGCAGGACTGTCATTCATTACAATTTGTTCCCAGCACCTATACCATGTTTTAACTTTATATTCATATGTTTTCCTTCACGATGCTACGATAGAATGACAGGGTAACCTTTTCTATTAATGTTTATAAAATCAAATACATTCACGTGCCGTGGCTTTATATTGTAGCAGACACTTTGCTTTGCCAAACAGATATTATTTTTATGATGGGTTTTGATGGACTTCAATTAGCAGTTATTGCCACGAAGGTAAGAAAATAATAAATATACATTGCAAGCATTCTTTAATTGATATTAATTTGAAATTTGAGCGTGTATGGGTAAGCATTGAGTTTCTGTATAATCGTTTTTATTCAGCTAAGCAAGTATGAAATAAAGCACTGCAACGAACATCCATCTCTTTCTCTCTCTCTGTATATCCAGTCATCTTTTATGAAGTTGGGAAGGTAAGAAATAAAACACTACAATAGACATGTATCTATCTGGGTCAATGGAAAATAGGAGATTCAAGAATGTTTTAACACATTGAATATGTTGAAAACAGAAGTCCTATTTTGTAGATAATTTTGATGCTACTATTCATCTTTTTTTCTTAAGCTAGTACCCATGGAGTGTCGAACCGGTGACCTAACACAAAGAGTGCCTTAACAGAACACCCATTCACTGTCTATTGAATATTCTACGCCCCGTGGGCTGATGCTACCATTCATCTTAACTGTTTTGGGCAGATAGATTAGTAAGAGATTTTTATATTTTCAGCTATAGGGTAATTATTCGGTGTAGGTACTTGAGACCACAGATACTTATTCAAGATGATTTCCTTTTTTAAGGTCCAGCCATAGTACATATCAGGTGCTAAAAATCTACACTTTTGATTTGGCAATTGAAAAGCAGTTCTTTGCGTAAAATGTTTCAATAAAGACCACATATTTTAAGTAGTTTCTGTGTGAATGCAGGGAAATGCAGTCTAGTCAATGAAGGATGATACCTATCTTCGTCTTTAATAGTTTTATCTGGATAATTACACACAATATATTTTAATATTTCATACCCAAGATATATAACACCATAAATCTAGCGTTGAATGACAAAGTTTACCATCTTCTTTCAAGTTGGAATTGTTGGGTTTCTCAGTGAGGATTTCCTGTTGACCACCCATTCAATTCTTGTGTTTTCATTAGGACTAGAATTTCCCAAATCCAAGATGGCATTCTGTGATAATTTGGTCCCAAATCTAAGAAGTTCCCAAGAAAAAGGTATTTCCCTCATCTACTACAATGTAGCTCTTGATTTAAAGAACCACTATTAGTGCTAAGAGAAAATGTAAGTAGTTAGTGTTGTTGCTCCATTTTTCTTTAATCTGATCCCTCCTCGACCATGAAATGGTTTCACATAGTTCAAGAGCACAGAAAACACAACAGAATTTGACCATTAAATGGTTGTGTCTGTGCATGTGTGCATATATATGGATGATTTTTTGTGTACATCCTTCCAGCCCCACCAGTCTATGTGACGGCATTATAAAGATAGTGGGCCTACAAAGCATGAGCCCTGTGGGTGCACTGGATATGAGTTTTCTGTGCCTGTGGGTACTGAAGAGCCTCCGTTTTATAACTGCTATAGGCCCACAAGTCACAAAGATTAGTCCAGTGATGCACAAACTGTCCAATACCACCACTCTATCTGATTACAGTTATAAAGAGAGTGGACCAGCATAGCATGACCCTAATGTGGGTCTGCAGTCTGCACAATGTGTGTGCTTACATGCATATGTATTGGTGCATGTGGGTATCGATTCTCAACAACTGTGTTAGCCTAGGATGGCATAGAAGAAGTAGAGTGTACATGCATTCATATGGACAGCTTTGAGGGGTTTATATATGACACACACATACACACCTCAAAACCTGTAGCTGTATCTGTGCTCCTTTTGACAGCATTAAGAGCTGTATATACTTAGGTTGTAATTTGTTTTCCATGCCTTTCTTGTTTCTCTATTAGCATGAGTGTCTCTATTTCTGAAAGTTTAGATCTGCTATCTTTTCTGTGGCCATAGAGCAGGATCCAATATCATTTAATTTCTCCATTGGAATAATTGTTGAGATCTGCACCTTCCTGTTACAAATAAAGTGTTTTGTGGACTGATTCATTCTTTGAAAAAAAGTGTTTCTTAGGGCAAAAGCAGAAAAAAATGCTGTCCTAAAGGGAGTCAGACCCATATATGACCTGTTTATGTGCTGATAAGCCCTAGAACAACAGAAAAATCTTTCAAATTAAAAAAAACAAAAGATACGTGTTTTTAGAGTTGAATTATTTTTAGAGATTTTATTTATTTATTTTGAAAAGCATTGTTCCCTATCACTGGGGGCTTGACTTGATGGTCAAGCAGGGGTGACGATATTCCCTCCACCAGGTTCAGTTCCCACCTAGTGACATGTTTAGTCCCTTCAATAAGGTGGGATGCCATGGTCAACACAAGCAGGCTGGGCGTGGTGATGTACAAAGATTGTAGCCCCCTAGTGCCATTGGCTTTCTGCTAATCAAGGTGTTAATTGGACGACACTGAAGTTGAACAAGAAGCATTCAAGCTAATAAATTTGTTGTTTTTGTCAACCGGCTCTTCATTAGTCGTTAAAGTGGGGGTGTTTCATGCCCTCCTACAAGGTTCAAATCCCCTAGAGACATCTTTCGTCCCTCGTGGGCAATGTCACTTGTGCAAGTGGGATGTTTCATGTGGTTGGGGCCATGTGCAAGTCTTGCACAAATTTGGTAGAATAGATACTCCCCACACGTGACTTCAACCAAAGGTATCTTTCTAGAGTGTCATAAGCTTACTTTATTTATTTATTTTTTTTCCTCGAAAAAAATAAGCTTACTTTATTATTGCATTATAATACTAAATACTTCCAACTTGGGGAAAGACATGTTCGCCACACATTGATAGTAGGAAGCATTTTGCCAAAAAAAGTGTTGTTTTTAAAATCATTTTTTGTTTTAGAAATTGAAACTATTTCACAGTCTTAGTGATTTTTCCTTTGAAGAATGAAGAGCAAAATATGGGTAGCTTTCTTGGCTTGAGGTCTAGTTACCTAAAGAGCAAAGTTTTAAGAAAATAAAAAAATCCTTAAGATGCTTTTGAGAAGATATGGGTGGGCACCAAATTTGGCTTAGATATTGTTTTGACTATCAAGGAACATTATGTTTGCAATGGATCATACTGTACACGTGCTACTCATGCCCATTTAACATGTACTGAGACAGGACCTGAAATCTCAAAGCTGTAGAGAACAATAGGTTTAATAATCCTATCGAAGAGGTGCATCTTTGAAGGGCTATTTTGAAGGGATATCAAGCATGGATAAAGTTGCATACCCCTTACATCGTTGTGATGGCTTGAGAATATAGGACCAATATATGTTACTCCAAAGTGACACCCTTTGAAGAAGAAATGAAAATCAACATCCTTATAAGTTATAAATGTAGAAGATCATAACCCCAGTCTTGCTAAGGTTAACCACATGTAGGCAACTGCAACAAAAACAGGGTAGGGCATCTAGTTGCCTTTGTAAGTGCTCAAGAGAAGAAACTAGTAGGGCTGCATCAATATGAAATAGAGTAATGTGATCAAGACATGGTGTAAGGTACAACTGTCATCCACGTGTGTTCTCCTCCAAGCAACTCCTCAAGCTCATTGATGTTTATCCCAAATAAAGTCTGTAAGAGGGGGAATCTTTGTTTAAACTAATACTACTCTTGATAAAAACAGAAAGACCGTAGAGCCTAATGATAGTGACAATGCGAGACTCTAAGATGCGAAGGTCACTCAACCTTTGAAGCAATAAGTGGCTAGAGACCAAATCAAAGGTCTTTTTGAAGTCTACGAAGCAACAAAAGAGTTTAGAACACTGTTGCCAAGCTTCTCCAGTGATAGCTTGAAGTTAGGGATGATAATCTCCCCTAAAGCCTGCTTGACATCTGGCTTTAATTTTACCACTTTCCAATTGCTTAGAAAGGAACTTGTTTAGGACTTATTTACACTCGAACCAGCATTGCTTTCTTCACTAGAGATTTGGTGCAACTTGTAGACACTACACCCATTGTCACCTCAATGTACACGCCTCTCGCTTAGGGTTGGTTCATGCCAACTCCAAGGGGGGTGTCCCTAAGTGTACCTGCAACTTGTTAGTTTGAGCAACTAGTAAATGGTTGCAGGTTGGGATGATAATCTCCCCTAAAGCCTGCTTGGCGTCTGGCTTTAATTTTACCACTTTCCAAGGGCTGATGGGGTCAAAGGTGGGCTAGAACGATCATCCGAAGAGGGATGGAGAATAGAGGCGAGTTTTCTGAGATGGAAGAATCTCGCCACAAAATGGGGGGTAACTTGAATATTTGGGTTGAGTGACGGCAACTTTGTCCTGGTTGCTATGAGGGAGCTAAGGAGTGGTCATGAGGGGCTTAGATAGCTTGCTGAAAACCTGCAACAGTTAGTACAGGGAAGAGAAAGTAATATTTAAATCTGCTAAATAGACCTAACAACCTGCACAAGAAAGAAGTCAAGAATACACTATCCAAAGATTAAGTACACAGAAAACAAGAAGATATATGTGGATCAGCAAACTAGCTTTATTTAACTGTCGATCTCGAATTAGAAGAGGTTATCTCTGGGATTCCACCTTTTACAGTGAGCATTGAACATCAATTTGTAGACATGGATTGTCCTAGAATCCTAGGTGAATGTGCCCTAGCTGCTATTCAGCCTTGGCATGCACCTTTAAACTTCTGTTAGCTGTAGTAGACTGCTGTGTGCACAATCTGCCAGTAATAACAATCATACAGCCCATCCTTCACAAGAAGTTTAATATTTACTCATTCTGAGGTCTAAAATAGGCTGATATTTCGTTGATTAGGCACATCCCATACTGCTGTTTGGATATTTTGTGAGCATGCACACACTGTTTAAAGTGTGGCCACTAATTATTTCTGTAAAAATAAATAGAACAAACACTTGTAGCGGCCTTCCTTAGAGCTCTGTTTACTAGCTGTAATTGCTACTGATTTTGATGAATTACATGCTACAGCATGCATACAAAAATCCTCTGTGAAGTTCCCTTGAAGCATAGGTGGTATGCATATTTGGGAAGAAAACAAGCTATATCTCAATAAATCCTTTATAATATAATCCAATGATTAAGAATGAAGCTATGGTTTATAATTAGCAGATGTGCCTATGGCTTAGGAGGGTGAGCAGGAGGTCATCAGTCTAACTGCTATTCCAAAAATAGCACAGAAGTCTTTCCTTGGCTGCACCCCCTTGCATGAATGATAACTTAAGATAACAACCAAGTGATGCATGCATCCTTATCCTATGTAACTGCTGTTGCCCTACTGTTTGCATGAGTCTAAAAATAACACTGAAGTCAACGTTTAGTTAACTATGATTTGTTCTGGGTGTCACTTCTACTTTGTGCAATGAACTGTAAGTGCCACCTAGCTACACCCTCAACTCGTGCCTTTTAATCTTTTTTAAGGTGCCCTTTTCTACAAATTCACCATGATTGAGATTTTCTTCATATTGCTTTAACGCCTCTTCATCTTTGAGCTGTAACTGTGCATATATTTCATCAGGGCATGGTTTTGAGCCTTGACATGTTTGTAACTTCCTATCGTGATAGCCCTGAATTGTATCCCTGTATTTGCTGATCAGGATAATGAATAATTAGTAATTATTTGTTTCTCTGTTGTTTGTCCCTGATAAAGTTGATAAAAATTTGTAAATTTTTTGAGTTTTACTGCTTGCTGGTTTATGTAAACATTTCAGTGTTTTTCACTAGCAGCCGGTTTTGCATAGGCTGAAAGTTACTTATGAAATTTTCTGTACCATTTAAACACGCTGTAAAACACTATAACAGGCTGAAAAACAATTTTAACATGCACACCATAAAAAAAATTCAGACTCAGGAAATTTTTGGCAACTGTGCCCTGGAAAAACCCCCACGGGGAAAACCAGTCAGAGAGAGAGAGAGATTTTATTTCTTCAGCAATATTTCAGTACATTAATTTTACAGACTAGATGTACTTATCTCAACCAACCAAATCACCCAGCTGAGCTCCTCGATTTCTGTGCAAGGCTGCCTTGATTTCTGTGCAATTTTATTCTCGAAAAATGTGCCAAGACACTGTCTCGATTTCTGTGCAAATGAACAGAACATTCCTGTACAACACAGCAGCAATTAATGCTGCTGTACGGACCTTGAAACCTATGCCATTTCTAGAAAATTGTACCCTGCAATAAATGCCTCGAAAACTGTGCTGTACGGTACATCAATTAATGACTGTACGGTCCTTGATTTCTGTGCCAATTGAGCAGCTGTACGGACCTGGGAAACCGTGCCTTCTTCCTGCTGCAATTTACATCGAAAACTGTGCCACTAATTTCTGCTGTACGGATTTGGAAAAATGTGCCCACTGAAATAATTCTTTGCTTCGAAAACCGTGCCACCTAGAAACTCGTGCTGCTGTAAGACTCCTCGATTTCTGTGCACACTCTCTCCTTGGAAATCGTGCCAATGCCCTAGCTCTCTCTCTAGCTCTTTCTCTTCACTTCAATTTGCAAAAGTGAGAAAGAATGCCTCCCTCATGCCTTTTTGATCAAACCCTAAGTGAGTTCAAATCCAACGGTGAAGATTAGATCTAATCCGATGGTTGAGATTCAATGAGAGTGAAAATACCTTTTATTTAAATCACATAAATAAAATTCACTCACCCACTTAAAATTGATCAAAAAGTGACTTTCATTTTATAAAGTCTCATTAAGTGCATTTAATGTGAGGGTCACCTTTTTCCCCCTTCTAAGTGACATTAGGCAAATGTCACTTGGGGAACACTTCCCTAGGTACAAAAACCAACAAAATTTGCTTAGGGTAATGTGCTCCATCTCTAGTCCACTCACAATATGATTCCTGCCAGTGCCTTCAACAAAGATGTCCTGTTGGACAAGTTGTTTTATCCAAATTCAAAAGCGAGCCTATCATAGTGTTGGAGTGTTTTGAATAGTGGGTTGTAGTTTATCGCATTGTTAATTGTTTAAACAAAGAGCAGTGCCATAATACATACAAATCCAAACCAGCTTGGGATATGGCAACGAGTCTACGAACATCTCGAAGGTGGCCTACAAATCTGGTTCAGACTAGAGAGTGATATATAGTCATTTTGTTGACCTTGAAACCTGTCAACAGCTGTCACTTTGTTCAGAGATCTAATGAGAGGATTAGGCACGTCTTTGTTTGATCATATTGGGAATCAAGTGCCTTTGATCATTGCAAGCAGTCAAGATTGATATTTTGCTGGCAGGGTAGCCTAGTAATCACATCAACATGTACGTATAAATATTCATCACATATTCTGCTTCACCAAGGTTTTGATGAAAATCCCAGGCACAAGTGCAGATTCGTCCATACCAAGGTGATCAGGGACATCTACAAGCTGATATCCATAGCAGAAACCTGATTTGTAAGATGAAACATCTGCTTTTTTTCACATATGTCAGATCACCTAATGTCTGTATCTCTAGTTGTAGATTTTTACCAAACTGGGCTTTGCTCTACCTTGTGTATTGAGTTCTACATAGGGCATTGCTCTTTTTCACATATGTCAGATCACCTAATGCCTGTATCTCTAGTTGTAGATTTTTACCAAACTGGGCTTTGCTCTACCTTGTGTATTGACTTCTACATAGGGCATTGCTAAGCCAAAAAAACCTTGTGAACAAACTCTGGTCCATGTGTCTGTACTTCTGGAAAGCCACGTTCTTAACTACCGGTGGTAACTGATGATGATCACCATTCAATATGCAATGTTTGTGCATTGCATGCCTGTCTTCTTGTCTTTGTAACAACATAGGTATGAATGTGTTCATCTCCAAAATCTGTGCACTTTCCTGCATAAACAACTTGTCATACTTAAAACCGAACTGAAGAAAAAAATGTTTTTCTTCAGTGCTGTATTTGTACAGGTCATAACAACAATTCTGGCTTGCCTGGTCATGAGAAAATTTGCACAGTCTGCAATTGATTTCAGTAATTTTAATTTTTGACTACTTTACACTTTTTAAGTTCTTGAAATGTCGTAGTAAGATGGCAGAAGTAACCTTTTGCTGCACGCATGTCTCTTTTAAAAGACAAGCCTGTGAATATTGGTTGAGGTGTATCTGGGAAGAACTCCTTAAATGAGAACCTGTCTTTCAAAACACTAGATTTAGCCTGACTGCCTTCATAAGCAGCAAGAAATTGTTCCCACCAAGAATACAAATGTAAAAGCCAGAAGTATCCTGTAGTTTCACATGTATATCCAATATCTCCTGGTAGCTGCAATGTGTTTTGCAAGCCTGAGCTACTGTCAAGTTAACAGGACTGTAGCATAAAGCTTGACAAATATGTGCACAATCATGATAGTACACAATCATGATGATGTGAAGGTCACTCAACCTTTGAAGCAGGAAGTGGCTAGAGACCAAATCAAAGGGCTTCTTAAGTCTGCAAAGTAAACATAAGAGTGTAGAAAACTGTTGCCAAGCTTCTTCAGTGATAGCTTGAAGGTAGGGATGATAATCTCCCCTAAAGCCTGCATGACCTCAGGCTTTAATTTTACCACTTTCCAATTGCTTAGAAAGAAACTTGTTTAGGACTGTAGCAGAAAGCTCAACAAATATGTGCACAATTATGATTGTCCTGTGATATTTTGGATCAGAGTTATCACTTGACACATAAATAGGATGAAATTATGAATAATATGCCGTGATGATGATAAAGGAAAACCTGCACAAGAAGAGATCAATAATAGGAAAAACAAGAGAGTCAACAATGTATTTGAGGAACTTAGCTGAGAGCCCTTCACCATTTGTAGGATTGTTGGTGCTCAACTTTTGGGTATTTCTCCAGGTATCTTTAGGGGTAGATAAGTGACAAGAGGACGAAGGAGAGGTGACTAGCACATGGGATTGGTTTCTAACATCATGAAGTGAGTTGTCACAAGAAACTCTATTTTAGGAGTGAATATTCAAAGTGAGGAGGGATTTCCTTTGGTGAGCACGCCAAAAGGTCTTAAGGGAGGTTCAAAGGGTTGCTAGAATCTCACACCTTCTTGATGCAAGGAATTCTTGTTGCTTGTGCTATAGGAAAGGTTGAAACACTTTGTGAAAAACTAGAATATGACACATGCCTGAGGGGGGAAGAGATGGGTCATGGATGGTGGGGGATAGGGGTTAAGGGTAACCTCCTAGAGGATATGAGATAAAAGGTTGTATTTTGTGGTGGTAGTAGAGAGGGTGGTGTATGAAGCATCAAAATTGATAGTGCAATGGGGGTTATTGGAGGGCCTCGAGGGAGGGAGGGAACACGTGGGGGCAGAGCTAGAAAGAGTGGAAGTAAGGCAAGCATGGTTAGCAATGGGAAGCATGGTTAGCAATGGGAAGCGAGTGGGATATGTATAAGTCCCAAATATAGGAAATCAAGGTTCACTTGGTAATAACATATTCAACAACACTAGCTCTAACATTGTGAGGGAAACATGTGGACTTAGGAAAGTAGGGGAGCATATCAAGCATAAAAATACAATGAGATTCACCAGGCAAAGAAGTCTTTACCAAGTTGCAACTGGGTTTATTCCATCTGTTGAACATCTTTATAACCCATAAATCTCTAGGTCCAATTGATGGAGTCACATTTCATCCTTAGTTAAGTCATGAATTGATGTTTGCAGGCTCATAGTACAGGCATTGAAAATGCACAGAATAATATTATAACCTTAAGAAAATTAATAAGATATATTTGGGTATAGATCAAGAAATGGTTCACCATGTGCCAATCATGGAATTTGAAGATTTAGGTGGAAAATAATAAATTGCATTAAAAACACCTTAGTCACATTTCATCCTTAGTTAAGTCATGAATTGATGTTTGCAGGGTCATAGTACAGGCATTGAAAATGCACAGAATAATATTATAACCTTAAGAAAATTAAGAAGATATATTTGGGTATAGATCAAGAAATGGTTCACCATATGCCAATCATGGAATTTGAATATTTAGGTGGAAAATAATAGATTGCATTAAAAACACCTCATTGGGGGGATGGGCCCCACTAAACTTGAAGCCACATGTATCTAGAATGCTCATTTGAAGCTACCGTTGAAATCTTAGACCAATGGCAATCCCAAATGAGATAGCCTACATCCCTTGAAACGTAATCCATCAAAATATTCATGTGTTATGCTTAAAAGTGAGACCCAATGATAACCTATAACTAGTGGTAGTGTTCTCTTGAGGCTTTCATGTCTTTCGGTAAGACATATAAGATAACTTGCTGAAATCATATCATGGATGGTACCTAGAGAAGGTAAATAATGCCATTACAATTCTAGCAAGCAATAGAGATACTTACTAGCCCTACTTGGGGCTTAGAATAGTGTCATTTAATTGGCCAAAGATGTATTTTCCTTAGAGGGGGGGAGTCATGTGAATGATTGCCTTAAGATTCTACTTTATTGCCCATTTATCTCTTCTCATTGCCACCACTTGTGCATGTGATCTAGAAAGGATTGTGAAAAATGTAATGGCCTAGATTGCTTATTGAAGCCAAAGCTTGGTGTTGAATCAACACACCCACAAAAGGCCCAAGAGAAGCATGCCAATTGATCCTATAAGTGTCAAGAACATGTGTGTCTCTACAGGGCTTCAGGGCTAATAATGCTAAAATTGCTTTCTATGCATGTGCGAGTTTGATAATGGTCCACTCGCTACCCATAAGTGTGTTGGAGAACGTATAGGTATGCCAATTATGTTGACATATTGTTTTAGTTCCTAGGAAGTCGTTTTCACCTTTCACATAATTAAATTAGTTTTGGATTTGTGAATGAATGGGTCAAAATTCTAATGGTCACTGGATATCCTATAATTCCACATATGATGGCAAAGAGATGGAGGGAAATGATTGATTTGGAAATAGAGTTATTGGTTCTTGATCGGTTCTTCTAGAGTTTTGGTTATTCCTAGGAGTCATTTGAGTTGGAGATAGAGCCAAAAGAAAAGAGAATCCAATTTCTAACTCTCTTTCGAGTAGAAGACTGAAGACAAAGGCAAAAGTAGAAAGAAGATTTTTGTTGGAGTTAGAGCTCTGTGCATAGTTAATTTTGCTCATAGAGCTTGGGTACATTCCTTGACTAATTGGAAAGGATAATAAGTTTGGTGTGGGACATTCCCTAGGGTTTATCAAGATTGATATCCTTTAGATCTAGTAATGTCGAGAATAAAATCCTAGCTTGTTGGTTAGGGGTTGGAAGATTGGGTTACCGCTAACTCTAAGGTTAAACTCCTTGCTAGAAACAACCCTCTCTTTCTTAGCTTTATATTAAACAATTAATGCCGCAGCAGGGGGGCATCTTCTTCCCCTTAACAACCTACATCCATGAGCTATGTTCTTAAACATTTCTTTGAAATGATAATTGTTGGGCTACAATCTCATGCTTATAATTTTCTCACTGAAGAAGAATGCCAGCTTACCTACTTTTAATATTTGAAATTTCATTTTAGAGGAGCTAGACCCCATCAACAAAGTGTGTAGGCAACCATTCTAGATGCAGAATTTTTCATTTTGGCTTGGCAATCTATGACAGACTCTATCGTCTTCTTGAGTCAACATGGTGCAAGATCTTAAATCTACAACACTGAAAATGTTTGATTAAGTAGCTTTGGCATATCTATGAAATTGAACTACAAAATGTCATATCTATTTGGGAAATTTGGGAACTCAAGCTTTTTGAAGCTTGATGATTAAGAGTGGCAAGTTGTGCCAATCATCTTGCTAAACCATAGGATAGACATGATATTGTCTACCATATATTTAATAGATTGATACCTTTCCATACAATCATACAAATAAACAGATGGAGCCACTCATGCCAAATGCATCCTCATGAATGTACATAAGAATTCAATGCACACATTGAACTTATTGCAAGAGATCAAAATTTATCATAATTATTGCGTTGAGAGGTGCTCTACAGCCCAGTATGAGGGAGATCTTGTAATATGTGTCGAGTGTTTGTCAAGTAACAAAATAATACCAAATAATACAAAGTAAACAAAAAAAAATAATACAAAGTAAAAAGTAATAAATATTATTATGTCAACTATAAACAAAAAAGAATAATACAAAGTAAAAAGTAAATATGAGACTTAAACTAGAGACTTTAGAGCTTAGGATTAGGTGGTAAATATTATGTCGGCCTGTTGAGGCCTCGGGTGTGCAGGATAAGTGCAAGGTGCTGGAATGGGTTCCAAGGCTCCCAATAGAGGGGAAAACCCAGATTGAAAGGCTTCAAAAGATCCTACGCAAGGACAGTTCTATCCCCAGCCTGTTTGGTATAGTAATCTCCCACGGATATTCGGCCTCCGCTGGCACTCTAAGAGTTGATGGGTTTTGATCCTAGGGATCAGTTTTCCTTTGAAGAAAACAAAGTGTGTAAAATCTGTAAACACATATCTACTTAAAAGAATCTAAACTAAGTTAGATTTACTCTAAGATAGTGTCTTGAGATAAGTGCAAGTCAGCTTGATATGGAAATAGATAAGCACATGCATCAATTAAACAGAAATGTGAAAGAGATCAATGACTTAACTGCTCAAGTTACAATTAATCAATTAAAATTAACCAATGACAAATTGAGGGTTATATGCATTCAAGATTTGACCTGCAACTGATATGTTAATTGAAAATTTAACATCAATTATAATTTACTGTGAAAACCATTTGCAGAAATCAATAAAAGTTTTAATTGATTAAACTCTTTTAAAACCTCATGAACACATAGATCATTATCAGAGATAAACCAGAACTATAGATCACTGTGCTTAATAAATTGCAAAAGATTTAAATAGCATTAGATAAGCAATCTAGAGTAGAATCAACATTCATCAAATAAACTTGATCAATAAACAAAAGAAAATCTGGGTAAGAGTGATCCATCTCAATAGTGTCTAACAAATCTGTAACTGCTTGTGAATCTTCAGTCACTTCTATAGTCACTTCTTCAGTTACTTCTTGAGTCACTTCTACAGTCATAGATACTGGGTGATGTGCTTCATCATCAACATCACTATCAATAATATCAATAGTGGGAACCTGTGATGCAGGGATCAAGATTTTCTGTCTCTTAGCTGGGTTGGCCTCAACTATTATTAGATCATCACATACCTGTGCAGCTACAACAGTCACTTGAATATCCATAGTAAGCTTAGGAGGTTTGACTGTTTGAGTATCCAATACCGAAGTCAGCTGTGCTAACTCTTGCTTCAAATGATGAGAGGTTTGCAACAAGACTTTGACTTGTTCAGCTGTTTTTACCCCAGGAGGATTCTCCATAGGGGCTTTACCTTTATTCCCATCTGGATAAGTAAGCATTAGAGGGGCCTTATCCTTCTGGTTCTCCTTTTCTGCTCTATCATTTTTCATTTGCTCAAGCAGATTCATTTCCATCGTTCTGTAGCTCAAGACTTTAGCTTTAATTTCTCTCTGATATTGCATAATCTGATGCTGCTCATCTATGCTCTTGGCCCTAGCCAGGACCTCAGAAAATGTATTCACTCCTTGGTAGATAGAGTCATCTGGAAGTTCTTCATGGACATAGTCCATCTTCATATGATATTGTTTAAAGTGTGCATCAAGGAATTTCTTAGGATCATGCTTCCTTTTGGGAGCAAAACCCAACTTTAAAGGAGCCACCTGGTCACCAAGCACTGTAGCCCAATTTGAGGTTGGGATGACTAATGGCCTAAGGTTTAAAGAAAATTTAGGCCAACCTTTCTTCTTGGGACTAGTGAGTTTTCTGTAGACACCATCATTAACAGTCTGATAAGAGACTTCTTGAATGACCAATCTGTCAGGCACTATTCTAGGCAGAAGATGAACAGTGTCACTTCCCCAGACTCTGATATATGAATAGGACTCATAGACATACCAATCACCAATTGTATTGATGAAGGTCCTGGCATCAGTTGAAAAAGTAGGTGCTTCTTGTTTGAATATCTTGAAATAAATGGTACCCATGAAATGGTCACAAATGTCATAGTGTAAGGGCACAAAATTGCTCTCCCATAGTGTTGAGTGATAGATATGAACTGGTGGATTTGTAGGGGTCCAATTCCATCCCAAGTTAGGATATTGGAACTCAGAGCAAAAGACATCAATAATGTAGGCTGAAAAGAAGAAGTGTGGCTTCCTCAGGGCAGGTGCCTTTTGATAGTCTTGGATAGCTGTTTTAAGTTCCAGTGAGAAGTAAACCCCCAAGGGAAGGATTCACTCGTTGTTAAGACATGATGAGCTAATTTAGCTTTGAAGACTGAACAATTTGGAAGGCCAAAGAGCCTGCAGAGCATGGCTGCCAGTAAAGAATAAGGCTCCTTGAACCAGGAAATTGGGTAGAGGTTATCAGCCTTAGGTACGAAACTGCTAGGCTTGATCATCCATGATTTCAACATTTCGTTTAAATTGTACCTGGTTTTAGAGGATTGTATGAATTCAGGGCTAAGGGTCTACACAGTCGGCTTAAGAGCAAAAGCTCTGATAAAGACTTCAAGGCGGAAGGTTGTTAATCTTGACCCCGTACTGTCATTAAATGACCGGTCTTTAGGGTTAGCATTTTCCACTATCCATTTAACTGGGTTTGTGTGAGGTAGGACAGCGGGCCGGGCAGCAATGGCATGCAATTGAGAAGCCCTAATCTTCTCATATGTAGGTCGATCTTCTTTGATGTCTGAAAGGTCGTCGTTATCAAAGATTGAATAAATTTTTGACCAGTCCATTTGATAAGTTTCAGTAACCCTCTCACTGGTATCTGAGAAGATACCGAAATTCGGGTCTTTAGTCAGTAAATCCCTGTGAATTGTCTTAGAGTGAGTGTTCCGTGACATTTTGGCCAAGCTTGGAAATTCTGGTAAATAAATAAAAACAAAATCAAAATTAAACCATAAACAACAAAACCATCAATAGCAAATGCGAAAATGACAACAAACCAACCTGAAAATAACTGAAAATTCGTGAGAATGACCCCTGGTAAGAAATCTACAATAAAATCCACAAAGCAGAGTAAATTCCGATAGTGAAAATGATAAAGAAGAAATAGGAAAAATCGTATATTTATCAATTTTTGTCGGGTCAAATCTGAACCGTAGGATTATTACCCCTGCGAGATGCGGGATCGGGTCACAGATCTTATTTTCAAACTTTATTCAAGATTCCTGCAATCCGCAATTTGCGGGTTGTGGGATTGCAAATTGCAAAACAATGGACAAAAGCGTTTTCGCAACCCGCGAATTTGCGGGTTGTGGGATTGCAAATTGCAAAACAACGAACAAAAGCGTTTCCGCAATCCGCAATTGCGGGTTGTGGGCTTTGGAAACGAAAACAACCTTTAAAACAAAAATAACGTTTTCAGCATCCCGTAATCCGCAATTGCGGGTTGCGGGTTTCGGAAATGAAAACAACCTTTAAAACAAAAATAACGTTTTCAGCATCCCGCAATTCGTAATTGCGGGTTGCGGGTGTCAGAAACACACAACGCAATTTATTAAAATAACAACTCTCCACAATCCGAAATCCACAATTGCGGGTTTCGGGTTGCGGAATCGAAATTTCCCAAAAATATTAACAAAGTCTTCCCGCACTCCGCAATTTCGGGTTGCGGGATAGCAAAATTCGAAAAGAGAGAATAATCAATTCCCGCAATCCGCAATTGCGGGTTGCGGATTTTCGGATTTTAGGGTTTGCGGGAAGAAAATAACATTTTGAAAGAATTGAAGGCTTTCCGCAAGTCAAGAAAACAACCAAAAACTTAGAAATTTTTCAGAAGGAAAATGATAATTACACAAACCAAAAGCAAAGGTACGAGATCATACAAACAAGGTTTAAGAATCTCGTTTTAATAAAAAAACTTATCGAAATACCTTTGTATTTACAAAATTGGGGCTCCCATGATCAAATGAAGCATGGGATCTGTTGTACCTACAACACGGCCATAAACAAAAAAGAATAATACAAAGTAAAAGTAAATATGAGACTTAAACTAGAGACTTTACTTTTTACTTTTGATACAAAGTAAAAAGTAAATATGAGACTTTAGAGTGTTTGTCGAGTAACAAAATAATACAAAGTAAACAAACAAGAATAATACAAGTCGGCCATAAACAAAAAAGAATAATACAAAGTAAAAAGTAAATATGAGACTTAAACTCTAGAGACTTTGGGGCTTAGGATTAGGTGGCTCAGGTATTGCACTCAAGGAGCTATTCAAGGATAGGTTTGCACCTCGGGAGATTTGATCCCTCTTGGGGCTTGATAGAGCCTAGGATTTGGATCTAGGCTGGTAACATTGAAACTTTGCATGCACTTTAAAAAAGATGTAATCAAACTTATTCATGAATTCAACATTTAATCCTAGAAATAACTCTTATTTGCAAAATTGGTTGGATCACACTATACGGTTCTTGGGAAGGATTTTCCACCCAGCCATAAGCAATCCTTACATTATTGCCACCCTAAGTTGAGGCTATGGAATTTGAATTGACAAGGGTGAGAGTCTCATTTCATAGATTCATTCACACAACTCACAGCAAGTACTTATAGATGACTTGCTAGCTTGCGGCTAAAAATGCGAGAGCACATCAATTTAAGCATACTTAGGAGCAATGCTGCAACAATCCATTGAGCACTTGCTATCCTACGTGTTGGACAAGCGTTGGCCTCTATTCCTTCTTGTTCGACAAAAATACCTATTTTTCCAACCCTTTGGATTAAAATGCCATCCCTCTTCAAATGTAGGGAAAATTTCAGTTGATGAAACTTGGCTTGTCTAGAACCCACCTGCTCAACTAGGGAAAAGCTCACTCCTATGTTGTCAAACCTTCACATAGAGTTGTAGCATCCCTATGCTATTATCTCATAGCAACTCTCACCCACACCTACTCCTCCCAAGTGCACTATGCACATAGGTGACTGTGACAACAAATCAACATGAAGGTTAAAGTGATGGATTTGTGAGGAACAAACAAAAGGGAACCTTTGCAAAATGCAAGTAAATAATATTTATATCAAATTGGTAATATGGATGGAATGCAAGGTGTCAATTTTTCTTCTCATGCCATATATTCTCAAACTAACTTTCATGTGATATAAGAGAAGTTCTCTATGGTGCCACATGCTCCTCTTTCTCTCCATCTCTTCACTCTGTCACTTGTCAAGGCATTGCCTATCCTCATGTTCCCTTGCAACCATTCACATGTTTACCTATATGTTAATTCATTTTGATAATTACATCTTTTAGGGTTGGGCCTCGACTCAAGGAAAACATAAAATATACCCTGCTTGTTGTTTACATTCTCTAGTGATGTCTTAGTCTTAGGCCCTCACTAGGAATTATATACACTACACATGTTGCATATTTACATTATTTACATCCATGCTATTGTTGAATTGGCACCAATGCAACATACATGTATACACGACATTTACACATGAACCATGTTCAAAATAAGGAGGTCAAATGGGGTGTTACATTCCCCCCCCCCTTGGAATAGCATTAACCTTAGCGTGACCTTCATAACTCAAAGAAAATGGGTACTTTGCCTTTATGACATCTTTAATCTCCCAAGTTGCTTCGTTTTGTACAAAGCACTATTCTACATTTGGACCAAAGCGGAAGCTTGCCTTTGAAGCATTGTCACCTTCAAGTTGAGGATGCGTGAAGCTTTGCTTTAAAACTTTTCTTTTGGTTCCCACTTGAATTCTATTCCAATGAATCACATGATTATGAATGCACACATATTTCCTAAGCAAACAACCATGAAATACAATATGGGCTCAAATGTTAGTGGGCAATTCAATTCTATATGGCATTGACCCTATTCTCTCAAGAATCTCAAAGAGCTTACAATATCAAGGAGCTAGATTGGAACATCTTCCCAACATTAGGTAATCCTCAACAAGGTCACAGGTTAGTCAAACTAGTCAGCAGTAGGCTCAACAAAGGTTCACAGCTAGAACTCAATTGCAGCACTCCTCATGGCTCAGATAAAGATGGCAGCAGTGAAAAATTCTATCAGCAGTTTAGGTAAACTTCAACATAAAAAACCTTCAACGTTTAGCCTAAGCAGACAAGAAAAAAACAGATCTAAAAATTGTGGTAAACTCCAGCAGGAGGGTGATCTAACCAAGCAGCAGAAAGGTCCTCAAACCCTTGACGTCAAGCAGAAAAATCAGATCTGAAATGATATGTAATGATGTGATAATAATAATTCAAATGATGAACATTATAACTTATTATATAGGATTTTAGATCTTCTAGAAAGGTCATTAAAAGACAATTCTTTACTTTAGTTAAGATTCCATCAAATTAGGAAGGTACCACAAAAAATTAAAAATAATAAAATATAAAAAATAAAAATAAAAATAAAAAATAAAAAATAAAAAATAAAAAATAAAAAATAAAAGACAAAATAAAAAATAAAAATAAAATAAAAAATAAAAGATAAAAGATAAAAGATAAAATAAAAAATAAAAATAAAAGAGTCACATAAACATAAGTAGGGTGCTATGACTAATAAAAAATGGTACAAGTCAAAACCATACAAACAAGAGTGGGTAGCTTGACCCATAACCCCTAGGACCAAAAGGGGTGTACTTCAAATGTGGACAACCAACCATAGTACCCAAAAGACCAAAACATCAAAGGTGGTATAAATAAAAAATAACTCAAGGTGGTTAAATGACCTTATTAACCACAAGTCAAAGACAAGGTACCACAAGACCAATAATCAACAAGGTGTAAGGACCAAAAGTAAATCAACCAAGGTGGGGAAGGTACAACCAGTCATCTCTCTCTCAAATGTACAAATGTTCCATATAACCTGAGAGTTCATCATCACTGTATAAGGAAGGGTCCACACAGATGATGTGATCATGTGGTCCTCTAGACTGCTCCTAATGTCAAATGTTAGTGGCTTCATCAAGGGATGGCCAGTTCCTTGAGAAGACCATCTAACTCAACCACCTTGAAGACCTAGGAGAAGAGGTCATCACACATCATCATCTTGGTAACTGACCAAGAACCTCCTTTCTCAAGGAATGGCTCTCAGCCCTGTTACCCCCCATTTTGGCAGGGGTGTCCACAGGCGCAGTAGGAAGGCATTTTTTGTCAACACAGCTAATAAAGAGTTTGAAATGAAAAGCTTTCTGCAGCCCTCTCAGAGATCAATACTAAAGAAAGTTTGGTGAAAGAGCACGCAAAGGTTGCAGAGGAACTCATGTCAGTGTTTCCTGGGCAGGTTGGGAGCAGAAGCACGGGCTTCAAAACAACACGCTGAGTCTCTAAAGGCAGCAAAAGGTTGCACTTGAAGATAGAGTAGCCTGTTTGGACGGTGCTCTCAAAGAATGCATGAGGCAACTTCGGCATGTGAAAGAGGAGCAAGAACACAAACGTCATGAAACTGTTATGAACAAAACTAGAAAATGGGGGAATATCAGATTTAAATTTGAGGCCAAAATAATGGCTTTAGAACAGCAACATCATTAGCCTTCTTGGAGCATAGTAAAAGATGCAGGCGTAGGTTTGCCTTGACGAGTGTGACGCACTCTTAGTCATACAAATCTCCAGAATGTGGTAATGAAGCAGTTCAAACCATTCATGGTTTTTTGATCCCTAGTTTTTGATTTTGACTAAAATAATCAAATGCATCCAATCTACTGGAGGTTATAGATCTGAGACATAAAACTTGGGCAGCATTTCTCAGGTGCTGAGATAGCAGTCAGAGGAAAGTTATATTTTGAAAATCTCTGTGATACAAATTTTTGCCAATCGTTTGTCACAAGAGGTTCCACCCCCAACTCAACGACTTAGATGTTTGGCTAAATTATGAAGCTGATCCCATTGCTAAACTTACAGAGAAGCTAGTAGAGCGCATAATTGAACACAGTTCCACCACTGGTGGAAAATACATTGCCGTTCATCTTCGATTTGAAGAGGACATGGTAGCTTTTTTCATGCTGCATATTTGATGGTGGCGAGTAATAAAAAAGATAGATGATTCACAGTTATGGAAATCGAGCATGGCCATTTCGGGCTCTTGAGAGAAGTCATCACCCTGTAAACGCTAGCTCGAGTTTTTTAAAGGAACCGATAGCATCGCTGGCCAGCTTTAGATCCAGTGTTTGACATCTGTTTAGAGACCACGACAGCAGGTCAGAAAACGGGGTTAAGTCGTGGTCATTGCTGGCGAGTCATATCACACAGTCGGGCACAATCTGAATCCATGCGTTTTTCGGTCAGTCCGAGTTTTTTGGAGCAACCAGTGACCCCGTATCTTTCCTTCTAACAGCTGACGGAGTGACGGTGCACCGCGTTTTCTATTTTGCTGAGTTTGATCTCTGTTGATTTCCGATTATTGGCAAATCACATGCTCATTTCACCGTCGATCGAAATTTGTTTCACTGTCACGTGAAGTTTTGGAGCAGTTGAAGTTTTGGAGCATCTATTGACCTCGGATCATATGCAGTCTTACATTCAAATACAAAGCTAAGCTCCACGTTAGCCGCCGATTGCATCCCTGATTCTTTGACAAAGATGGGTCACGTTTTTGGAGCTCGTTATTTATGCAAACTGAAGCACGGACGCGCGATATCTTTTTTGGAAGTCCGCTGATTGAGGCGGAGTTAGAGTCAGGGCTCAGGGTTCAAAGAAATTGAAAGCAGAATTGAAGGTAATCACTGGAGCCGATTTCTGATGCGGAGCTCGAGTTTCCAAAACTTAGCTCGGTGTTAAATGAATTCTTTAGCATGGTGGGGAAATCCACGTTTTCATCAACTGTTGAAAATATTCTACTTGGCGGTCGAGTGGATGGGTGTTTATATCGAGCATTTAACAACCCTATCAGACAGTCGATTGCAAACTAGAATCCGAGTTGTAGCAATTGGTCAATTAACCGCCAGTACACTGATACGAGTTGGAGCTAGCGGTTGTAAATTTCCCCAATTTCCAGATTTTGTGATTTGGAGCGGTGCTCCATTTTCCAGCTCACTTAACCATCCACATGTTGGCCCTGTAGGAGGCGTGAATAGTGAAGGCAGAGTTCGCTTGACATTACTTAGATTTTAGTGGAGAAAAAAGTGGATCTAATTCACTTTTTCTACTTTTTCTTTCTAATATTTTATTATTTTATGTTATGAGAGGGTTTTTGGCCTATAAAAGCCAGCCTCTTTCATTGTAAAAGGATGGAAAAAATTTGGGAGCTTTCCTCTCCTTAAGCTTAATGAAAAAAACCATGGGATTCTTTGGAAAAACTGAGCAATCTCTTTGCATGATCTTGTGAGTTTTTGATAAGTGTGAATAGTTTTAAGATTATGCGTTTTCTTTTCAGCATTTATGTAAGAGGCCATAGAAGGGTGACAATCCACCACGTTGGAAGGTGAAGAATTCTTAGTAGCTTGCTTTCTTTTCCCCTTTGGTGAAGAACTCTTAGCATCTGCTTTCTTTTTCCCTTTGTGAGCGTGCATACACAGGGATTGATTTTTGCATTTAATCTAGTTTGATTGTGTAATATTGATCTCTGGTTTGCATAGTGCACCTCCCGCAGCTAAGAGAAGAAGAAGTACTCTTTCTGATTGTCAAACACTAGGCTGAGCAGGGCTTGCTCAATAATGCGATCTTTCCCCCTCAGTCACATATGACACAAGGCCCCTTTGAGCCCTCTTTTGACTCCATTCGCCTCTCTGATATACTGGCACTGGCCTTTTCCTCGAGGACTAATCCTCCATCTTTCCCATCAATTAATCAAGATACATTTTTCTGTTACAATCGTTTTCTAAGGCAGCCTCTTCAGTTCACCTTGCCCTCCGTCGCACTTGCCTTAGAGATCCTATCTTAGGGATACCCCCCTTGAGTTGGAGAAGAGCCAACCTAAAGTGAGAGGAGAGGAGTGTGGTGACATTGGCCTCTCTCCTGAGAGTTGTCAATCGAGCTGGTGCCTTTACATTTTGGGCTTCAACACACGCATGCCAGTTTTGAGAGAAAACAAAACCAAAGCTGAGCTTTAGTCCCAGACTGAGTCATGTTGATCAACCCTCTGGTGCTTGACCAGGTCCTCCATTCCCCCAGAGAATGGTCCTCAGCCTTAAATTGAGTTTTCAGTCCCAAATTGAATGTTGATCAACCACCTGTAGGACCTACTTGGTCCTTGACCAAGAATTTGCCTGGTCCTAGACCAAGATATCTCTGTCTCAACCTGCAGGATCTGCTTGGTCCTCGTGACCAAGAAACTGTTTGGTCCCAGACTAGAATACCCTAGAGACAAATAGGGGCCCTAGCCACATGCTAGGGACTTTGCCATGGCATTAACTTGCTTGATCCCCTGACCAAGAACCCTAGGGGACAGCTCGGGGCCCTAGGGTACCTTCTAGGGTCTTACTCTTTACTCTGCCTGGTTAACATAACCAGTAATCCTAGTTAACTGACTTGGGTACCATTCTCTCTAAGATTGGGTCTCGCAGCTGCATTAGATATTTTTGGGTGTTGGAACATTACATATCTATTAGTTCTATTATTCTCTTAAAGCTAGGAAAATTAGAAGAATATTTGAAATGTGGAGGTATAGAGTAGTAATAATTGGAATCAAGCTCAAAATTGATTCCATGTAAAAATTCTGTGATTTGAATTTTCATTCTATTGTTGCCCCAAGGCATCGTGCCGTAAGGTTTCCCAACCCTTGGTGTCTATGGGGCACTGCATGAACTTTCTTCCCAAAGATTTGGTTGTTTGAGTTTACTTGTTGGTAGACTACGTGTCCTCGTTTAGAGCTTGTCCATACCTTCAGCTATGAACTACTCGTTGCTTGAGCCTACCTTTGCCCAACAACCTTGGTTGCACACTTGAACACTTAGACTTATTAAGAGTATATGTGGTTATGTTTAATTTAATTGTGCAATAATACAACAAATGAAGTAAATATACACGACATATACTGTGGGTACCCAAACTTCGGTATTGGCAAACTTAATATTGTCAAAGAAGTGTACAAGATTACAATCGGGTGAGGTTCAGGCAATGGTTGATGCCTCTATTTCAAAGGGGGTGCAACTTAACAACCCGACACTCGAAGTACAATAGAATAACCCAGGCACTCTTGCCCAACTGCCTCCTGGTGCTCTTCCCTTCCCTTTGCCATTTTATCCTATAGTATGTCACCTTGACCTTGGATTTATCTGTCTTGGTGACTCCTCAACCATAGAGCTAAGTCTTCCTTGCCTTAAATTGCCTTAGATGAGTTCTTGTTCTCTTCCATGCTTCTTGGATACTTGTATGCCCTACTTATAGATAGGTGGAGAGACTGCATTCTCCTCACAAGTGGGCGTCCAACCTTTCCTTTGGTTGACATTCGCTTCGTTTGGGAAACCCCAAGGAAAGTGGGTGCTCTCTCAATCGTCTGCGCGGAGGCCTGTTGGTAGCTATGTTGATTCACGTCTCCAACACTTGGGCGTTTCTCTTGATGCCCCTCTTGGGTGCGCCTTAGTCTGGGGCTCCCCTTTGCTAACTGCCCGTTCCTTTGGCATGCGCCCGAGCCCCTTTGTCCACAAACTCAAGTGTTGTGCTGATGGAATCCACATGTCCTCGACGTGGTGTACAACCGTTTTTCCCCTCTCGGGGTGTCTCACCACCACACCTTGGGCTGGTGGACTCGATGACACATCTCTTTTCCTCTGCTACATGTCGAAGTCTTCTCTATCAAAGCCTTTTTCCAATTGCCAAAGCCCCTTTTCGAGTCTCCATCTTGTCGAAACCTTTGTTTACTTGTTGAAGCCTCTTGGTCGCATGCCTTGATGGTGAAAGCTTCGTGCCCATGCTCGATTCATCACTACCGGTGGTTGCTTTGCGTGCTCCGAGAGTGGCCAAATACGCCTATCCATCTCCTGGTCGTGTCGGTTTCCCATGCACCTGAGCTGTTGATGGATGAGTTGGTTAGGGTTTGTCACTTGCCGCAAGGCAAGGATGTTACATCCTTCCCCACCCAACTTTGTTGTCAGCCTCGACAACGTCAGAAGAACTCTTGCTGTTCCTCATCAACTCATGTCCAAACTAACACGTACCAACGGGTTGCTCTCAACCATGTCGTAATTCCACTAGAGAATCCTTGTTTCCATATGCCTTCATTACTGTTGTTGTGTTGATTCACCCTCTGGGATCATCAAGTCAAGTTGCAAGTCTGACTTCGCGTCTCTTTGTGAAAGTGCTCCTTTGCCTAACCATTGAACTGAATGCCTTGACTTCGATTCTACCAAGTGCTATGCTTCTTAGATTCATTTTCGGGTTTCCTCCAAGATTTCTACTTGCTATCAAATGTTGCTATGGTGAGCTTGTTGCTCACCCTTCTAGTTCGGTTTTGTTTGCTTGGTTCGTACTAGGTAAGTGTGCTTCACTTCATCTTCTTCAACACTTAAATATTTTTCTCAGCTTGGCATCGTTCTTCGATGCTATGGCCTTGCTGTCGCTCCTTTGGTAGGGGCCACTTCAATGCCTGCTCTAGTAAAAGAGTGGGAGGGAAGTGGATACCAATACCACCACCCACGATTGCCTCTTCTGTAAGCCCTCCCGAGGTGCTAGGTCTTCCTGGCCCATACTTTGCACTCATGTATAACAACAAGGGAATGTTTGATCCGATCTTACCATCACCTTCTGCCAATAACCAATATACCTCCAGCTTAGCCTATCGGTTCTCCAGTCCAAGTGCGTCCAAAGCCTTTTCGTGCTCTTCCTTTGCTATCACATACCAAGGCTTCTTTAGTTGCTCTCTGGTCACCTTGCACAATTAATAAGTTTTCCTTTTGTCGATCGTCGCTTTGGGTGTTGTTCTTTGCGTTTCCTACCCGATGACCCGCGCTCTTGCTCGCCATGCGGTCTGCTGTTGTGTTTTCTTTTCCTCCCCTGCATTGCTCCTTGCACAAGGAAATGGGTTTGTGCCTTTGTTGGTTGTTGCAACTAATTGCAAAGTAGTCATGTGGCCAACTTCCCCAATTTGCCTCCTTACTGTCGGGACGATGATTTGTTGTTCACTCGAAAAGAAAACCAAGCTGTCCAAATGTAAAACAATAGTTGCTCGTGTCGTCCACAAGAACACTTGTCCAAGGACAAGATCAAAGTCATCCATAGGTACTATGGTGAGATTGGCTTGCCCACACCAGTCAATATCTTCATTGCAACTCCCTTTGCCGTGCCAACCACTTGCTCCCCTTTTGAGTTCACTGCCTTAAAGGAGGTTTGTGTGAGCTCAACTTGCAATCTAAGCCTATGGACAACCTCTGTTTTCACGAAGTTATGGGTGGAACCACTGTCCACTAGTGTGATGATGGTTTGCCCGTTCAATTCCCATTGGAACATGGCACAAAGGTCGTCATTTCTTCTTCATCTTGCCTAGCCATAGTTTGTTCCTTAGCGATGGCATTCAACACTTGGAAGGCTCCAACCAATGGCTGAGTTGGTTGCCGTTCCACAACAACAAACTTATGTTGTTTGAGTGGGCAATCCCTTGCACCATGGTCTTTTGCAAACATCCAATAGATAATGGGGTTGCCCTTGTGTTTCTCCTTGGTTACATATGCCTGCTTGGGTTTCTCCTCACCTGTCTTTGCCGATGCCTTTACCTTGCCAAATTGATTCTTCGTAGCAACACCTTCCTCTGCTCCTTGACTTTGCATGGGCTTGGTCTTGAAGTCAAGCAACTTGTTGGTTGCGATAATCGTTGCAACAAGGTTTGACTCATTTTTGTCGCAACTCGTTCTGCGCCCCGGGTTGCAAGCCCTTGATGAAGCAGTATAATCAGTCTTCATATGTCATCTCTCTTTGATCTCCAACATGAGCTTGAAGAATGTCTTGATGTATTCTTGGATCTTGCTGGTATGCCTTAACTCCATCAACTCAGTCCTTGCGATCCACATTTTGATACCTGGATCAAAGTGTGCTTGCAATGTTGCCTTCATGTCTTCCCAATTATCTATCTGGACAACATCTTTCCATGCCGCAAGTTCATCTACACGATTTCTCTACCAAAGCTTTGTCGTTCCCTTTAAGAACATGGCAGCCACATTCTCCTTGGCTTTCCCTGAGCTCTTGTTCATTTAATCAAGGTATTGTTCTATGTCCCAATAAAAGGTACCTAGCATCTTTGCATCGCGGTTACCATTGAATGACTTCTGCTTCTTTATCTTGATGTTCATTGCTCTGTTTGAACTGCCTCCATGTATGGCAACTCACTTCAAGAGGTTGATGGTGTCTTCTTGGTTCTGTATCTGCATAGCGATGGACTTCACCAAGTCCTCAACCATCGTCAATTGCTCTTCCACTTCTTTGTTCCACTTCTTTGTTTAAGGTTGCGACATTCAAATTCAATATTGCTACCTTGTTGCATGACATGATGGTGTGTTTCACCCTTGCCTCCACAGACTCCCTGGCTAACTGCTTCTGCTGCAAAGACTCTTGAAGCTCTTCAACAAGAGTGTGCATTGCTGCTAGTTGTGCCTTTGTCTTGGTGACCTTGGAGGATTACCCATCGTCACTTTACTCATGCCTTGAACCAATTTCATCTTTTGAACCCTCCATGAGTCTCCATGTAATTAGTCACATTTTTGGGTGACTAGTCTCACTTGCAGGCCAAAACTGGAATGCGTAACTTATGCGCTTGTCATCAGTATTCTGACGATGAAAGCTTCTACTGGCAAGCACACCTTTGTTGATGCGTGTTGTTGCCAATGGGTGCACTTTTATTGATGCAATCCATTGTCGACGGACACATCTCTACCAATGTGCTGTCTCTTAGGTGTGTCCCTTCTTGGGCACACTCTTCTATGGGCACGCTATCTCTCGGTGACTACTTTCTGGGGGCACCTTCTCTTCCTGGATGCACCTCTACCAATGCGTGTTGTGTCCTAAGCGCAATGTTTTTGGGTGCCCCTTTCCACTAAAATCTCAACTTTGGCAATCTTTTGCTCTGTTACCAATTGTCACTTTCAAGAAATTTGTGAAGAGATTCTTAAAACTTCACTTCTCGACTATCTTCGACTCTTATCTTCGACCTTGATACCAACTGTCACTTTCTAAACAATTGTGAAGAGATTCTCTAAACTTCATATTTGGACTATCTTTGGCTCTGATATCAACTGTCATAACCCCAAGGCTTCATGCCCTAAGCTTTTCCGACCCTTGGTGGCTATGCAACATTGCTTGAATGTTTTCCCTAAAGACTTGGTCATTTGAGTTTGCTTGTTGGTAGACTACGCCTCCTCGTTCATAACCTGCCTATACCTTTAGCTATGAACTACCTGTTGCTTGAGCTTACCAATGCCCAACAACCTTGCTCGCACATTTGAACACTTAGACTTATTAAGAATATGTTTTATTTTTAACTTAGTTGTGCAACAGTACAACACATGAAGTAAACATACATAGCATATACAGTGGGTACCCAAATTTGGGTATCGAGAAACTTAATATTGTCAAAGAAGTGTACAAGATTACAATCAGGTGAGGTCCGAGCAATGGTTGACAACTCTCTAACAAGGGCGGTGCAGCTCAACAACTTGCCACTCGAAGTACAACATAATAACCCAGGGCACTCCTACCCAATTGTCTCTCGGTGCGCATCCCTTCCCTTAGCTGCTTCTCTTGATATCATGTTGCCTTAACCTTGGACTCCTTTGTTGTAGAGCTAAGTCTTCCTTGCGTCAACTTGCCTTCGATGAGTTCTTGGCTTCCTCCATGCTCCTTGTCTACTTGTGCACCCAACTTATATATCGGTGGAGAGACTTCATTCTCCTCACAAGTGGGCGCCCAACCTTTCCTTTGGATGACACCTCTTCCAAGGCAACTGTCGTTTGGGAAACCCCAAGGAAAATGGGTGCTCCTTTGACGGTTTGCCTGGAGGCCTGTCAGTAGCTTTGGCGACCTACGTTTCCACCACTTGGGAATATCTCTTGATGCCCCTCTTGGGCGCACCTCCGTCAAGTGCTCCCCGTTGTCGACTAATTTGCACATTCCTTTGGCATGCGCTCAAGCCCTTTTGTCCACAAACTTGAGTGTCGTGTTGATGGTGTACATATGTGCCTGACGTGGTGTACAATCGCTTTTCTCCTGTCGAGGTGTCTCACCACCACGCCTTGGGCCAGTGGACACGATGTCATCTCTTCTCCTTTGTTGCATGTCGAAGCCTTCTCTACTGAAGCCTTTTGTCAATTGCCGAAGCTCCTTGTCGACGCTCACTCTTGTCGAAGCCTTTGCCAACTTCACGAAGCCTTTTGGGTCGCATGCCTCGCTGTCGAAAGCTTTGTGCCCATGCTTGATCCATGACCGCCTATGGTCGCCCTGAGTACTCTGGAAATGCCTAAATGTGTCGATCCATCTCTTCGTCGTGTCAGTTGCCCATGCACACCTGAGTTGTTGATGGATGAGTTGGTGATAGTTTGTCATTTGCCACAAGGCAAGGACGTTACAATGCGGAAGGACGTTTCCGGGGCAAGAGACATATAGAAGTTAAGTGATCAGAAGAAATATAAATCTAGATGATGAGATATAAAAGAGATTTTGGTCAGAGCTCGTGACAATAAAACTTTGGGACTTTTTGAGATTCCATAATGCTGTCATGATATAACCTATATCACTCCACTGTCTTATTTTTCGACATCATGTCGATCCATAAGTGATCTTATTTTATACTGATTGGTTGTAGTTAGTGAGGGCGTATAGTGAATACAGGTTCTTATTTTTTATTGGATTTTGTCACATCAGGGAATTTATTTATCCCAATTGTCTCTTCTTGAAAGTTGAAACGATTTGCTCTATTCCTGCAGGAGGAAGTGATCTATTTATCCCAATTATCTTTATTTGAAACAATTTACTCTCTTCAATCCTGAAATAGGATAAAGTAGTTTTATTCTAGGCATAGTAAGTTTGATTCCTTTGTTTTTGCTTGGATTTGATATATATGCATTTAAAGTGCCTAACCTAATGGTTTTAATTATTTTCAGTTGGTGCCAAGTATGTGGCAATGCGATTATTTGATTTTGTTGTTACTTTAGATGTTTAAAAAATTGAGTATTTTTGTATTTTTTTAAAAGTTTGCCAGTATTTTCCAATATTTTTCGTGATGTTGCTGATAAGTTGTTTTCCAGGCCCACAGTGATATATTTGGCATGATGATATTTGCAACATTGTATAAAACATACTGAAGATTGCAAATGAAGTCAATAGACTAATCATAAATGATACAAATATCAGGGTTTAACTCCAGAATTCAAATGTAGTGCACGGGGCCTTAACATTGAAACCATACAAAAGCACCGAAACACTTCTAGCCATCCAAGAATCACTCAAAAATATATACATATAAGTTAACATGCTTTTGGTCTTTTTGAAATTTTCTTACTGGAGAGAGGTTGGAATGTGCTTTAATGTTAACAAACTTAATAGAACATTCTTCTGTGGTATCTTGGATACATATGAACATTAACTCTCTAATTCATATTAACTGTTAAATCAGTAGGCTTGCAAATATTATGGAGAAACATATTACGATAATAGTGCAATCTTTATTTAATTTGAATCAAATATTTTATGTTCTGTGAAATCTTTAATTTGTAAGGTTTTATTTTTTCAGGGATTGGTATAATATGGAGAAATCAAAGCGAGTGAAAGCATTTCGATGTGGGGAGTTTGATGATTGCATTTTAAAGGCAGAATCTTGTGCAGGTGTTCCTACAAAGAAGAGAGAAAAGTATGCTCGTCGTGAAGATGCGATTCTTCATGCTCTTGAGCTTGAGAAATTGCAGCTTGAACGAAAAAAACAGTCTTGTCTTGAAAGAATCCACATTGATGAAAATAAACATGCCACTGTGGTGAAGCAGTCACAAAATTCTGTTGTTGATTATGACAAAGATAAGAGCCAGCATGCCTCTGGGAATTGTCGTGACATTGTAGATCCTGAATTGCATCTGGATGCTGAGAAGCTAAGTCTACCAGGTCAACAGACACTTCCTGAGTTTGATGCCATACAACTGTCATTTCAGAAAGTCAGACATGGAAATGAGATGAATTGGGAAGACGATGGCACCGAAGCCACACCTAGGATGAGAGGTCTGCAGGACTTTGGGTTGAGAATTGCGTCCACACGAAAGAAGCCCAATCTAGCTACAGTTTGTGAAGATGTTGTGAAAGTAATCCCTTCAGAAAGCTGTGTGCGTAATCCCTCTTCCATTCCTCGTTGCATGGGAAATGGAAGCCCTTTGAACAGCAGTAGAGGATATTCTTTAAGCCTTAAAAGAAAAAGATCCCATGTGGGTCATTCTGAGGAGTCCTCTGTCAGAAGGCGTGATCGACGCCGGCCCCTTACACAGGTTTTACAGAGTAGTGCAAAATTACCAGTGCCTTGTTTTCCTGATTTTGGTTGTATCCCAGTCGACTCAGCTCAGCAAGGGTTGAAGGAAAGAGGTGTTGATACTTTGCAACTAAAGCAAGTTAAGAAATCAAACTTTTCTGTATTGCCTGATAATAATTCAGATTACATGGGAATTTTTTCCAAAAGAGAGAGCTCATTACAGGCTTCTCAAGATGTATTTGAAATCAGAGAGAAACTGATTCAGCCTGTTTCTTTGATCGATGATAATGCATGTTCTGATTTGCAAGAGCAACCGAGTTCCAACTATGGTGAAAAAAGTGGTCTACATTCTGTTTATGGAGTAGGTGAAACTGCACTTACAGGTCAACTTAATTCCTTTCTCCATGGATCTATTGAAACTTATTCATCTTTTGATTTTATGTATTGATGCATGTTTTGTCACATTCATGGTTTATATAATGCTGGATATTAGATTATAATTTTTTGCTTTTCTGCCCCCTTAGTAAAATTTGTCCCATTTATTTCTTTTTCCTATTCTGATGACATCATTAAACAGTTCTTGGATCCTTCTCTTTGCTTGACTTTGTGGAGGATACTTCCTCCTCCTCGGCTTCTTCCTCAACATTCTTTCTTACTGACATCTAGAAACTCTTTTACACTCTCTCCTCTTTTGTCCTATTGGATGTAATACTTAATTCATGTTTTTTTTAATCATGTATATTTAACTTCATGCTTTCGGGATAGCTCATGGTACCCCTACTGATTGGTAAGACTGATTTTACCTATTAGTCTCATTGAACTAATTTTTGGTCATATGTTGGACATTAATAAAGTTACATTATCTCATCTTAGTTTCCCTGAACTATGTTTGTGACTCTGAAACATATCTAACATGGATGGCAGTTCATTTGGAATAGCCCTCTTCATTGTACAGACCCATGTAGGGATTTGGGGGTTCTCTGGACATGCTTGGTTAGTTGTTATACATTAATAAAGTTATATTATCTCATTTTAGTTTCCCTGAACTATGTTTGTGATGTGAAACATATTTAATGTTGATGGGACTCAGGAGTTGATTTGGAATAGTCCTCTTCATTGTACAGACCCATGTAGGGATTTGGGGGTTCTCTGGACATGCATAGAATCCAAATATTTATTCTATCGCAAACCTGGTAAGGAACATAGAGTATAAGCCTTTTGAATAACATAGGCGGATTTTGTTGGAGTAAATACAGAGCTTCAACCTTAGTATCAATGTATTTTTTAAATTATGTGAGCATTATGTTAGTAGACATTCACGTTAGTGGTTAATGGATGTGTGATTAATGCAAAATTCAGATGTTAAAGTTAAGTAGTTAGGTGGCTAAACCGCCATAACCAATTGACTCATCGAGGCTTTTACATAATAATGTAACAAGGGATGCTTAACTTGAGAGAGTAATATATGTAATGTGAATAGGCTACCTCGTGCTTTGGTCATGTACTTGCTGCAGTATTAATATATATGTCCTTCATTGTTCTCTTTGCATTTATTTATTTGCATTATTTTGTGATGCACCCACATAAAATCCTATATCAAAGCATTATATTGATTTTGGATTCTGTGAATCCTAAGTAGTTTGTGAATTAGAAGTTTGAATAAAAAAGCCATTGTGATTGTGTAAAGTGAAAATATGTTGAAGGCTTGCACAAGAGAAGAAATAGAGGCTTCTAGCCAAAGGCGAGACCATGAATTTCTACCATGAATTAGTCTTGTAGGAAGTGTTGATTTTGTAGCTTTGGATAGGTACTTTTGCATAGGCCAAGTGTATGGCATGGAGGAGTCGTCCAAGAGACCTCTCAGACTTAGGAGTTTCACTTTAATTAAATGAACTATTAAAGTGAATGTACTTCTGTTATTACTTTATGTAAAGTAGAGGGCCCATGGTATTTCTTGGCCCATGCCACATGGTATTGGCCCGTGGTATTTGCATACTGTAATGTTATAAAAGTCAACCTAAGTGAGAGGGGAAGACATAACAGTCACACAGAGTGAGTGATCTCATTGAGTGGGTGGATAAGGAATTCCATCCAAGTGTGAGGGCAGGGACCGAGGAATAGAGCAAAAGGGCAGCAGAGAAGGTAGCAGCCAAGTGATAGGCTAGGTTATCTCGCTGTGATTGTATATTCCTTAGGAGGGCCATTATCCTAGGATGAGAACCCATGATTTTTATAGTCAATAAAAATCATATGTTGTTGGTTTTTCCCCAGTTGGGGTTCTCCAGGGTAAATCTATGTCAAATGGGTGTGTGATTTCTAGAGTATTTCCGTTGCATGATTTGTTGTGAACTCAGTGTGTTTTAGTCAGTGTTACAGGACTCGCGAGTCAAATCGAAAAAATCGCGAGTTTGACTCGGCTCGACAGCAAAAAGAGCTGATCCGGCTCGGAGCGAGTTTAACTCGGGCTGATCGATCTTTTCGATCTGTGTCCTCTCCGGATTGACTCTGGTTGACGGTTGATGGTGGTTGACGGTTGATTGAGTGAATGCGAGCGACGATGGATACAGGTCGATGCGAGCTCCCTCCTCTCCTCTATCCGTGTGATGGAAGACACAACGAATTGTATTATTTGCTTATGTGAATGGGTTCGGGCCGGATCATATTTCGATCGACGGTTGATTCACCTCGTGGATGGGTTCGGTCCGACCGACGACTGTGAGCACGACTGTTATTGTTTTTGTTTTAGGTTATTAGGTTTTTTAATTTACTAAATGTTATTTAGTATATATATTAACTTTAAAATATATTAAATATAATTTTTTATATATAATATATACTTATATTTGATAGGTTCATATATAATAAAATATAATTTATATTTTAATAATATTAATATTAATTGATATAATTAATTTATATTTCATATTCGATATCTTTTGGACATCCTATCGATATCATGGCTATTTTAAATATTTATGATTTTTTTTTTTTAAATTCAAAATGTGTATATACTTAATTTTTTGTATTGCCAATTTTTTCCCGACTTTTTCTCGTTCCGATGCAAACTCTTCACTCTTTTGCCTCGCCGATTTATTGCCGATTCCGAGTCTGGTAACTTTTGTTTTAGTTAATAATTTTTCAGTAAATTATTTGGGACTAATAACCAGATCTAAGCTCATAAAAATCAACATGGTATCGGGGCTTAAATCTTGCCAGAAATCGATCGGACGAACGAGCTGGGATCGTAGACTACGAGAGTGGTAGAAGAGAGCCATGGGTTGAGTAGCCAGCCGCAAGCCGTCGGAGAGGAGTGTTGAAGCAAGAATCACATAGGAGGAAAACCAGAGTTCACGACCGAGGCATCTGGCTGACGATGGACAACGGATCACGCAAGGAAGCGACAGACAGGGGCGGCGTGCAATCGTTGAGACAGTTGAGCAGACATCGGTAGCTGGGAGAAGCCATGCATGGATGTTGACGAGCAGACTGCGGAAGAGACCCCGTGAGATTCGGCGTGAAGTGGAGTTGGGACACGCATGTGGGCAGGAAGGCCCCATGCAGAGTGACTGCAAGCTAGTGTGGAGAAGTATCGCCAAAAAACAGAGTAGCGGCTCGAGAGATGTAAAGAAGTTGGGCACGAGTTAGAACATGGGCAAGCTGCTAAGGGAAAAGAAAGGCAATGTTGGGTACTGGACGTGACGGACAAGAGAAGCGATAAGGCTGCAGGTTTTGTAGTTGACAAAGGAGTAAGCCGCGAACTGGAGCACGGGATGCTCGACGAAGAGGCAACACAATGGATATGTCGATAGTGCAGAGGAAGACGCACTAGAGTTGGATGGTGGTGATGCGGGCTCAACAAAGAGGCAACTCAGGCTTTGGAGTGACTGCTAGGGAGCCGCCAGTAGTTGGTGATGGTTAAAGCCGCTAACAACTGGTGATGGTTAAAGCCGCCAAATAGTCAGCTGTCGGGCAAGGGAAGGAAACAACTGGGCATGGGCAATAAACATCTGGGTAGGTCTGAAAAATTTAGGCAATGCTCATAAGTGCCTAGAGTAGACTTTAGAATTTTGGGCAAGGGTTTGGGTAGCCCAAATTCCATAAGTCCTTAGGCAATGCCAAGGAAGGCTAAAGAAGCCTACCAGGTGGCTGACCAACGAGCATAAAAGGTTGGGCAAGCCTAGAAAGGCTTCGAGAAGCTGCAAAGAGGTCAAGGTAGCATTAGGTACCCTATAACAGACCTTGGGCAATGACCGAAAGGGCTTAGGCAACCCCATAACAACCTTTGGCAATAGTAAGGCTGCAATTGGGAAGTGGGCAGCAGGAGCTAGGCAACAATCATGCTAATCTTGGATGGGTGAAGAAGGACTTTCATCCAGAGATCCGAGGATGACATGAAGTTTTGTCCAAAGGAGAAGATAAATCAACAGGGTAGCAGTGGTTAGATCTGAGCAACAGATCTAAGTTGTAGGAGTTGGCAGTGTTTCTTTCTCAGTGGACAATGGTGCATCTAGCCATATGATGGGAATGAGTGATTTGTTCCTTAGTGTTTCAGAGATGTGTGGGGTCGACACCATAGATGTAGTAAAGCGGGTTGGAACAATGCTATTCCAACTAGAGTCAGGAGGATCTCTGGAGGTGGCATAAGTGATGCATGCTCTAGAGTTGAAGATGACTTTCTCTTAGTCTCAGCTTTGGAGGACCATGGGTATGGGGTCGTGTTCCAGGATAGATAGGTACTCATACAGTCAAAGGGAGCTACCCAAGATGTAATAGTGATGCTTGGTGTCAGACAAGGTAAGTTGTATAGGTTGTTGGGTCAGCTTGTATGTGGGTCCAAAGGGATCTTGGATCGAGGATTGATGTTTGTAGCAAAGGTCAAGGAGTAGAAGACATCGAAGGGTGAGAAAAGTTCATAGACTTCCAGTATGGAGTGCAAACCTTCAGAGGGGAAGAGGGAGTTGGCCCCTTCAGTTCTTCCACTTCTGTCAGGAACAGTTGGTACGAGATGACATTGATGGATGCTCAGGAGCAGGAGGCCCCTAGGAGCATAGTTAGAACTTAGAAGGAACAGATCTTCAAAGCAGATATAAAAGTAGGTGGCAGCTACAACTACCGATGATGTTGTGGGATTGGAGATAGATCCAGGTGGAGGTTCTTCTAGAAGTACCTTCCTCGCTAAGAGGGAGTGTTGATTTTTGTAGCTTCAAACATGTACTTCTGCATAGGCCAAGTGTTTGGTATGCAGGAGGCGTCCAAGAGACCTCTTAGACTTAGGAGTTTCACTTTAATAAAGTGAACTATTATAGTGAATGTGCTTTTGTTATTACGTTTTGTAAAGTAGAGGGTCCATGGTATTTCTTAGTCTATGGTATTGGCTCTAAAAGTTGTAGAACCCCAACCTGGTTTCAAGCATTCAAGCTTCTTTGCATATAGTTTAATGCCAAAACCCCAATATGCACATTTTAAACATAAATATGACTTGACTTAAAACACATGAAATTCTTTTCCAAAATTAAACAAGTTAGAAATTTTAATTTTCAGCCAATAAACTCATACTCAGAAATTTAAATCAGCCAACCACATAAAAAATTAACACTGGATTTTTGACCAAATTGGTCCAGGACAAAACCCCGAAGGGAAAACCTGATGGAGAGAGAGAAGTTTTATTTCTTCAACAAAATTACAAAACAGAGCAACAATACCTATCTCAGCTTTTCTTCTCGAAAAGCGTGCCCAAAACAACAAAAAATCTGAACCTTTTAAACAATAGTACGACCTCACACGTGCAGATTAAATGTTGCTGAATTTCTTGGACAATGTGCCCAGAAATGACTCGATTTCTGTGTTGTACGAACATCAATAAATGTTGTATGACCACCTCAAATTTTGTGCTGTACAGCCCTCGAATTTTGTGCAGTACGACCATCAATAAATGTTGTATGGCCTCGATTTCTGTGCCAGAAATACCTTGTACAGATTTCAATAAATGCAAAAACTCCCTACCTCGAAATTCGTGCCTGTACGAACCTCTTTAATGCTGTTGTATGGATGTCTTGGAATTCGTGCCCTTAATTTTTCTCCTTGGTTTGCAACTCAACCTTCTTAGAAAAATTCTTTGGGTGAAATCTCTTCAAACCTTCTTCTCTTCTCTCTTCTCTTTCTCCTCTCCTTCTCCTCTCCAAAACTCTCTCTTGAAAAGTGAATAATGAGATAGGTTTGCCTTCCCCAAGCCTTTTTGTTCATGGCAACTTCCTCTTTTCAATCTAATGGCCCAGATTAGATTAGATTGAGGGTTCACAATAAATGCTCAATAAATAATTAATAAATGACATTTAGTGCGCTTCATGTCATTTAATAAAGTGAATACCCTTTTTAATTAATCACTCACTTGACTTTTCATTAAATATGAACTTAGGATAAACCATGACTTAACTTTAATAAAGTGACTTTAAAAATATAAAGTACTTCTCACTTTATTAATCAATGACTAGGGGTTCACCTTTTAAAGTGTCCTTGTCCACCCCAAGGCAACACAAGGGTGAACAACACTTCCTTGGTAACATTTCAACAGGCCCATGGTATTTGCATACTGTAATGTTATAAAATTCAGCCTAAGTGAGAGGAGGAGACATAACAGTCAAACAGAGTGAGTGATCTCATTGAGTGGGTGGAGAAGGACTTCCATGCAAGTGTGAGGGTAGAGGAATGGAGTAAAGGGGCAACAGAGAAGGTAGCAACCAGGTGATAGGCTAGGTTGTCTCGCTGTGATTGTATATTCTCAGGAGGACCATTATCCTATGATGGGGACCCGCGATTTTTATAGTCAATAAAAATCATTTGTTGCTGGTTTTTCCCCAGTTGAGGTTTTCCAGGCTAAATCTGTGTCAAATGTGTGTGTGATTTCTTGAGTATTTCTGCTGCGTCATTTGTTGTGAACTCAATGTGTTTTAGTTAATAATTTTCAGTAAATTATTCGGGACTAATAGCTAGATCCGAGCTTGTAAAAATCAACAAGAAGGCCATAGAAGTAAATGGCGAGGGCACTTTGGAACTGAACAAGATAGTGGTTATGACATTGGCATTCAGAAATTGTAGACTACAGATTTCAAGTCGTCCCTTGATGTAGTTTTCCCACAACACATGGGCAGACATCCACAATTGATGATGAAGGTGATAGATTTGAAGCACATAGCATACTAAATATATTTTGTTGATGGCAAATCATGGCTTATGTGTGGAAAGGAGTGACACATAGAACATGGAACACAAATAATTGCCAAGGCATTTGTATTTTCTCGACTGTTGTAAATATACATTATAAACATTTAAATGGTTTAGTTAAAAAGCAAGAACTTGAAGAAATTTAATTTTATTGTTGGAAATGTCCAAAGTGTACATGGCTTTTCCAAAACATTATAAGTAGTGTTGATAGGTTCATGATTTCACTTCTCCTCCAAAAGGATACCAAGAATGAAGAAATATTGTAGTGATCTATTTTGGATCATACCTCTCTATTTTGGAGGTTTTTGGTTCCACAAACTGAATAACTTGAAGAACTTGGGTCTTAGATTTGGCTTTCAACTCTTTGGTCTATGGCCTAGTCACATTTGGCATTGGCTCTCAACTCTTTGGACTCTAGCTTTGTCTCTTGGCTTTGGCTCCTCAACTCTTTGGTCTCTAACTTTGTCACTTCTTCTTCTTCAGGGCAATTCTTGGACAACTTGCAAAAACTGCACCCAAGAATCTAGGAAAGATTTCTTACTATGAGGCCGTGATGTTACAAGTTTATAAGCTTGTTGATTCATGCTCAAAGAGCTTGGCTTCTTCTTCCATTGCCTCTCTCTGTATTGTTGTTACATTTTTCTATATCTTGCCCACTTTATCTTGCTTGCCATGCCTTCGATGGTCCAACACTCACCATCATAGTGTCCATTTATCTTGTAGAGGGTGCGAAAATTATTGATTTTAGTCTCTCTCATTTTGGCTTGGTATTCAACACAGTGGTAAGAGTGACCTTTTGGTTACACACTGGTTCTTTTCCAATGATGAGAATATGAATTTAAAACCCAACATGGTATACTAAATGTTCTCGTTTCTTGCAATGAAAACAAAGAATGAAAGTGTTTGCATACCTTCACTAGAGGCTCTTCTTTGAAGTTGCATCATACACATTTGAATCTTTGATCGAGGTTTTTTATCCCCATTGGAATGAAGAGGTGTTCCCACTTCTTTGGAATGCTTCCCTCCTTTTGGTACTGTAGTACATTCTACTTTGACCTTCTTGGTTTCCATGCTAGTGGCCTTTATGGTGTTGCTACCTTCTCCGAGCTTGCTATGGTCTATCAAGGTGTAGGCTTTTCTTCGATAGAAGAACACACTGTGATTGAGCACCATAATTATTCCATAGTACTACCAAATTATCCAAGACATGCATATTGAGGCCTTAACACGACCTCTATTGAATTTTTAATGCCTTGACCTTCCTTGCCAAGTCCTTGGCCATTATAGATGATCTTTTTCAACAATCTCGAGCCATTCTCTTTGGTGTGCAATTCAAAACTATCAAAAGACTTCATTGATTTGAAGTGAGTAGGTGCTTTCAAAAAGGTGCATACCATGCTTCTCATGGTCAAGTTTGTGCATTCCATTTTGAGATGGAAGGATTTGCTTCCCTCTTCACTTCAACAATTTCTTGGATCTTGGTTAATTCTTTTTGCAACTTGTCCATAGCTTGGTCATTCTCTTCCTCAAGTTTGTTTATTCAACTGAGACTGGATTCTCCAATCTTCTAAAATGCCTTTAACACTTTTCTACCTCTAACATGACTCGAGAAATTTCAGTTTACTATCTAGTTTGGTTTGCAATCCTAAAATTTGCTCTTCCAAGTGTTGGGCCTTCTTTTTCAGCCCCTCGTTCTTGCAACACTTAGAATCTTTCTCATTTTAGAGTGTTAACCATAGCTGATTTAATGTGTCTTCTACACACATGGAAACCTGCTCTGATACCATATGATCTATAAGCCGTTGTGGATACTCCACTGGACAATTAGTCAGAACAGATATATAGTATTTACTTCTTCTATGTAGAGTGATCCTATAACTATAGTGAGAATTCACTCCAGTGTGTGGAAATTTCATATGTTCAATGCTTTTGTATTGGTTAACTCATGTCATCCACAAAACTACGAGAATTAAAGACCATAGAAAAACATTAATGCAATGTTTTACCCTATAGAAACTTGAATGTGAAAAACTCAAGCAAATTGAAGGACTGTTCCTTTCTTCTTTTATGAGGATTACATTGCACAAATTACAGAGAAGACTTACCATGAAATTTAATAGGTACTCTATCCTTTTATGTAATTCTTCAAGTAACCCCTTAGTTTTTGGGATGGACCGGTCCCTGTATTTGGCCTACTGTTCTTCAGAGACAATTGCCCTTTCTAGTTCTCTGGGTTGTGCTAGAGGTTAGTTCGCAGGGGTTTCATATCTTCTAGAGTCAGTGGGCATCTTGTTGGATCGTCTCCCTCCTTTCAGATACTCCTTAGATGCACCCAATCACCTTCTACCCACCAGACATGAGCTGAACATGATCATCAAGGATGACGTATACATGCAATTTGTTCAGATCACTTGGGTCAACCCTCAAGGAGGGTTGCACCTAAAGATGGCCTTTTATGCTGAGCACTTTTTGGATTTGAGAGACAGGCTCATTGTTCGACCCCAGTATACACATTGTCACTAAATGCATGCCCTTTGCATTCCCATAGGCCAATTCAGAGTGGGTTCCCATAGATTCCGGCTAGAGAGACAAATCACCAGATGGATAGATCAGACATAATCTGCTAGTTGTGCGATTTACAGGAGGTAGAGTTCGAGGTGCACTTTATTTTCTGTTGTCGCATTTACTATAAGATCAAAAGAAGGTTCCATTGCATGTTCAGAGGGTCTCAAACCCTCACTAACTTCTTTAGATACCCCCATTAGAGATGTTTGGCCTTATATACGTAGGAGGCCCTCAAGTTCCGAGCACATACTCTTCAACCTCACATCAGACCAGATTCTACGCTGAGGATCACTTCATTTTTCATAGTGATACGTTCAGAAAGGGGCACCAAGCGATCGATCGACATTAGTACAGATCTAGATCTAAGATTCTGGATCAGTGCGGACTCGTGGTGCCCATTCCATGAGATCTTGGCAACAGAACCATATCAGATCCCCCCTGGGAGACGGACGAGATCACTGAAGCCTAAGTGGTGGTTGAAATCCTCTAGACAATGGTGCAGTGGACAGTCTGGGCCTCCCACCAGTTCTTCTTCTTCTTTGGGTCAACAAACTTTATTGAGTTTTCTTCATTTAGCATCAGATGTTAGGAGAGATAGTTTTACTCCATAGTAGATCTAGGTGCTCCCGGATCTTCTCATAAAAACATCTCCGCTCCATTGCGGAGTTTTGGGCTTGCGATTGCGGTTGATGGTTCTCCATACTTTAGCTCAGCTCACATTTTCTTCTTTATTGTACTTTACTTCATACATCTTGTCTTTTATAGGAGATCGTTTGGTACTTATGCTTTATAATGTTATCAATGTACTCAACAGTCCCTTTGACCTACTTTTGTGGTCATTTGTTGGACACTAATAAAATTATCTTATCTTATCTTATTTAGCACTACTATGTTATAGAAAATGAATGCAGAACAAAACTACTACCAGAGGATTGAACTCTCTTTAAAATGTCCAACATCCCTTGCTTTCTTTGAGATTAGTTGTGTTTGACTTGGTCAGTTCTCAGGGGGTGTAACATTTTGCTTGAAATTGGAAAGTTCTCAATTAGTACTATAAGGGTGAAAGGTTTAAAAATTAGTTTAGAACCTAAAAAGTGTGTTCTTTGGTTTAGGACATAGTTTAGAACCTTGACCCTTTTGTTGTGTCTTCCACCTTTTGGTAACTATGTCCTTTATTTCGCTGTAAAATACTTCAAAATGGTCACATTCACTTGCCTTCAAAATTTCCCTTATTCTTTCTAGCATACTATCTTATGTTTTCATAGACTTCCCCCAAGCAAGGCATATCTTTGTCAAATGTCTCGATCATGGTTAGGATTGGTTCTGTAAACCAAAGGTATTGGGCCTTGTCCCACCATGCATCATCAAGAATGATAGACTCGATTTTTTTCCCTCTATCATAAGTCCTCCACGATTCCCAATGGGGTTGATGACCATTGTCTGTAATGTTTGTTTGACTTCTACAAGCCTCTTTTTGACTAGAATGTGGGAGCCAAAACAAGTTTTAGCAACCTACATAAGTTTTGAAAAGTCAATCTCAAATGAGAAATGATAAATCATATACGATTAAAATTCATAATTCATAATACAAATAACTCTAATTTAAAATATACATTCAATAGCTTTAACTTTGTAAAACCCCTATATATGGCCTCAGACATTGAATGATTAGTGATGAATATTTGGATCTCCTTCGATGCTACATATATTTCGTTGATCCACTCAATCTCACCAATCTTGGCAAGCATAAAGTTCAACGAATGCATCGTTTATGGAGTCCAAAAGATGTGATTATATTGACCCTCCACAATCAACCCTGCAACTCTACATACCTATGCATTGCCCGTGATGACTTGGACCACATTCAGTGGTCCCACACTTTTTGTTGCATCAATAAGAATATTGGAGATGGATGCTGCATCTTTCTCCACTCTATTGCAATCAATAGCCTTCAAAAACATTGCCCCTTGGGGGGAATATTGCAAATAACATTGATTAAAGGGCTGTTTCTTCGGTTTCTTCATCCATCAAAAACTATCGACACACTTGTTTCTGCCTATGTATCCCAGATTGATTGCAACTATCAATCGATAGATTGTCTTTTTGATGTCAGCAATGTGGTGTGGACCTTTTCATACCTAGGGCTCTTGTATTGTTTTGGTCCTTCATTGATCGCTTTGATAATCTCTTGCCAATAAGGGTAGCGCACCAAATTGAGTGTGAACCCATTTGCATAGATGCAAAGAGCTACATGCTCATCAACTACTTCTCTGCCCTGGTTATTGAGTGTTGCTTCAAGAGCAAGGTTTTAAAAACCGGTATGACCGAGTTGACCGACCAGACCATCTCCAACTTTGAACCGGCAGAAAAATCGTTCTGGGGACCGGTTCAGTACCGAACCGACTGACCTGATGCTTGAACTGGCCTGTTCGATACCGAATTGGTCCAAACTGGCCGAGCCCTATCAAAAATTGGCCGAGTGGATCTTTGTGGGCCAACGTGATGTGAAGGTAAAGAGTGTTGACTGTTGATCACTGAAGCAATTTTTGAATTGTTCCCAAATTGTTCTATATCGAGACTCAAGAGAAGCATATATCGAACTGAAGCAAATCGTTCATGAAGCATATATCGAGCTGAAGAAAATTGTTCCTGAAGCATATATTGAGCCGAAGCAAATTTTGAGAGAATCGTTCCCATTTGAAATTCATCTAAGACATCTGTGGCACTCACGAATCGTGCGACAGTTGTGCTCATTCGTGGAGATGGTTAAAGATGTCCACTTTGGGAGAATTGGTTGCTTGGAATGTTAATATATATATTTTTCATTAAAAATGTAAATTTTTATGTATTTTTGAAAATCCGAGTCATTGAAATCAAACCGTTCCGGTTCATTGTCGGTTCCGGTTCCGGTCCGGTTCAACCTTCGACCGGTTCAATTGCCGGTTCCGGTTTTTAAAACATTGTTCAAGAGGTCCTAGAGTAGGACTTTAATTACTTGTGGCGACAGGTCTAGATGGCAATGAGGGCTTAGTTGTAGAGCTTTGCATAGGGAGTTTTTCTTTATTAGCATGTCTCTTATCAGCAGCATCTTGCAAAGATGCATAGAACATAAGTTTTGCAGGACTCAAACTTTGTCTAGGTTGGCCATTTGGACCAGTGCATATCAACACCCCTATGTTAGTTTTCCCAGTTAGATGGCCCTTCATCCTAGTGTATGGGCCATTTTGGATGCCATTGCATTCACTACATTTCTATTTGTAAGAACCACCCTCGGGTTTTTTGCTAATAATTCCTACATACTGCCATAGTGGAGACCTTGGATCTATTGAGAATGGATTCTCGTGGTGCATTTGCCCCTTGACTCTGTTGTTGTGATGCCATTTCTTAGTGTCTACAACACTGCGTATATAATCAAGGAGATAAAAGTTAAAACTTAAAAAAGAGAGGAAACAAGATAGTAAATGTGTCAATTGTCATACAAACTGAAAGATTCTAAACAAGCAAAAAAGAATGACAGGATAGGGGACTGTGGCTGTCACATGCTTCAGATGACTGTGGAAGCCACACTAATTTAAAATATACATTCAGTAGCTCTAACTTTGCAAAACCCCTATATATGGCCTGGGACATCGAATGAATTGTGATGAACATTTGGATCTCTTTCAATGCTACATATATTTCGTTGATCCACTCAATCACACCAATCTTGGCAAGCATAACGTTCAACAAATGCACACCGTAACTCCGTACATAGAGTCCAAAAGATGTGATCATATTGACTCTCCACAATCAATCCTGCAGCTCTACATACCTGTGCATTGCCTGTGATGACTTGGACCACATTCTGTGGTCCCACACTTTCTATTGCATCAATAAGAATATTGAAGATGAATGCTGCATCTTTCTCCACTCCATTGCAATCATTAGCCTTCAAAAACATTGCCCCTTGGGGGCATATTGCAAATAACATTGTTTAAAGGGCGGTTTCTTTGGTCTCTCAATCCATCAGAAACTATTGACACACCTATTTCTGCCTTTGTATCCCGAATTGATTGCAACTGTCTATCCACAGATTGTCTTTCTGATGTTAGCAATGTGGTGCGGACCTTTTCAAACCTGGGGCTCTTGTACCGTTTTGGTGCTTCATTGACAGCTTTGATAAACTGTTGCCAATAAGGGCAGTGCACCAAATTGAATGCTAACCCATTTGCATAGATGCAAAGAGCTACATGCTCATCAACTACTTCTCTGCCCTGGTTATTGAGTGCTGCTTCAAGAGGTCCTAGAATAGGCCTTTAATTACTTGTGGCGACAGGTTTAGATGGCAATGAGGGCTTAGTTGCAGAGCTTTGCATAGGGAGTTTTTCTTTATTAGCATGTTTTCTATCAGCAGCATCTTGCAAAGATGCATAGAACATAAGTTTTGCGGGACTCAAAGCTGGTCTAGGTTGGCCATTTGGACCAGTGCATATCAATACCCCTTTGTTAGTTTGCCCAGTGAGATGGCCCTACACTCTAGTGTATGGGCCATTTTGGATGCCAAAGCAGATATGGCAGCTGAGTTTGAGATGAAGGACATCGCCATGATGCACTGCTTCCTGGCCTTTAATTACTTGTGGCGACAGGTTTAGATGGCAATGAGGGCTTAGTTGCAGAGCTTTGCATAGGGAGTTTTTCTTTATTAGCATGTCTTCTATCAGCAGCATCTTGCAAAGATGCATAGAACATAAGTTTTGCGGGACTCAAAGCTGGTCTAGGTTGGCCATTTGGACCAGTGCATATCAACACCCCTTTGTTAGTTTTCCCAGTGAGATGGCCCTTCACTCTAGTGTATGGGCCATTTTGGATGCCAAAGTAGATATGGCAGCTGAGTTTGAGATGAAGGACATCGCCATGATGCACTACTTCTTGGGTTTGGAGGTTTGGCAAAGACCAAGAATTGTCTCGACAAAGTTACAATATGTGCCAAATTTTTTATTTTGCAGTGCTTTGAATAGCCGAGTCAAAAAACCCCAGGTTGAGGCATTGAGAGAATGTAGACCCCAGCTATATGGTTTCTGAATTTTTTTATACATAGGTATGTGCATCAAGTGGATTGTGTGCATCTGTAAACAATCCACCTTTTGCTCCCCACTTTGGGTTCCATCCAATCTGTGAGTCGGAGGATATTTAGATGACCATGCAGTGTCTATAAGCAAGGGAGCTCCCTTTAGGTTAAAATTATAATTTATGTGTCTGTCAGCCTGGTCTTTGGTTCATGTTTATGAAAATCACAGCTTGTCAGCTCATGTTTGCCATGATAATAACCGTGACAAAGCCATTCTCCAATAAATCTGTTATCGCATCTATTGCCATAAGAATCTTATAAGTGGTAAGATATTGACTTGCAAGTTTTGTAATGAATAGAATGAGATTCCTACTTAAGATATTTATAATTTTGATTGCTGTTTTCAGTTTAAAAAGTTGCCGCGTTATCCACTTCACACTTTTTATAGATTTCACTTAATTTCCTTACAATTTGGAAGACAGTAAATTCATTCACATGGTTTTCAATCTCATGTTTTTCATATTTCCAAAGCATCTCTTCTACAAATCTTAACTGTTAGTATTCATCCAAGAAAGACAATGACCTATTTGTTTGACTTTTTAGCTCTAAATAAATGATTTCTAAAGAAGCTCAGTAGGATTGTAAATAAAATCACCATGTGATGGAATGCAAAATGCAAGATGTTTTTAGGGAGAAGACATATTTTCACAGAACATGCCATCTCCAAATTATATGTTGTTTGTGTAAGAAGGTTACCAACCTGATTAAAATGTTACGAGTGTTTTGGTATTTGAGAATCATGTAACATAATAGAGTTGAATGACTTGTGAACGAGACTCGTATTTGTCTTTTGGATTTCTTTGGAATAGTATGTGTGCACTTTAGCCTTGTGCCTGTATTCGAAACCTGGGGTTTCAAAATATAGTCTTATCTTAAATAATTATTCAAACTAAGATGCACTATTTCTCAAGACATAAATATGTATTATTTTTTAAGAACATTGCTGACTTCTATTATGGATATAATATATGTATGCTATAATCCAAAGTTTTTTAAGAACCGTGAAAGCCTCTTCCAAGAAGGCAAATGGAAGTTGAATTAGTAAACCATTCTGCATAATTTATGCTGCTATTAGAGGGCACTTCGTAATTTGTTCCAGAACAGGCATATTTTCTGTTGATTGTGAACACGAGGAGGAAAATTTTGTTGTCAAGAGTGAGTAATTGTTGTGATGGATTTGGCTTTGTCATTCTGCATGTTGACCACACTTCTTGTGGTTGTACTTGGAACTATTTTAAGCTTTTGGAAGAATATCTTGATCTGCAAAAATTGGTTGTGAAATAAATGGACATTATTTCGTAACACCAATACAATGAACTATATTGATGGAAGTTTGATCTAATCAATGGCATTGAATGCCATTTCCGTTCCATGTGATGCATTTATAATTAAACTTGTTTTCTGTTGTTTTTGGGTTTTGTCAGATTTCACAGAGGCCTTTTTACCAGTATCGAGGAATTTTGAGGGTGAGCTGGCTGGTGGGCACCTTGAACATCCTATTCAAGTTGAGGAGAGTTTTGTTAACATGAACGGACTCGATGATGCTGAGTTTTCAAGTTACTTGTCTAAACCTGATTCTGTTGAACAGAGTGTACCTACTGTTGCTGATGCAGGTGTCTCTAAATGGCAGTTGAAAGGGAAGCGTAATGCAAGACATCTGAATAAGAAAAACCCGGAGAATACAAATGAAAAGAATTTGGTTGAAATGGATGTTACATGCAGTGCACCTATGTATGTAGTATCATCTGAAGACAGGCTTAAAGTAAACAAGGAACTTAGAACCAAGAAAGTTATTGGAAGCAATTCAGCAGAACCTGAAGAATATAAAAAAATTGAGGGACAATTAGCCTATTGTTCTGTTTTAGATGGTTGTGTAAGAGATGATTCTGATCAGAACAAAATTACAGCCCGTGTTGATGAAAGACAACAGAAAATTGGGACTTCGCTACTGAGAAAAAAGGCAGAGGTTCGAGATTTGCAAAACCAAGAAAGATTAGAAGATCAGCATATTCTGGAAACAAAACTTGATATCTCTCTGAATGAAGACTCCCGAGTTGTGTTGCAATCATCGTGGAATAGCAGTAGACAGGAAAATCACTGGATATGTCAGACAGACAGAAGACAGTCTCTCTGGCAAAAGCCTGCAAAAGGATTTCATTCTGAGACTTTTCCAGGTTTGATGAGCAAAGTTCCAAAGTCTCTAGAGGAAATCCAATTCAAACAGCCTGATTCATTTGCAGTCCCAAAACTAATGCAGGCAGCAGAAGACACTTCAAAATCAGCGCCATTATTTGACGTGGACATTGATGTACAAGCAAGTTATCAAGGGGAGCATGTTCCTTTAGTTTCCCTGATGAGTAGATTAAATGGGAAGGCCATTGTAGGGCATCCTATTGTAACTGAGACCTTGGAAGATGGTTTCTCTGATATGCTTCTTGTAGGGAATGGCTATCTAAATGATTCAACAATTCAATCAAATGATGTTGATAAAGTTGAAGGTGGAGCGCTTCAACCTGTCTGGCAAACTGCAAGGAGAACTGCCATGCAGCGAACCCCTCGATCTTGTTCATTGTTGGAGAATGGAGATTCCAATCCATCACAATATTTAACTTATGGAAATAGACAGCCATTGGGTAAGACAGTTTATCCAGGTCTTCTTAGTCATAAGATTCGATACATCAGAAAGAACCTCTCCCATACGCGGTGCGCTACTTTAGATAAGAAATTACCAAAGAAGTTCTTGAAAAAAGTTGGATTACCATCTCAGAAGACGAGGACGTTGTCTTCAATAGCTGTTGAACATAAATTCAGGAAAGAGAGCAGTGAATCTGGCCATCCATTAAAACTCGCACAAATGCCTGTAGTTAGTTGTATCCCGGTCAAGCTTATATTTAGTAGAATTAAGGAAGCAGTGGGCAGTACATCAAAATCAGGGAAGCCTATGTTGACTTGCACTGGCTTTGCTGAGGAGAAACTAATGTAGACATCATGCTCTTTGATATACAATCTTGACTTTTGTTCAAGGCATGAAAGATGGTACCAATTTGTCATATCCTCATTTGTCCCTTCTGTACCTCTATTTTGCAGATAATGGTTTTTATCTTATGCATGTGAAGGGGTAGCTTTTTGCCTCTCAATTTAGCAGGCACTTAAATGTGGAGGTCAGGGTACAGCATTGTGGAAAACAGTTGTCTCTGGTAGCAACAGTTCTTCAATCAACAATTCTTTATTCAACTCAGGCATGAATGAAAGTGAAGAAGAGAATGACATGGAATATGTTGTGGCAAATCTTTTTGAAATATGGAATCATGTAAAGTAAGCCGGAGACAAATAGCCTGTTCATTTGATCACAGGCTTCATTCTACTTTTCATGTTGCGATCTCATTAAATATTTAATCTTAAGAGAGTTCTTTGTATTTCAGTATTAGGTTGTGATATCTCTACTCTCAAGAAAACATAGTAACTCTTATAGTTCTGGATTCCTTGTGGCCATGCTCGATGCATATTGTAATTCTCCTTTGTGGCACTCAAAAGGAGCGGGATATCAGCCTTGACAGATCAAGCGTTCTCAGCACGGTTTCTCTGGATTCAGCAGAAGCATCCGATGCCAATTTCATTATCTTCAGTATTCTATTCTCTTAATGAATAGTTAATAGTCATTTCAGTCATTACTTCCCAGTTCCCTTTCATTCAGTTATAGTCTTCTTCATTAATCACAATTCTATTACTTCTGAGTTGATTGCAAATAATTTGCAACATCAATCCCTTGTTAGTGCAGACTCTGGGTACCTGATTATTGTGTTTTTTCTGGCGTTTTCATAATATGCCGAATTGATTAAAATTTAACCGTGTTTGTAAGATCATTAGCTAGCCTGTGAACTAGATTTATGATCACTTTGAGATGGAAAGAACCTGGAAATGGTCAACCTGGAAATGGTCTGTTCTGATAGGTAAAGATAACATTCCCAAGTTTTCTACTCTAGGAGAAAAGGGATAATCTTTGATACACGAGACGGTTTCTAGAAACTTATTCAAGAATTTGCAAACAGCTGATGGAAATCTACTATTGCTGGTTTTTGGAGACTATCCACTTATTTACAGCAGGTGGATAAATTTATGCAGTTGAACATTGTTATCTTTTAGACCTTTTAACGTGCAAGCACTATATATGCATCATGGAAATGAGGATAAATTTGTCCTATGATATAATCCAATTTTCATTTTCGTATGATGGTGTATCGGATGATTAACTTTCCAAACTCACCAGGTATATTATTGAGGGTGTGCATACACGTGACTGCCATACACAGGCTTATTGAGATTTAAACACAATTCAAGTTGCATATTGCATTCAACTTCCACAGTTCAGTGTTCCATTCTATCGTGTGATGATACAGCATTGGTTATGTGCTTCAAAGCATAATAATGCAATGATGATTTTTCATGAAGAAATGAAACGTATATTTTTGATGTTACCCAGTTTTGTAAATCTCTGCTGGATTAAGATGATTATCTAAGATATGTAAGCCGGTAAATTTGTTTCTAGAATGCACAATTTATCAAATTGAATTTAACTAAAGCTTTGCCATTGTGCTTGGGTATGGTGTTCCCATCATGATACAACATGTTCTCATTGAGTAGCCACAAGCATTACACAATCCAAGTTTCAAGTATTGCTAGCCACAATCATTACACATTTAATTCAAGTTTCAAGTATTTCTAATAACAAAGAATTCTTTGATGAATAGCCATCAAGTTTAAGTTGGAAACTCATCTGTATATGCAAGGATAAATATAGTCCGTCATACACTGAGGCAGCAGGGTATTCATGCACTGGCGTATGGTGGGCGCTGGCAATTGTGGTACGCTAGTGGGTATGGGCAGTATAACACCAGCTTAGCGGTATGGCTGGCAGCAGCGCGTCATGCCGGTGTTATAGCCTGACCTGTACATGAGATGGTGCACCCTGCAGGTGTACGGTGTGTGTACAGGGCTATCTTCCCTACAGCTCCACCTGTCGGCTGTCAGATGGATTATATCATTCCTTGGCTTTGTACATGTATAATCTGAGAGAACAATAATATGCATTGTACTAAAAAAGAAATATTTTTCCAAATTGATTATTGATTAAAGTGACTTTGTATTTGATACCTCAAAGTTTAGATGGAAATTCAAATATTAGATTCTTCTCATTTGTACGTGGTGAAGTGACAGAGTGATCTTAGAACGGAAGTTATACGGTAATAACTTGTGAGGCAATGAGATGGGGGTTTCATTAGGTTCAGAGTGATCTGGAATCCAGGTCAAGAGGGTGGTGGGGGTGGGTGTTGGGTTGTGCGGGTCACTGCAAGGTCTTGTGACAAATTGGAAGTCTCCAGTTCAAAGTTTGGGGCAACGAGTAGGATAGAGAATTCAAAGAAAATTAGTTTTTAAAACATCATCAGGCTGAAAGGATGTTTGGCAAAAGCATTTTACCCAAGATTGAAAGTATTGACAGAGCAGATTGACAATGAGAATGAATATATGGAGTATACGCTAATTTGTTGTATTTTGGGTTTTTGGCCTCTTGAGCACACCTAAGAAACTGGTCTATTCTTCCAGGAAGGTTAGAGGGTGGGGAATTGATCTGAAACTTTGTGCGAAGGGATTTTTGCATAGCAATCTTCACTCATTTAGATGATGGAAAACAAATTCTGGAGCAGGGCATTATTTTCTGTCTTACAAGGACTCCATATGCATATTTGGCCACAAAGATTTGATCCAAACGAGGATTTGAGCAAAGACATGGCATGGATATGCCTGTCCTCTTTACCTCTGGAGTTCTGGTGTGAACTTGTGTTGGAAGACATAAGAACCTGCTTTGTATTTTCACAAAATCTTCTGAAATTGCTAAGCTAACAATACACTTCTTATGTAACACTCGATGAAACTTTCTACACCCTATGGGTCTGGAGTTTTGATTAATCAAGAAATCCCATTCTGATGTCACCAATGTCATGCTTGTGGTCACTTGATTTGAATTGCACCTAGAATCAGCCAGAATACCATTATAAGAAGCAAAATGATTTAGAGGGTTTTACACGAGTCCAACATAAATAGAGGCAATCAAAGATGAAACTGGATAAGAAGACAAGGATGGACCAGGGTAATGAAAGGGAAATTCAAGCGAATTCCTGATCATTCTTATATTGCTCAAACAGTTCACCAATTTAATTCTTCTCGGGCAACAGTGTACAAAGAAAAAAATCTCTTGAAAGAGGGTAGGTAGTACTAGCACTATTTTTGATCATGATAAACTGGGATAGGAAAATAAGAAAAATGAATTTGGTATGATTTTGGTTATATGGTTCTTCAAATTAATTTGAGAGTAACCTAAGAGTTAAAATTCAAGAAAATTGGCATGCTGGGAATCACTTATTAGACCACCATTTTTTGGGAGATCTTTGGATTATTGGAGGTTGTTATGTACTACCTTAAATTGCAGGGAAAGAAAGATGAGTTTCATGAAATTGATTTGCAGGTCAGAAACTGTAAGAATTAACATAATTTTACATTTGATGGTTGGTATCCCTAAAATGGTTTAATTTTGAATTATGCAATGCTTAATTTTATTGTGTTTTGCACTAGTGTATGATACTAATGGTTGTAGAGGTGGTCGTGTAATTTTTTCACATATATTCATTTGTGTCTGTTCTAGTGATGGAGGGGACAAGTGGAAAAATGAGGGGACAAGTGGAAAAATGAGGGGACAAGTGAAAATATATTGTGCATGTGTATACCATGTTGTATTAGTTTGCTTGCCATGAGTCACTGACTTGGGTAAGTGGGTAAGAGGTTATGTGATAAATTCACGTGGTTGAGTGTGCACATAAGTGTAGTGGTTGTGTGCATGAGGTGCCATGAGGTGGATGTGGTTGTTATGAGCCTAATTAAGTGGATGATATGATATGGTTGAGAATTTCTCAACCAAGGTCACTTTAATCGATGATCTTTTGGATTAGTTCCTACTATGTTTAAGATGCTTATATTTAGAGATGAATGGTTGAGTTGTAGAGAAATTTTCTCGTGATTTGTATCTTTTCTTTGAAAGTATCTTGATGTATATGTACACACTATGTGGATTTTGTACTTTGTCCTAGTCACACATGTTCCCCTAAAGATCATTTTGTGGAGTTTGCATCATATTTTAGTCATAATGGCCTTGCCTTATGATGACATCAAGGTCTCCCAACTCATTTTTGTGATGACTCATGTACCAAAACCTCCTCTGTAAGTTCCTTTACCTTGTTCTAGCTAGTGGTGTCTCATTTAATATTTGGTACCATAGTGGGGACCCTTATCCTAGACTTTGGATTTATTTTCTATTTGGTTTAATGCCTTGCTCTAGTAGACTCTTTGCTTACCATGTTTAAGTCACTCCCTAGTGGATTAGATTGATTTTGGGCCTTGTGCATTAAAATAGAGTCCCAATTAATTAAGGAGCTTCATTTAGGTTCGCAAACCTCCCTCTTTGTTAGGGCTTCTCTTTCAAGAGTTAGGATGGTCAAATGTCTTTGTTTTCTTGGGTTTAGGGTTGCATCTTTGGCCATGAGGTTTGTTATCTATATTGTGGATGTGCCTAGTAGTTTGTTCATACTTGTAGAACATGGGCGTATTTTCCCTTGCCACTTATGCTTTTCCTTGAAATAACTATCTCGTGATTTAGCAATCTCCTTTCACCTTCTACGAATTTTGGCGTGCTTGGAATCTTTTGTAGCAATGCTCCACTTGTTGGAAAATGCTATAGTTGGCAGCTTCATCTTCATTGGCTTGGATCTTTGTCAGTTGCATCTTGTGATGTTATTGGCTCCATCCCTAGTCACTCTAGTCAACATTGATCCCTACCTCAAAGGAAGGTTCAACATATGCTCATGAATGATGATGTTACCTTCTTCATGGTGTGTTTATCTTTCATTTTTCAAAGATAGATTACCCCTCCATGCTCATACAAGGGAAAGATTAACAATTCGGGGGTGTAGAGGTCATTTGGTGACTCATATTTGAACTTCCTTTTCATTTCTTTAATAGGGAAAATTTCAAGGATAATTAATTTTCTCGTAGTGTAGAAACCTTGACGAATCTTACTAATTCTTAAATTTGTGACTATAAAATCTTTGAGATTTAAAAAAAATCAAATTTCTAAGGACTTTATATAGTTTTTGGACAATTTTGGCAACTTTTAGAGTAAAAAAAATGATCCCTTCCAATATGGGAGAATTGGTTTTGAAAAAAAGCCAACTTGACGAATCTTTTTTGGAAAAAAAGTCGATCTTCTGGAGACAATTTGTCAACAGTTTAAGGTTGACTAGGGGGGTCGACTGAGAGGTCAACATCGCCCACTTGACTGCCATAACTACTCTGTGATGCAACAACAATCAATCCAAGGCCTCCCTCATCCTTGGTGAATAATGTATAAATCCCATGGAACCAGAGGAAGACCTTGCTCTCCATCATACTTCCACCACAAGTACGCCCTCCAAATTTGTTCAAGCTAATGAAACTGGAAGATCCACCAGTAGCATTACTAATTGAAGAATCAACCAAGGTGGGAAAGCAGTGGTTCCCGCAGTTCCTGTTGTTCCACCCATTTATTTAGATGCAGTTCGAGAGCCCTGACGCAGGTGAGCTTATCAGCTGCCTTTATAAGATAGTTGCTTCCTTTATTTTGGCAATAAGTGCCTATATTTTGTGTTCCTCATGAAACAGGGTCATCGTTAGCTCCTAGGGCTATAAGTCCGACTAAGGTGGAAATATGATATATGGTAGCATAGTTATCAATCAATTTTGAAAAAAAGCCAACTTGGCGAATCTTTTTTGGAAAAAAGTCGAAAAATAGCCCATGGGCTAAATTTCGCCCCTAAATTTTTCCTTGATCTTTAGTTGTGTGTGTGGCTTGCGTGTTTATCTTTCATTTGATTGACACTTTAGGGATGTAGATTACGTTATGATCTTGGTTTGTTTGATTAGCTTTTACCCACCTAGGAAATGAATCAACTCTAGGATTCTTTCTTGATTGTTTGCACATCAAAGTTATTGGATAATTATCTTAATGCTTATTGGTGCTCTTTTTATTGAGTTCAAAAGAGGGATAGTTAGGTTGCACTCATCAGTTTATTAACTTTACTTCCAAATTTGAAGTAAACAATCCATCAATGCAAATGATTAACTATATGCCTCCATCTTCTCTTTTCCTCCTAGTTTTCTCCCGAAAATCAAATGGTGGCTCTAGGCCCATTGAACATTCTTTGCTTGGTAACCCTTCTTTTGGTAGTGTCATCATCAATCTAATATAACACTACATTTTTAATGATTCCTTGAGAGAGTTTCAATAAATCCTTCCCTTTCTCAAGCTAAGGCTTTCCTCACCTATCCTTTGCTTTGTCCTCTTCATTGTAAGAGGCCCTTTGTTGTTCTCTCCTTTTCTTTTATCCATGGAGATACCTTGTTGGAGCTCTCTCTATCTTGGCCCTAACCAAGTGTATTTAAAAAACATGTCAAACATGAACCAAGGTAATGTTATTTACAAATAAACACTTTCAAACCAATATAATAGCTTGAATGGACCTAATGGTTAATAAATTCTATTTCCTCCTTAAGGGTCACATGTTCAAATATGGAAGGAATAGGGTATGTACTATGCAGAGGGGGTCCCTTGTCCCTTAAATAAGGGGGTCTCATATGTTAATTTGGCATCTAGCTAGGCTGCAAACTTAAATAAGATTATTATTGTTATTATTATTAACAATTACTTCTAAAATAATGTAAATAATTTATCCAACTACACTGTAAATCAAATGTCATCATCAACATTCCTCAAAACAATGATTTAAATATAAAACATAACAAACATACAAAGAATTCCCACAAGCCAAGGTTTCAAACCAATCATGCTACCTCCACAAGTTCAAATGGTATCTCAATGGTCACCTCAAAACCTAGGCCACCATTCTTCTAAGAGTTGATTCCTCCCTTGCTCTAAACATTCTTCCACGTCATCTTAGTCGTGGGCCCTCCATTGCCTCCCACTGCATCCTTGTCCTTTACACTCACTTATTACTCAGAGTTTCCCACTCATGTACCTCCCATTTATTTTCCCTATCCCACCCCATGAGAGGGGTCTTTCACCCCTTCTTTTGCTCTTATTACTATGTGGATACTCCCTCATGCCTTCACTGCATAGATTGCCTAGTGTCATGCAAATTACCCTTGACCTACTTTGACCATGGCTCCTTCCTACCCTTTGCAACTTTCACCACCCCTTGACCTTGCCCACATCGCCCATTTATCTCACCTTGTTTAGCATTGCCCCATTCCCTTCCCTTACCTTTGGCTCACTTTATTCTTCCCCTTGGCCTTTAGATGCTTTTTCATGATGGCCCCTCCTTTCCGTTAGGGTCACCTTACAAAATTGGGGGTGCCCTCCTATTGGCATTGCTAGAGGTTAGTTCTATCTCTTTTTCTTTCTTTCACGTGTTCTCTTTTCCTTTGTGGATTTGTCTTTTGCTCCACCTTTGCTTTCTTGACCTTTGTTGCTTACTCCTATCCTATTTATTTTGCTCCAAGCCTTCGTGATGTTGAATTTTTCCCTCTTGTGATTTTTGCGGCCTTCATGGTGTTGTTATTTATATTCTCGCGCTTTTAGTTTTTCTCGATCCTGTGACCTTTTGTTTATCTTTCCTTCACTTTGTTTTGTTTCTCTTATCGTATCCTTGTTCAACCTCACTCCTTTTTAGAAGTAATATTTTTGTTTCTCACATCTCATGTGTCTGGCCAACCTTGTTTTTTCCAAGATGCAGGGCTTCATTTTTTCACACCTTCTATATGGCTATTCAACCTTGTCTTTTTGATAAACAAGATTTATGTTTTTCAAACTTTGCTTGTAGCTGGTAGATGTTGTTTGTAATATCTCAATTTTGATCATTGGGAGATTTTGGATTAGATTATGTATAAATTGTAAATGTGTTGTTATTATGATGGGCTTCGAGCCATGCAAGCTTAAATACATGAGCCTCTTAAGAAAAATCTACCTTACATACATAAGTAGGGGAAAGGTACCTTGTAAGTAAAGTGACATCATTTGTGTGAATATATAAGCCTTCTCATTCCATTCTCTCTGCTATCATGGTATTGTCATTCGTTATCATCACAATTCTCTCAATCCCTGTGTTCTCCTATAGTATCTCTATTACCAATATGAAGTTTAATTGAACCAACACCATGAATTCAAGAATGGGAATGCTGCATGAGCATAAAAAGTCAAGTCAAAATAGGAAAACCATTATGTGCATGATATTGTTGCTCATGCATTATGTTTGAGCCAAAAAACCTACTCCACCAAGCTTTCCTAGAAGGTAGTTAATAGTTGAGTTTTTCCAGCATGCACTGGAGCACAAGCTGGTAGTGAGTCATTGAGCGATTGTATAACAAAGAAAGGAAAGGTGCAAGCTATGTTGTGTACAATGACGAGTAGATGATTTTATCATTGTTTGATTTCTAAATAATAGTTTTAGCATCCATTGATATTACTAGATGAGGTGCCTTGAGTATTTTGTAGTGGGAATATTGGAAGAGTGATTAAAGCAATGGTTTTGGTTGAGTATGCTATAAGCCCATAATTGGTTTCTTTGCATTAGTGGTCCCATAGACAAATTTACGAGTGGCACATGCTCTTGATTTCTTTGGTTGGGTCATGAATTAATTCTATGCAAGCAATGTCTTAGACAAATCTAATTAAGAAATCAGAGTTCATTCCATGTTTTACAATCTTGCAAATTTATTTCTCTATTTGTTGTTATAATGATAAATCATGCATGCATTGTGTGTGAACAACAATTATTTAGAGCATGTGCTGCCATGTTTCCCATGATTTGAATTAGTATGTTTAAATTATTCCATTATTTCCTTAATACCACCATTTGGAATGCTTTCGTGCTGTATTGGGTTTTCTTTGGGAAATCAAATATATTTTTAAATGGTGAGATTGATTGGTTAATGCCTCAAATTGAAAAGGGATATAGTGGGTACTCATTTATTACCCTTATGGGCATGGACATGTATGCCACACTATCTCTTTTATGGTGTAGAGATTTTGTTTCTCACACCTTGTGCTTGGCCAACCTTACTCTAAAGAAAGTGAACTTGTTTTTATTTCACACACCTTACATGTGGTTAGAAAACTTTGTTTTTTCAAAGAAACACATATTTTGTTTATCACACGTTGCATATCATTGTTTAAACTTGCTTCACTCATGCACCAAATTGATTTTCTTTTGTTGGACTACTAAACTTGTTGCTTTGTTTTCCCTAGTGAACCTTATTCCCCCTGGGGGTGGGATTCTTTTCACCCTTGCTCCTCCTTAGGGAAATTTGTTTTTCCTTTGCCAACTTGTCTAGTATGGTCTCTCTTCTTTCCCATTCTCCCTTATCTTTTTTCATGATAAGTTGTTCTTCCCTTGCCTTATATTGTCTTCTTTAAGAAAGGCTTGCATGTTTCCTTGCTCCCTTGGGATAAGATATTGGTTTTTCTTTCAAGTTGTTGCACAATACACCCAATCAACAAGCACCACTCCCATGCATAATGCAACTCGAATATGCAACTCGTTCTTCACCAAGAAAGAAATCCTAGTCTGATCAACTTTGATACCATATAGAGATTTTGGGAATTGGTTAATTAATTCAAGTTCCTAATATTTCGCCTCTAACTTGAGGTTTCATGCATATGTTCCTTGTGAACTTTCAGCCTTAGGGTTTATTTAAAATTTCAATTACAACACCAAATTATTACATCAATTCACTTCAACTCAAGCCATCTGATGACTCAAGAAACGTAGTTACCTACTTGGCAAGAATCATCTAGAGTTTTTTATTTGAAGGTCATATTTAGTGGTTGTTTTTACCCTCATTTCAAAAGGTGGTGCTATCGGTAACACCATTTTTCTTTTTGGGGTTAAAATTACCACCTTTTGCAACCCTGGCCTTAACAACCTTATAATGTGTTGATTGGGTGGAATGTTCCTATGCAAATAGTAGGGGTTCTCCCCAATGAAAGGTCCCAATTAAACCTCACACTATTTGAAATATGAAACCCATTCGGATTATGGCCCGACAAGCATTACTAGTTTTTAAATTTATTAAATCTTAAGATGCTAAAGGTTAATGCAAATGTAGTTCTACTCTATATGCATAATGAAACCCATTCTAAATGATTGACTAATAACTCATAATTGTTAATATTTGAGACTTTTGAACACAATATTGCACCTCTGCTATTACCTTGGATAAAAAATTATTGGATAAACAATGACATAAATACAGATAATCAACTTTTGATTAAAAAAATTCTATAATCAAACATGTTATAGTTTCATGGTATAAACAAATAGTGAAAAGACAAACATAAATAATAATGCATTAGCATAATTCACATATTAAAAAAACATTCTTACACCAATTTTAATAACAACACGTACGTGAATATATGGGGGTTCGCGGAGATGGGAGTGATGGTACAGAGGGTTTCTGAGTGCTGGTTCGTTGGTATGGGTTGGTTTTCTACAGAATGATGGTGACAATATGGAGACCCTGGAGTCTAGCTAGCCTTTTGGATAGCTCTAGTACCAACCAAGGCATCAAAAAGTGGGAATTTTTTAGGCTTCAACTTTTGTTTGCTTCTATTTTGCGAAATCCTTCCCTGCCATGTTTCCTGTCGGGTTTAGGGATTTTTGGTAGCCTCTCCACTTTTGTTGGTCAGTGTTTTCACTATTTTTGGTGGTTGTCTTACTCTTACTTTAGCGAGTTGAAGGTTTTTTGGTAGTTTCCTTTTAGCTGTCGGTGTCTTGCTTGTCATTTTGTCGGGAGGAAACTAGCAGTCCTGCAGACTGCAACTGACTGTCCTTTCCTCTCATGGGACACTTGTCCTCGGAAGTGATGGGAATTGATAAGTCACTTCTGGGATCTTTGAATGATTTTAGATCTTCGGAGTATGCTACTACGGATTTTGAAACCAAGCAGGGTTTTATTGTTTCCTCGTCTAGGGTTCCACACAAACTCACTGGTGCTCCAGCTCGGAAAAAATGAAATCTAAAATCTTATAAGGCATGGAAGGAAGCAGCGGTCTATACCCTAGAAGACGAAGCTAACATGGACAGGGTTGCACTCCTTTCTCGGAGAGGAGTGGTGGGACGTGTTGAAGGAACTAGGGTTTCCCAAATAGAATTGGTTGAGTGGGTTAATGCAAATTGGACTCCATTATTCGGCTTACCCCCTAGAACCAGTCTTCTTTGACGCAGTTGGGTGGCCTTCATCTTTCCAAGTGAAGACCTCATTGCCTCGATTATGGAACAATGTTGGTTGACCAAGGATGGTTCCATGGTGCTCAAAAGATGGCATGCCAATTTTAATCCAAAAACTTAACAAGCAACTGTAAGGCACTTGTGGGTCTTGCTTCTCGGCTTCCCTTTCGAACTATGGACGCCGAACATATTTGAAGGGTTGGGGAATGTGCTGGGCCATTTCATTAGGTTGTAGAAAAACCTAATTTATGGGATTAACAAGCGTATTGAATCTATGACGGTTGAATTTAATGTCACGAAGGGGCTTCCAGCGTCTGTGGATATTGTGTGGAGAAACAAGGTTATCAGTCATAAACTAGATTATAAAAATATTCCTTTTCATTGCTATAATTTCCACTGTACGGGACATGTTCGAGCTCGTTGTCCACTGCTTGGCAACAAGGGAGCTGCGATGGTGGAGGTTTCAGAAAGCCCCTCTCCTTTAGTTCAAGCCAGAGCTCCATTACCTGGTAAGTCTATAGATGACCCCTCTGTTATTTATGAAGGTGTATCCAAAACAGAGTTGGAGTTTTATTTATCCATGGAAAAATATTTAGACATACGCCTTTCAAAATCCAAACCCCTGGCTAGGAACTTTCTGGGTGACCTAAATTGTGCAGATTTACAACAGAATTCGCCACCTGTTGTGAACCCTAATCCTAATGATACTTGTGTATTTTCCATAGTTGCGATGGTTGATACCTGTCCTGAACCCCCTGTGCATTTTTCGGATTTGATAGACACTGAGTCCAAGGATCGTTCTTGTGCTCCTTTTAATGAGACCCCTCCCCTACGAAAGCCTGATTTAAATTCTTTTCCAAACTCTCTGCTGTCTATGAAAGGAATTGATGGAGCTCCTATAGATATTTTTGTTGTTAACCCTATTCCATCGGATGATGTGATCATCCCTTCGATAAGATGTTTGAATGTAACAATTCGTAGAAAAAAAAGTAAAAGAGAAGGAAGTGGGAGATACTTTCATTCCCTTGTCATCGCGCTTAGATATGGCTGAGACAAATTCCTCCACATCCGGGACCCTTAGAGCAGCTGAGTCCGCCCCCAGGGTTACTTAATGTCTGTCCTGTCTTTCAACGCGCGTAGTATTGGGGGTGCTTCTAAGGCTAGGGCCCTTACCAATTTCCTAAAAGCTACTAGCCCTGACTATTTCTTAATTCAAGAAACCCGCTGCTTTGCTGAGTAGGCCATTGATTTCTTCACAAAGCGGTAGCCTGGGTGGTATTTAAACGCAATGGATTCATGTGGCCAGTCAGGAGGTTTATTGACTGGTTGGAATGCATCTACCATGTGTTTCAAAACCTTTAAAACCATGGGAGGGATTCTTATGAAAGGAAGGTTTCTTTCTAACAAACTTGAATTGGCTATCCTCAACATGTATGCTCCATACAAGGATAGGGAGATATACTGGAAGACTCTGGAAGAAAATGGCATTCTAAGTACCCCAAATTTGATTGTGGCAGGTGACCTCAACTTTACCCTATTTGCGGTTGAAGTATGGGGATCCTCAGCGAAGGTGGATGAATTGGCTGTTTTCTTTAATGATCTGTTCCAGAGAGCCCATTTAGTTGATGTCCTCCCTAGAAAGCTTGGCTCAACTTGCAGTAATAAACGACAAGGCGTTGGATGCATTTGGAAAAGACTTGACCGCTTCCTTTTAGCTGAGTCTGTGGCTTCACTTTTATCCAGATACAAAACATGGATTGAACATTCCACTATTTCTGATCATCAAGCGATTGTGTTACAAATTGATGATTTCCAGCACAAGGTGAATAAACCATTTCGGTTTAACAGTACTTGGTTAAGTGATAGTGACTATCGTGACATGGTAAGAAAAAATTGGACCCGAACTACTCCTCCAAATTTGAATCCGGTCGATTCATTGATTTTTAAGCTCAAAGGGTTGAAAAGGAGGACAAAAGAGTGGGAAATTCAAAAAAAGAAAGGGATAAAGTTGATCTTATTTTGATAAAAGATTAGATCAAACTTCTTTATAATCTCAATCTCAATGGAATTTTCTCTGATGAGGACAAATTGGAGTTACTGGCCTTACAGAATAGACTTGATGATATCCTAAAGACACATGAAGGCACTTGGAGACTCAAGAGTCGGGCCATCTGGCTAAATTTGGGAGACAACAATACCCGGTTCTTCCATAATTATGCCTCACACAGGAGAAGTGTTAATTCAATCTGGTCTATTAAGGATACTTCGGGTAATGAGATTTCTGATCAAAATTTGATTGAGTTCGAGGCATTTCATCACTTCAAACAACATTATGTTGACCCAAACTTGTCCAACATCTAGATCAACTGAAGGTGTTGAAGTTATTTCCATCTTTCTTCTCTCCGGAGGATGGTATTCAGTTAGGCAGGTCGGTTACTTTGGAGGAGATCGAGAATATTTTAAAAGCTTTCAAGAAGGAAAAGGCACCTGGACCTGATGGATGGTCATTTGAACCGTTCCTTATGTTTTTTGATTGCATGGGTCAAGACTTACTAAATATGGTCAAATTCACGAGGGTGGAAGGTTGGGTTCCTGGTGGTTTGAATTCAACTTTTTTGACTTTAATTCCAAAAAAAAACAAACCACATTCTTTTGATGACGTTAGGCCGATAGCTCTCTGCAACCTGGTGTACAAACTAATTTCAAAAGTTATTGCAAACAGGATAAAGCCTCAGTTTTCCAGGTGGATGACAAAAGAACAGTTCGGCTTTCTAGCAGATAGACAGATCCTTGATGTAGTGGGCATCACACAAGAAGTCCTGCACTCTGTCAAATAAAAAAATATGAAGTCCCTAATATTGAAAATCGACCTTGTGAAAGCATATGACCAAATAAACTGGGCTTTTTTTAAACTGGTTTTGTTGCAGATTGGGATTCCTATTATGGTTACAAACTGGATTATGGCCTGTGTAATTTCAACAAACTACTCAGTCCTGATTAATGGCTGCCCGACCCCTTTCTTCAATGGTTGTAGAGGGCGACGTCAGGGGTTCCCATTATCCCCATTGCTCTTTTATTGGTAATAGAAGGTCTCAGTGTCTTGATTGGCGATGCTAAGAACATGAATGCTGTTAAAGGTATAAAGATTGCAAAAAACTAGCACATCACTCATCTCCTTTTTGTTGACGATGTCATTTTATTTGGCTCAGATTCTGCAGAGGAATGGAAGCACATCTTAGAACTTTTGTCACTCTTTTGTAATGCGACGGGGATGCAAATCAGTCAGAGTAAATCTGTGTTCATTTGTAATTTAATTACAAACTCTGTCTTAATGGAGGTTTTAAATTACTTACCTTTTAATACAACTGATCTAAATGATGGTGTAAAGTACCTTGGATTTTTAATAAAACCAAATTATTATGGTAAACGGGACTGGAGATGGTTAGTTGGTAGATTTGAAAAGAAAATTAACTTGGGACGCCTTATCTTGCTCAAATATGTTCTGAGTAACTTACCTGTGTATTGGGCTCTCCTAGCTCAAATTCCTATTTCTATTATGAAGACTTTAAATGGCCTCATGTTCTCCTTTCTTTGGTCAAGTTACAATGACAGAAACAAATATCATTTGACAAAATGGAGTTCTCTTACGGTGCCATATGAAAACGGGGGTTGGAATATAAAGAATATCTATTGGTTCAATACTGCACTCTCATTAAAAAGCCTATGGCGTGGTCTCTTTGGAGACAATATATGGACCAAAACTCTTAATGAAAAATATATAAAAGTTGATATTTTCAGTTGGATCAAGATGCCAAAGATAGATGTTCGAAATGTTTCTTGTATATGGAAGGGCTTCATGAAAATACTCCCATGGATATGTGCTAATCTATCTTGGAGGGTGGGAGGTGGAAAGAAAGTTTATGTTGGAGTGGATCCCATTTCGGGTTTCAATGGTGACTACTGTTTATCTCAGGACTTGCGAAATCACTTCTCCAGTTTTGGTCTTCATACTCTCAACCAATTTAAAAGATCGAGCTATCTTGTTCCCGATCTCTCTTATTGGTTGACTGCATCTGACTTGAGTCTTGCTAGTATTTGGAAAATTGAATGGGAAAAGTACGTCCAGAACCTTAATCTAGCTGGTATTCGTCTTAATGGACAACAAGATCATTTAATATGGGTAAAAAATCCAGTGAATGGACAAGTGACTGCTAGATGGGCTTACTAGGATTTAGTTGATCATTATGTGGTCAGTAACAGAAAATGGTGGTCTTTGGTTTTATGGAAATGGAAATTTCCCATAAAAATCAAGTGTTTTCTTTGGCTCATCTTCAACAACAAAATTCTCACTTGAGAGAATTTAAAACGCAGGGGAAAATCCGGTCCAGGCATTTGTATTTTATGTAAAAATGGAGAGGAGTCGGTTAATCATGTGTTTTTACATTGTAATTTCTCTATGGCAATATGGAAGTCTATATGTGCAAGCTACAAGATTGGCGATGATTGTCCAGGTATGGATTTTGAATCTGCTTTCCATATTTGGTTAAGTAGAAATAGAAAGCTGAAAAATTTACCAGTTTCCCTTGTATGGGCTATCTGGAAAACAAGAAATATGGCAATTTTCCAGGAAGTAACTCCTTCTACAAATCAAACTTTATATATTTTCTGGAATATGGTTCATTTTTACTCAAAAGTGACTGTTATGGAAAAGAATCTACATCCTTTGAGAAGGTCCAAGCCTGTGTTTATTGGTAAAGCACTCGGATACTTTGATGGTGCCTATTCAGATCACAAATGTGGTGCTGGTTTCACGATCAGTTGTGGAAAGGATTTCATTCTCAAATTTCGCCTTGCTTGTGGAGAAGGTACAGATACGAAAGTTGAACTATTAGGTCTTTGGGGCACATTAAAAGTTGCTTCTATCTGTGGCATTGATTTTTTCAAAATTATGGGAGACTCCATGGTTATTGTGAAGTGGGAAAACAAGCAGGCTAAGCTGGAAAACACTTTACTCCAACACTGGTGTCAAAGAATTTCAATATTGCTGGACGGTTTTAGAGACCTCACGATCGAGCATACTTACAGAGTGAATAATGATGTTGTTGATTCTTTGTCAAAATCTTCTCTTGATGGTATACCAGGGGTACTTTATTGGGAAGAATGGATTGAAGATATGTGCGTCCATTCTGGTCTCATAAACTCTTTTCTTTCTGAAGCCTACTAGGCTCTGTTTTGTGCTTTTGTTTTGTCATATAAACTCTTTTTGTAGGATGCTGATATGCAAATGTTTTGCATAGGAAAATTAGATTAAGCTTTGATACTGTATTTTTGTTATATGAACAGTGATAGAAATGTTCTTGTAACAATGTTTCTTCGAGAAGCAAGGATTAAAAGCCTTGAAGTGATATGTACTTTTTGATTTCTCAGAAATAACAAAAGTACGTTTTTTTTCCTCTGAAAAAAAAAAAACAACACGTAATAGAAAAAATTCTACAACCACATTATTATTAGAATCATAGTCTTTCTCTCAAGCCTTGACTTCTCATTAAATTCTCTAAAAAGTTTACAAAATTGTAACAATTACATCTCTTTCTCTTTTAAAGTGATTGCATTTATAGATTATATAAATGTAACTCCTTCTTGAACACTCCCTTATCGACCTTTGATTCCCTTTTGGTAGTTATGCTTTTGAAGGTGTCCTTTGGCATTTGGTTTTCCAGACATATTATTCTCTCGTAACATTAATAAAGTTTTATCCTCCAACTCTATCTTGAAAGTAAGCATTTTAGATTTCATACATTAATAGTATGCTAACAACACATAAGGAAAACCAATTGTTCCAAGGCCATTTCATACATGATTAGCTCTCGTGGCATTAGTTCTATACCCTTTTGTGATGCGTTGAGGAATGGATGAATTAAACTGATTTCTTTGATGGCATTGAAATATGTTCCTTCAACTCGACCTAGCTCTTCATAGAGTTTGTAGGGGCTCTTATTTCTTCTTGTTACCATTTCTTGTTTTGGTTTAGGCCTTTCTGTACTCCTTTCCGTTGATTTTTTTAATCTTTTATTTTGCTTGAGAAAATCATGAATTGTGAAGAATACAACTATATATCTGGTAACCTTTTATACAACAACCTTTGAGTCACGTTCATCTCATCTTGCACTTCCATTGCACATGCCTTATACTTGGTGAGGTTGGTTTCTTTTGCTTTGTATGCTCCATAACCTTTGTTCATGTTTTTGCAACATTTCATCTCTTTTACCATTTTAATCACATTAGACTCATTTGCTTGAAGGTAGGCAACTCTAACTAAAGGTGTTGCTACATGGCTTGAATATGTTGTATTAATCATATGAGTCTCTATGGTAACATTTAGTTCTTGATCCTCTAATATCTTAAGATTCTTGTGGGTTGGCCTAATTACTTATTTCATTTTATTATAAAAAAATGAATCGATTATGGCCACTTGTTCCTTGTTTGCCTACAAACCTTATCTCGTGCTAAATCTTAGAAAATGAATGTGACCTATTATTGATTGCATTGCATGCATATCTGTTGAATTTGGAGGAATTGGTCCTATGGATCTGGTATTCCTTCCATTATTTTTTATGTTTCATTCCTTTAATCCCCCTCTATTTCTATTTTCTTCTTCTTCTTTGGACTTAGCTTCTACAATTTATTTTGCCTTATTAGCAATCCTTTCATATTCAATTCTCATTTGCTCAACTTCTTGTGGCTTTTGTCTCTCCTTTTCTACTTCTTCTCTTTCCCTTTTATTCTTCTCCACTTCCTAGTCTCTTTATTATTTTCCATTTAATTCTGCTTCTACTCTTGCCTTGACATCTTCTTCTTCCTTCATTGTGCATTGTTGCTATGTTGCCTTATCTCTAGCTTCTTGATCTACTTTCTCTTTTATCACCTACTCTCTCTTTCTTATCCCTCTACACTTTTTCTTGTTACTTATCATTGCTAGTACTTCTTCATAAGACCTAGGTCTTCTACATAATTCTTCTTCTCGCCAAGTTTCATGTTGACAGGGAAACATATACTTGAGTATTTTCTACATTGAGAAGATCATGGTGTCCAAATATTTCCTCTCTAAAGTGGTAATATGCCAAGGCTTCACCTTTTGTTTTGGTAGATTAATCATTGATTATGCCATAAGGATCCATAAACAAAGGAAAAATAGGCCATCAAGCCTTCTAAAATTGAGAGAGAGAAGTTTTCAATCCATGTGTTGGCTTGGTTTTGCAACCAAGCTTAGTGCAATGGGCACTTGATAACTTGTAGCAGCAGTTTCAATAGAAATAAATAACAAACTAATCTAAACTATATTAAACATGGATCTATGTGAAGTAAATAAACAAACAATGGAAATATTATAGAAAACAAGAACAAGAAATAGAATAAAGAATAACTTTGTATTAAGAATAAGGGCAAGCAAGTGCTTGCAATGGTAATACCTCCAAGTGGTGAAGATGGTTGAGTAGCTCCAAGGGTGAGCAGCTCCAAACTCCAAAGGTCCCTTCTCCAAGGTATATACAATGGCCAAAAGCTCATGGGAGATTTTGGCAGCATGAGGATAGGATGATGGATGGATGGAAAGTGAGGAGCCCCTACCACCTTTTTATAGTTTTTGGTGGTGGGGAATACCATTATGGTTTTGAGGAAACCAATGGTATTGACCAACATGGTTTAGGTACCTTTTCCCTTCTTTTTCCTTTTTTGAATATTTTGAATATTTTTATTCCCTTTTGAATATTTTTGGGAATTCTGGACCCTTTTTGAGGGTTTTTTATGCTTTTTGAGGAAAAATATTCATTTTGAGTGGAAAAAGGGGTGTATTAAGGTCTTTTGGTGACCTTTTGGTGGCTTTAGAGGCTCAAATGGTGAAAAAGTGGACAAATGGGTCATGTGAATAAGGAAATGAGTTAGTGAGCACTTTTTGGGTGTTAACAGATTGCCCCCTGATGTGTGAGGGCAGGAGCTCATCGTATGGCCGATAGACATCATAGTTCTTTTGTCTTTTTTCTGGGGTTTGGGGAGGAGAAGAGACCGGTTGGAGACTGGATCCACGACCCTTGGAAACTGCAAAAAACAAAAAATATTACATGGCCTCAATATGAATGAGGAATAATCTCTGATAATGGACGAGGCGGGCATACCCATGCTCGTATCAAGACATATACATAACAATTAGTCCCGAGAAGGGGGACCTGAAAAATACATAAAAAATCTACTGGTACGTGATAATGGTCCAGAGGGGACATCATCCTAGGATGTACTCATGATCATAACCTGACTGATCTCAATAACTGATACACTGGAATAGAGCAACAACCGTTCTGACAAAGGTCTCAGAAGGGTTGATGAACTGCTGAAACTGAAGGTGTCCAACATCTGTAGGGACTCAATGACTGAGAGTCATCTCTGAGAAGTACATGTACATGTAACTATATACTCGAGGGAGTATAAAAACTGGGGTACATCTGAATACTGTCGCCATGCGCAACCCGGATATCTATAGAAAAAATGTAACTGGTTGTTTCCATAAGTAGGCTCTCAAATGTGGAAGAGTCGGGTGGTATCTGGGGTCTTGAACAAATTACTGAACGGACCAATATCCTGTGCGAGTCTCCACGATGCGATCAAGGTGTTGAAGTCGAGCATGTGAGAAACAACCATTTGGAGAGGCACTGAGGACTCCTCTCGAAATGATTCGTAGGCACTCATCATAAATGGTGATAAGTCCAAGACACAGGGACCTCTAGGTCTATCCTCTGGAATAAATTTGGTTGTCGTCGATAGAGGGAGACCAGCAACTAACAACGCAATGATGTTTCCTTGATAGGAGCGCGATATGTAGAACTGAAGTGTGGTAGTACTGATGGTAGGACTGACATACTTGTGGGGATGGGAAGTAACTGGGGTCATATAGTGGGTAGACTCAAACTTCCTTTGTTCAGAGCATGATGACATGGTTGACCTGGCAGCGTAGGGAACTGACTTGTAGGTGTGGTTATCATGGCTTTTAAGGACTGAAGGGTATGTATTGACTCTGGGGGGGTCAAGCTGATGGGTGCTGTCGAGGGATTCTCAGGGTGACATACTGTAGAATACTCTGAACAAAGGCGACCAAAATGGGGAAGCTGCCATATGAGTAGACGTGATCTGTTGTGGCACCGAGAAGCACCATTGGGTCCTTCTTCGTAGTTTTAATGAGCTCCAAGAAGGTATAAAAGTATGCTCTGAAATGGTACTGTCCTGTGGATTTTGTGAGCCCAGGACTGTTCGTGCTCATTGGTGCTTTAATTTTTAAGGAGTCTGAAAACGATAAGAAGACTCTGTAGTGGTTATGATTACTGTCCTGTTGGTTTTACGAGCCCAGGATGGTGATTGCTCGTGGTCGCTTTCATGTTTAGAGAGTCTGAAAGCGGTAAGTGGACTCCATTGGTGTTCTTTTTCGTAAGTTAGTTTCCAAGGCCCGAAAAAGCATAAAATGATGCAAATGGAGAACTCTTCTAGGCGATGTGACTAGAGTATTCATTTTTCGTAATTAGTCTACAAGGTCCGGAAAAGGGGTAAACTTATACCAGGTAGACGCCCTTTCAGATACGTTTAGCGAGCATGAAAGGAAGCAAGGTTGCTCGGTGATCTTTTCATTGTTTTAGGAGTCAGAAAAGAGCTTAACAGAAACTCCCTAAGTGCCTTTTTCGTAAAAGGGATTGCTCGGCCTGAAAAAGGGATAAAATTATACCGAACAAAAAGGGATTGATGAGAGTGAGAAAAGGTCTCAAGCATCATCGTGAGTGCGGAAAACTAAATCTGGTGACATAAAGATTGTCAAAAAGGGGCAATGGCCAATGTGGTACGCAAACCGAGGCGACGAGGGGTCATGGAAAAAATGCCCGAAAAATATGAGCGTGAGAGCGAGAAATGATCTCAAGCATCATCACGAGCGTGGAAAATTGAATCCGGCGATATAAGATTCATAAAAAACAAACGATGGCCGATGTGGCACGCAAACCGAGGCGACGAGGGGGCAAAAAAATGGTCAAAAAATGGACCTGGTGAAAACAGGAAAAGGAAAGAACTGTCATGAAGTTATCGCTGTTCTGATTCCAACGGTACCAACGGTTTGAGAAACGGGCGTCGTATGACACCGGAATGGTTGTTTGAAAAATGGTGGAATCTCTATAAATAGGGCGTGGGGCCCATATGACGTGTCATTGTTGCGTGTGAGTTTGGCAGAGCAGTCAGAGCTCTTTCTTGATTTCCGGGAGATTTCACCGTTGGTTTTCGATTCCGCGAGTTTCAGGTAACTCTATTCGCCTTAGCCTTGTCAATTATGTCCTTTTTGGTTAGCGGCGGGCCCCCGAAGGCCGCGAAATTCCATGTTGGCCTTCCAACGTGGAATATCGTGGGTTTTGGCTCCTTTGCCACGATGGAAATCGCAGGTTTGAGGCTGACAGTCGCGATGTTCATCGCGACTGTCAGGCTGAAAGTCGCGATGTTCGTCGCGAGTACGGAGGAACAGTCGCGATGTTCATCGCGACTGTCTGGCCAATACCTGCGATGTTCATCGCGGGTTCTTTTATGGAAGCCGCGATGATCATCGCGGCTTTTGATGGAAAAGCCGCGATGGTATTTTTGAATTTTTTTTTTTTTTTTATGGTGCTAAAAGTTTCTTTGTTTTTTGGCAGGATGCTGAGGAGACCATTGACGTCATGGAGAGAGCGAGAGATGGAGGAAGATTTGATGGTCTGGATTCGTACAGATCAGGGAGTCCGACAGGCTTTGGCAGTGGGTGGACTGCTAAAGTTCGCTCAGATTCCACCAATGCGTTCAATAGGACCCCTACTGAACAAGTTGGTGAGTTGGTGGGTACCTGCAGAGGGTGCCTTTGTTGTTGGGGGTGAGAGGTTGGAGATCACCCTCACAGATGTTTATTTTCTTACTGGGTTACCTCGCTTAGGGGAGGTGGGGGATATTCTGCCGAGGATCGCGGCGGGTGTTGACATGGAGGATCTCCTGGATACTTTCTGTGTCACTGGGGCGATTGTGCAGAACAGCGCGCTGAGCCTGAGATCACTGCGAGAGTGGGACATGTGGGCTGTCGGGGCTTGTGTTCTGCGGGTGTTGGGTGCCGCGGCGCCACATCGTTTGTCAGGGGGACAAACGATGATGGTGGATTCTGTGCTGAGGGGGACTTTTTATGCATGGGGTCAGATGTTTTTAGCTGGTGTCCGAAGAGATCTGGACAAGGTCAGTCGGGAGGGGGGAGAGTTATGCTATGCCTCCTTTTTGTGTTCTTTTTTCTTTGAGTGGGTACCGACTTTGCGACCACGGGTGCCCATTCGTGATGGTTCGGTGAGCGAGCCGTGGATGGTGCGGTGGGGGCAGATGATGCCTCGCGGTGGTGGTGGTATCCGCGGGTTATTCTCGCAGGAGATGTACGAGCAGTGGGAGCAGATCCCTCTGCTGATTGAGGACTATCCATATGCTGGTATGGATTACCGAGGAGATCCGGAGATGCCTCGAGCCCAGGGACAGGCCTAGGGTTTAGATGGTATGTTTTGTTCTCTACTATATCATGTTGTTTCTAGATTTATTGGTTATGATTATAGTTAGATATGTATATGATGGTTTATTTGCATTGTGCAGATGTTGGTCCTGTTCCACCGGCTGACTATGTGGCTCGCAGGGGACGGGCGATGGTGGTTGCTCCACCTCCGGCAGCTGTATCGCCTCCACATGGTCGAGGATTTGGGGCTCGTGGTCGAGGGGCTGGCCCTCGAGATGATGCCGTCGCTGGTGTGCGAGAGACACTAGATATGATTCTAGCAGGATTCCCAGAGGATGGGTGGAGAGACTTAGATCGGGACATTGTCGAGCGATGTTTCGATGGGCCACGTGAGTGGCACTCGATCCTGCTGAGGGCAGGGTTGCTGGTGGCCGAGTATAGGGATGGTGGTCGGGATGATCCGACAGGGCCGATGGAGAGGAGGATTCGTCTGCGAGATGATCCAGCGGGGCCGGCATAGCAGAGAGTTCGGGCTCGACATGATCCGGTAGGGCCGGCGGAGGAGGCGCCAGAGGGGCCCAGGGACCGTGATGATTAGATCATATGTATTTGCCCCCAAATGCTGATGAGCATATGGGGAAGCTCTTTTTTGTACGACTGATGTATTTTTGTATATTGGGTGCTGAGGGCACCTATTTCATGTTTTGACTATACTATGATGTATATATATATATATATGATGTTGATATATAGTCGTGTATGCACATGGATGCATTTGTTGTCTTTTTGTTCGCCCGTGGAGGCACATGTTATGCACGTGGATGCACATTTTGTTATATTTAGATATATGCCCGTGGAGGCACATGTGATGCACGTGGATGCACATTTTGTTATATTTAGATATATGCCCGTGGAGGCACATGTGATGCACGTGGATGCATTTTCTTTATGAAATGATTTGATTGGTGTGCCAGTCAAGTACGTTGTTGGCCATATGGTCTGCTACACTATTGAGGTTTCTTGGGACATGTGTGAATGAAATGGATTCAAACTGTCGAATCATTTGTTTAGTGCGCAAAAATTTTCTGAAAAGACAGGGATCGCGTACCTGGTAATCATTGTTGAGCTGGGAAACAAGGAGTTGTGAGTCCAAGAAAACCTTAAGGTGATGTATGCTCATTTGGAGAGCTGCGGCCAGGAGACCGGTCACGGCATCATATTCAACTTGGTTGTTGGTGGCAGCACCTAAACACACTCCGTCGATGTGGATCAACTCATGTGAAGGGCAATATATTACCCAAGCTGCGGAGGCCAGATTAGGGGACCAACGGCTTGCACCATCAGCGAAACCGACGTAGCAGAGTGGAACATGTGTGTGAAAGGGATAAATGGTAGGGGCTGACCAGATAGAGGGGTATCCAGTGGAAATCGTGTAAATGGTGTTAATTTCTTCCGAGGAGGAAGATGGTGGGGGATGAATGGGTCGCTGTTGCTGACGAACGGGGGGGACATCAGGCCATGTGTTAATGTGGTGCTCTATAATGGCGGGGTCAAGACCATGCATTTCGGTATGGGACCAAGCAAAGACATCACGGAATTCTTGGAACAGTTTTTTGTATTCTCCAATCTCATGCTCACTGCAGGAGGCTCCTAATGTAATGATTTCAAGGGCACCAGGTGGGTCAGAGATATCGATGTGGATGACGGGTGAGATATTGGCCATGTTACCTTCCTCAAAGGCATTAGGAGTAGGAATAGGATCCTTAAACCAGTCGACTTTAGTAGGAGGGAAATCTTTGGACTCAACCACGAATTGGGCAGCGGTGGTGGATGAGGTCTCTTCTGGGAGGAAGTATGAATGATGGTGCATATCTTCCCAGGGGTAATCAGGGGCAGTAAGAGCCTCTAGAATCTCCTCATCATTGCGGAAACTTTGAGTGGTCAAATCGGTTGACGAGGTAGTAGTAGTCGAAGAGATCATCTAAACGGTGTTAATCTCTCCGGATGAGGAGGATACGGGAGGGTAGATTTCCTCGATGAGGGGAGGAGATATTTCTAAGTCGACGTTATTCAACTCGTACAACGCTGCTCTGTAATCTGGGATATCAGGACAGTGATGTGAGTAGTGGCCGTAAATACCGCATATCGCACAAGGGTGGTTGGTACGCAGTGATTTGTCACGAGGCTTGGGGTTTGAGTCTATTTTGACAACCGGGATGTTGGGGTTGTCGTCAAGCATTTGCATGTGTTCCTATAATGCAGGTAACTATGGACATTGATGAGTTGGATGGCCTAACTCATCACACAACGAGCATTTAGGAGGAGCACGGAACACGGGGGGAGGTTTAATTTCTTTGGGTGGGGGTACCGCAGTGTATGGTTGTGGGCCTCTGCCCCCAGTGGGCCTGATGAGAGGAGGGGGATTCGTAGACGACGAAGGGGTAGTGATACCGGGAGGTGGTTGAGTAGAAGTGACAATGGGTTGCACCGGTTGTAGGATGACATTTGGTGTCGGCGGGGGAAGGGGAGGCGAAATATACCACACAGGTAATCCCAATGTTAACCCGGGGAGACTAAGGGTAGCCATAACCGGAGCGCTTACTACGCCTGAGGGAGGAAATAGAAAGGGGACTGTGTGGATGGGTGTAACACCAATGTGACTAGGGACCAATGGTGGTTTAGGTAACGAGGATGGTTGATTGTTGGGTGTTTGTGTATTGTGTGAAAGAGTACAGAGGTCAGCGACGTGGGTCTCCGGTGACGGTGGTGGAATGGATTGGAATGTAGAAGTCATCGGCGCGTCGGAGTATAGTCCGGGTCCCACGGAGGAAATAAACGAGGTAGTTGCACCACCAACAGGTTGTTCAACCATAGGGAGAACATTTTCAGGTGCAGCGGGGGCCTTGGGATCGTAATAGGTGAGTTGGTCGACCTTGACCACGCGTCCGTCATGAGGGAACATCATGGTACAAAAAATGGATGAGGCAATAGCCCACATGGCATACATGTAGCTGCGGCCAAGTAAGAGGTTATAGTCAAGTTGGGCATTGATGACCTCTATGTCGATGAGCACGATTTTACCAGCCAGCTGGACGGGGACATTAGCGAGGAGACCTTGGGGTTGAGCCGAATGGCCGTCGTAGGCTCGTAATGCGGTGGTGGACTGCTGGAGAGTAGGGGATCCCAAATTCTGCCAAACGAATGTGGACATAACGCATGTAGAGGCACCTTCATCGATAATGCACCGATGGATGACAAGATTCCGAACGGAAACGAAAACTTGGAATGCTAAAGTGGAAGGTAGGCGTGGTTCGGATTGGTCCGAATCGAATGCCATCAGTTGTGAATCATGGGGGTCAATAGCGCCAATGGTAGAGAGCAGAGTCTTGCGCTGTGAAGGACAATTTTTTAAGACTTCTAAAGCAGACATGGCTGCAGGAGACTGGGCTAAGTCATCTACAATGTTGTAATTCGATGCAGCGCGAGCATTGGGGTTATTATTGATGCGACGAAGTGGGAAGCGAGGTGCTTTAGAAGTGCCATCGAGTGGAGCCGGAGGTATACGTAACGTCTGATCCGTGGGATGAACGTTAGTGTTCTTGTCGGCGGGAGGGGCTTCAGGGGTGGAGCCATATTGGTTTCGGCGGGTTTGGAGGTTGGCATCTACGGATGACATCATTAACAAGTGGTAGGTATCTGAATCGAACATGGGTTGATCAGGAGCGGCATAAGTGATTTGTTGTGGTGGCGCGTTGCCCTGAGGGGGAGCTAACAGCTGAGTGTTCACTACGCCTTGGGTTGGAAAGGGGTTTTGCAGCACCAAAGGTTGATGTTGAGGTGGTGGAGGGTTGGGTGGCGCCTGAGGAGCCGCTTGCCCTTGACGATGGGCATCGTCAGTCCAGAGTTGCCGAGCTCGCTCCAAATGTGGGCAAGCATGTGTGTAATGGCCGTAGACCCTGCAAATAGAACAAGGATGGTTTGTTCTGAGGTTATTGTTTTTGGGCTGCCTGGGATGACGATCCAGATTCTGGTTGGGAGGAGCAGCATTGTTGTTATTTGGGGGATTGGGAGGTGGTGGACCTTGATTATGCTGTTGGTTGTTGCCGCGGTTACGTCATCTTCCACGGTTTTGTTGTCCACCCTGGTTGCGCTGGTTGTTTTGATGTTGGGGCTGATTGTGTTGTGTGTACACTTGCCCTTGAGCAGCGGGAGGATTTTGGTTTACCGCAGGTGCGGGAGCAGGTTGCGGTGGATAATAAGCTGGTGGGGCTGGAGGTGGTCCAGTTACCTGCTGGGGTTGTTGGTAACCCTGAGCTATTGGAGGTGTTGGGTTAGCTGTTGAAGCTTGCTGTGGGTAATACATTGGTTGAGGTGCGGCTGGGGGGGCGTATGCGGGTGGTGCATGACCAAAGCACTGAGGTGGACATGAGGGTCCGTGGGTATGGTGGTGATGTGCCATGGGAGCATCTGAATTGGTTGCTCCAGATTGAGATGTAGCCCGCGAAAGGTCGGGGCCATGGCTAGGACGTGCAATGGAAAAGGGTTGGGGATGCGAGGCAATACGACCAATGATGCCATCTGCGGCATGGGATGCCCCCGGCGCATCGTGTTGGGATGAATCGACCCGAGGGGCGTCCGGTATAATGGTATACAGATAACCCGACTGGGCGTAAATGAGGTCAAATTGTTGGGCTTTGAGGATGGCCTCTTCTTCAGACTGGGGTCGTTTGGATGCCACATCCTTGGCAATGAGAGGGAGGAGGGATTTTAGAAACCAATCTAAGAAGATACGGTCGTCTAACTTGATTTTGCAGAGGCTTCGGCGTCGACGCCACTCATGAATGTGGTCAGTGATGTGGGTGGCCGTGTTCTGTCTGCAAGACAGTAGGATCTCGACTCCCGCATCATAGCGGACAGGTAACTGAAAGAACTGCAGGAAGGTCGAGGCAAGGGAGGTAAAGGTGGCATGGGTCCCATGGGACTGCTCGATATACCACTTAGCTGCAGAGCCAGTGAAGGTGCGCTGTAACAGACAGAGGCGGATAAAGTCGTCCACTATGGAGTTGGAGGAACACCATAGATGGAAGGACATAATATGGTTTTGGGGGTCCTCACCTGCCTTGCCCTCAAACTTAGGGATGTCGGAGGGGAGTTTGGTGGGCATGTGAGGCCACGCAGGGTCGTGTCTGATAGGATCGTTGGTTAGCCTGGCTAAGTCTGGTAAGTTCAGACTCGCCATGTAAGGTAAACTCGCAGATGGATGTGGCGTAATGACTGGGACATGACTATTCATGGTGGCATGATGTAGTGGTCCAGTAGCCCCTAAGGGTATGCTAGGTATTGAAGGTATGTCTCCTCCAACAGTTGTGGTTTGGTATGGGCCAGCGTTTCCAAGTGCAACATGGGTTACACCGGGGTTAGGAATAGTAGTAGGAATTCCTGGGATCTGGGTTGTGGTAATGAGAGGCGGTGTGACCCCTATGTTTGGCATACCCATAATAGGAGGTAGTCCTGTGTTGGGCATTCCTAAAGGTGGGGTGTCCCCCATATTAGGCATACCTAGAGGGGTGGTTGTTGCCATGGATGGCACCGCAATAGAAGGGTTTGTGGATGTATCTCCTATAGTACTGGTAAAAAGTGGGTCGAATTGTGTTCCAGCCATGAGGTTGGTTGGTAATAATTCAGTAGGGTTTTCGGATTCAGCCTCAGAATCAGATGTGAAGCGAGGGGTGTCAGAATCGGATGACTGTATGTTTGGCCGATGACGTGTCGAGTCAAGGGATAAGGCTCGACGTCAGTGACGTGGAGAGCCAAGTAGACTGAAATCTGGGGGTTCACCCTGAAGACGACGAGATCATCTAAAATTCTCAATGGTGAGAAATATGTTTTTTGTGTAAAAATTTTCAGTGTAAGATGGTAATGTATAAAAAACTCGAAACCCTAATGCAACCAAGGGTGCAAAAAGGGGAGTGAAAATAAAGGCTCTCAGGCCAAAAAATCAACCTCAAAAAGCACTTATTATAGCAGCTGTGCTATAATAAGTGGAGGGATGCAACAAAAATGGTCAGAATACCAACAGTCAAATAGTTTCTAGAAAAAAGAGGTGCTACTAGACCAAAGGTGGAATATATCATGCAAACACCTAACTAGAAGTATTGTGAGTCAACAAACGATATTCTCTGCAAGGTGATGAAATCCAAGTCAGACAATATTGAGTGTTGAATCAACGGCTAGATATCCCCCTACCGGGAGGGACACCGGGTAGTCAATCCTAAAGAATGGCAACTAGGATACTCCGTTCATGACACGTTCAGAAAAGGTAAATCTGCCGTTTGGTCCTTTTACCGCAATACCCCCATATAGGGATATCCCGAGAACTACGAATGGTAGCCTTCGGTTACTGAATGGATTTCGGTCTTCCACTCAGGCTTCCGGAACCATCCTCGCGACTTCAACCCTCCTAGGGGAGAGGCCCTCTGATAAACTGGTTGTGACCGTGCCAAAAAATACTAGGAGATTTTGGTTCCCTAATGGACAACAGCTATGTCTCAAATGTAATAACTGAGGGGTGTTATTGGAACACCTATCCCCTCAATTCTACCTAGCTACAAAGTTCTTTTAAGTGCTCCCCAAGTGGGGTTAAAAGTTGGTTGAAGTTAGGGTAAATTTTAAGGCTCAGTTTAAATTATGTGTTTGAGTGGGTGCACGTGTGGTATTTTAAACTGAAATTGGAAATGTAAATGCTTTGCAAAGACTATTAAAAAACAAAGGATCTTTGAGATAAGAAAGCAAATAATATGAATACTTCAAGAAATAAATGGATTTCTTTTTTAAACAATTGCTTGGGCAAAGTATCAAGGAAGTAAACAATAAAATTTTTATCTAGATAAAATGCAAATAAATCATTTTTTCAATTTCTGAAAATTTTTAAAAAGACTTTTTTAAAGTTGCATTCTAAATAGTAAAAATATTTATATGGCTGTAATAATGCAGGAATTTTAATACTGTAAAATAGCTAAGTGGGCAGATAATACAGCAAAAAATTAATTTTTTAAACAGATTGGCTGAATTGAAAAAACTTGCATCGCGGGTTCTGGCAGAACAGCTGCGATGGACTGCGCGGGTTTCTGTCACACAGTCGTGATGGGAAGCGCGGGTTTCAGCCGCGAAGCCGCGATGTGCAGCACGGGATTTCGTCACACAGTCGCGATGTGCAGCGCGGAAAATGGCCGCGAAGCCGCGATGTGCAGCGCGCAAATTGGCCGCGAAGCCGCGGTGAGCCGCGCAGTCGCGATGAGCCGCGCGACTGTTGGGAAAAAATCCGCGAGGCGAAAGCCGTACACAGACGCCGAAAAATGAACCCGAAAATTGAAAATTTTGGGTTGTTAATGGCAATAGAATCACAGAGTGGGTTGAGGGGGGTTTTGGACCGTTGGAAAGGTATCAGAGTGTAGAATCACATAAAGGGGCATTACACTAGGAATGAAGTTTTGATCCCAAAAAGCATAATTTAGACCCTCAAATAAGCCTCAAAAGGTTCTGGACTCCAAATCTGCAAAATGGGACCTGCCCATAAAATGGGCCCTACAAGTCATTTCATCCAATCTTCTGACGCCGAAAGCTCCAAGTAGGTGACATATTATATATTGATCTATTTTGGATCACACCTCCCCATTTTTTAGGGTTTTGGTCCCCAAAATATTTTACTAAATGAGGTGAGGAAAATTTTCCTCTACCTTCTCCTTGGAGTACCATTTATCCTTGCTTGGAAGTTGTCCTTTCAAACCCACCTGCTAGTATTCATATAGTCCCTGCCTGGTAGTTCTAGAATTCTTTTGCAACACGCTGTCTTTTGATAACTCTGCTTGAGCCTCTGGTGCTAAGTGCTCTACATAAGCTAAGACATGCTCAGGTTCCTAATCCAACATGGAAGGTTCATAGAGTTTCATATTTTCCACATTCACTACAAAGTAAATGCACATGTATGGGGGTAGATTGAGTATGTAGGCATTATCTCTCAAGTTATCAAATACCTCAAAAGGTCCATAGTTTAGAGCCTTGATCTTCTTACCAGGACCATGTAGTCTTTCCTTGTTCAGGTGTAATCATACTATGTCCCCCACCTTGAATGTTTTCTTAACTGTGTGTTGGTCATGTTTTGCCTTGTACTTTTACTATGAGTTCTTTAGTGCCTCCTGTACTTGTAAATGGATTTTCCTAAACTTATCAATGAAATTTTCAACTCTTAATGCTTCACCTATGGTGTCTTCCCTCACTCCTCCTTACTATCCATAAACAACATCTAGAGGTGAAGGTGACAAGTATCCAAAACAAGTTTAAAAATGGGACTTCCCAATGGAAGTGTGGACTGCTCTGTTATAAAAGTGCTAGATGTAGATCACATTTTCATCTCAAGTATTCATATTCTTTTGAATGTAACTCCTCAAAAGTTGTACCAAAGTCATGTTGACTACTTATGTCTATCCATCTATTTATGGATGGAATGTTGTAGATCTCTTCAACTTTGTGTCCATCTTTTCCCAAAGTGTAGCCCAAATTGTAATGATAAATGCAGTGCTTTATTTGCGATGATGCTCTTTGGTATCCCAAAGTGCACCCACACATGTTCAAAGCACATGTTTGTTGCTTCTTGTCCTTTAATGGTATTTTTACAAGGCATACGAATGCAGATCTTGTTGAATCTATCAACTAGCGCAAGTAAATAGTCACGTCCCTTCCTAGTGGTTGGAATACCACCCACGAAATCAATGGGGATGCTCTCCCATGGTCTCGCGGAGTAGGTAAGGGATGGTATAGACCTTGCTTCCTATTATTGGGCTTGATTGTACAAAAAAGTATGCATCCTCTAATAAATTGAGCTACACCTTCTTGCATTCTAGGACAGTAAACATACCTTTGTAAGTTTGCAACTGTCTTCCCTGTTGTTGTAAATGTAACTTCAAAATATATTCACTTGTATTTTATATTTATATTTATTATTGTATTTTACTTGTACCTCCGACAAAGATGTTTTTTCTCCATTCGGAGATGTCATTATTATGTCTAGTCATGCAAGGTCATTGAAGTAAAACCTCCATTGTAAGTCAGGGCATTAGATCCCCTAAAGTCAAATGTAAAATGTATTATTAAGCCCCCTTAGGACAAGTCGGCTCAGTCAGGTTTAGTGAGGCCGACCTAATTGGGACTTAGGTCACCCAAACATAAAGTATAAATAGAGAGATTTTCTCTCTCATTTGGACACACCACTCACTCACTCAAGTTCGCATAAGCAAGAGAGAGAAGACAAGTTCGTTGAGGAGAAAGAGAGAAGATGCATAAGACATATATTTTGGGTTTTCCATTTTGTGATATTGTATTAGTGAGGAATCTATCTTTGAGGAAGTTGCGGGGTTTTCTCCTTTATGGTTTCCCCGAGGAAAACTATTGTGTCTATTTTGTTTTGTTGTGCTTGTTTTTATTTCAGTTAAAGATCCTAATAAACATTGAATTAAAGTGAAAACTCTAACATGGTATCATAGCTAGCCTCGAAAGAATGCATTGTGCAGCAACGGGAAACTAGGGATTCCTAGTTCAAGGTCTTCTCTCCACAAATCATCTGAAAAAGAGGGATAAGCTAAATCGCCCTAGGAGGGAGCATCTTTTGGAGGTAGTAGAATCAAATTCCGAGAATTTTCATTTTTGGCCTTGTCACTACTTCCGGGAGGAAAAATACGGCATCAATTTTTTAAGGTTTCTGTCCATCAATTTGGAAAAAGGAGTACATTGGACAACTTGCCATGAGGAGGCACATCTTCCTGTCCAATCAAATGTTTGAAATTCCAACTTTGGAAAATTATGGTTTCTCTGAGAAACCCTATGGCAACCAGCTCCAGAACCAGGTTGGGCATCTCAAATTGGTAAGACCTAAATATCTGCTATTTCCATTTGAGGTTCTCATTTCAAAATGACTCACCACACCAAGCTTGAAGATAATCTTGAGGGAGCTAACGACTTCCAAGCATGGAAGTATAGGATTGCTCTTATCCTTGAAGAAAATGATTTGGACAAATATGTTAATGAAGAGGTTCCAACACTAGAGGGAGATGAGGCTAAGGTTATCCAAAAGAAGGACTTGGTCAAGGCCAAGAGAATTATTGGAGACTCCATTAAAGATCATCTCATTCCCCATGTGTCATCCTTGAAGACACCCAAGGATATGTTCTATGATTTGAAAAAATTATTCGAAGGGAAGAGCATCAATCAGAAGATGATGTTCACAAGACCAAGCTCAAGAATGAGAAGATCCTAAACTCAAAGACCATGCAATCCTACTTCACATGGGTCTCTCAAATCAAGGAACAAATTGAATCAGTTGAAGACAAGGTAGAAGAAACAAAGAAACAAAGGTTCCCTGATTTGAGAGACTGTCCCAGAAACAAAGGTTCCTACAACAAGAAGACTAACAAGAAGAGACATCATGCTCACACCGCTGAAGACGATGAACCAAAAAGGAAAATAACCAGAGAATAAGAAAGATTCGATTCTTCAAGTGATGAAGAATAGGTCCTAATCTCAGCACTCATGGGAACTGTCACACATGGGAGCAGTGATTGGCTTGTATATAGTGGAGCATCCAAGCACATGACGGGATACAAAGAATCCTTCGTTAATCTATCTGAGCACCGATTCACCTCACAAGGTGAAACTTAGGGATGATTATCGATATCCCATCAAAGGATGTGGAGAAGCTTCCTACAAGCTATATTCCGACAAATATTTGAAGATGAAAGATGTCCTATATGTTCCAGGACTAAAGAAGAATCTTATCTCCATCTCAACCCTAGATGCTAAAGAAATGAGGGTTGCATTTGTCGATGGCCAAGTCCTAATGTGGCCAAAAGGAAAGACAATAGATGATGCAACAGTGATTGGAGAGCAAGAGGGAGGCTTGTACAAATTGAAGGGACAACCTGAACAAGCATTGGTTCATGATTCCATGGAACCAAGTGAACTATGGAACTGAAGGCTTGCACATGTGCACTATAGAGCATTACCTATTGCAAGCAAAGCAGTTGCAGGACTTCCATAAATCCAGACAAGACATGAAGGCATTTGCAAGGGATGTGCACAAGGAAAGAATGTAAAGAAGGCATTTCCCAGTAGTGAAAAAAAAGCAAAAGGAATATTGGAGATAATCCATGCCGATGTATGCGGTCCCATGTCATCCAACTCACTAAGCAGGTATGTGTATTATGTTTCTTTCATAGATGACTTTTCCTGTAAGAATTGGATTTACTTCTTGAAACGTAAAGATGGGGTATTTAGTAAGTTCAAGGAATTCAAAGCCTTGGTCGAAAATCACACTGAGAAAAAGATCAAGACCCTACGATCAGATAATGGGGAAGAATTCACCTCAAAAGAATTCAAGAACCTATGCATAGAATCTGGGATTAAGAGGGAGTTGAGCACTCCCTACAATCCTCAATAGAATGGCATTGCAGAACGAAAGAACATAACGATAATGGAAGCAACAAAATCAATGCTACATGACCAGGATCTTCCGATGCACTTATGGGTAGAAGCAACAAGGAAAACCATGTATGTACAGAACCGTACTCCTCACCGAGTACTAAGCAACAAGACTTCCGAAGAAGCTTTCTCCGGTGAGAAACCAGAAGTCAACCATCTCAGGATATTTGGCTGTCCAATGTACATACACATCCCAAAGGAAAAGAGAACCAAGCTATATCCGTCAAGAAAGAAGGGAATATTCGTGGGATACAGTGACACTTCAAAATCCTACCGAATATACTTCCTAGGATTCAAGAAGATCGACATCAATAGAGACGTAACATTCGGCGAAGACTCAACATACAACAAATCAAGAAAACTACCTATTGAAGAGATTGAAGAATCTGAAGAAACCAGAATCAAAGACACAATGATGGAAGAAGCGATTCTTGAAGATCATGAAGACCACAACATGGCCTAACCACATGAACCTGTAGATCCACCTCGTGAGAGGAACTCCCACAAAAGAAGACCAGCATGGGTACGATAAGCAATACAGTATGAATAGAAGTATGGCGCTCCAGAGGGGATGCATAGATAAAGCAAGAGACCTATACCATACTCCAGATATGTGGCCTTGCTATGTGACATCATGGATAAAGAACCTTCCAACTACGAAGAAGGAGCAGAGAAGAAAGAAGGGAAGGATGCCATCATTGAGGAGTACTAGTCGATTATGAAGAATGATGCCTGGGAGATAGTTCCGAGCACAGAAGGGAAGTCTGTTGTGACTTTGAAGTGGATCTACAAGATCAAGCATGCTGTAGATGGTAGCATTGAAAAACAAAAGGAAAGGTTTGTGGCACGTGGCTTCTCCCAGAAGGAAGGCATAGACTACGAGGATACATTTGCACCTGTAGCAATACACACTTCCATCATATCTATAGTTGCATTAGTTGCAGTAATGAAATGGAAGGTACACTGGATGGACGTCAAGACAACATTCTTGAATGGTGTAGTTGAAGAGGAAGTGTATGTGGAGAAGCCACAATGATTTGAGACACATGATAGACAGAATCATGTGTGCAAGTTAAAGAAAGGATTGTACGGATTGAAACAAGCACCCAGGACGTGGTACGACAGGATGGACAGCTTTGTGATGAGCTTAGGATTTACCAAGAGTAAAGTAGATTCCAACCTTTACTTCAAGTTTGAAGGTGGAAGACCAATGATACTTTTGCTATATGTAGATGACTTGTTTCTGACAGGTGAGGATGTGCTCATTGCAGACGTAAAGAGGAGGCTTTCCATAGAGTTCGAGATGAAGGACTTAGGGATGATGCATTATTTCTTAGGCATGTAGGTGTGACAGAGTGCGGATGGAATCTTCCTTGGTCAAGGAAAGTATGCAGTAGATATTCTTAAGAGATTCAGAATGATGGACTGCAAGGAAATGGCCACACCGATGGAATCGAACTTGAGACGTAATGCACCTGGGGTGCTCTTAACTGTACTCCCATTATGGAGACATTGAGAGGTCCACTGGTCTCAAAGGCACTTTGTGTGCACCTAAGCAGGATCTCACATGGTGGAAGACATAGGTGGTCCTTGGGACGTAACGCACCTGGGGTGATCCTGACTGTGCTCCCATGCTGGTAGACGTAGGATGACCGTTGAGAGATGTAATGCACCTGGGGTTCTCCTGGGATGTACCCACTAGGTGGGAGACGCAGGTGGTTTGTTGGACATGAGGTGTGCATATAGGCTGTGCTCCGTGTATGATGATGAGATGATATGGATACAATGAGATGATAGTAGGAGACGCAGGTGATTGCTGTGGAAATGTAATGTGTAGTCTTGGGTTGTACCTACTTGATGGCTTGCTTGCAGAGATGATGAAGACCTACATGAGAGTTAGGCTTACATCCAAAATGAAAAAGGGTTGGCTCGGTACAAATTCTGATGACGAATAGATTCAGTATATATCACTAATCAATGATCAACAAAATGAGGATCACAACAGCAACGACGATGATGACCCAGTGTTGATGATGATGTTCCAACATTGAATATGATCCAACGATGATGACCCAGTGTTGATGATGATGTTCCAACATTGAATATGATCCAACGATGATGACCTTGTCTAGAATTTGTTTCCAGAGTGTTGATGTCTGTGGCAAGAGAATACCTTCCTAGTTAAGAGGGAGTGTTGATGTAAATGTAACTTTGGGAAGATATTCACTTGTATTTTATATTTATATTTATTATTGTATTTTACTTGTACCTATGACGGAGATGTTTTTCCTCCGTTCAGGGATGTCATTATTATGTCTAGTCATGCAAGGTCATTGAGGTAAAACCTCCATTGTAATTCGAGGCATTAGATCCCCTAAAGTCAAATGTAAAATGTATTATTAAGTCCCCTTATGACAAGTCGTCCCAGTCAGGTTTAGTGAGGCGGACCTAATTGGGAATTAGGTCTCCCAAACATAAAGTATAAATAGAGAGCTTTTCTCTCTCATTTGGACACACCACTCACTCACTCAAGTTCACATAAGAAAGAGAGAGAAGACAAAGAAAGAGAGAGAATAAAAGTTCACTGAGGAGAAAGAGAGAAGCTGCAGAAGAAATATATTTTGGGTTTTCCATTTTGTGATATTGTATTAGTGATGAATCTATCTTTGAGGAAGTTGCGGGGTTTTCTCCTTTATGGTTTCCCCGAGGAAAACTATTTTGTCTATTGTGTTTTGCTATGCTTGTTTTTCTTTCAGTTAAAGATCCTAGTTAACATTGAATTAAAGTGAAAACTCTAACATTCCCTACACCAAAGTGCCCTGCAACTTTGGAGGTGTGTGCCTCTCTGATAAGATGCAATCTCTCGCCTTTAGGAACACAATGCTTGTCCATCTTGTAGAGTAACTCATCCTAGAGATGATAGTCAACCTTGCTGTCACCTTCTTCTACATGGAATTGGCCTTGTAGTTGTTGAATTACCTCCTTGAAGTCCTCATCTTCTATGTATTCCTCCTTGTATGCATCATGGGTAAAAGTTTCCATGTGCATAAGAGTTCCCAAAGCTATAATCTTAGCTGTAGTCAGCCTTGAGAGCATGTATGCCAGCTTGTTTGCATTTCCCTTCTTATACTTGATGATTAGATGGAATTATTGTAAGAATCCCATCCACTTATAATGTCTGGTCTATTGTAGCTTAATCTATACCGACAAATACTGTAGTGGTTGGTGATTAGTGTGAATGATGGTATCTTTTCCCATCAGATAATGCTTCCACTTATTAACATCTTGAACTAGGGAATATAGTTCCTTGTCGTAGGTAGGGTAGTTTATGACTCCCCATAAAACATGTCAGAATTATATCATACTAGCCTCTCTCCTTGCATTAAAATTGCTCCCATAGCATACCCACTTGCATTTGTATCCAATTAGAAAGGCTTCTACAAATCAAGCAATGCTAGAACTGGTGCTTGACTGATCTTTCACTTGAGCTCTTCAAAGGATTTCTGTTGATTCTTCCCCCACTGGAACCCCAACTTGCTGATGTCTATTATGGCATGGAAGGGTGCAACCACAACCAAAAATGAAGTTATGAACTTCCGAAAGTATTGTGTTGCCCCAGAAATATCCTAACTTCAATGAAATTTGTAGGAGTAGGCCACTTAGTGATGGCCTCCATCTTTGCAGGATCAATCTTGCGTTCTCCTCAACCAATCACATACTCCAAATACACCAAGGACTATTGAACAAACTCACACTTCTTAAGGTTTTCCAACAGTAAGGTCTCCAATACATGCTTGAGATGTGAGATATGCTCTTCCCAAGTAGCACTATAAACCAATATGTCATCTATATATACTATAACAAATGAATCTAAGAAAGGGTGTAATACATCATTCACTAAACCCATAAATGTAGCTGGTGCATTGCATAAACCAAACAACATTACTAACAATTCATATAGACCTTGCTTACTCTTAAAGGCGGTCTTTCAAGTTTATTTTTCCTTCACTCACACCTGGTGGTATCCCGATTTGAGATCCAACTTGGTGAAGTACTTGGCATGATGCAATTGGTCCAACAAATCATTGATTCTGGGCAGCGGGTTTCAATTTTTGAGTGTGATCTTGTTCAATGCTCTGTAGTCGATGCACATCCTCCAAGTCTCATCCTTCTTGGGTACCATGATGATATGTGATCCACAAGGTGATCATGTGCTTGGTTGGATCATGCCCTGCTCCAACAATTGTTGCAACTGCTTCTTCACTTCATTTGCTTCTATGACAGTTTGTCTGTACAGTTCAATGTTTGGAAATAGAGAATCCGACAATGACTATATCTCGTGCTCCACCTCCCTCTTAGGAGGTAGCCGCTTAGGCTCCTAGAACACTTCTCTGTATGCCTGCAAAATTCTCTCCAACTGGTATTTCTTCTCTTTGGTACATCCTTCCATGGATTCCTTCACTTTTACAAATTCACTTTCTTGCTGGTTTTGTCTTAAGAAAAGAAATACAAACTTCCTACTTGAACTGATCATCTTTTTTGCTTGGTTGACACTTAGAAGAGAGAGATTCAATTTACCTTTGTGTACATTAATGATGAAGGATTTCCCATCATTGATCAATCAATATTGGTTGAATCTCCTCATGAATATCATGTCCCTCATATACATGTAGGGGCTCCCAAACACTACACCACAAACATCTAGGGGTACTACGTCTACCTCCACTTCATCAACATACTCTGCTCTTATGGACAAATTTGTCTTGCATTGTTTCAAGACTCTGAGTTCTACATCCTTATTTACCATCCCAATGGGTAGGGACTGGGATGATCATGTGCTTCCAATCCAAGCTTACATACCATATATTCTGTTATGAGGTTTGCATGCGAACCATAATTGAATAGAGAATTGATCTTGGTCTCCTTGATATGGATCTTGATGTGGAAGAGTTTCATCATCTCTTTCTCTTCCTTGGGTTGAAGGATACTCAGATTCACCACCCTATGCACTATGGTACACATTATATTCTCGTCTACATTTGAGATTCTTTTTAACTCCTTACTTGACTTCGTGGCTAGAAGGTTCTTCTTCTTGGCATCCTTCTTGTGATTCTTGGGGTTCAACTATGGATGTAGCTTCCAACACTTTTCTTTAGTGTGACCATTAATATTACAATGGTTACAATGCTTTTATAGATCCTTGCACTAGTGTGCCATGGATGTAGCTGTCTTCTCCTTTCCCTTCCACTTCTTCTTCCCCTCCTTGAAGCATCTTGACTCTCTTTATGTTTTGAACCACTTGGTTGTCTTTTCTTTTGGCCTATCTTTTCCAGGTATTGTGCTTGTACATAGGTTTCATCAATTGACCTATGATTAAAGAGCATCACCTGCCTTCATATGTGACTATGCAAACCACCATATACTTGAGGAGTACATCTGCGTTCTTGGATGGGATACCCACCATCATAGTCATCTTCCAGAATTCGGTGGTGTATTCTTGCACACTTTTCCCCTGCGTTTGCTTGAAGTAATGCAAATGGATCCACTGGTCCTATACATACTCGATCGGGTAGAATTGGGAATTGATGAGGGTTTTAAAGTCCTCCCACTTAGTTACTAGCAGATCATACTCTATCTTAAATGCTTCCGTGTGGCTTTCCCACCAGGTTAATGCATGTCTCTCTAACTCCAGTCCGGTGAATGAGATATTTTGACCCTTGGCTATTTGATGGATGATAAAATAAACCTCCAATTGCTGCAACGGATGATTCATTTTTAGAGCATTGATCTCACCTTGATATAACTTGATTTCAACTTTCTCTTCCACCTTAAAGAGAGATTGGGAAGGAATATTGGTACTGGAACTTGACTGCTCTCTCTTGGGCTCTTTCGACGGCTCCTTTTCTGGGTCATTTTTATCTTCTGATTTCCCTGACCCATATTTGAAATTTGAATTAGAGCCTCCAAAATCCCCGAAAGGTCCAAACTTGCTCTCCAGAGCTGCCACGAGGATTGACATGTCATGTGAGATATCAATGAATTTTATTTCGAGTTTTGAAAATTGCTACTCGTAATCATCCATCGCTCCTTTAACATAATCATCTGTCATGGCTAGGGTTTGAAGAATTTTTTTCACCAACTAATGGATCCTACAATTACTCACAAAACCCAAAGAGAAATTGCTCTGATACCAATATGATCCCTAAAATCCCCTGGATATTCCACTGGAACAATTTGTCACAATGGAGCTTACAACTTAGTTGTTTTTTAATTATCTTATTTTTATTGAACGTTGAATAACTGAAACTAAAACAAGAATAACTAGAGCAAATAAGTGCACAATCCACACAATAACACAAGATATATCCTTGGAAGATCCACTATGGGGAAAAATCCAGCCACAAATGAGGACTATGCATTGCTCTTTATGTCAAATTACAAATACAAAGGAAATGGTACTCTCTATGGAGTTACCTATGACTTTGCGGCCATAATGGCTACTACAGGATCTCTTATCTCCTTTGTTTTTCTCTAACATCCACTTCCGTGATGTTGCTCAACTATGGAACAATACAATACATCAAAAGAATGACACTCCTTCTTCTCCCGACGGATCAATATTTAACATAGCTCGATAGCCATCTAGGGTTAATTTTAGGGTTTTTGCATGCCCCAACTCCCAATTAGGGTTAGGGTTTTGGTCATTCTAGAATGTTGTTGAAGGTCCACACATGAATAACTCCACATGTGTGAGATATTAGAGCTGATGTGGATTCCACTCGGTACCTTGGTGGTCAATTGGATAGGTCAACTTGCGCGAGGCATAAATTTTGCATACACACTTTGTTTGAGGCGATTTTTGGATTGTTGGAAAGGTCTAAAAGTGTAGAAGCGCGTGAAGGGGCATTACACTAGAAATGAACTTCTGACCTCAAAAAACATTGTTTAGACCCTCAAACAGGCCCAAAAAGGTTTTTGACCCCAAACTTGCAAAAGGAGACCTGTCCATAAAATGGGCCCTACAAGTCAATTCATCCAATCTTCTGACCCCAAAATCTCCTAGTAGGTGACAAATTATATATTGATCCATTTTAGATCACATTGATTCAAAGCCAAATAAGAGAATAAAAACTCAATGTCATGGTAGGTTTTCCATCAACGAGAATGAGATGCTCATGGTGCTAATAAAACACTAGGGACAAAAGAAACTCAATAATGACTCAAAGTAGGTGGATTGTTCACCATACAAGCTTTTTCATAGTCAGTATTGGCAATGTTCAATATATATGAAAGGTAATTAAAAAATTGTAACATTGAGGAGCTTCTACCATACTATTGGTTTGAAATTGAATCTATGAGAACCCATGTCATGCTAAATACAACCATACATTGTTTTAAAAAATGGAACTGCTTATGATGGGAACACACGATTAGGGCAAGAGATGTCTACTATTTGGTGTTTAAGCTAACACTTTTATTCTTGTTCAAAAAACCATAGATAGAGAATACGAGAGAGAGTTCAACAAAATATAAGAAGTGGAATTTGTAGCAAAGCTACTTAGTACCACCCACCTTTTAAGAAAAGTTACATTAAAAACAATAACAAAGCCAATGCACAAACAAAAGTGAATAAAGACTGCAACACATTCATCCTTCGACTCGACTGAAGGACACACATAGTAGTCTTTAGACAATTTTCACTTGCATTGCAATCCTATAACTTTCTATATTTATATATGCAACAAACTTGTAAAAAGAGTGGTCCGAATAAATCCAAAAATATAGACACCAAAATATTTCCGATATGCCAAGCTTATAACAAGTTTAGAAATCGTTGACTTCAAGATGGATGGATCTCTATTTTCTTGTGAAAGATTAAGAAATTAATAAACCAATTATAGTATTTTAACTTCTAATTAGTCATTAAAAATCTATTTATTATTATTTTTTTTTTATGATAGTGTTTATATTAAGGATAGTTATAATATTTTAATTTTAATTAATAGAAAACTTAAATTAAGGTATAAGAAAAAAATAAGCTCACAAAGAAATTCAATTTATTTATTTATTTATTTTTTTTTCCTCGAATCTCTCTAACTTGTATGAGTGGGGGCATCTAAGCCGTCAAAATCACCTAGGGGTCGCACCCGGCCTGGACCACACCAACCCTCACGAATTGCACCGGGCGTGGACCACACCAACCCTCACGGATCGCACCCGGCCTGAACCACACCAACCCTCAACTTGATTGGATTTTTCAGTGTCTCCTCCCAACTAAGTCACCCCTAAGGGGAATTGAATTCGATAGGAACCAGCGTTGTGTGGCTGGGTTCCTCTCTTGCTGAATTCATCCAGGAAGTTCAAGCTTAGACTAAATTGTGGTGGGTCTAACACTAGGGTGAGCTTATGGCTCTATGAGCTCTGCTATTTTTGGCTAGATCAATAAATCTTCCCTTTTACAATTGGCAGGTGACTCGAAGATCATCATTGACTGGGTTTTAAAAAACTGTCTCTTACAGGTAAGAGATTCGAAAGATGCAAGTTGAGTTCACTGTGATATCCTTCCAACATGTTTACAAGATGCATAATAATGAAGCTGACAGTTTGTCTAAACATGCTCTCCACGTTCCCAAAGGCTATATTTATGTGGAGGAATATGAAAATGATCTCCTCATCTCAGAAGATAGCATCAAACTCTTTCATTTTTGAATCTTCTTTATTTAAGTTTATAAATGTAATGGGTCTTTTTTGTAGCTATAGCGGTCGATAGTATTATTTTGCACCTGTCATTGTATTTTAAATGGATGAATATACCCTATTATTTGCCTACGGGCCTTGTATTTTGATCTATTTAACATTGTTCAGGCTCAGATATTTTGTGCTGGGCGGTCGGGCTCATCCTTTTGAAATCCGAGCATATATATATTTGTTGTATCAGGATGGTGTTGATGCTCTTGGACGGAGTCTGTCGTGGTGGTAGTTTTCTAGTCGTGGTGTTTTTTACTCCTGTCAGCTGTGTTTCTATCTGCATCTTGGCAAAAGTCTTTTCTGGTTGTTACATTGGCTTAGTGCTGTATTGTTCTCATACTTTTTAGATTTAAAAAGTACAGTTTTTTTTTACTTATGAAAAAGGCAAAACCATTTCACAGTTATATGAAAGCTAGGATCTTGTGGTGTTTTGTGATTAAAAAATTAGTTAGCAAACAAAGGTTCTGAACAACTAAACAATGTATGTATGGAGGCAGGAGAAAGAAGGATATTTTGGAAAATTGCAAAAGTATCACAAGCCTTGAAGGAACATGGATTTGCTAAAGATAAAAGGTGTTTTACTAACTCACAGTTTTCTGTTTTGAAAATAATGGTTTTAGGTGTGTTTGGATTAGATCAAAGAAACTAGAAACCTGAAAAATAAAAAGAAATCCATCACACAAATACAAGTTTGAAAATAACCACGAAGGGCTCTTGCAGTCAAATATCATTAGTTGATTATGAAAATCCATGAAGGATGACCACAAGACAAATTTAAGATGTACTCACTATATAATAATGCCAAAACTTAAAGTATTGGAAGAAAAAGAGGGGAAGTGGTTCAGCTCAACATAGTGTTGTCAACCAAATTCTTAAAATCAACCTTCAATTAAAAAAGTGGTACTAATAACAACACTCACATTTTTTGAGGTTAAAATTATGAATTCTTTCATCCAACAAACAATAGAGCTTAGGATTTGGATCTATGTTGGTTAAGAGGTGACCAACAAACAATTAGATCCAAATGTGAACTCATCTTCTCCATGAACTAGTTCCCAGGTACACAAGGGGGTTAACTAATGCCACCAAGTGTATGAGGATCCAAATTCAGATCCTTGAAGAGGATTGAGCCTTCAATACGCGGTTGGGAGTTAGTGATCCCGTCGTTTTGACCCAATCACAAGCATAACATTTCTACATAAAAACAAGCATTGCGTTTGTCCTGGTGCCAAATAATCAAACTTCACACGGAAAAAGAAATTAAGGGCAAGAACCCAGTCACAAGAAAAACATTTCTATAGAAAAACAAGCATTCCTTTGGTTCCAGATAAACAATTTGTTGTTGCCATTGAGAACATGTGAGAGTAATTGGTTCTGGATAAACAATTTGTTGTTGCCTTTGAGAACATGTGAGAGTAATAGGTTTCTCCATCTTACCAAGAGTTGCGCCAAGCAAAGGAAAAGGCCGCCCTCAAATGATCCAGCGTTTAAGCTGTACTCGACCATGGGAGGACACCATTGCTGGATAGGTGCCCTTCAGTCCTCCGCTAGCCATTCATGCACTGAGAAAGTCGAAATCACATTCATTGCCTCCATTAAGAAAAGGCGTGCGACGAGGGTTTCTCCCTCGACATTTTCCCTTCCACAAAGAGAAGTTAGATTTCCTATAAATTTATAAAGGACAAATTTTAAAGGGTAAGGCTTTTATTGATCTAAATTTTAGGTTCTAGATACAGATGAAATTTTGATATTTCTAAATCTCTACAGAATTCTTATAAGACAAAATACTACAGGCACTTGAGCCACTTTTTATTATAAAAATAAGATAGATAACTAACATTCAAATCGGTTAAAAAAAATTAATTCACTCTCCAACATTGTTCCACTGTAATTCAAATTTATTCATGACGAAACTCTGCTATGAAATTCAGGCTATTCTAAATTGATCCATAACCTCAGATTTTCCTAAAATTCAGTGAATCCTGGGACCTTTCAGGGGAAAGTTTACCAAATTTTGTTTTCCAGTTTTCTTCATGTGTACCTAAATTGAAGTAGTTAGCGTTCATGTGTCCCTAAATTGAAGTAGTTAGCGGAAACCCACGGGATGAATGTAAATTGGTTATATTTCTGGCCTTCAATTATGAACATTCATCGTCTCAGAGGTGATATCACCCCCATTGCAGAGCTTTAAGCAAAACAGCCTCCGAACTCTTTTTGTTGAACTAATTTGTGCACGACAGGTCGAATTCAGCTGAGCTCCCCTAATTATTTACCGCAAATTCACCTTCTCTACAAAAGAACCGGAATTTAACACTTCTTCCCCCAAAAATAGCACTTAAAAAAATATACTGCTCTTTTGCCTAAATAAGTCTAAATTCCTCCTCCGCGACCGCTGTTTTTACAAAACACTCTCTGAAACACCCATTTGGACAGAGGGGACTCCAAATTCCTCCTGGGCGACCACTATTTTCACGAAAACATCTCTGAAGAGGCCATTTTCACAAAAAGAACTCCAAATTCTTCCACCGCGACCGCTTTTTTTACAAAAGCCTCTCTGAAACGGCGGCCATTTGGACAGAAAGAACTCCAAATTCCTCAATCTGAACCTCCAAGGTGCACGGATTTCTGACTTTCTGCCCTCCAAAGCCGAAAGCATGAAAAATGCCCGAACACTGATAGTTTCCAAGCCCGGAGACGCATGAATTCACACCTTCTGTGTCACTCTATAAACTAACCTAAAAGAAATGCGAAAAGGTAACTAACTGTACAGTCACTGTACATGCCTGGTTGGTGTTGTTGATACCATGCCAGAGATAACACCTACTCCGCGACGGCCTATGCAGAAAAGAGGGCTAATGGTTCACCGATGCATGTCATACCAAGTTCGAGGTGTGCTGTACTCCATACAGGTTGTTAACACTTACTTCGAGAGCCAAGATCAACATTAAAAACCTGCACATTGCATATTCATGACAATGCTCATGCCAAAGCAAAAAAGTTTAAATGAGGATGATGTCATTCCATCGCCCCCTCTTGGAGAGGGAAAAAAGAGGATGACGTCATCCTATTGGAGAGGGAAAAAAGAGGATGACGTCATCTTATTGCAACCAATAAGAATTGAAAAAAACCCACTTTTAAAAATGTTATTTAATACAATATATTAGAAACTATAGTTCAAACTATATTAATAGGAGATATTTATAGCATGTAGGCCAAATTAATAGGGGTTTCACAATATATATATATATATATATATTTCCTTAAAGGACATAATAACTAGCATTTGCCCCTTGAGGGACAAAAATGAACGGCAACAAAAACATAGGCAGAGTCAGCGAAGGATACTGGTAGGAAAAGAGCAAAATTTGTAACAATCTTAGATTACAAAGACATAGGCATTCAACCCATAACAAAAAATAATGTGAAGTTCATCAACATAGTGAGCCAACTACAATTGCTTTTCTCACAATTTTTGTCGTAGTAATCTCAACACTATAGATTAGTATTATATTTGGAATATATAAGCAATTTGAAAAAATAATTCTGCAATAATATGAATGAAAACAATTATTATAATAGCTCATAAATTGCACAAACTACTTGTGAACAAAAGTTTGCTTCCATGCCATGCGCTGTAGCAATAAATTAAGGAATCTCCATATACAAGTATAGGTATAGAACTGTTTCATGGATCAACTCTTGATAGTGCCACAATCTAAATTGTAAATGAATCTTTGTTATGCTTGCTTCAAGAATGGAAGATTCGGTGGGAAACCCAGATATGTTTATTTTTTCTCATTGAGGATTTCAAGTCCACAATAAAAACTTTACATCCTTCTCAACCATGTAAAGACGAATAGACCTGTCACTACATGAACTAATCTTCTGAAGATTACTAATAAACCAAGGAAAGTAACTGGTTATCAATAACTCTCACCACATCAAGGATTCACACGTCTTCTGACAATATAGATAGTTCACAACAAAACACAATAAAAATGCAGACTTACAACACAATATGAGTGGTGAATCTTCGTTATGTTTGCTTCAAGAATGGAAGATACAGTGGGAAACCCAGATATGTTTCTTTCTTCTCATTGAGGATTTCAAGTCTACAATAAAAACTTTACATGTTTCTCAACCATGTAAAGGCGAACAAATCTGTCACCATATGAATTAATCTTCTGAAAATTACTAATAAACCAAGGAAAGTAATTGGTTATCAATGACTCTCACCGCATCAAGGATTCACATGTCTTCTGACAATATATATAGTTATGATATTATATTTGTCAGGTTTTAGAGACACTTCATGATAAGACAATGATGTTTCTATATTTGGAACTTCTGTTGGTGCAACCTTGCAGGTATCCTCAAGGAAAATGAGATGTGTAGATGTTTGCCTCACATAGAAGTCGATGTCTTCTTCTGTTAGAGCATCAATTTTCTTGATGTAGTCCAGGTTTTATTGCAACACTTGCTGGAGTTCTGCCATCTGCTGATCCTTGGGGGGGAGCTCATCGATATTGGCTGCCATAGGGAGATGACATTTACGGTGAACTTGATGGATTTCCTCATAGAAGTTTGTGCACTTTTCAAGAGTTTTATAAATCTCGGCATTTAGTCTATTAGTGGCTTTCCTGCAAAATTCAAGGAGTGCAATATCCAGCTTCAAGGTCGCTAGTGTTTTTTGAGGGAGGTGAGGAGGAAATGCTGGGTTATTTTCTCTCCAAGTTAACTATTTGTTAAGCTTGTTGCCAGTAGTAATCAAATGTTGATGCATTGCTATTGAGCTTGCAGCAATTTCTTGCATCCTTGCCATGAATTGTTTGATATTGTAGATTTGTTGAAAGAGTGTTTTTTGACAGTTTGAGACTTGCTCTTGAAGCTTGCATGCTTGTGCCCAGAATGGTTCCATGAGTGATTCCTTATCTCTCAACAACTTATCTGCTTAAGTCTTCAATTCATTGGCCTTGGCGTTCACCATTGATGCACGTGTTTCAAAGTCTGTAAGCTTTGCTTGAAAATCATTTGTCTCCCCTTCCATTATCATTAACTGAACAGTCAATGCTTCCTTTGTTGTGTTAAGGTTGTTGTACGCAGCTAGTAAATTGTCTTTCTCAAATAATGTGGCCTGTAATTTTGTGTTTAACTCAATAGTCTCTCCACGTTCCTTTACCAAGGTGGCCTTGAGTTTCAACATTTTTTCTTTGTTTCGCTCAATAGTGGTAAGCAGCTTGTCGACATTGTCAGCACTTGATTGTGCAGCTGCGACATTCACGGAGGCTGTGGATTTGGGGTCCTTTTGGGTGCCTTATACAAGTGTGTTTTCTGTGAAGGTGACAATATCTGGTTGAGCGGGCATTTTCATTCTTTTTCTGACCGTCGTGTTATGGTCTTTCTCTTTGAATAAAAAAAAATTGTGTCCAATCGGGCCACTGTATGTTCTTTGGATGGGGTAAACGACGTAAGCTCAAGCTCTGGAAATGGCAAGTGGCCTCAGCACGTTTGTGTCCATGGGTTATGGACTATTGACTTGTGGACTTTTGGCTCCTTCTGCATAGCTGGTTGGATCTTTTCTCACGCTTCTTTGTTGATCTGTTCTTCTAGAGCTTCATTTTCTTTAGTTTCTCTTGCATGACGGGCTTCTTCGTTTTGCAATTTTTTTTATTTCCTCTATTTGATGTTGTTCGATTGCTAATCTTTTTGCTTCCTCTTTATCTTGTTTTTCTTGCACCCTTTTGGCTTGTTCACTTTGGCTATGTATTTCTGCTTCCTCCTTCTTTTGTTGCTCTGCTGATTCTTTCCTTTGTATATGTATTTCTGCTTCCTTTTCCTGGGTTGTAATTTTGATAGAAGTAGGTGCATGGTTGCCCTTTTTTTGTGTGCAGTTCTTTTGGATTGTTGACCCTTTTTTTTTTTTGCTCGTCTGTGAGGAAATGATCTGAGTATTCAAAAGTGATTTTGCAAGAAGCACAATGTTTAGCCACTTTACCTTTGTTGTTGTTTCTTACAAAAAGTATAGTCTCAAAGTGAAAAGCTTCCAAGTCGGAAACAAAGGCTTCAACAACTCTAATTTTTTGGAATATGTATGCACCAATGTTGAATAGTAGAGGTGGGTAAGATGTTTTTTTTTAGATGGAGAAAGTCACCAATTCCATTGATGAAGACTTGTCTTATGGCTTCTTTATGCACAATGAAATCTGTAGCATACTTGGGTAGTAGATAAGGAGGTTTAGTGCCCCCATACATCCTTTTGTATGTGCCTTCTAATGAGAAGTAGTAGTCGTCGTACTCACACATTACAACTAAGGCATTGTCTGACAAACAATTTGGTTCTTTATTGAAGAGCAACCAATAAAGGGTCATGATTAGTTCTTCACATAGTAGTTTTTAATACCTTTGATATCGATGAGCCCAAGTTATTTGGTATGCTACATGAAGGGGAGTCTTAGTCCATTTCCAAGTACATTCCAACTTAGAGAAATGATTTTTGACTAATATACAATCAATGAGGTAAGAAGACATGAAAATTTTTGCTTTCTGTTGTGAAAGGCTGGTTTGAGCTATAGCAATGTTGGACGCCATACTATCTGATATTATATCTGCCCAATTGAAGACTGTACCATGTGTGGCAACGTGGTAGATCAATGGAACCCAATTGAGTTTATAACTAATTCCGTTTGGTAGGCCGAAGATTCTGTTCAACATTAGAACTATGATTCGATAGGGGGTCCTTAAGTGTTGGCTGTCATATTCCCCGCTACCTTTGGGTCTTAGTTGCTTGTCTGGTACCATCATCTTCTTTGCACATTCAAAATTATCTATATTGGCATGCCTTAGCCAATCATCAGTAAGCATAACTTTGGAGGAAGGCAATTTGTATGTGGCTGAAAGGTGTCCTTGTTGAAAGGAGGCGAGTCCTTCTCCATTGGCGTTTGAAATGATCCTGGTGGTTGTATCTACATGGGGCAGAATCCACCCAATCACCTATGAGCAAGGAAACAATTTTGGCTGGGTTGCTGCCTTGTGAAGGGTAGATCTCTTGATGTTTTGGTAAAGCATTGATTCCTCGAGGTTGGCATCTGGTATTTTTCCATCTCTGGTAGTTGTGTACATGTCACCCCTTTTGAATTTTGGAATGGCCCTTGTGATGGGTTTGGTGTCTTCAAACATTGTTTCAATTAATATAATTGGAATTGTTTCTATGTTAGGCTCAATCTGCTTGCCCTTATTCTTGTTGGATTTTTTAATCATACCTGATGTGAAAACATAAAGGGTGAATAGTGAGGAACTTGACATGTGTATAAGGGATATAATATTGAAGATTGAGCAACTAAGAAGTGGTTAAACAACAATTGAAAGTTGATGTTGTTCGGCATAGGTATGGCGTGCAAGGCAAGACACATGGCCCTTGGAAAGTTCTATTAGTGTTATATAAATGTCTATGCTAGAATATTCTTTACATAACATAGAAAAAGCAAGTCGAGAAGATTGAATGCCAAATACAATTTGGGCTACACTTAAGTGTTTGCATTGCTCAACTGCCTAAACTTTTGTTGTTGTTCTAACTATTTTTTGCTTGCACTCCTAATCACTCTTATTTATTCAATGGGAATTAATTCAGGTTGTATTGGACAACCTGAAGCATTGTATCGGCACAAAGTTGCCAGAGTGCCAACGCGTTGCTGCGTTTTGGTGATTTTGTGCTGATTATGATCAGCACAAATGAGAATCAGGAACTCGTAAAGCTTAAATCATTGATCATTAGGATAGCTACCTATAAATCTCTCAAAATGTATTTGTTCTGGTTCACTGCAAACTGACAATTAGGTTCACTTAGAATGCTTGCAATGTGTTCTCTTTTGCAGGAAACTGCCCTTAACCATGTTTGGCTTTTTGGGCTAGCTGGGGATGGATTTGGTGCTACATGTGTCATGCTCGAAGGCAATGTCATAAGATTTGGCATTCAATCTTATGGGTTGTGTCTTGCACTCTTATTTATTCAATGTCTATTAATTCAGGTTGTATTGGAGAGAAATGCAGTGGCACAACAGTTTGCTTGGAAGACATGTATAAAGTGTGTGTTATGTTAAGCAGTTTAAAGTTGAATTTCTGCGTGTTTTGTTACAGCTTACATCAAAATTGTGTGTTATGCTTCTAGAACTAAAATGCATCTCTACCAATATTAAGTATATGAAAGTGGACAATTTGATAACTGCTGCATCTTTTTGGCGAGTTGCAAAATGAGCATGCGTCAAGCATGCTTTATATTTGTCACATATTTTTGGGAAGAATGTGATATGTCTCCAATATTAAATCCAACTCACGAATATGAAATATATGTGTGTGTTATGTTGCACACTAACATGATTTTCTTCACATGAGATGAGAATCAAAAGGAACGTCGAGTGGAAAAGAGCCCAAAGAAAGAGAATGATTTATAGCATGCATGATGAAATATGGAATTATAAAAAAGTAAAGAAGTCATAACAAGTTTGGCAAGGCCTTTGGAGTAAACACTAGGCTAATTTATAAAGATTTTTCACATGTCTAAATTAATTCTCTTTAACAATCCATGAATTTTCATGATCTTTTTTAAGAATGAATTCATGTAATAGCTCACATTGTCAATCTTCATAGAAGGCAAAAAATGTGTCATCTTGAGAAACCTATAAACCTCAATAATATTGAATCATTTATGAGTTTTGTTCTTAGCAATCAAAGCAAAGAACAAGGATTTTGATACTATCTTCACATATATATTTGTTGTGGACAACAATATGTACAATGATATCTTATGATACTATATATTAGCTCAACTACAACAAAAGGTAAAAATGAAGATTTATCATTGAATAAGAAGCAAGAATTGCTTAACAAAAAATTTCATTTATATAAATGGGTTAAAGAAATTGTTTTAATGTTTAACCAAATACAGTCAATTGGGTAACATTTAACTAAATATAGTCAATTGGGTCTAGTTCGAGTAGTTGGGGGATGGAGTGTTATCCTCCCCACTCAAGTTCTATTCCTGTAAGTGACATGTTGACAGACTTTGTAAACTACATCTATATCTCTTACTAAGGTTGTTTTCCATCTCAATAATTTGAAAAAGATCACTGATAAATGGTCCCATGGTAGCTACCATCCTTCCTAGTCCCTTTATAGTTCCATGACTTGTTTAATTGATTTCATGGAGGTACACAGTTGACATTTTCCATTAATTAATTTGTACTTGCTCATTTTTGTTTCACCTTATCATTTATGGATCATAACTTCAATATCATTTATATTATGCAGTAATAAGTAAAAGACATTAATATTGTTACAATGGAAATATCATTTACATAGTATAGCAATAGTTAACAGTGAATATCAGACTGCAAAAAAATCTCCATATGCACATTAAAAGGCAAAGATATCTAATCAAATATTCCTTAATGTTTTGAACTACATACCTAACCCTTGAATTTATTGAAATACATTATATCCTTGTGCTCATCTATGAGTGAAACCATGCATTCCAACAACAGAATAGTCATTGGGAACAAATGCAACTACAAATCCAGAATACTTTATATCCTTGTGCTCATCTATGAGTGAAACCATGCATGCCAACACCAAAATATTCATTTGGAACAAATGCAACCACAAATCCATCCCACTTGCACTATAATAAAGAGGCCAAATTAGTTGCGGTTCTTTTAGAATATTGTTGCGATAAAGAACTTGAAGGGAAAAATCATTACACAAGTGAGTATGAAAAATATTTTTAAGAAGATAAAAATTAGCAAACAGTTGAGGAAGTTACTGTCCCATATTATCATGAAGAAACCTTTATCCAAGAAGAATACCAAGAGACTCAAATGCCTTATAAGACAACACTAAATTTCTCGTCAAACTACACCATGGAATCTAATCCGCGATCAAGCCAAGACTTCATCTACGTTGTAGTCTCAGAAACGACTATGAACACCATAACACACCATGCCACTCATAACAATATGAAATTGAAACAAATCACTAAGCATGCTATGCTTTTGAAAGGAATGGAAATGCCTTTTTAGGAATAAATAAACAAAAAGTACAGGAAAAAAATTGTATAATGAACACCATGTCACTTGTAACAATAGGAAATTGAAACAAATCACTAAGCACGGTATGCTTTTGAAAGGAATGGAAATGTTTCTTTAGGAATTTGCATTTTAAAAAATTGTGAATTAAATATATTTATATCTTTATAGAAAAGACAAAAAAAATATTTCAGATGTGTTCCAAAAAGAAAAAGAAAATCATATTTCAAAGGTGTTCCAAAAAAAAACATCTTCAGTACAAAAGATAAAAGAATTAAGAAAAAAATAAAAATTTTAAAAAATTGTCAACTAAATATGTTTAAAAATTTTAAAAAATTGTCAACTAAATATGTTTAAATTTTTTAAAAAATTGTCAACTAAATATGTTTAAATTTTAAAAAAAATTGTCAACTAAATATGTTTAAATTTTTTAAAAAATTGTCAACTAAATATGTTTATATCTTTATAGAAAAGAATAAAAATTCTAAAAAATTGTCAACTAAATATATTTATATCTTTATTGAAAAGAAAAAAAAAACCATATTTCAAAGGTGTTGAAAAAAACATAAAAAATATTTTTCAGGAAAAAAGATAAAAGAATTAAGAAAAAAATTAAAATTTTAAAATATTGCCAATTAAATATATTTCTATCTTTATAGAAAAGAAAAATAAATTAAATATTTCAAAGGTGTTCCAAGAAAAACATAAAAAAACATCTTTCAGAAGAAAAAAAAAGTGTTTAAAAAACATTTTGAAGAAAAATAATAAAATAATTAAGAAAACAATAAAATCATTGTAAACATCAATGCAATTCATTTTTTTTGTCCATTAAAATTGAAGCTAAGTTGTGTACAAGTTCAAAGTCGTGAAATAACAAGAAAGGCAATAAAGAGTTTTTTTCTCAATTCAATTGTATTTTTCACATTAAGTAAATGCATGCAAGTAGCTAATTAACCTTTTTGCCTAAAATAAAATTCATCTTATAAAATTCAATTATCAACCAATAAACCTTTTCTTGAGAAGTATTTTCCCAAACACTCTCAATAATCTTATGATAAATAATATAGCGCAACATCCTATCTCAACACCTTTATAGAGAAATTCACTAATGTGAAGATTACAAGGTCATCATCATCCAACTCTTCCAAATGTCAAAAAGCCATGCAGTTATTTAATGATCTGGAGAAGGAGGCCATCAAGCTCTTTAAAATCTTCTAAACAATAATATTCTTAAGAGTCATACCATAAACATATATGGTACATAGAGGCAAGAGTTGCAAAATAGAAGCTACTCTGTTAAGTGCACCACTACAGCCTAAGATTAGTAATATGTGCATCGTTTACTTGAAGTGAAACAAGTACAGGGAATGGCAAAATGAACGTGGAATGGAAGGGCCAACTTTTCTAGGACACAAAAATTGTTACAAATTGTACATCGGCAATGGGTGTGGCAAATGCATGCATGATGATGGGAGCGCAGTTTGTAGGCCAGGAGAGAGCGTCGCTGCTCTTTGAATGTCGGGCGGATCCCCCAGGCTCTGTGAAACACGAGCAGTCGGACTCCGGGAGCTCCCCGCCGAAGGGATTCTTGAAGGGGGCCACCTGCTTTGGAGCTTCAACGCCCCTAATTTTGAGGTTCCCTCCCAATTTTGTGAGGCAGCTGAGCATAAAGACCCGATGGAACTGCAGCAACATCGTCGAGGTGCGAGTTCCGACCACCAAGCTCCAATCTCCGACCACCGATCTCCGAGCGCCAAGCTTCGACCGCCGATCTCCGAGCTCTGACCCATCTCCAAGCTCTGACCACCGATCTTCGAACGCCAAGCTCCAACCGCCGACTGTAGAAGCAGAAGGGGAGGAGTGAATGCGATGAGGGGGAACATCCTCGGCATTGCAGTGGACGTTGAGTTTACCCTCCAAGCTTAATCCAAAACCGACCTACCAAAGGATAATACGTCACCAAAACCTTCCGGAGTACTTCTTTCCTTTGCCTTCATGCCATGCCGATAATTCTCACAGGGCGTCACTGAAATTGGAGCTTGAAAATCATATGAAGCCCAATTACAAGAGTTTGGATTAAATTACTTACTTCATGACATTTGTGGGCATGGCAGAGCTCCCTCTTTATATATTATAAAATCCCAGCTCAATCAATCCCCAAGCATTCCACTGCAGGAAGAGACCCATTTTCAGACTTCCTGCGAATTTCAATCCCGATTTCTTAGACTTCCTGGGAGTTTCGATCCAACGTCCTCCACCTGACTTTCGGAGTCCGTTTCTTTTTGTGTAAGAGGTATCGTGTTGGAGTTCTGCGTTTGTTTTATCTCCAATGGAGTCGACAGCGCTGTCCAAAAGGATTGGCAGTTTTGGCAGTCATGGGCCAGAACCTCGCCCTCAACGTTGTAGAAAAATGCTTTCCGGTCTCTGTCTACAATCGCACGGGAAGCCGCGTGGACGAAACACTAGAAAGCGCACGGGACAAAGGCAACCATCCATGTGGCAGGATTCCATTCGCTCTATGAGCGAGTAATCTAGCCTACGTGGAGGTCATGCTTTTCGGTGGTGAAACGCCTACGGCGTAATTACAAATGAAAAAAATTTGTTATTGCTATTTTAATTTTGATGATTAATATCAATAATCTACATGTTAAATTAACAAGGGAAATCTCTATTGCAACTTATTCCCTTCCAAAAAGACGTCGGAGCAGAAAATGATAACATATGGAGCACTAATTAATATGTCAGAGAAAAAATGGATAAGGGGCAAAGAACTAACTACTAGAGTTCCGACAAGCTGGCAACCTTGAAGAAGTTGTAACAACAACCTCATTGGAGTTCTTGGAAACATTTTTGTGTGTGAAGAAATCACTGCAATTGCTTGAGTTGAGTCCACGACCTCTATGCCAATTCGATCGCTTGAACAATGGAAGTTCCTAAGCTCACTTTTAAGAGCGTTGGTAGGCTAACTCATAAGGCTCAGCTGCCTTATGAGTTAGCCCTCCTATGTATGCAAATAATGAAAAGCATGGGAATGGCAATTTTCAATGTAGTTTTTAACTATCCTATAGGCTTTAGAATTTGAATGTATCAATTCTTTAGTTTTATATTGCCAATGTGTAATCGGGGTTTTGATTTTAATTGGCTGATAGTCTTTTGACTTTAAATGAGTTATTAATTGAATATTTAAAAACAAAAACAATACTCACACTCATTGACACAATAGCCGAGAGATGCATCGGAGAACTATTGAATAGAATAGTGCTCCGATGCATCTCACATAGTACTATTGAATAGTGCTCTGATGCATCTCACATAGTACTATTGAATAGTGCTCCGATGACATTGTCCAGTTTGGGGGCGAACAGGAAGACGGTTTCATAAAAAAATTTATCCCGTCAATTAGGATAGTTCGATATGGAAGAAGTTTCCTCCATCGAAAGTCTCCGTGGAAAGATTCTCATTAACATGCATTGGATCAACCTGAACATGAATGAAACATGATAACATCACATATTCACTTGTTGCGGAACCTGACAGATCTTTCCGTCTTTTGATTTGTGAACAATTACAACAAACCAAAGAAGCAACAAAAGCATCGATGATACATTGTTTCAAAGCCGAGAGGACAATGATTGGGAAAGCAAAATTTTAATTAAGCAGACATTCTCTAATTAGTGATTACCAAACCATGATTATGAACATCGTGAATAAAAAAAATCCATCTTCGGCCTGCCACACGCAGTCAACACAAATATGCCCTGAGCAATTGAATTCTTAGATTCAACTGATCAGGGTGTTAAATGTTTTTTTTTGTAATGCAGTTTCCTGAAAGAAAGTGGTTTTCTCATTATTAAGGTGGTTTATAAATAATTATGAATTTGATAAGGTTTTACATTCCACTTATCAGGTTGCTCCATTGGATGCAATAAATTTCAACTATTTAAATGCCAATGATAGTTTTCCAATGAAGCTCTAAGAGTTTTATGCTTGCTTATGTGGAATTGGAATTGAATTAATTAATTCAATGATCGATCATCAAATCCTAAAAATTGCTACTTGGCTACCTTTATATGGCTATTTTTTTCAAGAATAAACATGACTCAAGATGGATAAATGTGCTAACGTTTATTTACATAGATTTGAAAAATGATTGATATTTATAACAATACATAGCAATATCAATGGCTCGGTGGGCTAGCTCAAGTGGTTGAGTGTTGTAAGTTGTGAGCAGAAGGTCTCGGGGTCAAATCCCTGGGTGGACATACATTGCTATATAAGGGCCTCATTTGATGTCCCCATCGGGTTAACTCTTTAATCAAAGCGAACAGGGTGCGGCCCCTTCGAATGGGCCCCTGTGATTTCTTACCGTGGACATAGTAGCGCTGCTAGGGGGTTTGTGAACCACATGTGAAAAAAAATACATAGCAATATCAATAATGGTTTTTTGTGTGTTAGTGCAGCTACATTATATGTGTTTTCAATCTTTGTGCTAAAATTGCATTGGATTCACAATTTCTTAATCACTATTTCACATGTAAATGTATTTTAAGCTATATTAAATGTAAATTAGTTTTTAAAGTATGGAATCTCCAAAGCTCAGGGCTTCGCACCTAAATCAATTCCAAACGGCCATTTCATTTATGCTTATCCATCAACTAGGCTGAGGATCGGTGGAACACGCGATGGGTTCTAAACTACTTACTCCAGCGGATCTTATCACTTAAGGTAACAACATGCCCCACCTAGTATATAAGCTTACACTAGCAGGCAGGTTGCCTTACCTCGCTCTTTTACAGAAGGCAGTCACATAAGGCACCCCACAGAGAGAGACACCCTACAAGCAGGACATACCCTTGATTAAATGATGAAAACATGATGTAAAATAATAAGAATAATTATTATAGCCAATACGTTTATTATCATAAATTTTAGTAAAGTTGTTGGTGTTTTTATGTTTTTATTGAGACATATTTGCATGATATAAGTTTTAAGTTAGGAAGGTTGTTAGTTAGTTCTATTGGACTTACTATTTACTATTAGAGTTGAGTTGGATAAATTTTAAGTTAGGAAGGTTGTTGGTTATTTCTTCATTTTTAATGAGATTTTTTTATATGTTACATTATATTAAACCATCCATTTATAGATAATACACTTACTTCTCCACTCAATTTTGTTCTTAATTATATACATGTATTGAACTGAGCTTCGCATTTGTAGACCATGGTCACTGAGGGGATGAACAGGAAGCCATTAAAATACATAACGAATACCATTGCTTCCTTGGGATTCAACTGTGTGAGCCTCATGTGGGCCATGTTCATGGTCACTAGCCCCGCGAATCAAAACTTGATGGTTGAAGCTTCTCTGAATTCATTGAATCTGAGTGATGCAACAGTCGCAATGGCCGTCAGCAACCCAGAGTTTCTCAACCTTACAGTCATGGGCACTTTTAAGCGAGTGGTCATGGGGTTGGGAGAGGTGAGGTTGATGGTGATACTCGATAGCCAAATCTGTAGACCCGAGTGTTGCTACGGCTTCAACAATGAGAATGAATTCTTCAGGGACTCAAACTTTGATCCAAGGGTTTGGCTCTAGGGGCTCTCTGCCATGGACACCACTTTCAAGGGCACAATAACAGTCGTGGGAATAAGTCTACAAAACAAGCTCATAGGCTCGAGATCGAATACAACGAAATTGTACAAATACATGCAGCAAGGAGCCCAAGCCGTCCACGAGGACAATCTCGATGTGCACGTGGCATTTTTAGAAATTTCATGCAAACCTACCATTTCATACAAACTCAATCATTTAATGTCATAGGTAGCAGGAGTGCACATGGCATTTTTAGAAATTTTAGTTTTATAAATTAATTTTATTTATTTTTAGTTATAACAATTAAAACACTCCTACACGGATTTATGTCATGTTAAAAGTGTCCTCTACCAATTAAAAAAACTTATTAATGTATTTTAAAAATTGCAATATTTAATTTTATTTTTCAAAATATTATATTTAATAATAATTATTTTTCAAAACTTTGTAAAATTTTATATGTAGAAAAGCACATTATTATAAGTCAATCAAGTTTGACTAAGCCATGGTTAGTATATCCCTTCCTTGACAGAGAAAAAAAATAAAAATTGATCTTTTTAGAGGTTGTGTGAACTTCAACTTTTATTTTTTATTGTAAATATAAAATAGTTAAGAGTCATTTTGATAAAATATGAAAGATTAGAATAATTAAAAGTAATTTAAATGTTTTATAACAAGATGAAATAAGTATTTTTAACTTAGATAATATTGTAATAAATTCAATATTTCTTACTTTTTTCAGATGAAAAAAAGACGTAACTTGTTATTTCTTTTCGGAAATCAAAGGTACAAAAGATACTCAACGGAGTTTACAAACTTCTCAATACAATAATTAACTGAAAACAAAAAACTCCTGATGTCTCACATGGCATAAATAGTACTAAAAAAACTACTATAGACAACCTTGATACATTCAACAAAAAGACTATCTACTACTGTCTCTCAGGATATATTTCAATAATCTAAGCTAAAAAATAGGAACAAACCATTGTCAACAATGGTTTCTTCAACATATTCTTCAAAAAAGAGAGAACCTTCCATCGGTCCAATAGCCGCCTTCGATAACCTGTCAGCTTCCATGTTGACTTCATAGAATATGTGTGTAAAGGAAATGTCTTCAAAGGCCTTGATCAGGTTATTGGTTTTAAGTAACCAATGTTCTAAAAGGATGGTGTGAATGCCATATTTCCCAGCTTCCCAGTCTATGATAATTTTTGAGTCACCAAAATTTTTGATACGATATATCCCTCTCTTTATAGCAAACCATATTAGTCCCCAAAGGGAAATAAGTTCTGCATTTGTGTTGCTTCCTTTCCCCACACCTATCTTGAGGAAAATCTTGTGATCCCTTTTAATGAATAAAACCATATCTGCACCACATATACCTTTATTACTTGCACCATCAAAAAATCCATATGAGGAGTCATTATTCAAGATAGGATTCAAGATATTTTTGTGCCTATGTTTTTTTCAAGAGCAGGAAATTCATATACCGATTTCAATACCTGCCTGTAGATGACATATTCAGAGGAGGTAATATTATCAAAGATGAGCATGTTTCTACATTTCCATATCTGCCAGATTGTGAAGATGGGAAGAAATTTAAATTTGACCTTCCTTTTAAACTAGCTGAGCATACCATCGTTAAAGGAGAGACCATACCAATCATCAGAAAAATGCATTAACCTTTGTAGTTCATTCCAGACCCTTTTAAAAAATTGATAGTGAAGGAAAATGTGAGAAATGTCCTCTGAATCCGTTTTGCACAACAAACATATACTTGGTCCATTGAAGCCCCTTTTAAGAAGATTATGCCAAGTGAGGATTTTGTCTTCTAAGCAAATCCAAGTAAAACACTTCAGTTTCATTGGAATTTTCCACTTCCATATCATTCTATGTCACCATTTAGCATCATGCAGATTATGGCTGTTTAAAATAACATCATATGCTTTTTTAACAGATAGTATTCCATTGGCATCATGCCAGTCCCATACCAACTGGTTTGGTGCATCAGATAGGACAATATCAGAGCACATAAGATTATTTATATATAAATTCCATTCCAAGCAACATATTGGGATAAACCCAATTCATTAGCATTTAGCCAATGAGGAATCAAATCACCATCGCCAACCTAGAAGACTTGTGACATAATAAAACTTTCATCGAGTGGAGATGGGACATTGCTTGTGTAGATAATTTGTAATTTTCACCTGCACCAATGAAAGGATTGACATCTATATAAACTCGAGTTCCCCTACTAAGACGCTAGCTTAAATATTCACCAATGTAGGGAAACATGTTGATTAAACCCCTCCAGATAGTAGAAGCATTCCAGTAATACAAAGTAGGTTGTCTAATCCATTGAATTGCAGAGTAAGTCTTTAAAAATTTCTTCTGTATAACATTGCTCCATCATCCATTACTAGGAATTTCCCTCCACAGACTCTTAACCCTAAGTGCATGGTTGAACCAATCTAGGTTTAAAAGGGCCTAGCCCCCCAATTTCTTGGGCCAAGATATACTTTCCCAATTTGAGAGATGATATTTGGATATGTTTGGTTTACTTGCCCAGACGAAGCGATTTTTTTTTCCTGATAGAGTTGCTGATAGATACAAGAACTTTCATTAAACCAAACCAGTAATCATGGATACTCTGCAACACTGATTGTGCCAATACAAGTCTACCACCAATCGACAACCAACGAAACACCTAGTTATTTATTCTACTATTAAAAATCTGAAGCAGACAACCCCAATCCTTAGTCCTGTAATTGTTTGGCTTGAGATAGTACCTAAGGTACTAGAAACCCGAGTCTAGATTTTCCATTTTGAAAGGAAGCAAAGACTTAATTTGTTCACAACATCCATTATCAGAAAATTTAAAAAGGAAACTTGATTTTTGAGGACTAATTGCCATACCATTCACATTGCAAAATATCTCAAAAATAGATTTGTAAGACTTCCATTCATTAACAGTTACATCACCGAAAATCAACACATCATCAACAAAAATAAAATGAGTTATGGATAGTGATCTAGAGATTCGGATACCTTTGATCTGACCATTGTTTTTTGCTTCTCCAATAAGTCTGCTTAAGCCTTCAATAACAAGTATGAATAGTAAGGGCGACAATGGGCACCCTTGACGAATATCCCTACTACTAGAAAATAAATTAGGGAGTGATCTATTAATCAAAATGGAAAAGGTTGAAGACGTGATACAATCCATTATCCAATTCGATACCTCAATCGGAAAACCAATATGAACTAAGACAAACCTCAAGAAATTCCAGTCGATTAGATCATAAGCCTTAATTAGATCAATCTTCAAGATAAAGGCTTGAAGGTCCTTAATCTTGATAGAATGCATAGACTCCCGTGCCACCCCAACAACGTCAAGAATTTGGCGATTGTAAAGAAAACCAATCTTCCCTCTAGATATAAACATTGCTAAAACAAGCTTAATTTTGTTGGATAAGATTTTAGTGATAACTTTGTACAATGGGTTACACAGTGAAATAGGACGAAAGTCATTGAATTCCTCCAGATTATCCTTTTTAGCGATCATAGTAATAAAGGTGGAATTTAACTTTTCATAAATAAACACCTTCTTCCTGGATTCTTCAACCGCCATTAAAATATCCTAGACAATAAAATCAAAGAAATGAAGAAACAATTCCACGATCCAGCCATCTGGACCGGGAATTTCCTCCTTAACAATTTTTTTTTGGACCTCTTTAATTTCCCCCAATGAAAACTCACATCCAACCTTTGCACCGTCATCATCATTAAAGAATTTTGGATACAACGTAATGATTTTCATTTGATCCACCAAATTGTTAACATTTTCCTACTTAGAGATTCCTTTAAAATGAGTAACAACAGTTCTCATAATGGAGGTCTTATCAGTTAGAAACTCACCTTTAGTGTTATTAATTTCCCAAATAGAATTTATATTCCTTCTTCGAGTAGCATACTTCTGAAAAAATTTAGTATTCTGGTCGCCAAGTGCAATTCATGTCGCCTTACTCTTAAGTCGCCACATGTTTTCCATCTGATTTAAAATAGATGCTTTTTGTCGTTCTAGTTTCATAATTTTTTCTTTCTTGCTAACCGAGAAATGGTCATCCCCAAAAGAGATGTCAAGAATAAGGAGCCGATCTTCTATATTTCTCAGATCTTCTGTCATAGAATCCCTCTTTTTTTAACCCACTTAATAACACCATCTCGAAGATAATTGAGCTTTTTCATAATTAGATGCATTGGAGAATGATGTTTCTCAGAAGACATAGCATACCATTGATATTTCAAAAAATCACAGAAATGCTTATCTTCCAGCCATGTAATATTAAATTTAAAAGGATAGAAATTAAAATTGACCTCAAAATCCAACTGAAGTGCAATGACTCTATGATAAAAAACACTGGTAGGAATGCTCCAGGACCGATATCTTCCCACTTCAGATCCCAAACTATCATTCATAAGAAACCTATCCAAATGTTTTGCAACACCAGCCCTTCCCACACGACCAGTGGTCCATGTCAGAACTAATGTAGAAAGAGCTATATCAATAAGCCCAGTTGCATCAAATATGTCCTTGAAATAAGATGCCAAAGGGTTAGACACATTACTAGAACCCCAAACTTCTTTTGCAGTCATGGTCAGGTTAAGGTCTCCGCCAAGAATAAGGTTAGGGTACATAAGTACACCACTTTGACTGATCCTATTATTTATTACTATTATTATTGAGCTTACAACATTAAAATTATGTGTATGGATAATTGATTACAACTAAAACTAAGCATCAACATATATTCATCTTAATTTGTTACACACAAGGAAAAAATTACAGCTCTTTGTGCTTGATAAATTTAGGTTGAAGATCAAATCAATATAATTTAAATATTTTTACAACATATCAACATATTTGATCCCTGGGCGCTTGATATATTTAGGTTGAAGATCAAATCAATATAATTTAATTTTTTTACAACTTCCCCCCGTATTGGGTTGTAGGAGCACCTAGTCATGCAATGAAAAGCAATAGCATATAACTTGTTCGCAACACTTAACTTGTGGCCTCTACAACTGAGCATAGAGAATAATAACATATAACTTTTTCGTGGCATTTAACTTGTAGCCTTGCAGTTCACGAACCACAAATTAAGTAGTTGTGCTAATATATAGCCCGGACCTGAGCTAGAGTTGAACTTGAAATGACTTCTATCTGTATCCATGAAAGCAATTATAATTATATTTAGTAGGACGAAAATAAGCTTTATCATATTTGAATAATGTCTCGTATAGTATTGCAATGGATGCAAGGCTAGGGGTTCCATGACTCATTTTTTTTACAACATCTCAACATATTCGATCCCTAGGTGCTTGATATATTTAGTTTGAAAATCAAATTAATATAATTTGATTTTTTTTTACAACATCTCCCTAAGAAAGCAGGTCATTGTCATTCAATTTTCCAATGCATTAATGCTTGCATTTTTTTTTATATAACTAGATGAAATATAATTATAACAAATGCATGGAACTGAAATGTCAAGCCCAATAAGGATGTAATTGTTTGATTTTTTTTCAAAATTTATAGCAGAAGTAGCTTGAAACATTTGGCAGCTTCATCAACTTGAATTGTTTGAGTTTTGTATTATCCTCATATGCTCATTATGTGTTTACACATACACCATATATATTGTTGTTGATCAGTTAAATTGCATTGATCACATCAATGGTTAGTAGTTTGGATAGTTATATGAATTATATAATTACAGTTTTGTTAGATCCCAAGGTCGTGTCTACTCTTTTAAACTATTGCACAGTAGAATTCCAAAAAATATAAACACAATATTTAACACTGTAAAAACATTTAATCTCAAATTTATAATGTATCTACACTGATTATTAAATTCATCCCAAAAAAGTATTACATGAATTATTGAATCAATGTGTAGGACTGTTGCGGTGTGGAAAGAGTTGTAGATTGTGGTGGCTCAATTACCTCAGGCCCGCTAGAAAATGAAGAAACATTTCCCCTGATGAAGAAGATCTCATTATTCACCTGCATCGTTTTCTTGGGAACAAGTTTTAAATTTAAATTCAAATATACAATAAGATAGAATGCATAAATGCATCATGGTTTATATGAAAGAGATTTGGATTTAGTGATCTAGATGGGAGTTGATACATGAATCAAATTGTAATAATTGTAATAATGGTGTGTAACTAAAAGTATTGGTGTGTATTCTGGAATAGGTGGTCATTGATAGTAGGCAAATTGCCATGACGAATAAACAATGAAATAAAGAACACTATAATAGTCATCTGAGTAAGAAGCTAAGGAAACAAGGCATCGATCTCGTTATCAAATTTGTCCAACTAATGGTTACTATATTCCTGCCTTGGCACTGAATAATAATAATTAATAATATAAAATAAAATTATAATTTGTAATGATAAGAAATATTTTTTAGGTGGTAAATTCACACTTATGCATGTTATAATATAATTTATTAAAACCTATCAATGATGTGTTAAAACACAATAAAAATATATTTACACAATTATATATTAAAAAAAGGTAAAGCTTGCACTCTAGATTCCTGGTCAAGCATGAATTTGGTGAGTTGTTAAGGCAATTATTATTGACTAAAGTGATAAATTTATATAATACTCACACAAAGTGAGACATAATGACAGTTTGTCATGGAATGTGCAACCTACGATGGTATATGCATCAAAAGTGAAAACAAAACAACTTAAAGGTCGACAACATGCACTGTCTATTTGACGAGGATAAGATCAACCAGATTGCTAGCCTTCTAGTCAAGATCCATATTAGAAGATCCGACATTGAAAAGTGTATGAAGTTGAGTTAGGGATATTATTCTCCTGGTACCTTAGGTTGTTCATCCTCATGGACGTCATTAAAATCAATCATTTAATTTCATTTCAAACTATTCATCTTTGTGGAAAAAAAGAAATCCAAGAGATTGATTTAGCTGTTGAATATATATAATTGGCACAATTTATGAGTGCTACGTGTATACATGGTACATCATTGAGGATAAATTTAAATCCTCTATAGCTTTTGAGATTGGAATGTAGAGTACAATCGACCTAACACCCTAGTTAGACCGAGCATATTGGGAATCAATAGAGTGCATTAAAAACCAAAAATCAAATGAGAGAAGGAAAATTGTTCATCATTCCCGCTAAGACCCACCCATCTAGTGAGTAAATGGTTAAGATATTAAGGGAGCGTAGCTTAAATGTTAAACAATTTTGTCTTTGAAGAAATTTTTAAAATCTCAAAGAACAATGTTTAAATTTACATAGTCTAGGTGTCCTAGGGTATTTGAGGGCGTTGAATCCATTTATGCATTCAGAACAACACAATATTCAGATTTATTAAAAATCTAAGCGCCAAATTCTGGTAAAACACTCACCAGACGAGCAAAATCGTTGAAGTTTTAGACCTGTCCAGCTTTCATCTGGGGTGTTGATGGATCATATACTTTCTTTACGGCGTTGAATCAGGTAGCTATCTGGCGGTGTGAGGATGTGGATCAATCAACTTCTCAAGCATTAGCTACTACTCTACTTTAAACAAACACCTCATGTTGGAGAGAAAAAGAGGCTACCTATAGCTCCCTATAATTAATTAGAGGGCATAACTAGAGCAACATTACCGTTAATGGATAATGGCCATGTATCCTCATATTTTTGTACACATTCTTAAAGGCCATGCCAAGTATTTGCAGGGTTTGTTTCGAATCTAGAATGTGGACATTTCAAATGGACACACGTCGGCGATGGGTGCTATGTATTTACCTACGAAGGAACCTATTATCCAACCCTCAGTGTTTCACCTTGGAATCCTACGTGTCTTCCTACATGGTGGGTATATTGATTCATCAATAAATGTGCTTCTTTCGTGTGCCTCTTGTCTAGGTATTCCATACTCATGGTAGGAGAGAGTAAATAAAATATTGAAAGTTGAATCGAAAAAACTCATGTCGAAAGGGGATAAGAGCATGCCCTAATTTTTCCTTGTCGGTGGGAGGAAATAGATAGAAAAGAGGGTCTTAGCAAGTTTGATTAGAGGTACATGAACTTTTCTTTTACTTAGCTTTAAGAAAACTATAAAAGAGTATGTAATGACAAAGACATTGAAAGGAGGAGAATAGAAAAATAGGAATATAGTTTCATTTGGCATCCCTATTTAAGCACGACTCCAATTGCATATTGAGATGCATCACATTCAATTTCAAAGGGATACTGGAAATTGGGAATCTACAGAACTAGGGTTGAGCGTAACTGTTTAAAGGTATCTTCATTCTTCGTCGTCTAATCAAAGTGACTCAAGTTTGATAGGTGATGTAAGGGGTGAGCCAAATGAGAGAATTGGAAAAGAAACTTGTGATAGAAATTCACTACCTCGATAAAAACAATTGAGTTTTACTGCAGAATGGGGTAATCGCCACATAAAGAGGGCATCCCCATTATGTGGATCTAGTTGAATTCCTCCAGATAATATAGATTTTGAGCTATTCCGTTCAAGACCGAGGCATATGAGGGAAAAAAGGATATGTTCAAGAACGATGCGTGATAAGTTAAGCATTCACTTTAGGTTTCAACAAATTGACTCATAGTCTCTTACATTGTGTTAAGCATTCATTTTATGTTTTCATGAATTCAAATGTAACTCATAGTCTTTTGCACAATGGATGCATGCATGGGTGTGGAAGTAGTTGTTGTCTTTGTCTGAAGTATGGGAAGACAAAACGGTCTAAAAAGAAGAGATGTAAGTGAGGTTTAATTCAAACATGATTTAATTCAAGTGCGTGAATTCCATTTGTTGACAATTACCAAATCCTCAAAAGATAGCCAATAATGGAAAGTAAAAGAAAAAAAGGATCCACATAGGATTTAAAATTTTAAAGCCAAATTCGAAAAACTCAAGATTTTGATCAAAGTTTAATCAAAGAAAAATTTACCTAGAGTTGCTTATAATTAATGAGAGAGCAAAATTGGAGCAACATTACCATTAATGGATAACATCCTCTTAGTTTTGTTCACGATATTAAAAAGGCCACACCAAGTGTTTGCAATTTATTTTTCGCATATGAAATGTGGAGGTTTCAAATAGACAAATGTTTAATCACTTGTCGTGGATACACTCTCTTTGATTAAATGTTTGTCCATTTGAAACATCCACATTTCATATTTGAAACAGAAATTGCAAACACTTGGTGTGGCCTTTAAGAACGTGAACATAAATAGGAGGATATGGGGCTATTATCCATTAACTGTAACGTTGCTGCAATTTTTCTCTTTAATTAATTATAGGGAGCTATAGGTAGATTTTTTATCTCCAGCATGAGGTATTGACACAATAGAATAGTATCTAATGATTGAGGAGTTGATTGCTCCACATCCCCACACCGCTTGAGAGCTACCCGAGTCAACGCAGTAGAGAAAGTAGATGATCCATCTGCACCATTAAATGAAAGACTTTGAATATCTTAGCAATTTATTCACCCAAGCAGGCGGGTCTTATCGAGAATGATGAACGAACAATTTTCCTTCTCTCATTTGCTTTTTGTTTTTTATGCACTCTATTGATTATCAATATGGTTGGTCTTGCTAAGGTGTTAGGTTGGTTGTACTATGTATTCCAATCTCAAATGCAACAAAGGATTTAAATTTTTTCTCAATGATGTATTTGTATTACACTTAGCACTCATAAATTGCGCCACCTATATGATGGGCGGAGTTGCTGCTCTACTACATAATACAATATGAAGGAGGAGGGAAATGATGAACGCTGGCTGAAAGAAACCCTTACTCAAGTTTCATTCACGAGGGATTCACCTTGTTGAACAATATCTTATCATGTTCATTCATAAATGGGTGTTTTTAAATTGTGAATTTTTTTTTCAATATATTGTAGGTATTGGGGGGCGGGCAATAGGGTATGGGGGGTTTATAGGTATTGTGGGGAGTGTAAAAAGGGGTATCTAGTAAAAATATGGAATATCTCATAAAAATAGGTTTTTTTAATTGGAAATATGTATTGGGAGGGGGTATCAAAAAAAGGATTTTGGTAGGTATTTATCAATATCTAGTGAAATTAGGGACATTCTTTAAAATACCATGAATGAAGGCATTTGGCATAGTTTCATTGAGTGAAAACCGGTTTCATTGTATTGAATGATAATATATACATTTGATCACAATTCAAGAATTGTCTGAGTGCACTGAACAAAAACGTCTAGATGTAATCATCTAATTGATTTCTCTAACTAATTGGTAAGTGGGAGTAATTATACTTTCCAACACTCCCCCTTAATTATGACTGCTAAAAAAATGATCAAACTGCTGCTAAAACATATTTCCTCTAAGGCTTACATCAAAAAACTGAAATGTGAATGCATGTTGGTCTATGTCTTAGCTAGGCTTACAACAAACAATTCAAAAACATGTTCTACTAGAAACTTAAACCTATTTGCACCATTTCCACTTTCATCGACGCCAAACCTTGAACCATGAATACTTTGGCTTCTTCATCTTGACCTTCTTCTTCATATTCAATATTTTCTTTGATTTCTTGAATCTTCTATCATCACCTTCAACAATAAAATTTTATTCAACTTGCTTGTCATTATTCAAACGTTATGCCCTTTACACTAAGCGCTGCAATATCAAATTTGATCATGTCCAACTGTTGAAATGTGGGCATGGTAAAATCCCACTTGTCATCCTCATCATTAGGCATACTAAGACTGATCCGATTAATGGTCTCCCGTGGACTCACCAACTACTCGTAATACCCGAGCTCTTCAAGGATCCACCTCATAAAGATCATATCAACAGGTTCTTCTTCTAAACCTTCTCGCTCATAGGAACATTCATAATCTGCATTAATGTCATCTTCTTCATCAACAATATATTCATCTTGATTACTTATGGTTCTTAATTAATTCAACACTTCTTCGGAGTGCTTGTTTTTCTCCATGCTTACATAATTGTTGCCGTCATTACTTGCATACTCGTAAACAAATAATTTTCAAATAAAATATAATTTTCTTTTAACGTTTCATCATCTTTTTTCAACTTGTGTGGTTGCACATGCAAGATTCATTGTTGCTTTCTTTTCATCTGTACTTTCACCTGTTTCAACATCAATACTCGAACACATACTTCTATATATATTACTTCACAAAATACAAATCCCTTCAAGATCTTCAACTACATCGACCTTGTTTGCATCATCAGTAACATCAATTAATGTCTCCATATCTTCTTCTTTGCTTACTCCAGTACTCATCATACAATCTTCTCCATTCATCATTGCTTCAATCAACATCATCTTTCTGCTAATCTTCGTAAATTCCTCTGCTAGGAACTCATCCCTAATCATAGACTGCTCTTCTAAGATATTTTCCACCATATCTTCAACAATTTCATCATTGTTCATTGCAGTTGTTACAAAAATGTCTTCTATCTCAACATCTACAGTGTTATTTTCTTAATAGGTTAGGGATGCTACTGCCCCCCTTGTAAACCTTCACTTTAGAGAAGCTTCCTCGCGTGCAACCTTATTGGACAATAGGGAAACAACATGGGGAAGGTCTCTTCGTTTTAAGATGGTTGCACACTTTGCTTGGGTTCACTCGCGATTAAAAGACATATTTGGAGAATGTAAGTCACCCCTCGGTCATGTCTTTATCAGCAATACCCATGACCGTCGCTACTTTTATCAATGGAAGTCGTGACCTCGTCTCTCAAGACTCCAAGCTACATACTTGTTGGTCTTTCCTTCACTCACTCTTCCACATCAAAATTCCTTTTTCCCGATTGGTTGATGCAATCTGCACACAGGGTGGAGTGGATTCCTCCACATGTGTTGGAGACGTCCTCCTCATCTCTAATACTACTTTGATGGGTAAAGTTGCAATAAAAGATGAAGAAGCAAAGAAATGATGAATACAGGCTTAAAAAACCATTACTCAGGTTTCAAGTTTCATTATATTGAAAGATAATATATACATTCGATCACAAATTAAGAATGATCTAAATGCACTTTAGATGTAACTCTCTAAATAATCGATCTAACTAATTGTAAGTGTGAGTAATTATACTTTCCAATAGTATATATATTCAAGTGCTCAATCAATCTTTTGGGTGTATTTTTGCATGGAGGGAAATATTATGTATAGATATTATATACATTTAACACTTGATATATATTCAAGTACTCAATCAATCTTTTAGGTGTTTTTTTGCATGGAGGGAAATTTTGGATGTTTTTTCGCATGGAGAAAAATATTATGTATGGATATTATATACATTTAACACTTGAATATATATCAAGTGCTGAATCAATCTTTTGGGTGTTTTTTTACATAGAGGGAAATATTATGTATAAATATTATATACATTTAACACTTAATTAAATAATAGTTCATGCTTAACCGTGAATCTAGAGAGTAAGTTTTACTTTTTTTATATATAATTGTATTAATATATTTTTATATATGCTTTAACACATCTAATATTTACATGGATAGCTTTTAATAAATTATATTATAACGTGCACTTGTAAATTTAATAGTTAATGTTGAAAATTTAATAGCAAATGTGTTAATGTATTTTTATATATGCTTTAACACATCTTATATTTACATGGATAGGTTTTAATAAATTATATTATAACATGCATTGGTAAATTTAATAGTTAATGTGTTAGTAAAAATACATTTTTATTATAAATTACAACTTTATTTTATATTATAAATTAATAATTTATTTTTAAAAGTAAGATGCATCATTGTTTGTAGCCACCACTTTTGACATGGGGTAAGTGAGTCTTGGTGAGAATCATTCCAATTCGAATGTTGTTAGATTTTTATTTTTATTGATGTTTAGACATTGATAGATTCAAAGATTTTTTTTTACTGGAATTTCTTTTTAATTGACAAGCATTTTGATGGTCTTCGTTGGAGAAACTCAGTGCAACCCTTCTCGCAATTGCAAGTGTAGAGACAACTATAACTCCGACTAATGTAATTGAAAATGATTAATAACATAATATGCAATTGATACAAGTTAGATATTTTATACATGTGTTGTGTTAAATAGCATGGTTTGCATACCATAAGTTTCCATTTGTTTATCGACTAACATATTCTGCTAGTTTATTTTTAAAAGTAAGATACAACCATAAATATATGTTATTTTTCATTGAAACTTGATTAAAGATTTTTTTATTGAACTTAGCTACAACTAAAGATTTTTGTATTGAACTTAGCTGCAACAATGTTAATGATTAAGAATATTAGGAATTATAAAGTAATATTATTTTTAATTATGTTTTATAAAATTTTGGATAATTAGTTGAATTTTAAAAATTTATTGAGAATCTGCAATTTGTTAAGTTTCCTTTCAGCTTGACATTTTCTTGAACAAATCAATGAAATTTGAATAAAGAATAGAACAGTGCCATCATGAAAGACAACATGACATCATCAGTTACATATGCATAAAAATTGTAGTATGCATTATTTAACTGTTTTCTACCTCTGCTTGTACATGGAATTTAATTTTAATATGCAGTATTTTGTCTTCTAATTGTAGTATGAATATTTGTCTTTTTCCTAGCTCTGCACCTAATTATAGTATACACTATTTGTCTTTTGCATGGCTCTGCTTATACATGGAATCTGATTTGAAAGCCCATTAATCAACTTTAAATGCTAGTTTTCAAACTTACAACTACAACTACTACGGCAAGTTTGAAAACTACCGATTTGATTTCGAACAAAAGCAGGGGCCGATTTTATAAAATTAATTGAATATAAGAAAATGGGTAATTGGTTGATGCTGAGTTTTGCAAAAGATAATGGGGACCGTCATTCTTTAAGCAACTTTAAAGTGAAATCGTTGTGGTGTCCGTGTTGGATTTTGTGGCAGACAAGTTTGGTCGGTTGACTTTAGTGTTACATGAAAGAAAGTTTTCTTCTTTTTCTTTATTTTTAAGTGTCCTATTTTGTAAGTACACTGAAATGGTTGGCTATCCATTCATTTCATATTTTACTTTCTTCCATTTTTTCATTTTCAATTTGATTGTGGTAAGTTACTTTGCTTGATAAATTTTATTATTATTTATCTATGATGTTAACAGGAGGTATGTTGTACCTACTTTTACTTATTCTTGAGATGACATCCTCTAATTCTAATTTTACAAGGATCTATAAGTTGGTAGGGTAAAATTGAAAATGGACCTAAGTTAAAATTTACTTATTCTTATGATATGATAATATATGTTCTAATTTTAATTTTATAAGGGAGTTGAATTTTGAATTAAAATATATATCCTTGGTAAAGGTAAAATTGAGAATGAAGCTGGGAAAAGTTAAAAGTTGGTAATGGTTAAATCAATTGAGAATAGATAAGGATAAAGTTAAAAGTTGGTAAGGGTCAATTCAATCGAAAATGGAGAGGGAGAAAGCTCATGGCCAGTTTTATTAGTAAAATGTGTTTGGTAGATAAAGATCAATGGATGATTATATCATTAATGGTTGGTGTCTTGAGAATGGCGAGGAGAAAGCTTATGGCCAATTTTATTAGTAAAATGTTTTTGAAAGATAAAGATTAATGGTTGATCATATTGTTAATGGTTGGTGTCAATGTGTTTGGAATTCGCTGAAAGTGCAATTTTCATGGTCTAAATCATAATTTTGATGATTATTGAAATTGTAAAACTGTACAGTAGGTTGATTTGATGGCACTTTATGGTATTTAACATATATATATATTGTGGGTGTGGAATAATTGGCACTTAAATCACCGAGGAGAAGAAGAAAATTTTGAGAAGAAGTGAAAATTTTCTGTCTCCGAGGAGCGATTTGAGTGCCAGTTATCACACGCCTATATTGTGCAGTAATAATAGATTATATTTTTGTCAATCTATATCCTATGTGTAGATTAGTTTTTCAAACCAAACACATAATTCCCTAATCTGATGGGATAGTTATATCATACTCCAACATCCAATGTGCAAATTAGTTTTTCAAACCAAACACATAATTCCATAATCTGGTGGGACAGTTATATCATACTCCAAACATCCAATATGCCTGAATTTTTCAAACCAAGCACATACCCACCAGTTATATCATACTCCAACATCCAATGTGCCGAGTTTTTCAAACCAAGCACATAATTCCATAATCTGGTGGGACATACTCCAACCATTTTGTGGATTTTTGCATATAGTTGTTAAAGTTATTAGATCAGGTTGCAGAGAGGCGTGAAGTTATTGTACAAAGAGAATATCTATATTAGATTACGTTGGAGAGAGGGTGCAGAGAGGTGTGAAGTTATTGTACAAAGAGAATATCTATGTTAGATTATGTTGGAGAGAGTGTGCAGAGAGGTGTGAAGTTATTGTACAAAGAGAAGATCTATACTATTACGTTGGAGAGAGTGCAAAGTTATAGTTAAGTATTACAGAAAGAAAGAGAGAATTAATAGGAAGTATGGCCATAGAGGATGGTGAAAGAAGCAGAGTATTGATCATTGGAGGAACCGGTTACTTTGGGAGAAGGTTAGTGAAGGCCAGCCTTGCTCTCGGCCATGAAACCTATGTCATGTATCGTGCACAGGCAGCCTCTGATATCAATAAAGTGGAGACTCTCATTTCCTTCAAATCTAAAGGAGCCCACCTGGTGGAGGCTTCCATTGACGATCACAGAAGCCTTGTAAATGCTGTCAAACGAGTGGAAGTTGTAATATCCGCGATGGGTGCAGAGGGTCTGAGAGAGGGCCAGCTGAAGTTGATCGACGCCATTAAAGAGGCAGGAACCATCAAGCGCTTTCTTCCTTCTGAGTTCGGGATGGACCCCGACAGAATGGAGCATGCCATCTATCCGGGTAACGTGGTTTTCTCTGATAAACGGGCCGTGAGACGCGAAATTGAGGCGGCGGGGATTCCTTATACTTATGTCTCTGCTAATTGCTGTGCGGGCTATTTTCTGGCGTCATTGGCTCAGATGGAGCATTTCATGCCTCCACGAGACGGATCAGTCACCGTCTATGGCGATGGCAACAAGAAAGGTAACGGCCGGCACAAATTCATTTTAACTTTGAGCGTGTTAGGATTGATTTTCATCTTTTAAATCACAAATCCATTTCAAACATAGGTATTTGTAAAGCTCCAACTTTGCATAAATGAAGATAGAAACATAATTGTGGAAAGTGAGCCATAGGTTTGGTACAGATCTGATCAAGCCTCTTCCTAACCTATATACATGGTTCTTACATTCTAACTCTGCAACCAACCATAACTGTATGCTCAATTCCAGTGTAGATTAGTTTGTTAAATGTTACGTTACATTTCTTGGAGAGGTCATAGAAGAATTTGTAAGGATTGGTCACTTTAAGCTTTTCAGTGAAATTGCCTCTATAACCCCATCATTCACAGAATGGCTCGAAAGCCCGCCTTTAATGAAGTTGCTAACAACAGTTGGATCTGATCGAATGGTCAATCCAACTGTTCAGATCCCCACAGATCCAATGGTCAATCCAAGGCGTCGGATAACTGGTACCCAAATCGCCTAGCTTTTCTGGCCATTTGTTCCCTAGATCCAGTTATAAAAACCTGTTGAATCGTAGTTCCACCTTACTCCATCATTTACTGTGTAACTAAGCCATGGAACTGTGTTCCTAGGGGTTTTGGCCTATTTTAAGACAACTTAGATGGTCAAAATTCAAAAAAATAACGAGAAGAGATAGAACTGTGACCAGTTATCACAAGCCTCAATCCAATAATTCAGATCTCAAAGCAGCAGAATTGAATGCTGCACTGCCAGTGCCATCTGAACAACTATTGGATTGACCATTGGATCTGTGGGATCTGAACAGTTGGATTGACCATTCTTAGATCCATATCAACAGAATTGAATGCTGCACTGCCGGATACTTATTAAATACTATTGATAATAAAAATTCATTATTAAAATGAAAACAAAATTCTAAATAAAGAAGATCATCACTTAAATTTTGAAATTGCTATGCAAAGATTGTCTTAAAACCGGATTATCTAACTAAGTCAGTCCTTTCATTGTAGAAGGAACGTTGATCATCAAAGAATACAAAGAAAATTCTTTACTCTCTGAATTTTCTCTCTCCATCTTATCTTATCTCGGAACCCAGGAAATGCCAGTAACTATAGAAAAATAGTTTCTGTAGAATCTGTATTTAAAGCTGTTTTTTCATTTAATGTTAATATATTGAAAACAAAAATAAAGGACACTTAAACCAATCTTTTCTAAGGATGATGGGGATAAATAAACTCTGTAATATAAGCTTTGGTCATGCGCCAAGAAATTAAGTTAATAAAAAATAAAACCAAAGCAACATAAATCCCTGTATTAAATCCTACCAGATTTAGGCCAGAATTTTTTCCATGCCCATTTCTCTATTGCCTCTGCTGTTTTGCACTTGAGTCGTCATCACTATCAAAGTCAAACCAGGGGTCACACCTCTGAAGCATAAACAGAAGTGGTTGAGGATCGTCCTTTTGAGCTGTATAAGGGTTAACTAAAACGTCTCTCAGGAATTCGGTAGAATAATTCTTGTCCAAATCATAATTTGGAGTGTTTAGATTGCAATTTCGACAATTTAGGTAGTTTTAAAATTGGGCAATTAGTCTAAAACAAGCAAATCCAATTTGCTGAAATCCCAAAAATGCTAAAATAACAATTTCCAGCAAGAATTTTAACAAGTTTTTTTCCAGACTCACCAAAAAATAGAAGCGTTTTGGTTGTCTTTTATCCTACGCGATCGTCCTTCAATTAAAATTTGAAAATATGTTGGATATTTCAAACGGGAACCTGTCCAAAAGCCCTGCAAAAAACTTAAATGGAAAACTATAAATAATAGCTAAGGGGCATGGAAGCCATTCCTTATTTTGGCCATGAAAACGATAAGAATTTACCAGTCAAAATCTATGCAACCCAAAAACCGTAATCAAATAATTCAAAGAGAAAACTAAGAAAGGAAATTTTGATAGCAATATAAGTATATTTTTAGTATTATTTCTTTTTAGTATTAAACAGGAAAAAAATATAAGTATCCTCATTAGTATTATCTCCTTTTATCTTTTTAGTATCATCAGTTTTTCCTATTACATAGGAAAAAAAAATCCTTTAGTATTATCTCTTCTTAGTATTATAGAGGAAAAAGAAAAATCAAAAGTGGTCGAGAAAGAGAATGTTTCATAATCCAAAAAGATTCCAAACAAAATTTAAATGATATAATACCCGTCTCTAATATCCCTAAAGAAGAAAAGACAAGGAAATGTTTCATATTAAAACATCTTTCTTCCAGAAAAAAGAACCAAGTTGAATGAGTGGTTGATGAGAAGCAATGTTTCGAAATGAAATATATTAACATTAAACACGTTGAAAAAAGAACAAGTTTAGTTAACGAGATAATATTTTCCATTGTCAAAGTGGGGAACAAAGCAAATCGAAAAGAAACCAAAAGAACTATTAGAGGAAGAAACTAGAAGAACCTATATATTGATTAAAAAGATATTATGAGTTTTTATTAATGTTGATAGGTATTGTTATAATTAACATAGTTAGTAAATACAGATAAACTATAACAAAAAATTGATTACAATATAACTAATTCATGTCTCCATGATAGGTGTTTCCATTAAACTAAAAATTGGTGTGTTTTGTTTTAATAATTGGAATAAATCAATTTGTATTAAAAAATAATAACTAATGAAACTATTTTCATAGAATTATGAGAAGTTTTATTATATTGTAAAAAAATATTAATTCTTAAATAAAAAACTATTTTAGTGTTAAATTCTATTTCTAAACCTATGTATGCATATTTTGTTGACATTCTAAAAATGATAAACAATATTCATCCTTTGTGATTAATAATGTTACAACAAATATTCATCCTTTGTGATTAATAATGTTACAACAAATGTGATATCGTTATCTTAAGAATTGAGGAAGCGTAGATTGTTTACCCTTTGATGTTCTTCTACACATGACACTAGAGATGAAAATTCAGTGAAATGGACGTCCACTAGATATGAAAAATTGACAGTGAAATGGACGTCCATTAGATATGAAAAATTGACACTGAAATGGACAGGTTTAAGTTCGATATGGGTGGTGTTAAAATTTTATCAATGATTACTTTCGTTTTATTATTAATTATTTTTATATCTCTATACGGATAGGTGTATATATCTTAGAATTTGGGGTGGATTATTATTTATGCTTTTCTTAGATTGAAGGAGGATGAGACAGGTTCAGATTGATTTTATGGTGGTCGTTGAAAATTCAAAATAAACAATTATAAAAAAAATGTAAAAAATAAATAGCAGCGTATGCATGGATAACTAGTAGCTCATGCATGGATAACAGGTAGTGACAAACAACCCATTTAACTAAATAAGATAGCAGACAACTCATTTAACTAATGTTCATCTACCACAAGTTAAGTGGCTATGCTAATATTAGAAAGTTCGAATGTATTAATAAAGGCTTTTAAGAAAAAATATATTTTTAATCACTTATCATTGATGAGATTTTGTTTTGCACTGCATGCAGTCATATGGGTTGAAGAGGATGATATTGCCACGTACGCGCTTTCAACAATCAACGACCCCAGAACTCTTAACACGACACTTTATCTTCGGCCTTCTGCCAACGTGTTGTCATTGAACGAAGTGGTGGCAGTGTGGGAGAGATTAATAGGAAAGAGTCTGCATAAGAATAATATCAGGGAGGAAGAATGGCTCCCAGCCATGAATGGTAATTCTCAACACTTAGGAACTTCCATATGAACAGTTATGGTAAATTAAATTATTTTTTATTGGAATTGAAAAAAATAAACCATTAAACTCGTTACAATCTCTATTGGCACTTGTTAATAAAGTACTGTTGCATATACTCTTGCAGCTGCACCTTATCAAGTGCAAGTGGTGATGGCACATATATATCAAATTTTCTTCAGAGGAGACTTGGATTTTGAAGTGACTGCAAGCGAGGGAGTGGACTCCTCGGAGCTATACCCCGAAATAAAATATGTGACCGTGGAGGAGTACTTGCAACGTTTTCTGTAATATTGATATTTTTATAGACTTCTAACTTCTCTACTCAGTAATGTCAATCATGAAGCAATCTGTGATATGAAATAATAAGGAGACTTTCACTAGTGCCATTCTTAAAGTTAGCATCTAGGTGATATAGGTAATATAGTATTAAGTATTTACTAGAATTTAGTTTCATAGTTTCATATATGAAGTCTTGGTTGTATTTTTACCTTTTACAAGAGGAAAATATATTTTACTAAAGTAAAATATTTTATATTTAAGTTTACGAGTGATATTGCTAAATCATTGTAATTAAGATTTACCAAAAATTGAATTTTGATATATTTTATCAATTTAAAGATTTATGAATCTAATATATATATATATATATATATATATAGTTAACTTATTTTTATATTTAAAATTCAAAGTTATGTTAGTTATTCAAAATTTTATGTTTAATTGAGTATTTATATCTTATATTTTCATTGGAAAATATATGATTATATGCATTTTATCTTCAAATTATCTTTCTTTACAAAGTATAAATAGTTTTTACTTTATTTTTGTAGATTCATCCAAAATGATTTTTATCATTAATATTTTCTACTAGAAGTATTGGTAAGTGGGTTGATTTCACATTGATATAATTACATTTCCTCAATATGTTCTTTCCACATCTTCCCTATTACCCTCTTTTATATCAAATCTCAAGTGCAAGGGTTCATCTATTGAATTTTCTTCTTTAATTCTTCATTTTTTAATCCATTTCCATTATGTTGAGATGTTATCTTTACTTGCATCTTATTTGTATCCATATGCTTTATTTTGATAATATATACAATAAATTGGGATAATGTTTATCATCATAGAGTAGTGGGTTGTATTTTAACTCCTACTTTCTCTAATAAGAATTGTTTATGAAATCTTTCAATATTCTTTCAAGATTCTAAGAAGAGGCCCAAACCCTAAACATGACAACCATACAAAATTATTATTTGTACCAAAGTTATAAAGAGCAACTCTATAAATCTCCAACTCCCTAAATATTTTTTCAATATTTATTTTGCATAGAATAGAGAGTCTCCACGCCTAGAGTTCCAATTATAACTACAATAAAATTCAAGACTTGTGTATTTCTAAGAACTAATTATCTACAATTTGTCACCATTAAATGTGACGGTTCTATTTCTAAATAAATTCATTTCATCATTACCTCTATTTTTTTAACTTTGATTTAGAATAAGTGCAAAATTGATTGAGAGCATCAAGATGTCTTTGAGACTATCTCTATGTGTTGTCAATAACATAAATCAACAACAACAAAGCATAACATGTTATGTATGTTATTCCTCCACTAATCATCTTATTCCAATTTTCTATGTTATTCCTCCACTAATCATCTTATTCCAATTTTCTATCTAATCGATAAATATGCCAAATAATGTTGGTGAAGTGTTTGTTTCACCCCAATATTATTATCGATTTTCACATTTTTGTCTCTAGTTTTATCATTTATCAATGTCCCAATTTTGCAATAACATTTTCATATAAGTTGAAAGTGACTTCTCTTCATTCAAGTGGAATTCTTACTTTCTTCATTATTTCCCAAAGTTTTATTCAAGTCAATGAATTGAATGTTTTAGTAAAATCAACAAAGAAAAGATAAATATTATTACCTTTGCTTCTCACTTTCTCTACAAAATCTCTAAGAGTTACCACATAGTCAATGGTTGAATGCTCAAGCCAAAAAATAACTTAAGAGAGACTAGTGACCACATGGTTCTATAATTTTGCTACCTGGTAGTTACTAACCATAAAGGAAATCATCAAAATAACTTAATTAAATATATATTTAAGAAATATTTACAAAAATGACCTCTCATTTGAACATTTCAATTATTCAACCATAAAAATTTATATGATTTACATTTTAGAACATTTCAATCATTAAACCATAAAAATTATATGGTTAACACATGTTAAAACATTCAATTATTAAACCATAAAGATTATATGGTTAATACATTTTAGTTATTTGATATTATGTTGTTTTATATTTTGACTTAAATTTATGATACTATACATAGATTTATTGTAATGCCCCATATTTTGACTAGGCCTGTTTGCGAGTTAGACCCCTTTCACTTTAATTGCTTGTAATCTATTTGACTCAGCTAGACAGAGTGAACTATATTTTTGGCATGATAGACGTGATGATATGTTGCTACTGTGTTAATGATGTTACTATATTCATGCAGTTATTAAGTTATGATTAACATGAGATTCTTTTATTTCATAATGACAGTGTATGTTTGATAATCGTCCTGGAGGAAATGTGATATATATATGATGTGGTAATTATGTTGTGATCGATTTAATGATTTTATGTGATGGAATAAATGATGCTGACAATATGGATCAGACAATGATAGAATGTAAAATATATGGTGTTGTACGTGGATGCCATCCTATGATGAAATTGATAGAACTGTTATATTCCATGCATATCTGTGATACGATAAAATTGTGACGTGAAATGAATGATGTTGATGATATGGATCAATTGGTGATCGAATGGAAATGCTTGTTATAAAAGGTGTATCTTGCGGAATACTAACCTACAGGACACGAGGGCTATGGGATAGCCGGATACTTGATCTGATATACGGAGAAGAACCTATCCATGCAGTAAACCTTAGCAACCGAAATTGATGAAACGATGACATGGACCGATAATCTCGAGAGCAGCAGAGTAGGATTTGATAAGGGCATGGGCCCAATATGTTGAGAGGGATGGATGTGTTTCCCCACCCTATGTTCCTATGATACCCGAGATCGTGGGAGGGCCGTGCTGAGACACGCTCCCCATGTATGTGTGATGACGATGGTCGGATGCCTGCTAGGAGAGGATAGGTCCGCTGTTCAGCCGACGCTATCGCTCTCAAGTTCTATGTGGTCAGGTCGATGAGTCCGACATCCACTTTTGTACTAGCAGAGGAGGGATAGGGAGGATGTGGCAGTAGGTTAGGATGGGAGGATATGATAGTTAGCACTGTTGAGGGTTGGGTATTCCTTGACTCGGAGTTAGTGGTAGTAGGTAGCTCCCCTTGCACCTGAATAATTGATCCAATGTACTCATAAAAATAACGAAAGGAAATCTTAAAGGTTAACTGATAAAATAACAGATGATGTTTTAGTAATATTATGATGAATGTATACTTGTTCAGTTTGCATAAAGTATTATTAGTGTTAGTTAGCTGTTATGCATAGGATATATATATGACATATGTTTATAGTACATGTCTGTCTTGTGCATACACTGGCCACGCATGCACATTATGCACATGCGCAATAATATTGGTTAACAACATACTTACCAAGATGTAACAATGTTATAGGTTATCATAGATAACTCAAATAAGTATTCAGTGAATGACTTAATCAGTAAAAGATCATCAAGTTTTAATGTGTAAAATAAGTTAATTAGTCTTGTATGAAAACATAGTGATGAACAGTTAAAATAAGTGTCTTTAATCGCAAGTATCCTCAGGTGAATGAGACTTCAATATGAAGAATAACAGTTAAACATTAATACTAAGAAGAGTGTGCTATATAATTGTTGATCATGATTAAATAAACTATTAAGTATATTTCATTAATTATACCTAGAGGTACTATATTGACACTTGTCCATTAAACAAATAAATATTTTAATTACTATTCACAATTAAATTAATTACTATTATTATTAATTATTATTGCTATTATTATTATTTAAATAATAATAATAACGATAATAATCCTTTCTACAGAGCATAGTGGATTGAATAAATTATTAAATAAATGATTCATTCAATTAATTAACGGATTCATTCCAAGTAAACAAAAGGGGTTTGTTAAATAAATTATTTAACAACTCCACTACTCGAGAGAAACTTGGGTGATTTAAAAATAAAACTATATTCCACCTTTTTACCTTAAAAGGGGATGCATTAATGATTGTACTTCCAAAGACCACGACAGCTAGGGCGGTGGAGTGATAAGGAAGTTTGACTTTATGAAGGAGGTGGATGCCTATAAAGAGGGGAATTAACAAAGTAGTGGGGGGGATTATTGTGGGAGAACTGTGAGGATTTTTGGTGAAAAATGAGGAATGCCGAGGAGGGGGTTAACTCGATGCCGAGGAGGGGGTTAACTTGAAGCTTTGAGGAGGTGGGAAACTCAAATGAAAAGACTGAGGAGGGGGTTAACTCAGCAAAAGATTACCATGGAAAGGTTCAATGGAAAGCTGATGTCGGGATTATCGGTCTGTGGGCTCGGGGGCTAGGAAATCCGTTGATTTCCTAGGGTCAGCAAGATGATAGCTGATCAGCAGGGTGGACACATCATTTTGGGTTGTTAAGGTAACCTACAGAACCCACTTCAGGAATTTTCTTACCTTACTGCAAACCGACGGAATCAGGTATTTTACTGAACCAACTTAAATAAATTGTGTTTTCTTTTACTTCAGTTATGCATGTTAGAAGAACAGAGCTAAAAGGGACGGTCTTAAGTTTATGTTATTTGATTGCAGAGCCTTATAAACATATAAATAACAGAACCATAGACGGTTGAATCTTTTGTTTTCTTCTAGAGATAGAAAGGGAAAAAAAACTAGGAATGTTCTGTTAAATGGAATGGAAACCCAATGCCTAGGAGGGGCACTACATTTATAGTTATGTTTTAGTTATTTAATATTATATTGATTTATATCTCAATTTAATTCATAAATTTTTATCATACAAAATATTATTGTTACGTTAAAGATGAAAAGTAAAGTGAATGAATATATTATTATATTGATATAAAATAAACATTTTAAAGATGAAAAGTAAAGTGAATGAATATATTATTATATTAATATAAAATAAGCATTTAAAAAATTATTGTAACTTATAACTTATTATATTGATACAAGATAAGGCTTTAAAAAATTATTGTAACTTATAACATATTTAAATAGATATTTCATTAAGGTATCCACATAGATAGTTCAAGTAATCCAAAGGATCATTTTTAAGTTATAAGAGATAGCATACGTACTTGAACTATGAGCAAGTGATTTCGAATCATGGAATTCATTATTGAAGATTATGGTTTGCAAAATTAATTAGGGTTTGGGTTTCTCAAAACCTTTGGAGTCCGCCTTTCGTAAGGATGGCTTAGTACTAATCAAGCAAAAACGTGGGAAGTATTTTCTTATTTTTTATTAGGTTTTTGCAGACGTGATGGTTTATTTTTCAGTTTTTTATGGCTAAGGGGGATCGTTGTATTGGGCTTACTTAGCCTAAAAGTATTCAGGTGGCTGATAGTTGTACTCCATCCATTGATGTGACCAGTTGTCCTTCTTCTGATAAGGTTCGAGTTGATATCAATGGAAACGATAGCTTGAGGATTAGGTCCCCACATTCACACAAAGGTGATGGTATTGTAAATCCCTCTCCTCTTACATTGAAGGTTAGGTCAAACCCTTTGGTGCCTGTAGTTTTTTCTGGTTTTGAGCAAGCAAGCTATTTGTCTTAGAATTCGAAGACAGTTCAGGATTTTGGGTCTCCGAAAAGTTCACCCGGGGTTGAATCAAAGATGTGCTTTGAGACTCCTTTTGCTCGTCAGTTAGACTTTCAGGAATATATCCCCAGATCGCAAAACCCTAGATCTTCATCTTAGTTTGTGGCTTCTAGAACTGACCCTAAATGCAAAAAAATTAGAAAACTGAAGTTTGAAAAATCTAAATAAGGTAAATCGCTCTGCGTTTTGGGAAAAGATGTAACTTTTGATATGGTTCTAGGGTTAACTAATCAACCTTGTTGGGTAAATTTGAGTATATTAAAATGATAAGATTGGAAATTATAGCCTGGATGACAAAGAATTGGAAGCCCCTAATTAACTATACTCCAAGAATAAATATCCTTATGAATGGTTGGGCCAATTCTCATTTGCTTTCAGAAGAAAGCTTGAAAATAATTTCAGAACATTTTTGGGTCATTGATATTGGTTCATTAGTCTTTAGTAGATGGCATGTGAGTTTTAATCCTTGGAAAGAGAAGTTTTCACGGTGCCATCTATGGGTTTTACTCCCTAGATTTCCTTTACAATGTTGGTCCTTTGGGGGTTTTTTATCGATGACAAATTATATTGGGCGCTTCATTCTTTTCAAGGAGGAGACTCTTCTAGCATCTGACATGCGTATGCCAAGGGTATTGGTTGAAATCGACCCATCTAAGGGACTTCCGGTAGAAGTGCAGGTTATTTGGAATGGGGGTTCCTTTACTTAGAGGATTGATTACTGGCGCATCCCTTCCAGGTGTTTCAAATGTCATGAAGTAAGACATTTGCGTGATTATTTCCCCGATTATTCTCAGGGAGACCAGGAATATATTTTGGAGTCATCTTCCTCATTAGGGGATACAGAGGATTCAGAAACCAAATTCCAACCCGGTCTTTCGTTGGATCATGATTCAGATCTCACTATTCTGAGTAAGTTTCAAAGCTCTCTCCCTTTCCTTCATAAATTTATTTCTAAGGAGGATCTGGTTAAGAATTTATTTTCTTTCATTGAAGGGGTCTCTATAATGGATAAATGTTGTTCGAAACCTTTAGGGCTTCCAACAAATGTGGATATTCCTCTTAATTGTGCAGTCTCTCCTTCCCCTTTATTGACTTATTCTGAAACCCTAGCTCCCACTTTACCAAAAGATGGGGTTTTTTCTAGACCTTCTAGCCTAGAAGCTCCTAAAAGTTCGATAGGTGATGTTTTTACCCTTTGTCGGATAAGGATAAAAGATATATTGTTGAGGGATATGAGCCTATTAATCCAAAGGAAAATCTATTTGGTCCTCAACCTATTTTATTTCCTAACTTTGTTGAAACTCACTCCTCTCCTAGAGTCTGTTCTCCCAAAGATAGTCTTCGGGATGATAATTCTTATAAAGAAGATCATCTTCCTATATATTCTGGAAAACCCTAGGATAAAGATACTTTGCCAATTTATTCTATTCGTTGTCAGAATGTTACCACTAGGAAGAAGTGGGGAAAAAAAGGGTCTGTTGATACTCAAATGGATTTCCAACCACCTGATATTCAACCCAGGTGTGTCAATCCAAAACTCTCAGATTCTAATTCCATTGGTTTGGCTTTAGCTTCTCCTTCTCCTTCAGAGACTTTTTTTGGTATCCTTAGAGCAGATTTTCCCCCGAATAGGGTTTCTCAGTGAATCTATTCATTGGATATGTTATTATATTTTGCACTAGCATTCTTTGCTATCTAGTACAATTATACGAATTCATGAGTAAGGGGGAGACTGTTAGCAATTTGTCCATGTTCCTAAGTCATAAGCCACTATTATGTGCATATTGGAATATAGATACTTTCCTACATATTATGCACTTTATTTATGTACTGGGGTTGATCCTTATACCATTATCCATTACCTGGTGGTTATTGGATATTCCACTATATATGTACCTTATTCATCCAATTGTGTTTGATTATATGTGGCATCAATAGTGGAGATGTCCATGTACTTCAATTCTCAGTATAGATGTTCTTATAGGACACTTTTTTATTTGAGAACAAGTTTGTTAGTTGAATTAGTGATGCTAAGAAGAATATGCAACATGTTGAATTGATGGATGTATTCTTGAAATGGCATGTTGAACCCTTGATGCAAACATAGCCACTTGGCATGCATATCATGTTTATAACTAGAAGAGTAGAAGATGAGACTATGGGATTATACAATCCCAATCCAAGTGGTATGGGTTTATGATTGGCATCATGTTCAACAACTAGCATCTTGCAAAGATCCGTGAGCTTTAACTTAGTGAATGGAACCTTGTCATCGATAGGGATCACATTATGCTTGAACTAGGTGTCCATATTTGCAAAGACTAATATGAAAACCTGTGTATTTTTTTTCATTCTCAACATACGTTTTATACTACTTAGTTGAGTCCATCATTAGGATAAAGAGATCTTAGTGGAAAATGAGTAAGCAATGATCCATAAACATTGTTTTCAACCACAGTAGTTCCATATAAGATGAGCCGGATAGCTCATAAGTGAATAATTTTATATAATCACTCAACAAAGATAGTAATCCAAGCATTGATAGTGAGGCTAATTATTATTTATGGTCATATTATTCTTGAGGATGTGAACAAGTGGTTTCCAAGAATCACTCAAGACCAACCCATCATCTCTATTGAAATTTTGAGGATGTTTTTTCTATTTCAACTGCTTCACGGATGCGTATCCTATTATAATGATCTTCCATAGCAATCACTTTCGTATCTTCCACACATATAGGATGGTTTGAATTATGAGAATACTCAGCCATGGAAAATTGCATAACCCTATCATATATGATGTATGTGCAATGCTCCTTTAGTCTCACCTTTGTTGAACGCATAGGTTCACCAATGTAACATTTTGCACAAGAGTAAGGAATTGAATAGGCCCCCTTTCTCATTTTTGGATCTATCGAATCTTTAGCATTATCAATCATTTTCCTTAAGGAGTTCGGAGGGGAGAAGGCAGTCTTGATTTTTTTCTTCTTAAAATCTTGGCTATTTTGTCAGTAGTCCCCTTAATGTAAGAGAGAATAACCAATCTTCTTTTATCCACTTCTTTATCATGGTTCCTGGTTTCTAAGCTTTGCTCTCTTCTAAATTCCTTCCTAATATCTCTTAACTTATATCCATTTTCCTAAGTACCTTTGAGAGATGTTTGAATTCCTCATTGATATGGTCATCATTGGCGATTCTGATTGCTCTAATAGTAAGAGTGTTTAGGATACCTAAATTTTGGGAAGGATGATGATGAGAGTTTGCATGCAAGTATTTATCTGTGCGGGTTTTATTCCGATAAACTTGGTGTGCAAGAGATCCATCTACTTTTATTACGAGGACATCTAGGAATGGGAGGCAATTGTTTTCTTGGATATCCATAGTGAATTTTATGTGATCATACTAGTTATTTAGATGTGTAAGGAACCTATCCAAATTCTCTTTACCATGAATCCAAATAATGTTTGCATCATCAACAAACCTCTTCCATTTTTCTTGGTTTTAGGGGAGAGGATTCGACGACCTTCTTCTCAAAATACTCCATATAAAGGTTGGAAACCAAAGGAGAGAGTGTAAATCCCATTGCAACACCGTCTATCTGCTCATATATATCACCACGAAAGATAAAATAGGTAGATTTCAAAAAAATATTAACTAGGCTCGCTATTTCATCATTTATGGTTTCTTTTATAAATCTGATAGCATATTCATCAACCAGAATCTTTGTGTAAAGAGAAACTACATCAAGATGACTAACATGTCATTTTCATTCAATTGAATATGTTTTATGCCATTGAAGAAATGAGAGGAATCCTTGATGTACGAGAAGGAATGGCCTATCGATGGTTTTAGGGTTTTTGCCGTAAATTTTTCCAATTGGTAATTTGTGGCTCCAATGAAATTTACAATAGGTCTCAAGGGGACCCCTTCCTTATGAATTTGGGCATTCGATATGTTATACCGATGATATGGTTTTTGGGAATGAGATTTTTCTTTTTATCGTCGTCCAATTTGGAGTTATTGATGGACATTGTAACCTCTTTTACAATTATTCTACTTGGATATTTTCCCAGTTTTATAAAACAACTCTCGGTTGTCAAGTGATCATACATCTTGTATTGATATCATGTGCATTCATCACAGTGGTTTCATTTCCTTTATCATCCCTTATTATCATTATTTTATTGTTTGATATCGGCTTTTTCAAAGCCAACGCTTCTTTTTTACTAATGTTAGGTTTCGAAGGTTTCATTTTCCTTAGAACCAAAGAGAAATCTTTCCCTACCTCTTCTTCCTCATTCTCTGACAACGTTGAGATTGAATCCTTAATAGAACATAATATTCTTTCCAATGGAATGATAGTGGGTGGTATAGAGAAATTCATAACTTTTCCCAAGATTTCAAGCTCATCCTCATGCAGCACGTGATTTGATAGGTTAACCATGCTAGTTTTACTAGTCTCATGGTTTGCACTTCGTTGCATATGTTTCCTCTCCGATTTTGTGTATTTCTTGATCTGTTTATTCTTAGTGACTGTCGAGCACCCTATATGCAGATAAATTATCACCAACACACAGAGCATGCGAGATTTATTGTCAACCCGAGAAAGTCTTTTATTTCAAAGGATAAATGCACAGTATATGCTTAAACATCAATTCATTATAATTGCCTACTGTTATATTCTAACAACTATGTTCATCCCAAGGAGCTGTGTAATCCCAATCGCTGTCTAATTACTATTTTACCATGCATCAACAAGAAATCAAATAAGCTTCAAAGACAATTGCAGATACAAAGAAATCCTATTCACATCCTAGAACAAGTAACTCACTTCTTCAATCTAATCAATCTTAAAAACCATAAGCAGAAACTAAATATTAATCTAGAAATTCAATTGCAAGGGATTGAGTTCAGCTGTTCTAAGAAATCGAATTGCAGGAATGAAAATCAACAATCATACAGGAAAGATAAATTGTAAAAGGGCTCATGGGATCACAACTTAACTGTAAGATGAACAAGGCTGTGTACAACTGCCAAATAAACGCATAAAGAAAGCCCTACTCAGTCGATTGTTACTCTGCACCATTTACCAATCTTCAGGAAAATATAATCTTAACTATACTGAAAATCCACACAAAAACTACTACTGTTGCGTACAGAAGAAATATCATGAACAAAGCATCACACAACGATAATTTAAAGAATCCTAATTTAACTCAGCAATCTCTGTGGAAGACGGGCCCAGCCTTCACACAGAGACGCTGGCTGAACAACACGAATTCCTTTAACTCAAAAGTAACCCCTTATATTAACAAAAGAATGATTACACAGTTTGCCTTGGCTGCTAATACAATGAATTAATCGTCTGTTGTTCAACCCCTGGGTCGAGGCAGCTCCCCATATTTATACATACAAATTGTAACATCTAATCCTGTAATCGGGCAGCCATGAAGATCTCTGATCTTCAGGCGCCCTAAATAGTACAAACTGTTACAAACGTGGCATAGGAAGGACATAGAAGAATATGGGAAGGCTGTTGATTGGACCAGGAGTGGTGATCTTTTGAGATCACACTTAACTCGAGCAACAAATAACTAAAAGATCTCCAATTGTGGCGCATTCTGTTACAGCTGCCCTGTCACAGCTCCATCTAGAATGTTGCATTAAAAACCATGTGCCTTACTTGATGATCCGAGCCCCAAGGATCCTTTCTAAGCAGCGAACACCTTTCAAGACTTGTTTAGCCCCACCTTCCTGCAATCCGCTTTTCTCAACTACCTTCATAAATCATAATATATTAGCGCAATTGAGAGATAAACAACCTTAATTACCACAATCATAAGCATTAATAAAATAAAGCAATGATCAGTCATACCTTGGAAACTTGAGGGAATAAAGTAAGGACAACAGGTCTGATTGACATGATAAAAGGTGTAGGATAGGGGCAGGAAAGATGATTAAGGATGATTAAAAAGGGCCAATTCTGGGCTCAACATCTCCCCCCAACTACCCTGTTGCATGTCCTCATGCAACAACCTGCATCATTCAGAATCTGAATCCTGTACTGAGCTCTATCCAAGGAGAGAGGAAGAATTGTAGGAAACTCAGGCACCCCATCTGTCCTTCCCATGCTACCTGCTGGTGTTCTGAAAATGTAACTGGTACAAGTGGAAATCACTTCTCCCTACAGTGTCTTGTATGCTGTACCTGGGGAAGACTTGAAAAGAAAACCTTAATCTGAATCCAAATCAATGACATTCCTAGGGGGTGGAAGCATTGGTTCTTGTGGGGCAGTGTCTTCCAGCACATCTAAGTTTAATAAGAGAGTTGCTGGTTCTTGTGTAACAGCAACATCCTTTAAACCTTCTTCAGCAGCTACCTTCATTGCTTTTAGAGACACTGGTTCTTGTGTAGCAGTGTCTTCTTTGTCCTTCTGCTGCTGAGATTGGATATCCTTCTCATTGTGCAGCTCCTCCTCCAAGATTTCGGTGTCACCTGAGCACGGTGTCTGTACCTGTTCATCTTCACTCCACTGTGTATCGGGAATGATATCCACTCCAGGGTTATCTTTTAAATGAAATTCAGGAGTTCCTGCTGCAGCTTTCAAGGATGTTGGTTCTTGTGTAGCAACATCCTGGCTTGCCTCTTCATCCTCCTGTTGTTGCAACTCTTCTCCTATGAGCTCTGTGTCATGGGAATCCTCTGGGGTTACAACCCAGAGTTCATCATTAAACTCCAGAGTGTCCTCTGTCCCAGGTTCTTCTCCCATCTGTTTGGCCGATTGGACAAGTATATTCAGGTTTGCTGGTTCTTGTGTTACAGCATCCTGTTCCAGTTTATCACTGTCCTGCCTTTGTGTCTCTTCTTCTAAAATTTCTGTGTCCTGGGAGCATTCTGGGGTTACCGTATAGAATTCTTCATTGGCCTCCAGAGTGTCCTCCATTCCAGGTTCTTCTCCCATCTGCTCTATAATTTCTGTGTCGTGGGAGCATTCTGGGGTTACACTCAATTCTTTATCCCCATCATCACACATGATTTCCTCCCTTAGCTCCTCTATTACAGGATTGGTGGCAGCTTCAGCAAGGATGTGTAAAGATGCTGGTTCTTGTGTGACAGCATCTTCTTTTTCTGCAGCTTCCTCTATTGTGGCCGCGGGCTGTTGTGCTGAGTAAGTGTTAAGTATAATTTTGTGGCCTACTTCCTTGAAGATTTCTCCACAGGTGGGACAGAGTATTCGTTCATCCTCCTGTCCAGCTTCAGCAGAATCTGATCCCTCCAGTTGGTCTGCAGCCTCTATTAATGTATACATTTTTCTTTCACCCTATTTTCTGCAGGTTTCCTTCCAGATTTCCAACTCCCTTCTAAGTACTTGGAGGTCCTCTTTTAACATTGCGTTCTCAGCCAGAAGTCCTTCAATTCTAGGTTCTTCCTCCGCTGGCCTTTGTGGAGCATCCATTGGTCTTGGTACAAGGATTGGGGGCTCAACCTGTGCCTCTAGGGTTGCCCATCTTTTTCTGGCTGCCTCTGCTGCTGTGGCTAATCTAGTTCTTTTCTTTCTGATAGGTGAGGTTATGTTAAATTCATTAATTGCTCTCTTTCTTTTCTTTTGTGGTGTTTTCTTTTGTGGAGCTGGTACATAGGGAATCAAAGCTGAGGTCGAAGGAATGTTTTCTTGCCTCTCATGCTGTTCTTCTTCAATTACAGCTTCTCCTTCCCACTCAGGTGAGGACTCAATTGTTACCAGCTCAATATTCTCTGCCATTGCCCTGGCACTGTCATCTTCAGGTTCCATTGTTGCAGCATTTAATGCTGCTCCAATTTCACCTTCTGCTGTCGGAACTGCCCTATTATCTGCATTTTGCACCAAATTTGTATCTATACCTTCCCCCAATGGCTCTGCCTGTGATGGAGTTTCATCCCTCAATTGTTCTTCTTCTAATGGAGGTTCATCCCCCCCAAATGGCTCTGCCTGTGCCCCCTGTTGCTCTTCTTCTGATATAGTTTCGTCCACCCCAGATGGTCCTGCTTGTGCCCCCGGTTGCTGTTCTTCTACTGTAGTTTCATCCACCCCGGATGGTCCTGCTTGTGCCCCCAGTTGCTGTTCTTCTTCCATTTCATCCCCCCCCCCCAACTTCAATGGAGGAACTCCGGTCCTCCTGTTGTGGTGGAGCCCGTATCTGCTGTAATGGGACGACCCGCAAGGGAACGGGTTGCTGCGCTCGAGCTAGGAATTGCTCCCAGGTTAGATGATGTTGGGCAAGGGTTCTTACAATGATTAATTTAATAAGGCCATGGTGGGTGAGGGAAGAAAGTGGGTGCTTAGCAGACTGGACAAATGTCAACATATGACGCAAGTCATGCAGTAAATAATATGGAATGTTCAATAAAATGCCATGGCGGAGATGAGAAAGTAAGGGAAGTTCAGAATTATAAACAGTTTTATATCTACCTTCACAAGTAATGTATTTCTTGAGGAAGACAGCAACCTGGTCCCATGGCCGCGGCAGTGAGTTCAGTGCGATCCCTCTTCTGGATGCTTCAACTTGCTCCCCTGCGAGTAAAAATTCTTCCCGTGCAGTCGTTGCAGGGACTCGTCGGTTAAACCATGGTTTTCCCACCAGCGGGATGGCTGTAACCTCGGATATAATGGTCTCGGAGACTTCTATGCGCAGCCCCCACACTGTGGAGTGAGTTTTGGTAAGATTCAAAGCAAATTGCAAGGCTGCGTCCCGATTGAATCCATCTAGTCGCTCAAAAAATTTGAGCCAGCCGGCGGCTTGAAAGATGGCCAGAACTTGAAGATTTTTCCTGAGTTCCCGTGTATTGAAAGGTTCATGAGGAACTGGAATCCCCATGGTCCTGGATGCAAGCTGAAGTTTCTATTCCATAGATTACAGGATCCCAGAATGGAAGTTGCAGCACAGAGGATGCACGAATCGCTGAGCGGAGACGTTGAGAGAATGGGCAAATTTGGAAAGTTGAGCACAAAAAAACGTTTGAAATTTCCATGCCGAATTGGGGAAGGTGGCAGTTATTAGTGTTTACGTCGTACGAGGGAAAGGTTTAATCAGGTATAATGGTAGTACGAGTGAAGGTACGACTGATATTGCTTAAATGATATCAACACTTAATCACGTGATAAATAAAAGCCATACCTCATAAGACTGTGCGTCGAATAGCCTGTAGAGAATGGTGGAGCGTGCAGTTGTGACGTTGTGGAGCGAGACTCGTGCACAGTCATAAGTAATGCAATAATTCCTTTCGCCAATGAAACACAAGCCGTCTCGTCCTCGGGGTCGGAATCAGGGATGATTTTAAGAACCCCCCCCAAATTTATATGGTAAAAAAATTGGCGAATCTCCCCGATATATAGGAAAATTTGAAAGCGATTTTATCAATAATATAATATGTATATATAATTTTTTGGCGAATCTTTCATTTTATTATATGATATTGTAAAATCTTGGCGAATCTTTCACTAAATTATAAGATATTGTAAAATCTTGGCGAATATTTTACTGAATTATAAAATATTGTAAAAAGTTGACGAATATTTCACTAAATTATGAAATATTGTAAAAATTTGGCGAATATTTCACTGAATTATAAAACCCCTCAACACTAGTACCATATCTAAATGTTATACCATTTGTTGATACCATATCTAAATGTGTCTAGTAGTTGATTTTGATTGTAGATGTTGTATTGTTTGTTGATATTGGTGTGTAGATGTTATTATAACCCATGTTAGAGCTTTTATTACAAATTGTTTTTTTCTATTGATTAGAGTTTCCATGACATGTGGGGACTTGGACCTTGACAAACCAATAAACTAATAGAATCAGACATTATGCATCATTTTGGCCTTCACTAGCCAATTATGCCCATGGAGGCTAGGAAAATTTTGAAATGTAATTATGCCAATTGGACTAGAGGAATGTTGGTCTCGTTCCAATAGGTCTCCTATGATCAATGCATAGGAACCTAGTGCATAGACCATTTTTCTCTTCGCTTAGCTATGTAGAGCTCATTTATTTTTCTGAATAACGATAAGTATTTACAAAGAAAATATACAATCAACATAAACAAATCGAAAAAGTGAAGACAATTAATTCATGCAAATAAAAGGTAATAAAAACTTATTTTCTCGAACCCTAAATCAATGGAAATCAACTAAATCTAATATTGATTCAAGCTACAACAAAGGGCTAAATCAAGCATCAAATGAGAACTAGAAGCATTCAAGGGTCTAACACAATAATTAACCAAAATACATGCAAACTCCACAAATCGACAAAATGTTTCAAATAAAAGCAATAAACAAACCATAAAAATTTGCACAAAATATTTGAGATAAACACCAACATGGTTTCATGTACTTGAATGAGCTCATTCTTGCTTAACGAAAGTGTAGTCAAATTAGTTATTTATCCTTCAATGTCAGGACACTATCTATGTGAAGAGATAGCTCCTAGGCCTAGCTTTGTCAAATTCCAGTGTCATTTCCTATCACATAAAAAAAGAGACAATGTAAAAGATAAATATAAAAACATCAATCTTAAAATAAACTGCATCAAGGAAATGTATGTCATATCATCAATGTTATAACAAAAAAGTACAATGTAGAATCTATTTTTAATTAAAATGCTAGCTCAAATTTACATATAATGATCACCCGCAAGGGTCCATGGAACACCTATACCAAAATAAGACTCAAGAGTCTCTCATGTGTATTGGATCATATACAATCTTAGGTGAAATCCATTTCCCAATTCACATTCTGGGACTGGTCCTCATTTTCGGCACTCTGAACATGACCTTCTTCGAATGAGCCGTCATTATGATCCTCAACAACATTATGTTCCATATCAAATTCATTAGATAAATTTGCCAGATTGTTTTCTCCCCTTCTTTCACAATTTGATCGCCAGAGAGCTACTGCTCTTTCATATGGAAAATTCTCAACCTCATACTTTGTTACATATAATCTTAAGCATGTATCCACATTTTTATCAAGCTTATTCCTCAACTTTGACTTCAAAAATGTTAATGCACTAAACATTCTCTCATCCTCCACTGATCCCAAAATCATGGTTTGACATAAATATACTAATTTGAAATACTCTGACATATTTTGCAGTAGAAATTCACTACCACTGAGTGTAGTCCACAATTTTGTAATTGCACCATATTCTAGAGCATTATCCAACTTAGAAAATTGCTCCCACATTGTATCAGCAAAGCATTGGGCTTGATCTTTCAATTTTTTTCCATCTAAAATACCTTGAATATGTTCTCCTTGTATCTCGGTCTCTCAACAAAAATGGCTTTGCAAAATCTTGATTTTAGCTATAAAGTCAACCTTTATAGTTTTTGAACATTGACGATCGTTCCAATATTGAGGGTATACCACAGACATGGCCTCCAACAATTCATCTCGAGGAAATCGTTCTCTTATCTCTGATGATAGTGATTTTGCAATTTCTATCAAGCTGCGCCTCACTGAAATCACAACATTGTCAAATTGTTCTCTTGACACAGGGCACTCTTTGGTGGTTCTTCCTATTTTGTCATTATAATAAAAAGGAACCATATACCCACGCACTGCCATACATAGAAACCCTTTTTCATCAAACTTCAATAAATTTTCATCATTTTCAATATTGATTATCTTAGCCCAATTTGTAAATGCTAGACCTGTAAAAGAATTTGCCATCATATACAAATTATCTAATGCAAGGCATGCTAGTTTTCTAGCATTTGTGTATTCAACAATATACATCGTGCGACTCTGAGACATCTTCACGAGGCTATTCATTTCATGAAGCAGAGGAAGAACTCCAGCCAATGTTAAATATGTCTCTATATCAGTTAATAGAAAGAGAAGAGTTTGAGCTTTTTCTACACTTAGGCGATGTTCATACATCACCCCTACCAAGGATGCATATTCATCGAATAGTCTTTGAGCTGGTCCCTTCAGTGAGATCCATCTTGTATCAACATCTTTTAATAGTTTGTTTCCATTTGTAACACCGTTGGCAAATTTTTTAAACTCTGAAAACCGTTTGGGACTCCGACAAAAGTATGCATGAACCTCACGTACAAGATATTCAACTTTTGAAACCAATGGAAAGTTGCTCACTATTTTAAATGCAAGATTCATTCTGTGAGCCATACAATGAATACCAATCATATACGGTGAAGCTGAGAGTTGTAGTCTAGCACAAAGGCCGTTCCTTTGTCCCTGCATTACTAATGCTCCATCTGCTCCAACGCATACCAACTTTTTTGCGATCATTGAATGATCCATACCACCAGTTTCCTTCAAAGTATTAATAACAAGTTCATAAATGTTTTCTGCTGTAGAACTTTTGCTCATTTTATGAATTCCAAGTAGATAGGAATTCCTGATATGGTAATTGACCGTATAAATGCTCATGCAAATCCATGCAGTATTATCAACAGCTGTAACTTCATCCAAGGACAGTGACAAAAATGTTGCATTCACAATCTTCTCTTTCATATCATCCTTTTCTACTTGAGCTAGATATTTTCCCCATTCCCAACCACTCGTTAAAGACCAATGAGAAGATGGAAAATTTGGCACTTGAATAAAAGATAGATATTTCATCATTTTTGGATAATCTGTCATAGGACGACCATTGGATAGGATGTGAAATACAGTGCTTAATTGTATCAACTTCGATAACAAATTTTTTTCCATCATCTTTCCGAATTGAGAAGTGATGGTTCCTCCACTTTCATCTAGTTTTCTCTTATTTATTAAGTATTTATTGTATTCCTCTTCACATTGGAGATGTCGGCTAACAGATTTCCATCTAGCAGTAGATTTATTCTCTTCATTTCCAGTTTTCTTATCATACACCTTCCCAACATGCTTCTCTATTGTGTCCAGCTTCATTTGCAATTTCACTACCTTGCCAAGTTTCCAACTACATGAAATGCATTTAACTTCTCGTGAGGTCTCATTCTTATTTGTTGGAGGTATCGGTTCAATAAATGGGAATCTTGATACCCAATCAGATTGGAATTGTCTCCCAAAGTCCCATCGGCCTTTTTTCCTCTTCAGTGAATGGTCTATGTCACCTTGCAAGGAAAAATCTTCAACATTTGAGCTACCAATTTCTGATGAAAATGCATTTGCCTCACTTTGATCACTAGAGGAATGTATTCTACCATCCATTGTATGTTTTGCAGATGCATCCTCCAAAGTGTTGACATCTCTCTCATTGATACCTTGCTCAAGAGAGCTTGAACCATGAATATGATGTGGATGATTGGATTGATGTTTTTGAAAATATGATATTACATCCTTTTGTCTTAATGTTTTATTTTTCTCTCCATGATCCATGTTTGACATCTTGTTTCTTACTTAATGTTCCACAATTGATATTCCAAATCAATATAGAAACTAGAAGGAGGCCTGCATGAGAAAAATGATATAAAATTAGTACAACTGCAATTCCCTACGAGGAGGTTGGTCCTCCACAATTGCACCAAAAATATACTAAGTGATTAACCTAGGGGCCACTAGAACAACAGGGAACAAACAACACACCACAATAAAAAATTTCCTAAGGTTGTGGTGGTGGGGATCCGTTGAGTAATTTTGTGAATGGATTCCATTATGTTCCTTGGTGGCTCCTTGAGTAAAGATTGTTAGAAGGAGACTAACTCTCTCTGTATATCCTCATGTTTAACTAGCTTATTGACTTGGCTACTAAGAAGAGAACTAATATGATTATGATGTTAATATTGGATCATTGATCGATGAAATAATTTGGAATTTTTTTCTCCTTTCAACCATATAATTTGGGATTTATGATTCCAAAGGGTTTCCTCTTGTCTCTGTCACATTTCTATTTGGGATTGGAGAGAGACATACAGTGAACATCTTGGGTACTATTGATATCTAGTGAACAGCTTTTCCTAATAAAATTCTATAAATTTGATGCACATATTATGAATAAGGAAAAAGGGACATTACCTGTAGGCATACTACATTGATTCACGTTAGGGCCTACAAAGGTATTGAAACCAGTAGAAGCTGATGTGGACGGTGCAGTCATGGTTCTCATGATTGGCATGGTTGTAGAAGCACTTGGTCCTACAACAGGTGTAGAAATCCAAGTACTAGGTATCTGATATAACGGTTGAGAAGCAGGAGGTGGTGCAAAGTTGGCTGTACTGCTAGGTCCAACAGTAGGTGTAGGAATAGATGCCATCGTTGTTGAACTTGGCATACGTAATGTACCGGTATTGAAACTGAAAGACGGAGTGGTTCCTCACCCCCTTAAGCCTCACTTTCCCAGGACTTCTAGCCACCTCAACCTACTGTAGATGCCATGTTGAAAACTAGACAGGCCAGGATTCAAACCCATGACGTATTCTTGGATGATGCGCTACCTTATCATTTGATCTACATGACCCTTCATCATGGACACCCTCAACAGTTTGTTCTAAAGATGTGGATTGCTACCTCCAGGCTCCAACACCCCCCTTAAGTGCACAATTTGGCTTGGGATTTCCAGCCATATAAGCCTACTTGGGTATGTTGCCACTTTGAAAATTGGGCAAGTTATGAATCAAAATCAATAACTACCCTTGTCGACAAACTGTTGTATCATTGAGCTACATACCCCTTCATGATGAGCAGCTTTAACAATTTGATCTAAGGGTGCAGATTGCCACCTCCAACACCGCTCTGAATCCTCCCCTCTCCCACTAAGCTACACTTTGGCTTAGGCTTTCTAGCCACCTCAACCTACTTGGCTTTGATACCATGTTGAAAACTGGATAGGCTAGGAGTCAATCCCATGACCTACCCTCGACTGACCATTGAGCTACATGCCCCTTCATGGTGGGCACCATTACTGGTTCGAAACACAAGATGCTCTACTTGACACATCCCTCTAGATTCTCTACTTGACACATCCCACAAGATGCTCTACTTGACACATCCCTCTAGATTCTCTACTTGACACATCCCACAAGATGCTCTACTTGACACATCCCTCTAGATAGTCCAAATGGTATGAGTCAACTGGGGGATTCCACCCCTTGTTGGATTGGATATGAGTGTTTTCTAACAGGAAAGATTTTACACCATCTGTGGGAAATGACAGCGCATTCATGCCCCTTCATGTGAATACTTTGTTGTCGCTGAATACGGGGTGTCGCTAATCTGTGGTACCTGGTAGTGGTTCCTCAGGAACCTCTATTTCAAGGTTTTCTGTTGCAAGAATTTCTTCAGGAAATTCTGTTTCAGGAGTAGTTTCTGAAGAAATACCGGGGTTTACCCGCTGTCGTCTAGCTGGCTGAAAAGGTTCTGTTCTAAATGGTGGAAGGTTTTGAAACCTCCTCGATCTACGAAGCTCTTGATTCTCCGTGATTATAAATATAAAATAACAGACTAGAACCTGGTGGCCACTACAACTAGGGGGAAAATAGCACGCCAACTAAAAAGTCCTAAGTATACAAACCAGGCAAACAAAGATGCCTTCCGGAGAAGAGTTTGGGATGATGAGGGCCTAGAACAGATCAACGAAGGAAGAAAGACAGTTACCCGGGGTCCACAATACAATGACTAAGGGTGCAAGCGCTGGAATCACCCAACCGCCCTCCCAAAGACCTACAAGGGGTTTCCTCCCACGTCTGTCGTAGGTACAGCATATATACCCTCTGTTGTCACCTGTGTATGAACCTAGAGTCAGATACGAAGGATACCACAACACCGAAAACTCCTGGGGGAACAGTCACCGGTCGAATCAGAAAGCGTGGGCAGGGTAGCTAAGCCCGAAGCTCGAAAGAGTCCCCAATACGCAATCCAATCCTGGCGTATGCTCGAACAGAAAGTAGGAGGAGTATTCCCAACAATCTGATCTCGCAATGACCTACTGCATAGATCCCAGGCAAGTTTTGAGTGAAATGGGTTTCCTGTGATAGTCTCACTACGATTTTTGCGTAATGTGTGATCTTGAGTGGTTTAAGGTGATTTAAACTCAAGATCCTAACCAAAACTAGTTGGTGTAGTGTACCCTAAAAAAGAAAAATGTTTCTATTTCATTTTATTAAAAAGTTTTTAGGGCTGTTATTACTCAAAAAGGGTAGTGCTTTTGTGTGGCGTGGTTGCAACAAGGAAACAAAACTGCCATAAAATCAAAACTTTCTACAACAAAGCTCTTTTTCATTTTTTCATTTACTGGAAAGAATAAAGAACAATCAACTAAATTATGATTCAATAAACTGACCACAAACAATGTTTAAGTACAAGAATCAATCACTAAACAAAGTGCTGGAAAATGGACTAAATCGAATGCCAAAGAAGGATCGATTTTAATGCAAACCTACAACTTAAAATTGAATTGGAATAAATCTATTCTACAGGAATGTATTATACTATGATCAACCCAACAGACTAATTGGCACAGAAACAACCACTCGGTTTTTATTTTATATTTTTAACTCTAATCATAACAAGAAATAAAATCAATACATTAGCTATGATTAGGTGAAATGTTATTTAGTATTAAAAAACTTAACAAGAAATAAAATGTCTCCAACGTAATTAAATGAAAATTGGGATTTTATGGAGTGGGGATGAGGTTTTTTCTAGGAGTTTCCCACTCACTTTATTGGAGTTTAATTTTATTTATCTGATCTATGGATGTCATGGAGATCAAGGGAACCCTAGTGAACCACAACAACATATGTATAATGTCCAATATGAAATAGACTCGATCCCTATTTAAATCTATCAATTATCATGGTATATCTCAAAGGTATGATCTACATTGCTTCTTGTTAATTTTGTTAAGGAAAATCACAAAAGATAACTATAGAAACTTATTGATGATTGATTATACTTGTAAATATCCTTCTACTAAAAGGACAATGTAATAGGTCAATAATTTTACAATTAGAAAAAGTATGCTTGCTAAAAACAAGCATCCAACCTTTAGGGACAAGACAAACCTTAACTTGTAATATTTGCAAGATGGCCTAGCTTATAGGCCTTTGAAATTCTCTTACCTAGAGAGAAAATGAAAATTTGAAGTTACCCCTCACATAAATAACTCTACACCACCTATGGAATTCTCTCTTGCTAGAGTAGGTAAATGTGAGCATGCCTCACAATTTTTCAGCCATTTGCAAGGACTGTTAAGGTTATGTTTCACAACATTTTCCAAAAAAAACTAAAATGTACCTATCATTTCCCACATTTTTTATTTCAATATTTTAATTCAAATATATACTAAAATTGCCCTAGATACCCCTAGTTGCCCTAACTAGATTTTCCAGTTCATGACAAACTCGTAAACAAAACAAAAAAGATTTCATAACATTCCAAAAATTAAACAATGAAAAGGACTGTTGGCTAATTTAATTACTCAAATTCCAACATTTAATTATCAATCTGGGACTCGTAGACTTACAAAGTGTTGGAAAATATATGTAGGATTAGGGTAAATCTAGTTAAGAATATACCAAACTAACTATTGTATTCAAAAGATAGATTGCTAAGTAAACTAGTTTACTAGGAATCAGAATGAAACAATAAGGCTATGTAGTCTACTTCAATTACAGTCTTTTAATATTTTGTGAGGAATATTCATGCAACACTTTCAAATAGTTCCTTTAATGATTCAATAAACTCTTGTAGATGTACAAAGCACAAAACCAAACCTTTAAATTAACTTCAAAACATAATTTTGCTTCATCAGTTGGTTACAAAAATCAATGAATAAGTATAAAAGTCTAGCTCTGCTCACACAAACCAGTTATAGGACTTTAGACTCTAAGAGACAGAATTCATGTGATCTTCTCACAGTCAGCTTACTTAATATCTCATTTTAATTTATGTGACTTGATCAAGCATAAACACTTCAAATCAAATCAAAGAAAACTCATAAAGTGAAATCAAATCCAGAAAGCTAAAGACTGTTATTCCAAGTCCTGTGACTTTCAGTCTTGATGGAATTTCTCTAGTGATAGTTCATTGAGGTTTATGGTAGTAAATCTAAGCACAGCACACGAGGGGACCCCAATATTTAATTAACTTATCTCAAAATCTAGAAAAACAGAGTAATGGTAAAGAACATGAAAGGATGATATTCAAGAAAGCAATTAAGTTGAATCAAAATCCAATCTATAATTTATGAACATAAGGCTATGTAGTCTACTTCAGTTACAGTATTTTAATCTTTTATGAATAATATTCATGCTACACTTTCAAATAGTTCCTTTAATGATTCAATAAACTCTTGTAGATGTATAGAGAACAAAACCAAACCTTTAAGTTAACTTCAAAACATGATTTTGCTTGATCAGTTAGTTCTAGAAATCAATGAATAAGTATTAAAGTCTAGATCTTCTCACGCAAAACAGTTATAGGAATTTAGACTCTAAGAAACATAGTTCATGTGATCTTCTCACAGTCAGCTTACTTAATATCTCATTTTAATTTATGTGACTTAATCAAGCATAAACACTTCAATTCAAATCAAATAAAACTCATAAATTGAAATCAAATCCAGAAAGCTAAAGACTATTATTCCAAGTCCTATGACTTTCAGTCTTGATGGAATTCCAGACTCCAACGCTTCTTCCGTAGAAGGAGAGGAGGCAAGATCAGAGATGAGCATCAACTTCACTCACTATGGAAACTGCGTTCAGCGCACAGTTCAAAGGCAAAGACAGAATAAACAATGAGAACAATGCATGTAACTAGAGGATCAGAATTAACACATCAAGCTTTAGTTGATATAAAACAATCAAAAATTTTGGAGGAGGTTATAATAAACCAAAATTAGAATAATCTTCTTCTTTGGATATACTGGTTTTTTTAGCTCTGCATCTTGTGATCAATCTTGAATGCATGCCAATCCCAACTTCACCGGTCCGTTTCTTTTTCTCCCTTTTTAGCTGTCATCCTTCTGATAGTATGACCTTGCTATGGCAATTTCTTCATGCAGCCCAAAACCCCATCCTTTAACGATGAATAAATATTAAAGACCAGCTGAATAGCTCAACTGCTCATAAATCAGTGGAGGGTCTTATTACAATCCTCGAGAAAGCAGTCAGAAAGGACATTGATTCAACCTATCAACAAGAGCTGCCTGTAAAAGGTTCAAGAAACCTCAATCCTCAAATTGGACCCAGAAACCATGGTAAAGGAGGTTATTTCATATTAAATGGCATGGTCTGATATGTAGGTTTCTGGGCCTTGGCCCTAAGAAAAAATTCAGCTTGAATGGATTATCAACAGCTGGAATCTTAGGGACCATTGTGATGCGCCCCTTCTAGGAAGGGACCATTTTCTTGTAGTCTTCAATTCACCAGAGGACAAACAACTGGTGTTTGCATGGGGTCCACATTTCCTGAATTGAGCAGGTCTGTTTATGAACCAGCATAGATTCATCTTAACCCCGGATCTATTGAGCACCAAGAGAGATCAAAAAGAAATTGAAGCACAAACCTATTGGTGCTTAAAAGATCAGGGTTAAGATGGATCATTGCCAGTTTATTTTATTATTATAAATTTTTATTATATTTAGTTGGTTTTTGTATAGTTTTTCATTTTTTATTGACATCAATGTTTTTTCAATTTAATTTATTAGTGTTACAAGTGTGATATATCTCCCTGGGCTGTAGATGCACATCGCTACTCTTTGTACAGATATGGGGAAACAACTTTTGATCCTAGAGAAGAAAACTCAGCGAAGGCTCTGGTTTGTGTCAGGATGTCATTTCTACCAACAGACTTCTAAAATCAATCTGCCCCAACAGGTATCGGAAACACTATCGGAACCTTCATGAGGATGTATCTGTTAACGAACCAGCAGAGCCTGCCAACTATAAGAATCTAGGGTTCACATATTCATAGAAACAATGGTGGAGAGACTAAAAAAAGAATAACTTTGTTAATAATGCTGTAGCTATACATCTATCAGACAACATCTCATGTCTCACATTAAGGTCAAAATGGAAATGTTTTTCTCTTAACAAGCATGTAACTATGGACAAGCATTAGTTTCCTTGCTGATGGCAACATTTTCATACAATGGGCACTATTACTTTGCTGTGACCATTGTTTTCTTACAGTGGGGACCATTCTTTTGTGGGAAAACAATTTACTATTGTGTGGGTGCAATTTTCTTGTTGTGTGCACTGATTCCTTGTGTGGGCACCGATATTTTGTTTGCAGGCAGTAACAATGGCACCGAAGGTTGACTCCAGGACCCCATTGTGGAAGTATTGCACAACTATTGAAGCTAAGGGAGTAGGCACAAAGGAAATTCTATACAATTTATATGACCACCTGCCATGGCAAGGAAGTTATTCAAGAGTCAAGTCCCACCCAATTTTTTTAGATAAAATGTAGAATGAACAAAATGATGCCGAGGGACACTCCTCCATCTTCCATCAGTGGTACATCTGCTGCAAATCCTGAAAATTCTCCTAGTTTCTTCAAGAAATCCCACTACATGTAAAAGGCAAGTCATTTTCTCTATTTCTTCCTGTTTGATAGTGATAAAAGGGAGAGAATTGAACTCGCAATTGCACTTTTCTTTGATGCATGTGGTCCTCTGTTTAATGTTGCACAGTCTCACTATTTTAATGAAATGATCTGTATCACAAACGAAAGGCCTAAAGTACAAGTGCATGTTTTTATTTAGAACATCACTTCCAAGCTGGGAAGTTGAACATTGAATATGAACATCACTTCCAGAATTCGTGTGGATGGTTAGGATAGCTATGGATGAAGTTGCCATCTTCCAGTTTGGTTCCCACCGCCCAATTCCCCCAGAATCCATATATGGGAGTACCAACATGTTTGGAATTCACGAGTCTCAGAATGTACCTGTTGAGCAGCCTAGCAACATTCAAGCCCAAGAGGCTTCAATTCTGCAAAGAAATGGGTCAGTGTCTCAAACTCCTGTATTATCTATACAAGATGAGAATCATTCAGAAGCAACCACTTCATTGGTTTCAAGCATCACAGAAAAAGGTGGTTGAGCCCGCCTATTAAAGAGTTCAAGTGGTTGAGAGTAATTTTGGATGAGGCGCATTTCATAAAAAATGCTAGTACTAAAAAAGCTAAGGCTGCAATAGCTTTGAATGCTGAAAGGAGATGGGCAGTTACTGGTACTCTGATTCAAAACACGACATTTGATTTGTTTACACTAATGGCATTCTTGCATTTTGAACCATTTTCAATCAAATCCTATTGGAACAGCTTAGTTCAACGCCCGCTATTTCAAGGCAACAAGAGTGGTTGTTCGCGCTTACAGGTGACTTACTGATTCTTGTCACCTTTTCCTTTAGTTTTTGGCTTACATGAACAAAGTTAAGTATTTGATTCTTTTAATTGATAGGTTTTTCGATTATCACGGCTTATGAAATATTGGCTTACAACATGGTTTGAAAGCACTGGAACATAATTAGTTGATTAGCCAACTTAATGAACTCAAAAGTCTTTCCTCAATGATGAAAATAAATCACATTCTTCACTCATCTTTTCATTCATGTTTTTCTGTCAATGACAATAATTAGCTCCCATTGTTCAACTAATATCGTGGGACAGCTACACCTACATGGTATAATGTTGTCAAAGGCAAACATATACTTGACTTGCACTTGAATGATAGCAATGCAACAAATAGAAGGACATTTAATATGGTTTGGTGCAATGACTTGCAAGGAATACAATTTTTAAGCTATGGCCATGAGGAAGTTCCACTCTAAACCATCATCGGATTATTCACAGTGGTTTGATGAGTTCAACATCTTCTGTGATGATTCTTGCCAATTTGCAGCTTCTTGAACTGCTTTTAGATTTTCCAAAAGGAATTTGCCTTGTCCAAAAATTAAAACCAATGTACTGGACTTCCTGTACCTGGTAGTTAGTGCTAGAATATGATAGCCAAGGCTTTATTGACAATCTTATTCTGTATATTGAGCAGAGGAATGCACCCCGAATTGATGATTATTAGAATTGGTTGGTTTGGGTAAGCTTTATGATGCCTTATTGATGATGTCTTTTAATGATTGATTCTTGGCATTGATAAAGCTTACCCTTGAGGAAAAGTGTTCTAGTATCTGGGTGTGATGCTACGCACTATCCATGACAAACAGAGGCAAGTAAAACAAACAATCAATAGAATGTATTAGAAAATTGTTAATCATTTAAAGAACCAACTCACATAACATTAGTGATTTTAAGCAAAAGTCATCTACGATGAACCTTTCCATCCATGTGAAAACAGGGTAAGCTATAACAAAAGAAAGCAGTTCAAAATATATCAAGACAGACGACAGTGAAAACACCATAAATATTCTATTTAGAGTGATTTAAACACTACTGTTAGTGTTTTCAACTAACTTAAAAATCTCAAAAATGAGATATATGAAACTATCAAAACAAGCAGTGTGCATAAAGATGTTGGGCTTATTTTCCCCACTCCTACAAACCAAACCCAGGCATTCTTGACTAAGAAATAATGTGACATCCACAAATGATTAAAGTACATGACAAAGTAAAAAGCAATACCTAGGTAAAATGTAGAGGATATTCGATACCTAGGTGACACAGTGCAGTAGAATCTACTAGCATACAACTAAACTAGAGGATATGGTCCAAAATTACTTGATATCAAAGTGAGATAAGATGAAGAAAAGATAGAAAGCATGTCACAAGCAGCCTCATACAAATGTACTAGGCCTCTTAATCATTATAAATCATTATGAACACGACTACAGCCAGCAAAATGGTATCATCTGTAATAATTTAACCAAGGATTTTCTGTAAAGGAGACATGTATGCTTAAAAATGTCAAAACCAACAAGGGACCTACAGAGATTGGGTTCATAAAAAGAGACTATAATGGGGACCTGAAACTCCTAACCAAGAAAGAGAGATTATAATGATCCTTCCAAATAATAAAAAATGGTTCAATTGACTCTAAAGAATGTCATGATAGAAGAAACACGGCAATGCATAAGGCACCTCAAACCTAAGCCTTTACAACATCAGACAGAATATTACATGAGTTGGATTAGCAACGAACATGAAATTAGAATAAGAAAATGAGACATAAAGTTGTCTTTCAAAATTTCCTGAAGCAACTAGGAGCTTCAGAGCCCTGATTATTCAAGACAATATCAAATTAGTTTACAGAAGGGTGACCCTAAAGTGATAACTAATCAGAGGATTACAATCCTATTCAATGTCTGTTAAAAATGTCTAACTATCATCCTCACACGGAGAAATGGCTTTCAAGAATGGCACATTTTGGATACCATGCAAAAATGGAAGCAGTGGACAAGAAAATCATAACAGGAGATCCTCTTAAAATTATGATTGAAAAAGCCTATAACAGAGAGAAGCAACATTTCCTATCAACAAGAAGCTGAAATATTTCAGAGTTTAATCCTTTCTTCTTAGATGAATTGCAGCACTCTTTGCCAATGGCTCTACCTGCATACTCGTAGACTCGTAGTTGAACCTCAATTCAGAAATTTGAGCATTTAAGTCAATTATACCAGCATAGATCCATCTTAAACCTGGATCTACCAAGCACCACGAGCGATCCAATTTCTTGAGGTGCAAATTTCTTTTATCTTAAATTTTTTACATGTTCATAAAAATTTACACCTCGAGAATTTTGATCCCTTTGGTGCTTACAGGTTTAAGAAGGATCTATGCTAGTATTGATTTTTTATTTTATAAGCGAACATGGATTTTTAAATTACTTTTCATTTGGTTCTAATTTTTTTTATTTTATGAGTTGACATGAATTTTTTTTATTTACTTTTTATTTTTTGTAATGTAAAATAACATTACATTACGTTAAGTTACTTTACGTGACAACATCTCCCCCATACTGGGCTGTAGAGCACCGAGAGTAGCCTCTACTTGCATAACCCCAGTGGAACCTATTATCCATGAATTTTCCCTAGGCATATTCAATGTTAAATTTCAACACATTCGTGAGTACATCTTTTTGTTCCAGTGGTTGAGATCGAACAAAGTTCTGTTTCTAGAGATTCTCAAAGTGATATGGGGAACACCATATTCCGTTTTCGTTACAGACTTCAATTCAGACTTTAGTTCTATTGTTAACAAGGATCCCATGCATGCATGTTACATGCAACACTTGGAACATGGATGCAGAACTGATTGCTTCAAATGGTTACTTTCTGATTTTGAAATCTGCTATTCCAGGAAGTTTCTATTTTAGAAACTTACTATTTTTAGCAGAAGAATGCAGTTTTGAGTATCCCATTGGAAGGTTATCCAAGAGGATATTCTTTTATTTTTGAGCTATGGATATTCTTTGATTTTCGACTATATCTAGAAAGTTTATATATTTAAAAGCTTACTATTCTGGGAAACCAATTAGGTTTCTACATACCCTTTTTGAAGGAGGGATTATATTTTTAGGGTTTCTATTTTTGGAGAGTGCTATACATGGATGGATTCATGCGATTATGGAAAGGATAGCCCTGAAATTTTAAATGATTTCTTCAAAATGTAAAATTAGATGTTTCATCATGTATAAAAATTTTAAAATAACAAGTAGCCCAGATTTGGGGAACAACATGTGTGCAACTTTTGGTGCTGATCCGAGAAATTTGATTTTAACTTTTCTATTTTTGGAGGTAACATAAATTTATAATGACTAAAAGTAGGTCAATAGGACTGTTCAATACATAAGTGGCAATAGCAAATGGGAGTACAAAGGCCAATCCTACAAAATCAAGAAATAAAACTGAACTCTATGATATAGACGCAGCTATCACAATGTCGAAGGGAAAACCAATGCTCTAGAGTTGAGTACAGGGGAAAGAACCTCAATACTCGAGGTGCCTACCATCCAACCAAATAGGGAGGGGGTCAACCTATGAAGTCAAATGTGAAGCACTTATAACATTCAAGGTCGATGGAAAGAAACTCTATACAGAAATTTGGCTAGAGGAGCTAGATCCAACTCGAGGGATGTCTCGTCGTCTAGCAAAGATGACCTACTGTCAAGGTCTAGTAGAGAGAAGCTACCTAATGGTCAAGCATACTCTATCCTGAAGCTCCATATGCCACCTCCACATGTGTCTCACTATTGTGAGTTGCTGCCCCCTAGGGTCTCACAAATATAGGCACTTGAAAGGTGTTGCATTGTCCCTATTTCTTGGTGGTCTTGTCCATTAGGAACAATGGGAAGAAAGATGTAATTCGTTGAGTTGTGTATGGTCAAGTTGGGGGGCTATGAATGAGACCCTTAGGCCTGAGAGCCATTCCCGAGTATAATGCTAAGCACCATTGATCTAGGTAACGAAAAAGGTGGAGATAAAGTTACGAGAAAATATAAACAATGTAGTGCAACCAACCACATATCTCATGGGCATAAATTGTATGTGAAAAGGACAAGGTTCCTCCAATGGCAACAATTGAGGTAGTACAAACAAAGCTCATTGAGGAGTGCACCAAGAAGGCTCGAGAGTTAAACCTCAAGGTGAGGGGGCTCCCATCACCTCCTCCATCTTCGAACCCCTTGCAGGTTGGAGTTGTGTTCATCCGCTATACCCTTGACCTCCTAAAGGTCACCCTGGATAGGGCATGGCTTGGTTCAAACTCCACTTTTCCTCCACTTCAGGTCGATGGAGGATTGGCTCCGAGCTCTTCAATCCAAGTAGAAGTTATTCTCCCTTCATGACAAGATATTCCTTGATGAGGATCTCGGCAGGTCCCTAGTAATAGAGCTCAAACACTCTGGGGACTAAGTCACCACAACATGATAGGCGAGAAAATGGGATACATATACCAATGGTTTTCGCTTCTATTTCCTACCTAATTGATACACCCTGGTTGATATTATTCTTGCTAGGTTCGAATAATTATTCTTGGCAAATCATTTATCTACATGGCAATTGACTGGTCCAACCTCGTCGGGTTCTCATGCACAAGTGCAACACTTTTCTAGGTGATGTTTTTTTTTCATTCACATATTATAATCTTGGCAAGAAGAGGGCACGTCACATGGAGGTTCTACGGTTATTTTTGGACATATTTCATGCAAGTGTTGAGGACTCCATTTATGTTGTGGGTCACCATCAAACCACCTAAAGCTAAGGAGTTCATCTCTTGACTAATTTAGCATGCTTTTAGGGTATCTATTCTCAATCAGAGGTATTCTTGGATATTTCCTTTGTACATATCCATTCCCATTCAATAAGAGATGGAGATTATTCTTGGGTGATTTTGACAGAGGAGTACTCCATGTCATGGCAGTTTATCCAAACAAAAGAGTTTATGTTGAGAAGTTCACCCCTTGAGAGCCATTTCACTGCTGCAAACATGCCTCTTATGGTGCCCAAGCTCTTTGGGCCACAATTGTAATGCTTCTTTTGGAGATTAAAGGAAGCACTTTCAAAAATAAAAATAAAGCTTCCCATAAGCACCCATTCATTATACTATTGCTGTTATAAATCTAACTTCAACTTAATCAAAAGCATTTTTCTCAACTCTCCCTCATAAAGTCTAAAGCCAATCAACTACTGAATAGCTAAAACCCTCTAGTTGGCATACATGAGCAAAGTTAAATGGAAAAAACCTAAAGATATGCCTTGACTAGGATTGAGATAAAGGACTGGATAGTTGGAGTTAGATGCAATCGACATTAATGGCATCTTTATCAACAACGCATTACATACATGGACTGTAGCCCACCAAAAAAGTACAACAAATGGATGAAAACATAATGCAACCTTCAATTTTGACTACAACCTACATATTTGTTGTGAAAAAGATGGCTGCAACCTACATATTTGAAAATATTTTTCCAACAACCAGCACAGTGGAGCACTGTTTTGTACTATAAAAGGTGTTAATGAATTCTGACTGCATTTTAGCATTTTTCTTTCACAATTTCCAGATCAGTTTCTTTGCCTCAAGACTTAAACTGCATAGCTAACTTGGTATATTGACAGTGCAGTTTGCTATTTATTTGGATCCATGACTGTATTTGGTTTTTGATGCACACACGCACACACACACACACACACACAGATCCTATTATTACTAGAATATTTGCATAATTTAAAAGTACATGCATCTTCCCATGTTAGTTTCTTGGGAGAGTCATTACACAAGCTTGATACTATATTGCCTACTTAAACATATAATATGGAACAAGTGGAAGAAGCACATCATGCAAAGAACATGTATGAAAAAATAAAAAGATTGAGAAAATGAGACGTTGATCAGTATTTAGTGGGATGGTTCAATATGCCCATTGATAGAAATGTGGATAGTTGCTAAATTTGTTAAAGAAATTGCCTCAGATACTGAGTGGAGCTTGTGACACTGAGAATTTAAATACTTGCTATACACAAATGATTAGAATATGGAGAAGTTGAAACAGGACGAGCTGCTAGCAACCAAAGATTGCAGGATTCTACAAGGTATCACTTGAGGTATACATTTTTTTATGGCTTATCACAGAACATGCCTTTGTTTGCTCTATAGGCTATTGATGCTATTAATGTACATCTGTAAGAATGGAATCTGACCTAAAATGTAACTTCTTTAGCTTGAAAAAACAAAGCAATGTTTTACTGTGAGTGCAATGGAAAAGTTGTAGCATATCTTTGAGATTTCTTCTTTCCCATTCCCTTCTTTTACTGTTGATGCTATTGAAATACATCTACAAGAAAAAAAACTTAAGGTATTCCTGCACTGCTCAGGGTATTCTTAACCAAGATGACAGTTAACCAACAAAACAAACATAGATTTTGGATGGATCTAAAACAAGTAGACAAATACACACATTTTAGACAATAAAATTAACATTTTAATTTCAAGCTATACTCGTACCTTCACAAGTGCGCCAATCACTCCAAGGCTAGTAAGCCGTAGGTATTCAAATGGTTGTGTCTTGCTGACAGTGTTCAGAAAAGGATATAGATATTGAGGTATACCAGCTGCATAAAAAAGAAGAATTAGAAACATACAAGAATCACCTGATCAAATATGTCTAAGACAGCTATTTGATATCTACATTAACATGTAATAAACTGGCCTTAGTGGATAAATGTCTCCTCTACTGCAGAGCATCTGCTTTACTATTCAAGAATCACGGATATTGGAAGGCATCTAAAGTTGGTGAAAAGTGGTTTCTACACTCAGGATGTTTTGATATATGTTGTCTATTGTGGGACAAATAATTAACTAATTCTCTCTTTCTTGGGGATAAATAGTAGTGTCCCTATAAATGGTAAACCTAGCCTCCCCACTTTATTTGTTTTGCCATTAAGTAATGTGAAAACACCAATTTGAACCGGTTGGTCATGCATAAGATTTTAATTGGTCATGCATACATATCTAGATTCCAGAGGTTCAGAGGTCCTGCACAACATATCTATAACAATTTGATTCCCAACTGTGTAAACAGTTGGGAAATGTACCAGAAAAGAATGTACTAGTTGGTTTAAGCAAGGAGTTAAAGATTCAGAATGCTGAAAGGCACACTGTTATAACCCAAGACAAAATTGAGTTTAGACATAACTTCATGAAGATGAAATTGTACAATCTGGAAACAACATTAAGCAGAAACAATTTTGAGTCCATGTATCTTGTTCTGTGCACTTACAGATTTTAAGTCCAGATTCGGTTTAATAACCTTATTTTTACTATGAAAGAAAACATCTACATATTTTAATTGTCAAAGAGAGTGTCTAAAGTTCTGAATAAAGTATTCAGGAGGCTTTCAAAAGAGGATGCTTAATCAAGTGCACTAACATGATGAAACTATGGTTTCAAGCTGCGTCCAGTTTCTTTCTTTCTTTCCATAGACAACACCCACACTTATAGTTCTGATGGAGCATACAAGGATAACCTAGGTTCATGTGGAGCTGGAGGCTACTTATATCTCTTTGATACACCCTGGATCTCTTTTCTGTGTGGTTTGAGAAGTGGTACTAACCACTGGACAAAACTCAGCGCTGCCTTCTCACTACTGGAAGTAGCAAAGGAAAGGAATGTGGAAGAAATCCAGGTCTTTGTCTTTGGGAATTCTAATTAGTGGCGAAGTGGATAAATGGGGGCTTCACAAGAAAAAAAACTTAAGGTATTCCTGCAACTGAAAATAATATGGACTAATGTCTTAATGGAGTGTATATGCAAAAGCTATTAAATAAAAGATGGATACGCAGTGATTGAGAAGGGCGAGTTATAATAAAAGATTTTGAAGTCTGACAGCATTAAGAATTTGGGGATTAAACTCACAGTGTAATCATGGATCGAAATGAAACACGCAGGGTCTAAGATGGAAACTAAAATTGAATTGTAGAGATTTCACATTGTCACATACCTTTGAATGCTCGAAACCCTTCAGCCTTGATTCAGCATGGGCGATGCTAGGGGTTTTATTGGCACTCTAGCAGCCAAATAGCAGGCGAATTGGACTCCAAAACCGCTATTTCCTCAAATCGAGGGCGAACCATAGCTCCAAAAAAACCCATGCCAGAAATTGAGGGCGAACCATAGCTCCAAAAAAACCCATGCTAGAAATTGAGGGCGGACAATAGCTCCAAAAACCGCCATGCCATAAATCACGGGCGAATGAATTTACAGGAAACAACATCCCTAAAAATCGGGGGTGACTGGTGCATCCAAGGAAAAATCAAGGAAAATAAACTAGCGAAAATCAATTTTCCCCTATTTCTTCCACAAAAATCGCGGGCGACTGGTTTCTCCTATAAATTCCTGCTAAATACGATTTTGGCTATATAGTTTTTGAATATTTACAAAACAATAAATAGTGGGCTATTAAAATTAATTCTCAAAAACCTCTTTTACATAAAAATTCGCCCTAAACAAAATTGGAAACCTTCTAAATTCGCCATTGGGCTAAATTTCGCCCCTAAAATCATCCCTGGTCAGAATGATGATTTCGCCGGCACGATTGAGATGAACCAGAGCCATAGTTTAGCAGGTTTGGAGCAATTCTTTCGTTAACACAGAAGTTACCACTGCAAGTTTCCAGAAATGATATCACAGCCGACGAAAAAAAGATGTTGCAGCCGCCAGGAAATATGTTGCAGCCGCCGGGAAAGAAGTTGCAACCACTGGAAAAGAATTCACGGCAGCCGGGAAAAGAATTTACGGCATCGGGAAAAATTACGGCTGTCACGGAAAAGTTTTACGGCGGCGGGAAAAATTACAGCTAGCGGGAAAAGTTTTACGGCGGTGGGAAATATGTTGCAACCTGTCGAAAAAGTTGTTGCAGCTACGGGAAAATGGTTGCGGCTACCGGAAAATAGTTCACGTCCGTCGGAAAAAGTTCACAGCTGCCGGGAAAAATATTTTACCGGTCAACGGAAAATGATAACGTAGCCGCTGGGAAATTATGTTGCAGCCACTGTGACATGATGTTGGAGTCGCTGAAAAAGATGTTGCAGCTACCGAGAATGATTCACAGGGCCGGGAAAAGTTGTTGCAGCTACCGGGAAAAAGGGTTTACGGCTACTGGGAAATGATGTGGCAGCTGCTGGGAAATGAGGTGGCAGCCGCTGGGACATGGTGTTGCAGCTGCCGAAAAAGATGTTGCAGCTGCCAGAAAATATTGACGGCAGCCGGGAAAAAGGATATTACGGCCGCTGGGAAATGATGTGGCAGCCGCTGGAAATGAGGTGGCAGCCGCTGGGAAATGAGGTGGAAACCGCTGGGACATGGTGTTGCAACTTCCGAAAAAGATGTTGCAGCTACCGATGTTGCAGCTGCTAGAAAAGATTCACGGCAGCAGGGAAAAAGGATATTACGGCCACTGGGAAATGAGATGGCAGCCGCTGGGAAATGAGGTGGCAGCCGCTGGGACATGGTGTTGCATCTGCCGAAAAAGATGTTGCAGCTGCCGGGAAAAAGGATTTGCGGCCGCGGGGAAAACGATTTTACGGTTGATGGGAAACGATATCTCGGTTGCCGGAAAAGATATTGCAGCTGCCGGAAAAGATGTTGCAGCTGCCGGAAAAGATGTTGCAGCTGCCGGAAAATATGTCGCAGCTGCCGGAATTTTTTTTTTTTTCTAAGGCAAAAGGGAAATACAGTGCAGGACGGCACAGGGAGAATTTCGCTTGACGGGCCCAATCTAGTCGTTCTCCTAGCGCTTCCCTGAAATTTTTTGAAAAATAACAGCAAACGAAAAGATCAAATGCAAAGAGAAAAAAACAACAATTATACACTACAGTAGGAAATTATTTATGTACAGCAAATACGATTTTCAGTTTAAGGATTGGCAAAGGCAGAGAGAAATTCCTGCTCTGGTGCCAGCTGATAATCTGGATCGGCGGCAATTTGCGAAATGAATGCATCTTTCGAGATGGGCTTACGATACAGTCGCAATCTGTGGCCATTAGCAAGTAATGGTATACGGTTTTCATCAATGGTCACCAGGCGAACAGTGCCGTTGTCAAATACCCTGTCGACCAAATATGGACCCAGCCATCTTGTACGTAATTTACCTTTAAAATCCTTCTTGAATCTGGAGTCGTATAATAGCGCTAAGTCTCCCTCACAGAAAATTTTCTTTTTAATAAATCGGTCATGCCAGTTGGATCTGTGTTGCTGAAGCAACACAGTCTGATCTACTGCTGCTAACCGTTTCTCATCTAATTCGTTTAATTGATTCAATCTTCTCCTCTGGGCTTCTGTTACATCCAGACTCATTTCTGTGGCTGTTTTCAGGGTTTTGATATCAAACTCAATTGGAAAGATGGCACTCTTTCCATACACCAGATCATAGGGAGAAAACCCTGTGGTGTTGCGCCAAGTTGTGCGATATGCCTACAGTGCTTCTGGAAGCCTGTCAGCCCAATCCTTTCGATGGCTTTTAACTGTTTTAGTAAGGATTGCTTCAATAACTTTATTAGTGCTTTCCACCTGACCATTGGCCTGGGGGTGGTAAGGTGAAGCTATCCTATGCTGCACATGATACTTCCGGAGCAAGGATTCAAATTGGTGTGAGATGAATTGCGGTCCCCCATCGGTAACTACTTCCTTTGGTACCCCAAAGCGGGTAAATATTTCACTGTACAGAAAATCAATCACCGCCTGGTCATTAGCCTTAGCCAAAGCTACAGCTTCTACCCACTTGGTCATGTAATCAGTACAAACCAGAATGTAAACCTTCTGTCTGGAAGGAGGGCTGATAGGGCCAACAAAATCCAATGCCCATCTATCAAACGGTTCAAGTACCACTTGGGGCTGTAAAGGCATCTGATCTGTTTTATTAGGTTGGCCCATCCTTTGGCAGTTGTCACAGGACTGAACATATCTTTTAGCGTCCCTGAACAGTGTCGGCCAATAGTAGCCCATCCGCAGCGCTTTATGCCCTGTTCTTTTGTCTGCAAAGTGTCCTCCACAAGGTTCATCATGACAGGCCTTCAGTATATGAAAGATCTCATCTTCCCTTACACGTCTCATAATCTCAAGATCGGGTCCTGTGTAAAAGAGATGACCATTGAGCCAACAATACCTGGCACTTTGCTGGATAATTTTTCTCTTCTCTCGTTTAGACATATGTGGCGGGAGCTTCCCTGCAACCAAATAATTAGCAATGTCTGCATACCAGGGGGAATGAGCTGAAAGTGCGAATAGATGTTCATCTGGAAAAGAATCCTCAACAGGCGAACTGTCATCACTGTTAGTAAAGCGTGATAAAAAATCAACAACAACATTTTCTTTTCCAGGTTTATCTATAATGGTAATATCAAATTCCTGTAATAACAAGAGCCACCTGGTTACTCTGGCATTGGTGACAAGTTTGTTCATCAAATACTTAATGGCAGAGTGGTCAGTGTGCACAAATGTAGGATACCCAGTAATGTAATGCCGAAATTTATTAATAGAATAAACAATAGCAAGGAATTCTTTTTCGGTAACAGTATAATTAAGTTCAGGAGGGGCTAAGTTTTTACTAACATAATAGATAGCATAAGGTACTTGACCATCCTGTTGTCCTAGTACTGCTCCAATGGCGGTATCAGAAGCATCTGAAGAAATGTGGAAAGGTATGGTCCAATTAGGTCCCCTTAGGATAGGGGCTGTGGACAGCTTCTCTTTAAGCTTATCAAACCCTGTCTGGCATGCTTCACTCCACACAAACTGTGCGTCCTTCATTAACAACGAAAACAAAGGAGAAGCAAGTTTGGAGAAGTTTTCTATAAACCTCCTGTAATATCCAGCATGTCCCAGAAAACTTCGCACTTCTTTCTGCGTTGAAGGAGTAGGTATATTTTTTATCACCTTAATTTTTGAAGGATCCACCTGAATTCCATCGGTAGAGATGAAATGTCCTAATACCACCCCCTCACTCATCATCATATGGCATTTTTCAGTGCTTATTGAGAGGCGAGCCTGTTCGCAGCGAATTAAAACCTTCTTTAAATTTTCCAGTGCTTCCTCAAAGTCCTTGCCATAGGGAATAAAATCCTCCATAAAGACTTCCATGCTATCATTAACTAATTCAGAGAATATGCCAATTACATCTCTTTGGAACGTTGCTGGTGCATTACATAAACCAAAGGGAAGCACCCTGTAGGCAAACGTTCCCCAGGGGCAAGTGAAGGTGGTCTTATCCTGGTCCTCAGGAGCAATCTGAATTTGGTTGTACCCGCTGAACCCATCCAAGAAGGAGAAGAACTTCTTCCCTGATAGGGTATCAAGTACTTGGTCAATAAAGGGCAGAGGGAAATGATCCCTTTGCGTAGCTTTGTTCATCTCCCCATAATCAACACAGACTCTCCATTTACCATTTTTCTTGGGCACAATTACAAGTGGGGAAACCCACTCACTATCTGAAATAGGGTAGATAAATCCTGCTTCCAAAAGTTTCTAGATTTCCTCCTTCACTATATCCCTCAGATTGGGGTTCATGCGTCGTTGGGGTTGACACACAGGCCGGGAGTCATTTTTAATGTAAATATGGTGAGTGCACAAATTAGAAGGGATACCCCTCATGTCTGTATACTCCCAGGCGAATGCCCCCTTATGTTCTTTCAAGAGACTGATTAGGCACTTCTGTTCCTCCAAGGAGAGACCAGGGTTGATGTTCAAAGTCCTTCCAGGCTCTACCTCAATAAGAATACTTCTTGAATTTTTCAAAACTGGGATTATGTTTGCGTCACCGATTAGTACTTCTTCCGTAAGATTTTCTTGTTCTTCCTTACCAAGGGTAATGTTAAGGATTTGATAAACTTCTTTATCCACTGAAGCAGGTTCGCTAATGAAATTACTAATGGCATCGTCTTCTGTTTCATTTTTAAAAGTTAAGGCCTTCCCTATTGTTAATAGTGGATGAACATCCTCCTCCTCCTCCTGCTCTATCCAAAGAGAAGTTTCAGCCTCTAAACTTGGCCGAGCTGGAGGATACAGGGTGAGGTTTTTAATCTCTGTACCATCAGATATAGTCATGGACCCAGATCGACAGCTGATGCAAGCATCAGCTGTGGCCAACCAAGGCCTCCCCAGGATCAATGGATGTCCTCCCAGCTGTGATTTTGGTTGCAATATCAAAAAGTCAGCAGGGTATTCCCATGAATCTACTGAGATGACAAGGTCGTCCAGAATCCCTTCGGGTCTAATGGTGGATCTATCTGCCAATTCTAAAATGGTAGGGGTCGGCCTAAAATTAGTGAGTCCAAGCTTATTTACAGTCTCAATTGTTATGACATTGATCGCTGCTCCTAAGTCGACTAGCACGTTGGGTATCTGTTTTTGTCCTATATGTACAGTGACAGTAGGATTGCCAGGGTCGTCGTACTTGGTCACAGGGGTTTTTCCTGTTATTAAAGCAGATAAATTCCCTATGATGTGAACAGTGGGAGGGTCTCTAGGTTTCCTCCCTAGTTTCTTAGTGCACAGGTCCCGAACGGTTTTAGCATAAATAGGCACGTCTTGAAGGGCTTGCAGAAGGGGGATTTTAACGTAAAGATTCTTCAACTCTCCTAAGAGGTTGAACTGAGGTTGCCCCCCTATTTTTGGTAGCATTAGTCTCTCAGGGTATGGTGGTTGCCTTACCAGCTGGGTAGGTTGTGTATTATCTGATTTCTCATTTAATGTTTCAGCCGTCCCATCTAAGGGATGCTCAGCACCTTCAGTGATAGGAACCGAATCGGATGGATGCTGTGAACTCTCTCTTTTTTCATGCACAGAAGCTGGAATATCTTCTATAATTACAGGTTCTATTATCTTCCCAGATCGTAGACGAATATCATTACAAGGTACAGGGGAGAGAGAGTAGGCTGGCATATTGACAGTTTCCAATTTAGGATTAGGTTGGGTAGGCAGCTGAGGCCATATTGGTATATTAGGAACAAGATTATTCTGCAGCTGCAGCTGCGACTGCTGAGGTGGGTATTGAGGATATTGAGGAAATTGAGGGTATAGAGGAGAATGTGGTGACTGTTGAGGTGGGGGTGGTTAAGGGAACTGGTTTCCAAGAGGGAAGTTCCTCCATCCAGGAGACCACGACGTAGGTTGATGTGGTGGCTGTGCCGAAGGACCCCATGAATTAAAATTTTGCATTGCAGGTTGGGAAGGATTCCACTGAGCATAATTTGAAGGGAATTGTGTATTCACATTTTGCATATTATTATTCCAATTGCTCATATTATTCAAAAATGGAAACGAGTCTAGAGGCATACCTTGATTTCGAGGCTGCCAAGGTTTCTTCTGTGCAATGAAATAGGCTGATTCCACTTCTGGAGTTGATGCCTGCAGGACAGCCTTCATGGTTCAGGTCACACAGCTGACATACTTCTACTTTGTCAAGAGGGAATTCCTTCTACATCGGGGACAGAACACACCTAGAGTGAGATATTCCACTGCCTGTTTTTGTTTTTCCTTCAGGACATCAATCTCCGAAGAGATGGAGCTCATCATTTCTGTTTTAAAATTTTCAAGGAGATTGCCTATCTCTGCACGTGTAGCTCCTCCATTGGATGACTTTTGAGTTCTGTCGAAGACATCACGTTCCAGCTTATCCCGTTTATCCCGCTTATTATTCCTGGAAGATCCCCTGGAGTATCTCTTACATAATTCCACAATCGTCTCAAAAGTTTCCTAGGAGATATCTCCCTTTCCTAACAGATTTAACATGTCTAAACAATCATCCCTGAGCCCTCGAAGCAAGATTATCTTGAGCACATCCATCCCCATGTTCGTCTGCCCGGCTCTTTGCACATTGTACAATAGCCTTTCTACAAAATCCTCCAGACTTTCATCCTCCTTCTGCACCATCTTGAATAATTCCTCTCTTTTGTCCCTGGTGTTGCAATATTCTTGATATTTCTCCAGGAATACTTGCTTCATCTTATTCCAATTAGAAAGAGTTCCTCCCCCAAGGCTCATGAACCATCGTAATGCATTGTCCTTCAGGGTGGCGGGAAAAAGTTTCAACTTTTGGGCATCTGTGACATAATCATAGCTGCGACAGAGGATATCAAATTCAAAAAGGAATTCGTCTGTATCTTCTGCCGCCCTGCCATGGAAGCGAGGCAACACCGATGATGAGATGTTCTTCATAGGAGCTGTCCCTTCTAGCTGCTGAATTGGAAATTGTAATGTAGCCGTAGTTCCTTCTGGCAGGGAGTAATTTTCATGATGGTATTCTACCACTGCCTCTTCCTCTTCGGTCTCATGTCTGTTATTCATCTTTTCTTCTGTATCCTCTTCTTCGTTCGTTCCTGCGTTCTTTTCCTCAGTTGTAACAGCTGCGTATTCTTCAGTTGTAGCAGCTGCGTACTCCTCAGTTGTAACAACTGCGTATTCTTCAGTTGTGACAGCTGCGTACTCCTCAGTTGTAACACCTGCGTCAGTTGTACCTTCCTTAGCATGGGTATATGAGGGAGTCACGACTGCTCCTGTATTCTCCACCATGGACGTTGGCGTTCCAAAATCGGCAGGGTTTCGTCTGATAGGAGTTTCTTGATGACGAGCCCTGGTGGATGAATCAGTTCTGTCAACAAGATCGTCGATGAATGTTCTTCTACCCAATTGTTGTCCTCGACCACGACCCGAACCACCTGCGCTGTTAGTAATTTGTGGGGTTTTGGGAGTTGGGAGGTGATCGCGTTTTACCCTCCTTGTATTCATGCGAACCAAATCATTTCAGCAAAGAAAAGAGTGACTAGAAACAATTACCAGATGCAACTAATGATCAATGTTTAATTTGTATCCTTCCCCGGCAATGGCGCCAAAATGTCGAGCACCCTATATGTAGATAAATTATCACCAACACACAGAGCATGCGAGATTTATTGTCAACCCGAGAAAGTCTTTTATTTCAAAGGATAAATGCACAGTATATGCTTAAACATCAATTCATTATAATTGCCTACTGTTATATTCTAACAACTATGTTCATCCCAAGGAGCTGTGTAATCCCAATCGTTGTCTAATTACTATTTTACCATGCATCAACAAGAAATCAAATAAGCTTCAAAGACAATTGCAGATACAAAGAAATCCTATTCACATCCTAGAACAAGTAACTCACTTCTTCAATCTGATCACTCTTAAAAACCATAAGCAGAAACTAAATATTAATCTAGAAATTCAATTGCAAGGGATTGAGTTCAGCTGTTCTAAGAAATTGAATTGCAGGAATGAAAATCAACAATCATACAGGAAATATAAATTGTAAAAGGGCTCATGGGATCACAACTTAACTGTAAGATGAACAAGGATGTGTACAACTGCCAAATAAATGCATAAAGAAAGCCCTACTCAGTCGATTGTTACTCTGCACCATTTACCAATCTTCAGGAAAATATAATCTTAACTATACTGAAAATCCACACAAAAACTACTACTGCTGCGTACAGAATAAATATCATGAACAAAGCATCACACAACGATAATTTAAAGAATCCTAATTTAACTCAACAATCTCTGTGGAAGACGGGCCCAGCCTTCACACACAGACGCTGGCTGAACAACACGAATTCCTTTAACTCAGAAGTAACCCCTTATATTAATAGAAGAATAATTACACAGTTTGCCTTGGCTGCTAATACAATGAATTAATCGTCTGTTGTTCAACCCCTGGGTCGAGGCAGCTCCCCATATTTATACATACAAATTGTAACATCTAATCCTGTAATCGGGCAGCCATGAAGATCTCCGATCTTCAGGTGCCCTAAATAGTACAAACTGTTACAAACGTGGCATAGGAAGGACATAGAAGAATATGGGAAGGTTGTTTATTGGACCAGGAGTGGCGATCTTTCGAGATCACACTTAACTCGAGCAACAAATAACTAAAAGATCTCCAATTGTGGCGCATTCTGTTACAGCTGCCCTGTCACAGCTCCATCTAGAATGTTGCATTAAAAACCATGTGCCTTACTTGATGATTCGAGCCCTAAGGATCCTTTCTAAGCAGCGAACACCTTTCAAGACTTGTTCAGCCCCACTTTCCTGCAATCTGCTTATCTCAACTACCTTCATAAATCATAATATATTAGCACAATTGAGAGATAAACAGCCTTAATTACCACAATCATAAGCATTAATAAAATAAAGCAATGATCAGTCATACCTTGGCAACTTGAGGGAATAAAGTAAGGACAACAGGTCTGATTGACATGATAAAAGGTGTAGGACAGGGGCAGGAAAGATGATTAAGGATGATTAAAAAGGGCCAATTCTGGGCTCAACAGTGACACAAATGGTTTCCTCAACCCTAGCAGATAAACATGTGCTAACTCTCATCCATAGATTGAATCGTGCATTCCCCGCGAGTTTTAGATGCATCCAAAATGATATAGGTGTCCATATCCAAAATCCATTGGGAAGATGACTTACTCTCAAAGATATTGTTAAAATTCCCAACCAATGAAGAAGTGATATTGGCATGTTTCACCATCCTTTCGACAAGCATTGTTGTCACCATAACTCGTGTGTTTGTTGTTGAAGTTGGGTGATATAAAATGGATCAATATATAATTTGTCACCTACTTGAATTTTTTGAGGTCAGAAGATTGGGTGAATTGGCTTGCAGGGCCCATTTTATGGGCAGGTCTCATTTTACAGATTTGGGGTCCATAATGTTCTAGGGCTTGTTTGAGGGTCTAAATGATTTTTTTGGGAGTCAAAATTTCATCACTAGCATAGTTCCCCTTCACATGATTCTATGCTCCGATATCTTTCCAACTGTCCAAAAATCGCCTCAAATAGAATCTATATCAAAAGTTATACCTCTGGCAAGTTGACCTGTCCAATTGACTACTATGGTGCCAAGTGGATACTATGTCAGATCTCATTTCTCACACATGTGAAGCTAGTCACGTATGTACCTTCATGAACATTATAGAAGGACCAAATCCATAACCCTAATCGGGAGTTGGGGCATACAAAAACCCTAAAATTAACCCTAGACGGCTATCAAGCTATGTTAAATATCGGGTCATCAGGAGAAGAAAGGAGTTCCATTCTTTTGATGTACTGTATTGTTCCATAGTTGAGCAATGGAACGGGAGTGGATTATAGAGAAGAACAAAGGAGATAGGAGATCCTATAGTAGCCATTCTGGCTGTAGAGTCACAAGTGACTCCATAGAGAGTATTATTTCCTTTGTATTTTCAATTTAACATAAAAAGTCAGGCATAGTCCTCATTTGTGGCTAGATTTTTCTCCATAGCGGGTTTTCCCAAGTTATATCTTTTGTTATTTTGTGGATTGTGTACTTATTTGTTCTATTTAATCTTGTTTCAATTCTAGTTATTTGGCATTCAATTAAAACAAGCTAATAAACTAAGAACTAAGTTGTAAGGTCTGTTGTGATGAACTGTTCCAATGGAATATCCATGGCACTTTATGGATCATTGAGATGAAGTAAAGGGCCACTAATATAATCTTTAAAACCTTGATTTCATTGAAAATATGATTAAAAGTACAAAAAATCCCCTTCCTCTAAGGGTCAAAACTCCTTACAATACTAACATGGATTTCTCTTGGATAGGAGCACTCGTCCACCTAACTTTTCACCAAGAATAGTGCTTTGTTCCTTACAATAATGAGAGAGATCTCAAGCCCATGAATAAAATACTGATTAAAGAGAATATGCATTTGGAATGTCAATATCAAAGGAAACCATGAAAAAACTACAATAGGAATAAACAAGAGAATACCCATGCCTACATCATATAATCTAGCCATTGCAAAAACATACTTCCATAAGCCCAAAAATTTTACCATGGATTTCCATGTTATTGCAAGGCATAAAATAACCCAAGAAGTTGGGACAAATGCCAAAATACTAGAAAAAGGTCTTTCACTATCAACAATGAGATAACAAATTTGAGTGCAAGCCTCATCCCTAGTGCTATAAATGTAGTGCCTTGAATAAATTGCACTATTAACTGCAAATTCACCAATACCTTTTTGTTAAATATGAATACAATGAAAATAAAAAGGATAGCAAAGTCATAAGCAGTAGTTCACGATCGAAATTGATTCAATCCATATAGTACAACTTCGGTAGCATTCCAACAAATTGATATAGATCGAGACTTTCATCTTCAAAACATGATCTAGAAAAACTGGTGAAGGGGGCTAATGTCCCATGGATCTATGTAGGCCCCCTAAAATGAGGCCAAAGAACATGAATGAAATGCTCAAGTATTGTCCTTTTGCCCCAAATATCAACAATAATTACATATCCCAACATCGAAATAACCCAGGTATCAATAACTACTTCCATAATTCCTTAGGATAAACCAAATTTGTAGTAGATAACCTCAAGAAAATCCATATTAGAAGGCATTGAAAATTGCATGAGAAGAGTGGATTTGCGGAATTTGGGAGTGCCAAATGAAGTTGGAAAAATAGAACCCCAAACGTGAGGATAGGTAAGCAAATGAAGAGAGTGGAACACAAATCTAAGGATGGATTGGAAATTCTTTAATACCAATGATGTGAGAATATCCTATGGCATGAACAAAGTTCTACACCAAGGAGTGGGAAAACAATTCTTTGACTATATTTCATTACGAGAGAACAAGCCCAAGGGGGTTGGATCCATTGGTGAAGAGCAAGGAGTTTTTCATCGGTGCGCAAGGTTCAATTCCAATGAGGGCCTAACCTAAAGCCATGGGGTCACCTTGAGTTAGTGATCTAATGTATGGTTGCACGCAGAGATATTAAGCCCACCCCCATGTCCTTCAAATTTAAGCCTGCATAGGTGTAGCTCGAATGGCGATTCGCTTGAAAATGAGATGATATGTTGTAATAGAGGTCAACGAGCTCAAATCACCCTGAATTACTCATGCCCCATGCTTGTTGGTTGTGTGGGTGCACCTAGGGGTATAGTGGTAGTGGACGGGATTGGACCCCATGTCACGCAAGTACCATCCCCATCCCAGTTGTCGATTCCCCTAGAGAGAGAGAGAGAGAACAAGTTTGTATAGATTTACATACGGAAAACTACCTCAACAAACTAGGAGGCAAGATTCTAAATTATATCAACTAAGTAAATAATAGAGCTAGTTGTTAGGGATAATATCCCAACTAATCCATAAGAATAAAATACCTCTTAACTACTCCATGAGGATAGGAAACTAAAGGATACACCAAACAATAGCCACAATAATAAACACACCATAAAAATAGCAATATCTCATGTGAGACAAACCATAGGTAGGGAGAACATATCACTCAAATTCCCTATCAGCTCTGGTTCAGATTTGAGCTGAGGGTGAAATTCATATAGTCGCCATAACATGTGACTCATGAACCCCTGAATTTCCCTATTGTTTATATTTTGGTAGCTTTCCCCACATTACTTATTGCTATGGATATGAAGAGTTGAAAGAGGAAGGGGGTTGAACCCACGACCTCGACTACTTGTTCTAATTTTTATGTTGGTATAAATGGTTCATAGTGCAATAAATTATTATTATTGAGATAAATTTACAAGATGAAGAGTAAAGGGATTTGCACTCATCTTGGGCACCAGGTCTAATCCACATCACCCTCTTAAAAAGTTTACAAGTGTTGTGTGTTAGTTTATTTGAAAAAAAATGAAGAACTGAAAGAGGGAGGGCTTGAACCCATGACCTCCCCTCCCCCTCCTCCATGTTTTCATTCCAAATGTAACCACCAAAATTACCACTAAGCACAAGCCTCCTTTCTCCTTCCTAAATCCACCACAGTGGCTTCCATTTCCATCCTCACCACCAAGGTTGCCCCTTTCTCGCAAGTTCGTTGACCTTTCACCCCCATGGTTGTGGCTACTCTTCATTTCCCACTGACTCTACCAATATTTATTGGTATCCATGGAAACCTCTACCTTCCCTTCATCATGTATTGGAACAACAATACTTGCTAGTTCATCACACCTCTGGATCTTCCAAAGGAAAATAGTGGACAATTGATAATTGACTAGCTGAAGAGTTGACTGGGTGGTCGACTAGTTGTTTGCCTGATTGTCCAACTGGGTTCTCAACTAGTTGGATTGACTGACCAATAGAGGATTCAACTAAATGACTGAATGGTTAGGAAATTAGAACAAAACCATTTATTATCTTAGAAACGTGGCAGAAATCAAGGAATTCATTATGTGTTATGACCCAAGTATGTGGACACATTCTTCCTCACTTCAAGGGAGATGATTACATCTTGGACCTATAAATACAATGTGATATAAGATGGTGATATTGTAAATTGTGTCTATTTTTTTCGATGTATTGTTGATTGTGATATGTTGTGCTTAAGTGTTGAACCAATGTTTATCGACAACACCTCTTCTTGAAATAATTAGCTCTATGATATTTCTAATTCGATGGATTATCCAACATGCAGTGTTGTTGGATTGACTTAGAGCCTGTTATTTACAAGTCATTTAAGGTGTTGATTGGACACTCTTTATTAAGTTGGATCTATTTGTGACTAACTCTGAGAGTCGACTTACAAAATGTATTAGGGTTTAGATTAATAGATCAATGTTATGACTTCCAAGAAATAACCAATGATCTTAAATGGTCACAACTATGCAATATGGGCACAAGACATGGAGACCTTGCTAAAAACTAGGCCCTCTAGTAAAGTTACCAAGATCGAAATCCCAAATCTGACATCTGATCAACAAAATTTCATCCTCAACAAGAAAAAGGATGAGGTTGTAGGAGTGATTACCACATATATTTAGAGGGAGAATATCTTTCATACAAGCAGGATTGGTTGTCCTCATTAGGTATGGAAGAAACTGAAGAATCTATTTGATAAAATCGAGTAATGTTAGGTTCTTCGGATTGAGATGGAATTGATATATTTGGATCCTCTCTCCTTTGAAAGGATTGAGGACTATTTGGCTCATTTCAAGAAGTTACATTTGAAATTGGCTAAATGTGGCAAGGACTTTGTGAAGAAAGATGGTCATCTCATTGAACTAACCCTCATGAATCTGAAGAAACCCTAAAATATATTATGTTTGATATTTTGTGCTAGTTGGACATCCAAAAAAAAAGGACTATAAAAACTATACCTTTGAATCTTTTCATGATTGTTGATTAGGGAACAAGAGAAATTGTTTGAAGGTAAATTGACCATCAAACAACAAGCCCATCTATTGAAGGGAAAAGGTCGACAAAAACATAGAGAAAGGGGTCAACAATGTAACTTGGAGATAATTTGGGATAACATCGACCAAAATGAGAAGAATCAATGTGATGAGATTAATAACAAAGACCTATCATTATTACAGGAAATGAATCCATTTGGATAATGATTTCCCAAAGAAGACCAACGATCTAGAAGAAAAGGTCAAGAAATTTGAAGTAAATGTGTCAATTGGATGATCAATCAATATTCAACATTGACTTCAAAAAGGTATGGAAAACAATTATACATTTTTTATTAGTGCATCTCAGGCCCTACATGTGAAACTGCTCAGAGTGAGTGGATAGTTGACTCTAGTTGTACTCATTATATGGCTAAAGATGCTTCTCTCTTTTTTTCCTTAAGTGAAGCTACCAAAAATAATTTTTTTGTTGCATATGATTTTGCACTTACTATTGTTGGTTGTGGTAACATTGAATATCAAAACGATGTGATTACCAATGTGTATCATGTACCCAACTTGATTATAAACTTATTGTCAATACTCCAACTTACGTAGAAAAAAAAAAGGTTGATTTTTGGATAGATTGGTTTTTGTGAAGGATGTGAACAATTGAATAATTGTTGTTGAAGGGTTCCTTAATCCCAAATACAGATTGTATAAGTTTCATGATGTTCCCAAGAGAGATACAGGACCAAATATACTCATAGCTCATACTGATGACCACATCAAAGTTTGGCATGAACAACTCAAACATTTGAATTTCCAAAGCTTGAAACTAATGGCCATGAAACATGACATTGTTGCTGGACTACCTAAAATTATTCCCCTCATTGGAGTATGCTTGGAAAGCATCACCAAGCTCCCTTTGAAATAGGAAATGCATGGAGAGTAAAGACCCATTTGGATTTTTACACAATGATATATGTTACATGAACAAACCATCACTAGAAGGTGGGAGTTATATTTTAACCTTCATTGATGATTTTTTCAAGTACACTTGGGTATATTTCTTGAAGAATAAGAATCGTGTCTTTGAAAAGTTCAAGGAAATTAGGGAATTGAATGAAAAGCAATGTGATTATTAAATTGTTGAATTCCTCTTACTGTTTGATGAGTAGTGATCCTTTCAAGATTATGAGAGAAGTAAGATCGAGATGATCCCTAATGGGGAGTTTTAACTAGATAACTGACTAATTTGCCTGGTTCAAATTGTAGTCAACCAATGATTACATAATCAACTACTATCTTTAGAATCCTTGCTCGATCCTATTGATTTCCAAATTTGGCATGGTTCTAAAGTGTTGAAACATAATGTCAATGGAAAACACTCTCAAACATGTCTACATCTCAACCATAGAGTCAGTCCAAAAGTCCTCACCACACCTATATTCAGTTTCGCCTTATACATTATCATTTGTCTCTCATGCTTATTGTGGAAAGTTTCTTCATGTGCATCTCATTGGTCAAATTACGTCAATTTTCATTGGTTAGGTGTCCGATTTATTGATTTCTTTCATCACCAACATCCCCAAAATAAAATAGAGAGAAGCATCTTTAGCCATATAAGGAAAAAAATGATGTAGTCTAAATATTCTACATTTTCAACATTTTCTAAGCATATTTTTCGTCTAATTTTGTTCATATTCCGATTTGAAATCTGTAAAAAATCTTAGAATCACATATATTAGCTATGAAAATTGCATAATTTGGGTGCCATGGGGGTATTTGAGGGTGTTGAATCTATTTATGGATTCAAAAATACAATTTAAACACGTAGAAATTTGGATTTTACAAAAAAAAAATTACTGAATTCGGACCAAAACCCACCATAAAATCGAAAAAGTAGAATAAATAAACTACTCCAAAAATATCTCTTCCTCTATTAAACCGCGCTCCTTAAAGTTTGCATTATATAAAAGGCTATGAAATCAAGTTTAAACTTTTGTGAATGTGACAATGAGATTTTTCATATAGCCAAAGTCAAATTGGACATGGTAATTTAACTATCCAAGTTTAGACAAATCACAATGTTCGACCCGGACATGAAGTCTCACCTTGGCCATATCCCGTTGAAGCAAGCATAACTTTTTAAATTCATTACCAAAATGTGATTTAATGGACAATACGAAGAAAAAGGTCGATGAATTCAAGGCATTTTACACAGTTTGAATTTGAAGAACGAGCAGGGTTACAGTTATACGTTTGAACATCATATTACGGTTTAAAAGGGTGATTATATAGTTGTTCCTTCCTTCACATGGTCAAAGCAATAAACAATAGTCCTAATTTTTTATGACTCATTTCAAGGGAACTTGATTAATAAGAATGACATTTAGCAGAAATGTAGATTCGGTAAGCATGGCACACAAGAAAGTGATTTAAATATAATTATCACTTTCAATATATGACACGCCCAATACTTCAAACATAAGTCCAGATCAAATTAATGGTCGACAACCTTGTTATGTCCATGATATCTTGTGGTCGTTTTGGACATATTAATCTGTCGGTGTATATTCAATTTTTATTTTGCAAAGTGAAACTATGCTTAAATGCTTAATTTTGTACCTTGAAATTTGGAGCGGGGAATCCGTTTGACATCTGTCCCACCTCAAATTCTGGAACTGGGTTGTACGCTGCTACGGAGATCTCGAGCATTGAATAAGGTTCTGTGAGGTACTATGTCAAACGCCACAACTAGCATAAAATTCAGGATAAATCAATTGGGATCGAAGCGGGCCTCGGTCTTAGCATCTTTCTCTGTGGGTGAAACTATGCTTAAATGCTTAATTTTGTGCCTTGAAATTTGGAGCGGGGAGTCCGTTTGACATCTGTCCCACCTCAAATTCTGGAACTAGGTTGTACGCTACTACGGAGACCTCGGGCAATTAATAAGGTTATGTCGAGGTACTGTGTCAAACACCACAGTTGGCATAAAATTTAGGATAAATCAGTTGGGATCGAAGCGGGCCTCAGTGTTAGCGTCTTTCTCCGTGAGAGGGCCAAATCCGTTGACTCGTGGTATTGTGAAACCGGACGTGATTGCACCCGACATGAACATACTTGCAACCTGGTTTCCAAATTCAGATGTTACATTAAAATCCGACTACGAACTAGCTTCTGGGCCGTCAATGGCCTCTCCTCATGCAGTAGGGGTTGCGGCTCTGGCGAAAGTTGTGCATCCTGATTAGAGCCCAACACTACCCTCATGACCAGTGCCTATACATTGTTGGTGTGGGCATGGTTGGATCTTCAGAAGCGATCATGATGGAAGGCCTTGCATTCAAATGCAAATGGCAGAACAAGCACAAGGCGGAGGGGAAACCTTATGACAATCCAAACATCGTCACGGGTGCAAATGTGCAGGTAACATTAAGATTCTCCCCCTATATAGTTGCGTTGTATCAATTAGATTAGCCCAAATCCATGGATATTTTATATCAATTACATTAGCTCAAAACTATCTAGATTCTGGTTTGATGTGTACCTAAATCTTGAAGTGAGTTTAATGAAGCTCGGGTTGCATATGTGGAGTTCACAATCTATGCAAATCGATCCAGGGCTATGTGGATTTGGCCTAGCACTTAAGAATTTAGTTGGGTTTGTCCTAGTCTTTAGATTCAATGCACCTAATGTTGTAGAATGTATTGGTACTGGATAGATCGCACTTGAGGCTTGATTACTTGTTTCTCTTCGCAAATATGGGGGGAAAGTGGGAATTTGGCATTCTTCTTACAATTGGACCGTGCGCTACAATTGCAGATGTGTTGGGAGAAATTTGCTCGTTATTTTGAAGTGGAGCTCAAGGAAGTTAAGCTCAAGGAGGATTATTATATCATGGATCATGTTAAGGCTGTTGAGATGGTGGATGAGAACACTATTTGTGTGGCAGCCATCTTAGATTCCACTTACAAAGGAAACAGGATAAGTTCAGCAAGTATCCTTAGATTTTTCAGTGCCCTTATAAGTTGGGATGTGTTTGATGGAAGAATTCTATTGAAACAATCTTAATTGGTATTATATCGATCTTAACCCTGGTAATCTAGGATACCCATTTTCTTGTCTTTTATGTGCCACACCTAGGAAATCTCAGCATAGGGTTGACGATTTCTCTCTGTTTTTTTCTTGCAGCGGCACATTGTCTCCATTCAATCCGGTGGAACATAAACTTTATTGTTGTAAGCATTAACGTGCACTTCATGTGTTGTGGGTGGAATATAAACTCTGGTCGTTTCCATTGTTTTCGTTGCAGGTGGGACACACCCATACATATGGACGGGGCGAGCGGCGGGTTTATTGCACCGTTCCTCTACCCGGATTTGGAATGGGATTTCCGGCTTCTCTTGGCGAAGAGCATCAACGTGAGTGGGAACAAGTATGGCCTCATCTACGCCGGAATCGGGTGGGTTATCTGGAGAGCAAAGCATGACCTCCCTGAAGAACTCATCTTTCACATCAACTATTTGGGCGTCGGTGTGAAAGATGAGTTCTTCAGGGAGGTCGTCAGAAAACAAAGACATAGACGTTGCGAAGCTGAAGTCTTCTCATGTGTTCAACGAGATCGTTAACTCACAGAAAGCCGTAAAAGCATGGAAGAAATTTGTTGCGCAGAAGCTCCATCCTGTGTGCTGAGAGCCATTGAAATGGCTAAAACTTTGAAGTCTGGTAATTTTTTGTTTTCTTATGCCTCTGGCCAGCACTATTATTATTACTATTATGTTTTTGGGAGTAAGTTTTTTTTAGTTTTTTTGTTATGAAATTTTGTGATATCACTAAAACTTTGAAGTCTGGTAATTTTTTGTTTTCTTATGCTTCTGGCCAGCACTATTATTATTACTATTATGTTTTTGGGAGTAAGTTTTTTTTAGTTTTTTTGTTATGAAATTTTGTGATATCACTAAATTGCAATTTTGATTGTAGAAATTGAAATGGCTAAAATTTTGAAGTTGAGTAATTTTTTGTTTTCTTATGTCTCTGACCAGCACTATTATCATTACTATTATTTTCATCGGACTAGTAGTAACTGTTTTTGGGAGTAAGTTTTTTTAGTTTTTTTGTTATGAAATTCTGTGATACCATTAAATTGCAGAAATGATTAAATACCCTTTATTACATTTGAAGCATTCCAATTATAAAATTCCAATAATTATTAAAACTGTAATTTCATCCGGATTTTAATTTAAAAAATGGTTTAGCTTTAGCCTTCAAATTGATATTAAGTCTGAGATTTGTTGAAGCCGCGTTCATGCGTGATTCCATCCAGCTAGCAGCTGGATATTGGTATCGAATATGGCAAGGGGACTTAAAGAATGAAATCCATTACAAGTGAGTTGTTGCAAGGATAGGTGGCAAGTGGCAACTTTTGTTTTTATCAACAAGCAAGTTGTGTATGGTGAGTGTAAAATAAATGACCTTTATACCTACATCCAAAGGGATATGTGTAAAGAGTATAAAGTGAAACATGCAAGTTACTATGTTATATGTTATTTTTTATCAATGACTAAAATTTTTAACCTTTTAGATTTTGTTTATCATCTACATGATGTATCTTTATATTTACTATTCACATAGTTATTCTTTGAAGACAAAGTATGCTAACAAAAAAAGCCTATAAAAAATAGAGAGAACAATATATCAATTGAAAATAATTAGATGTAAATTGAATGCCATTGCAAATCACAATGACATCAAACAAACAAAAAAATCTATTTTATAATGGAGAAACCAAAATAGAATAGCCGTGTATACATTGAAAGTCATTACATTGTCATTATGCACATTTGTTGCTCCACGCTATATACTTGTAAAGATATAAAAACGGTGCATTTATGCATTGCATTGCCATTGATTTTGCAGAAGAGGGAAGAGGGCTCTAGTTCTCGTCTCCTCGATTATGTTCATGAATGAGTCAACCTACATGGATATCCACATCCATTGTTGTAACTCATCCACCCAGATACAACAATGTTCTAACTTACCGCACCCATCAACTCTTATATACTCAAAATACCCATCAACATACACCAAAGCTTCACACATTCACCTTCCCGCAACTCCTCCAAAGATATCATTGGTTCCATACTTGGAATCTCTTCTAATTTAGAGCACCCATCAACATACAGTAATGGGAGCTTTCTTTGTTTGCTACTTTCTTTCTCTGTTCCTCATCTCTTCCGACAATTGCCATGGACATTGCCACTTGTGGCTCTTGTTTTATTGGAAAATATTATTTGAGTTTCGATAACACCCGCAGGACCGAAGCAATCAACAGCTCCCCTGCCCTTTGTATTTAACAAGGATTGATGTCTTTCATACGTTTGGCGGTTTGGTGCATTCATGACATTTGGAGACAACATGTTTCATTAAAGAAGGCAGTTTTGACACACATTTCGCATGGGTTGACAGCGGGATACAGAAGAGTGAAAACAATCCACCAGTGAATTAGAACTAGCATAGATCCATCTTAAAAGGGGATACACTAAGCGTCAAGAGGGATCAAATTTCTTGAGGTGAAAACCTTTCCTCAATATTTGCACTCTCGGCGTTATTTAAGTGTGTAATGCAATGTTTATGGTTTTAATTTATCTAACTTAATTTGTGTAGTTTTACATATATTTTTTCCAAAGAAAAAATCGTAATTTCATTAGTTAAAATCAAATTACATAGTGCCGAAAGGATTCTGTGAGTCCTTTCCAAGAAATGATTTTCAGCTTCTAGTATCCAATAAATTCTATTTTATGAGTAGATCCCATCAAAAAATGAAAACCTAGTTCTCGCGAAGGAACTCAAAATCCTTTAAATATATATATCCAAAATTCAAAAAATATTAATTTGTGTGTGAGAAAATCCTCAAATGTTTTGTTGCCAGCCCTTCTATAAAAGGTTTGTGATAATATTCATGGAAAGTGTCATTTATTTGTTCCATGATATTCCATTGACCCAGAAGTAGGTTCAATCCCAGCTTTGAAAGATGATCTGCCTCTCTGTTTCTTTCCCTGTAGACATGATGAAAAGAGAAAGTGTAAAAATCCTCTAACAACCTCAATGTTTCTATCAACATTGAGTTTAATAGCATATTGTGGCATCTCTGAACTTGATTTATCCAATTTAATATGATCATTGAGTCTCCAAAAATCTGTAGATGGGAGCATTGTTTTTCTCTTGCAAAATAAATCAGGAGTTTTAATGCATAAAGTTCAGCATAATTGTTTGAGCCATGCCCCAATCCCATATGAAGCTTGTAAAGATGGTTTTTTGATAAGTGAATATTTGCACCTCCTCCACACACATCGTTTTGTGAAGCCCCATCGAAGTATGCCCATGGTTTTTGTGGGTTTATGTCTTCCACCACAATAGTGTGATGGATAGGTTGGTTTTTTCCCTACGGGAAGTATGAGAGAATAGAGATGTTGTATTGTGTCATAAGAGCAAGAGTGGTTTTATTTCCCTGGAATATCATTTGGTTTCTGGCAATCCAGATGCCCCAAATGGAAATCAATGGTAAGGCATGAATGTAGGCTGTGTCCTGAGCTCTATTCCATGATTTCCAAGCTTCTTCTACGGATTCTCCAATCCACTCCATAGAAGGGAGATGTTGTGTTTTCAATTCTGACCATACGCTTACTGTGAAGGGGCATCTCAAGAAAAGATGAGAGATTGATTCCTCACCTTGTTTGCATAGTGAACACCAACCCAGTCCAGCTATGTTTTTCTTCTTCATACGATCCCACGTCGGGATCCGATCTGCTAAGAGGCACCACATGAAAAAAATTTCCTTTGATGGGCAGTGAGATTTCCAGATCTTTTGCCACCACCACTTTTTTTCCTTGTTTTATTGTTTTTGTTCCGCCAGCAGTTTGTAGCCCAACTTTGTTATGTATTTTCCATTTGAGGTTGGCGACCAGATAAGCTCGTCCAGGGATTCATTAATTCTAACATGTGAGCTTCTGAGGGTTAAGATAAATTCATTTCATATGTTGTAGTATTCCTCTGGAATGCCAAGATCATCCATGCCCAGCCATCCCTATTTCCAGATATTTGTTGAATGGTAGTCCACAATTTGATTCAGATGGAAGATGCCATGTTGTTGAAGATACTAAATTAGAGGGTTGGGGAGGAGATGTTTATTTTGGCAGCCCAGCCATGGATCGGTTCCAATATGAATCTAGGATCCATTGTCGACCTTCCACGCGAGCCCCTGTTCAATAAGTGGTAGAGACGATAGTACCCGCTTTCCATATAACAGAGATTCCCATATTTGGATTTATGGGATTTCTAATCCATTCAATGAGAGAGTTAGGGGCTATGTATTTTTGCTTGACTACCTCTATCCATAGATTTTCGGGTGTGAGTATTCTCCAACCAGCCTTTGTTGCAAGGGATTTTGCAAAAAGGTGAACATGTTTCAATCCCCGACCACCCAAATATTTCGGTTGTGCAAGTCTTTCCCAGTTGACCCTTGGAGCAACATAGGAATCCGAATTCCCAGACCACAGAAATCGAAGCATAGTTTCCTGGATTTTTCCAGAGTTCCTTTTGGAATCCAAGCCAGCGACATCCAGTATACAGGTATGGCCTCCAAAACTGATTTTATAAGAACTAATCTTCCAGATCTGGATAGCCATCGGTGGCTCCAGGTCATTAATATTTTTTCCAATTTTGCTAGTAGCTAGTTCCAATCACTTTTTTTGTCACTCCATTTGGCTTTAGATGGAATCCTAGGTATTTGAGACCTGCATCCAAATTTAATATTTCAAAAGGGAAGAGTGGTGCATACCTTTGTCTTTCCTCCTCGTTTAGTTTGTAAAGAGTGATGGTTGGCTTGTGCCCATTTATGGCCATACTTGTCGCTTCTTGAAATAGTTTCAGAATGTTATCTAGTTGTTCTGCATCCCTTTGAGTGCCATCACAGAACAGGAGTATGTCTTCTACAAAGAGTATATTAGTAAGTCTAAGAGTGTTGGTGATGTGAATTCCTTTGAAAGATCTCTGTCGTTTTGCGTCCAATAATGCTCTACTCGGACCTTCGGTTACCAGAAGGAAAAGGAGGGGGGATAATGGGCATCCCTGTCGAAGACCTCTTTCAGCACAAAAGAAATGTGTTGGAGATCCATTGATTAGTACAGCAAAACAAGTTGATTTGATGTAGCTCATTTTCCATTTGATGAAGGCATGGTCAAAACCCAGGTGTGTCATTATAAATCTCAAATAAAGCCAACTAACTCTGTCAAATGCCTTTGAAAGATCAATTTTTATAACAACTCCTTTTATTCCTTTCATTTTTTGTGAGTGTAATCCTTCATGTGCAACACCAATAGCCTCATGTATCTGTCCACCTTCCTGGAAGTCGAATTGTTCCTTAGAAATGAGTTTTGAGAGGACACTTTTTAGCCTTTTTGCCATGATCTTTGCCACAATGTTGTAAGTGATGTTGCAGAGAGAGATAGGTTGATAATCATTCAATGTTTATGGTTTATCAAATTTTGGAATCAATGCAATAAAAGTGGCATTTAGGGGCGGATGCACAATTCCCCCTTTCCTTGATTACTCCACAAGGTGTAGAAGATTGCTTCCAATGACTTCAAAGTGTGCTAGAAATAATTTGATAGTACATCTGTCAAGCCTAGGGATTTTGTCTTTTTGAAAGCTATGCAGTGTTTCGAATAATTTCCATTATGCTAGCTCTTCTGTTTTCTGAAAAGATGGATTTGAAATGTGATGTACCCAAAGTAGCCAGATCATCAAAGGATGTGGTGGCCTCATTGTTTTCATTTTTTAACTCCCAGATGGTATTTTGTGATTTCCTTCCTTTTGCAAAAGCCCAGAAGAATTTTGTGTTTTCATCTCCACACTCCAGTCAGATAGCCCTACTTTTTAATCTCCAAACTTCCTCTTGATCCAATAGTATTTTTCGTCGACAGCCTTCTAAATATTTTAGTTGTTCAATTGTATCTGGAGTAAGGAATCCCCCTCCTTCTGTGTCTTGCAATTTTGTGATTTCCCCTTCAACCCGGAGTAATTCACTTTCATCTCTTTCTTTTTTCTGAAATCCCACTCTTTTAATAAGAGTTTTACTCTAGTGATATTCTTGACAATGTGGGGAGCTCCAAAGTTACCTTCATCGGGTTGGTAGGGGATCCAAGAATATTTAATGATATTTGTAACTTCTTCCTCTTTTTTCCATGCATTATATAATTTAAAAGGGCTAAGAGTTTTTGTAGTGTTCCCCAATATTCCAAGGCATATTGGTGAATGATCAGAGTCTCCTCTGCCTACCAGGTTTTCTGCCATCAGAAATCGATCTAGTCTTTTTGCAATTCTCCCCTCCCCAGTTCTCTGGTTTGTCCAGGTAGGCTTCAGTTTGGTTGGGATGACATCTATGAGATGAGAATCTCTTAGCAGCGGATCAAAGAAACCGGCTAGGGGATCCCCTCTTGCTAATGGTCCCTGGTGTTCATGGGATCCAAGGGTGAAGTTCAGATCACCACCTAGGATCAAATTCTCCGTTGATAGAAAGGATTTATTTTGTAGAGAGTTCCAGAAAGTTACTCTCTCCACGTAGGGACCATAGATGTTTAGTACAGTGAAAGTCATATTTAATCCAACTTGAAATAATTCCGCTCCTAGTCCAGAGTCAAATCCCCAGGTGTTTTTGGCTTTTAACAGTTTTGTGTCCCATCCCATAGCGAGTCCACCTGAGTGTCCCCTGGCATTTAAAGTAGCATAATCATACAGAGGAAAATATACTTTGAGAAAACCAGTGACATCTTCCTCCATCCCCATTGTTTCTTATAACATAAAGATATACAACTGATGTAATTATATCAGCCTTTTTAGGGAAAGTTTTTTGTGTTTACTTGCCAAAATCCTGATGTTGAGAGATAAGATTTTCATTGAGTGACCCCTCTCTGGGAATTCGCTGCTCTAAGCGCCCCTACAATGGTTTTTTTGTTTTCCATCCGCTAGGTCTTGTATTTCCAGGTGAAGAAAGGAGAGAGGGTCATCCTCTTCTTTTTGCAGTTTTTATGGGCAAGGGATTCAAACCAAGTCCAGAGCCTAATGAGTGTGGGACCGAGAGGACAGGAATGTCCCTAGATCTTAAGTGGAAACAGATGGGATTTGTTTTCAATGAAGTATGGGGGGGTTTCAAATGCAAAGACCACAGGTGGAGTAGAGTCAGCTAGTGACAAGGGAGGGTTTGGGATGGGCATTTTTTTTGGATCCAAGTGAATGAGGGGGGTGGTAGCAATTAGGGGTGGGGAGACAGTGCCATCTTTTTCCAAGGATAATGAAAAAAAAAGAATATTCTAGTGCGGATAAAGGAGTAGAAATAGCATCAATCTTACCCAGAGAGGAAAGAGCTTCTGAGTCATCTGGCTGAGATTCCGGCTCCACTACAGGTATTTCGCCACTGATATCCCCAATATGTTGTGTATTGGAGGCTTTCAGAACATCAATTATGTCTGTAGGTTCCTGTGAAAAATCGGCAGTATCCAAATCAGAGTGAACCTCCCTCATCTATTCATTCAGTCTCCCCTCTTTTTGAAGGCCCTCTTCCACCCCCGGTTTGTTTCCATCCATCCACTTCTTGGATTTTTCCCCATTCTTATTAAAGGTCAGCCGGAATTGCTTCGACGTGTTCCCATAACAGTGGCAATGGTGGCAACGAAAGGGCACGCCTTCGTAGTCTAGCCTTTGTATGTGCGTTTCCTAACCTCGAATGAATTTTAACTGCTCTCTGTGCCCAACTCAAACATTTATAGAAACATGGATCCTGGCCACCGACATCCACTTTGTTTGTGTAAATGACATATAGGCATCAATAAAAGCTCTGAGAGCGTTCTCGATGTCCCTGAAGGAGGACTCCCAATTCCATAATTCCTAGGGTAAGCTCAGCATCCTTACCCAAATCGGAATTACATCAAATTTTTCTGTGTCAGCATCGAACGTTGGTGTCCAGTTCTTGAATAGAATGGGGGAATTTCCCAGACTCCAGTGTTTCTGCAAGACGTGACCTACATCCTCCCTATTCCGTAGTTTGAAAACAAACCAACCTCGAGAAAGGACCATGATCTCTGGTTTGTAGTCCAGAATTGCCATCCAATTTGTGGTAACCCAATTTTCCAAACCTTCAAAACTGGGCTACTTTCCTCTGGCTCGCTCTACAACCATCGATTCTGCCATATCCAACGAATTTGCAACTGTGACGTTTTTTCCAGAGATGAGGTTTAGTGGATCTCGAGATTTTTTAAGGCATTTTCCTTTCTTCCTCCTGCGGAGGGGAACCCTCGAGAGTTCTGCGAGGGTTTGTAGGTATGTTTTGTCCAAACCCTTTCTCCAGTGGTAGTTGAAACCCTAGTTGATCTAAAGTTTGTAAGAACGAAGCTATGAATCCTTCAGGGCTTTGTGTGTTGTTTACCTCGTCAATGTCGGGAGGTAGGGATTGTTGATCCAAGATTTCCGCAAGTGGCCAATCACATTCCAACAGTTCTGACTCGAAGGCAGGTTTGGATCCCATCCTTCCTCCATGGGTTTTGCATGGGTGATGGTCAAGTCCACCGTCAGTGGGAAGCCTAGGATGATATTTTGTGGCAATTCAAATAGTCTAAACGGTGTTCCCCCGAGCTCCGGTGCGAGTGGGTGGACAGTAGACAAGTCGTGCATTTGTGTAACCTCCGCCTCTCGTGACCAGCAACCAGAAAATGATGGTCCCATGTGTGGGTTACTATCCCCAGCTGTCATTGCCACCGTCTACCTGGTCCCAGATGTCAAATAATTTAAGCTAACGCCCAACGGATTAACTATTGCGGAGTGGTAAAAAATGGACTGACCTTCGTAGGGGTCCGGTGTATATTCTACGGAGTCCATGGTATGCTACTCCAGGCAAGGTCCAAATTTTTTGACAGTACAGCCCATTGGGATCCACGCTTGCATTAGTCCTGACAAGGATAAGGTTTAGTCTACAGCCCCTGTGGGCTGCAAAACCCTAGTAGAGCTCCTCCTACGCCAGCCCATCCGGAAGATCTCATATGTTATGGAACGGTATTTTTGCATATATGTTGTCTTAAATGTTTTAAATCTAATATTTTTTATAATATTTTATTATTTTTTAAAAAGGACACGTGTCATCTCCAAGATGAGCATGAAAGGAGTTACACATACCCTACTAGGATGTAAAATGCGCCTCTTCGACGCAAGGACACATGTCAACTCCAGGATGAGCACAGAAGGAGTTACACATCCCCCTACTGGGTTGTAGAATACGCCTCTTCGGCGCAATTATCTTTGATCGTAAACATCAAATGGCAGCAAGTAACTAGATTATTTCTCTAAGGGTCCAAGAAAAGGGCAAAGAATGAGGAAGTAACGTACCAAATCACTCGTCAGTTTCTATCAGCATTTTATGAGTAATGGTAACCAATCCCTACCAAATTCCTAAGGGTTGTAATATGTTGCTAGCACTCTGTGCATCATTTGAATACAAACTAATGGGAAAGTGTCAAGCAAGATGACATTCGAGGCATGTAGAACTCATCAATGTTTAATAAGAGTGCCATATAGCCATGCATTGTTCTGCCTTACATCCCCGAGTTTATCTTCGAAAAACTGCCATGCATAATTAATTCATTGGTCTGACATGCCTGGTACTAGATGAGAACAATCAGTGAAACACTCTTAGTGGTCATGACATGATGGATTGTTATTCCAAAAACAACACCTTGAACACACAAAGAACCACGTAGAAGGATACATAGGGCTGTAGGGGCAAGTGCGTGGCTAGCTCAGTCATGATTTCTCAACAAAACATTATTTAGAAGAAAGGAAGCGTACCTCCAATTGATTGAAGAGATAGTTTGATGGATTACAGAGAATACCACCAAAATGCTTCGTCTATGGTGGGTGCAACTATCAGTGGATTTTTATCAAAATGATGCAGTGGAGGACTACAAAGCTCATGACTGAGTCCTAACTAGAAAAATAAAACCTCAAGTGTTGAGGGAAAAAGTAAACGCCATTCTATCATAACCCTTGGTGCATATTTTGAATCACTAAGTGCCAAAAGTTTCTGAAAATGCTCACCAAACTAAACACTCTAGCTACCTCATTCACCTCTTTAAATAGGAAGTGAAGGCGAACACTGAAGGCATCGAAGGTAAGGAGTAGGGATAGTTGTGTTCCATAGTCATTTTTATTGTTTTCCCTTTCATATGCAGTCATCCAACAGACTAACAGTGCGACAATGACAGGTAAGGCTACTTCTAGGTGCATCCATTAGGGTGAAATCAAAGCATGTTTACATTGAAGGTATGTTCTATTATTCTTCATATTATTTGTGCTTGTTTGTATATTTTAAGGCTAACGCCTTCAGGCATGAAGGTTACCTCAAGAAAATATCAACATGAGCACATTCACGATGTATGGGTTTTACTCGGTTGAGCCAAGGAATGTTGAGAGAATCATAGGGTCCTGGAAACCTCGGGTCCTTAGGGTTCTGAAACCGGTCACGACTATTATGTACTGACGACTATCAAATTGTTGTTCATTAAAAAAAATATTTATTGGCATACTCGCATCCTTGTCTTGACATTTTAATCATTCGGTTTCCTTTTATCTTTTATATTTTCATCCTTTTAATAAATTGTATTTATGAAGGATTGTACGTATTATGGGCTATAAATAGTTTTTTAACCTATACATTTTGACGAAACTTCATGTGACAAGCATTTAATGTGAATGCTTTGACTTTCCTTTCTTGGCTATGACACTTAGTGTCTAAGGTCTACGTATGGATTTTCAGCTAGGGAACCCTTCCCATTATTGCCTACAGAATCTTTGGCTGCTAGGATCCACTCGTATCCACTAGCACCATCTTTCATTACTGCTCATACTGAGCTCTTTAGGATGGTCACATGTCCACATGCATCTCTAGGATGCCTTCATAATCCTTACTTCCAGCAATACCTACACTCAAACATTGAATTAATTCACATGTTTAGTTCATTTTCATAGGGTTTTTCTCTAAACAAGAGTTTAGGAAATCATAACCAAATCATATACACACGTATATTCATGAGCAAGAAGCTGCATGGTAACTGAATACTTATCTGCATTGGATGTCTTTACTTTATTCCACGGGGTCCTTCTTTGCTTTACGAGCCTTGGATTTCCCGTGAACACAATAACGAATGTTGGGCCAGCACGTAGGCTACTCCACAATCATTCGAATAGGAAATTCCAGGCCAGTATGCCGACTGGGTTTATCAATCAATTGTTTAAGGGAATGTTTGGCCAGCACGCCGGCTGCTCCACAACATCAAGTAGTTAATGCCCAACTAGTCACTCTCTGGACTTATCAAGAACTTTATAGCGTTCAACCAGTTACTCCCTGGATTTCTTAATGATTTATATCGCCCACTCATTTACTCTCTGGATTCACCAGCAATTTATATCGCCCACTCATTTACTCTCTGGATTTACCAGCAATTTATAGTCTTTCAGGGTCTTGCCTTCCTGCAATGACCAAGGTTTCCAACAAAGAAACAATAGTGTATCAGCTTAGCTGTTAGAAGACTTATACCTGAAATCTTCATTGTTCCAAACAAGACTTAAATGAAAACGAATACTTATCTGTATTGTGCGTTTCCCCTCTAGTCCACAGGATCCTGCTTCGCTTTGCAAGCCTTGGGATCACCTATGGACTTGGATATAGTTAATGCTTAACCAGTAAGCCTCCCCATCGACTGGATTTACCAAGCATTTGGTGGTGCCCAACTAGTCCCATACCTGGTTGGCCCTCTCCAGTGCCGAGCCAGCACATTCGTCTGGGTCATCGACCAATGGAAGGAAACTGCGCCACCGACCATTATAGGTCAAGGCTCTACCATGGAGCCATAGGTATCTCAGGGTTTCCAGTCAGTCTTCGGCGCCCTCCCTCCCACTGCTGTCCCAATAGAGATTTCAGGGTTTTCAGTCAGTCCTCGACGCCCGCCCTCCAACTGCTGACCCAATAGGCATCTCAGGGTTTTCAGTCAGTCCTCAGCGCCCACCCTCCCACTGCTGACCCAATAGGCATCTCAGGGTTTTCAGTCAGTCCTCGGCGCCCGCCCTCCCACTGCTGTCCCAATAGAGATTTTACGCCTTTACCAATGTCACCACACCTCTTGCACCGTAACCCTTCACACACATCAACTCTTGGTTTATACAAAGGACGCCACTCCTTCTCTTGTGCAAATCGGTGGTTCCTTTTAGGAAATTTATAGGTGACTTCTTGACTGCAGGTTAACATGACCCCACAATACCCACTCACACTACACAAGGATGATACCCCTTTTCTGCAACACAGCTCCTCGGGCCTATCCATCCCTTCTAGTGTCCTTTAGTGTGAGCGTAGAAAGGTTACCACTACCCATACAATCCTCTTGAGCACCCTTTCTTCACTTTGCCTCTTACGTGCAACACCAAGTTGCATTTGTATAAGCTGTTAGCACAAGAAGGATAAGCAAGCTCATCAGTATTGCTGCCCAAAAATTGTAATCATATTTCATATCATTCACTATCAAGTATTGAAACACCAGGAATGCGTCCATTCCCTTAGGGTGTAGTCAATATTGAAAACCCTACCATGACCCAGCACCAGAAAAGGTGTGCACCCCCTTTCTGATGTGCGCCATGTAGGTCCTAATCATACTCAAGCATTCTGCAATTATATAAATAAGATAGAGCATGCTCTGCATATTAACCCTAATAATTTAGACATGCATGTTCTTGTATAGGGTTACAGAATACTCATTCATTTTGCATATGTGTCTCACATGCCTTCCGGGCATAGCTTTACCATCATGCAGTTCGGCTGAGGCATTATCAATATTTACAATGGCGTTTCACCCGAAACCCATTTCCAAAGCATGGGATCCTTCCCATCTAGTTTGGCTTCTGCAGGCCATCACACATGGTCTTCCCGCAATGTGTCATCCTGGCACACTTTATCAAATAGCCAAACCGTCAGCAACATTTAGCAATAAGCTTCAAATATGATTGTTTCATAACCAATCAATAACATTAATAATTAAATTCAACATGAATTTTACAATTCTGTCTCCTACAGAAATTGATTTGCTTAGCAATGAGGCTCTCCTCATATTGTTTGGCTCTTGTAAGTGGTATCACTCTGCCCATTATGGTTTCACCCTTGCTACCATACCTGAACATCCACATACAGCATGTCCTCCTGACACAATTCTATATAAGCCAAACAATCACTAGCAATTATAAGCAAATTCTCAAATCTGAAATTTGAAATTCTGTTTTCCTACAAAAATTAGATTTGCAATTATGAGACTATTCTCATAAACTTAAACCAGACAATTTTCAGATTCGTTTCTTGCGTAAATTTACAACCATGAGAGTCTTCTCATAACCTTTGGCTTTTGCACATGGTAGATCCCGGTCTTTACTATGGGCTTACCCTCATTGCCATACGCAAGACTTTTCTACCTGAAACTGAAACTTCAATCAGCCAAACACGTTGTGAGTATCTACGCACATAATCATTCATTTCCATAACTGTCACTGAAGTGATCTTGGAATTATAATACTCAATAATTCAAACACCTTCAGCTGTTGAACATTTGAAATGCAATGAAATATATATACGTTTCTATATATGCATCATCCCTATGCATTCATACAATGCATCACAAGATTTATAAAATCTCTTAATGCTCATCTACTCAATCCTACCTTGCATTGTTTCATGAGTACTATGCAAGCATATTATGATCGAAACATGACTACCTCATATAACTTGCATTATCATAATTAGGACCACAAGTCCTCACTTGCTTTGGTTATTAAGTACATAACCAACATACACATGGCATGATATAAATTCATATGAATGCATTGAGATTTCTAAACAGTCACAGGGTGTAAGGATCATTTCCTTCACTTACCCACACCTCACCAAGCTTGGTAGGTTAACAGTCCCAATCGGTATTCAATATCACATGCAAACTATCTCAACATAGCTCAAACAGAGTTGAAGAGATCTTACCGAATCCTCTTCAACATTCATGCAATTTGGCACTGATAATCATTACCTACATGGTTACCATTAACATCGCCTGATGTTACCCGATCAGTTGGCCTCTTACCAAGGCTACTCAGTCATTTTTCCAACTTTTGATCATATATTTGTTGCACCATCCTTTCTGCATAAGGTCGTTGGCTTCATGCAACAACATCCCCAGCACATTTAGCAATGCTCTTTGTTATCTTTGGTCCTACAACCAATACCAACATCAATAGTGATCATCAATCACAATATCCTCCATTAGTGGTTCATTGCATATGCAGACTTCATTATTCTACCAATATGCAATATCCCATTTAGGCACAAGCATTTCCATATGCACTATGCAATGTTTGTTAAGATGCTGTCTAGTGCATATACATCTATGTAATCTCTTACATTTTTAACATTTTTATGCCATATGACGATTTCATAATTGTAAGTATGATAACAAACAGGGGTTTAAGGAATTCTTCCCTTTTCGATCCCTCCTCGTAACATGGAATTCCTCTTCCATATCATGCAATTGTAGAAATTGCCCATATTGACAACAAAATTTGTTTGTCAAAACAGTCGCGGGCACTCTTCTGCACTAAATATCTATGATATATGTAGATCTCATTCAAACTCTGGTCATGTATCATTGTTCCCTGCTGGACAAGCTTTCCAATGCCTGTCTTCATGCTCCATTCCGACATCAGGTGCGGAAATTGCATCTCTTCAAAAATGACAACTTTCACTCCAATTCTGCACATTTTACACAGTTGCATTTTGGTCCAGAATGCCAACTTTAGCCACCTGTGGAAGAAAATCTATGAGGAATCACAAAAACTTATCTACCGGGCGAAGTTAGTCCATATAACAAGGAACACTCGGAAATTCACGGATTTTAATTCCGATGCACCATTCATCTTCTATGAATTTCTGGGTTTGATTACTTCTCACTTTTCACATTTTTCCAAAATTCCAAATTTTGGGCCAAAAATGGCTATCTCCCAAACGGTGCATTTCTGGAAAATCTTTGTCTAACGGAAACTATCCGTCTTAATGAGAATATGAAATGTCTAGTTCAGTAAAAATTTTGATTCCCACATCTGGGGTCACTTTTACTACCCACAAGCTTTTCAAAATCCCGAAAAAGTGGCCCGGAACAGTGTTTTTTGGCCTTCTTGATCACCTCGACTCCACATCCTTTGGAGTTTGGCTCCAAGATTCTGAACTTAACATTGTGTCTGCTTCATGACCGCGCCTAATCAATTTCAGCTCAAACCGACCTTCCGTCAAGCCTCGGGACTCCATCCTTCAAAAGTCACTATTATCCATTTTCTGTCAAATCGGAGTGTAATGGGCCCGGGGTCTTCACTGGTTCTTTCATGGCCTTCGTCAATTGCCTCCGAGCCCCATAAGAATCATCCCATTCCGAGCCCCGATGCTCCCCCTATCCAAAAAATGAGTTTTTTTTTTTTTTTTTTTTTTTGCCTGCCTGCCGCCACTGCGGGGCGGTTCACTGAATGCTCCCGCAATTGCGCCCCGGTTGGCTATAGCCTTCCGCAATTGCGGGCCAGTTGGCTGTATCCTTCTGCATTTGCGGGCCGTTTGGCTGTATCCTTCCGCAGTTGCGGGCCGGTTGGCTGTATCCTTCCGCAGTTGCGGGCCGGTTGGCTGTATGCTTCCGCAATTGCGGAACGACTCGGCGAAGTCTTCCGCAATTGCGGAACGATTCGCCGAAATCTTCCGCAGTTGTGGAACGATTCGGCAAAGTCTTCCGCGATTTCGGAAGAGATTTCCTTCCGAAATTTCGGAAGAGAATTCCTTCCGAAATTTTCCTTTCGACGCCAAACACTTGTAAATTTTCTGCTTTTTTGGAGCATTTCGCCGAATTTTTCCGCGTTACGGGACAACTTGCGGAATCCTTCCGCAAATTTCGGAAGAGAATTCCTTCCGCAAATTTCAGGGCGACTTCCCAAACTTCTCCGCGTTGCGGAAAAACTCTCGGAATGCTTTCGCAGTTTCGGAGCAATTCGCCGAATGCTTCCGCAGTTGCGGAAGACATTCGGGAATTCTTCCCGAAACAGTTTTAAACGAATTTTTCAAAACAAAAAAAATTTCAAACAGGGATGACTGTAATTGGATTTGGCCCATAGAGGCCCAATGCTGCAACCAGCAGCTCTGATACCATTCTGTCACTTCCCCTCCCATTATACTAGTGCAATGGAGAGGATCGAGATCCCAAACCGAGCATCTAGCCCCATGTACTTATGAAGTAAGCATGCATGACATATGAGGATGCATAAGTATTTGTTTATACACAGCAGAAGTAATTTCAATTACTCATTCATTTTACATTCAAGATATGCATCCATTAAACAATTGAAAGATAGCACAAGAGGATACTTATCTTAATGAAGTAGTCCCAAGCAACCAGCTACGCTTCTGCAACGTTCCACCCAACCGTAGGCCAGTGTGCTCCTTAATCTCTCAGCACCACTTCCACCCCTGAGCTGAGCATGATCTCCACAAGGAACTAGGGAACAACAGGGTCTCACATAACCATAGATACACCAGAATCAGCCATACCACCCAGCAGTTGGGTTTCTGAGGCTGCTAGGAGAGGGATGCATATAACAGCCAAAGTGTAAGTGCTAGGCATGAGAAAAATGTTTCAACAGTGGAATGCACGAGATGGGGTTTCTTGAGCTTCAGAAAAACGAGGGTAGACTCAAAATGAATTGGCAAACTGGGTAAATTCAACTGGGAGAGCAACCCATTCCAGAAAAATGCCCCAAGGGCAAAAACGACCTCTCCCTCAGCCCAAAATCGCGTCCCTCCTTTCCCAGCTACTGCACAATACCAAAAACGAATTCCTGGACATGGAAAAACGCAGGGTTATGGTGAAAAACGTGAGGGTCAACTGCAGTAAGCTCCGTCTCCGTGAGAGGAAGAATGGCTTTTGGGCCAATTTCGTGGGGGTTTTCTTGCCCAAGGAGACAAAACACGAATTTCCAAGTTGATGGCTTTCCCATGCACGAAAATTGACAGCCATACCTCTCCCATCCCAAGGCATTAATTGTCTCAACCAATTATTGGAAGAATTAAATGATTGGGTGCATGAGGCCAAATGGGTAGTTGAGAGTTCATGGGTTTCCTCAATGAAATGGCTTAACACCATGGCTCAAGGGTTTGGTTATTTTCCTCCCAATTCCTTGTAAATTCATGCCCCCATCTCTTTGTTGCATTGCGTAGCTGGTTGTGGGTATCTTTCATTAAATTCGTATTTACATGATGTCTTATTTACATTGTGCCCTTCTAGCACAAGAACCATAGGCATCTATCTCTTTATTTTCCAGTACATAAAATGCTAAATCAGTGGTGGGGCCTTGGCCTTGAGCTCCTCACCATGATTAAGTTACAATATTTACATCATTCACGATTTAATGCAAAGGGGGTCAAAATGGGGACGTGACATGCATGTGTTTATTCGTCAATTCATTAGAGATGAGGGATACCGTTGAATTATTTGACTTACTAGATAAGATCTTTACTACCTGGTTCAAGCTCATGTATTGGTTTAAATCCACATTCGAAAGTGTCTAAAACCCAATCGAATACCTGAGGAGTTTTAATAGCCTATCTTTCAAGGAAAACAAGATTTTCATAGCCTTTAGCCTCAGGTTCATGAAGCTTTATAATCATATTCCTGAAGAAATCCGACCGTCCCAGCAAGTCTCTCTAGTCCAATACTATAATAGCCTTCCCCCTCCTTACTAATATTGGTTAGAGGAGAGAAATGTAAATTGTCTTGGTGATGCTCTACAAAATTGTATTGAAATTGAAGAGTAGAACCAAAGGACATGTTTACCTTTGGACCAATTTGGCTCTAAAACCGATATGTCCACCATGCTACAAATGATGCAAGATATGCATAACTAGATGATCTCATTTGAGCATTAGCTTATGTCTAAGTCTCAATTACCATTCGTTCAACCTCCTCATCTATTGACTCGACCTGAGAAAACTCAATCTGATGAATATTTCGTGCACCATTGGTGTATTTTTTGCAATGATACCCACAACCCTTTGACTTGAAAACCTTTCCTCTAAGAAAAAGAATGATCCAAAAGGAAGAAGGGTATGCCTACGGTAGTTGTTATTGAAGAAGCACCTATTGACGAAGTTTATGTTGTCGTGACAAGGTCTCAATCTCAGTTTATACCGAAATCCTTATTTGATCCCAAATTTATGATGTAAAATGCTGACCCTAATGACAAGATCGTAATGCCTTCTATCCTTGAGATGAGACGTCCATCAATCCTTCAATCTAATCATTCTAACATCACATCGTAATCTGTGCCTACATTTCTTATCCATTATGTGCCTTATAATGTGGCCATTGATTTGGAAACCTTGAAGGCCAACATCAGCATCTTAGAAGTCCTTAGAGGACCTGAGAAACATTATAACTTGAATAGAGAAACATTATAACTTGAATAGAGCTCTTTCTACCCTTTTCATGTCCATGACTTCTTCTAAAATGAAAACGCAATTATATCATATTGACGTGGTCGATATTGATGATCAATTTGAAAAATAAGTCAATGTGATAGCAATGGTGAGACCCAAATCCAAATACCCACCTGTTTACGTCTCGATGAAAATCATGGGTAGGAACGTGGCATTCATGCCTTATAAACGGGGATCTTGTCCCAATATCATGTCCAAATTAGTGATCATGGAGCATCTTGGCCTAACTTGCACAAGTGAAGCCGAGAACGTGCTCAGGTTTAATAAGAAAGTCCAACCCTCCATTGGTTAGATTAAAGACCTCACCTCGACCATGTGTTCTCATCCCAAGATCAAAACCACGTGCAATTCCTAGCTGTCAATATGGAGGTTAGCAATTTTTCCATGATCCTAAGACGTGAATGGAATCATTTGACCAAGGGTTATCTTAGCCTCAACAAAACCCATGTTATTGTGCATCGTGATAGGAAAAACCTAATTGTCATGAGATAACCTTGGACTGTGCCCTACATTGAAAACATTCCCCTTCCAGAGATCAATTATATTGAGATTGGTATCGGTACTTACTATGTCTTTATGGAGGAAGAGCAAGAGCATTTGTCCAACTCAAAATTGAAGACTATCAAGTATGGCACATGTAGTTTGATGGATCCTCCACTAGTGAAGGCAATGGTGTCAATGTCATCTTCTTTTCACCTTTTTGTAAGCCTTACCAATTTTCCTTCCACCTAAATTTTCAATGCACAAATAATGTTGCAGAATTCGAAGGTATTTCCTTAGGTTCCTTAGGTCTCTATAAAGCCTTAGAGTTAGGGTCTCAACATTTACATGTTTTTGGAGACTCTGATTTGGTGATTAATATGATCAAGAAGATTTATCGACCATCTAAAAAGGTTTTATGAAGGTATATCCAAGTCATCAAGTACCTCATGGGGGAATTCATTTCGCTCAATCTTACATATATACATCGTGAGTTAAATATGACGGTCGATAAACTAGCTGTGTTTTCTTCTAGTCCTTCCTGACAACATTCAAAAGAAAAGCCTAGTTTTGACATCATTTCCCTACACCACCCCTTTGTGCTCTACAATGATGAATCATGGAAAACAATTTAGGACGATGAGGATACTTGTTGCTTTATGACCAATCAGGGAGAAAAAATTCCTCCGCCTCCTGGGATTGTTAACCTTAATAATAACGTTTATCCCAAAGGTTTAGTGACTCTTAAGGGCATGTTTTCATCAAATGACGTTCCTAGACATCCAAGCCCAAATCCTGAACCTCCCAAGTGTAAGATTGGCCTATTATTCACGTCAACATTTGTTCTAAGGAATAGCCAAAATTCTTATACGTAGGATCCCAGTATACCCAAGAGGAGAAAGAGAAATTTCTCACCATTTTCCATAAATTCAAGGTTATCTTCGTGTGGTCATACAAGGACCTTAGAGGCTTTGATTCAGGCATTATCCAACACTCCATTCCCTTAGAGGGAGGATCTACACATGTGTGGAAAAAGAAACGACAAGTAAATCCTAAGATTGAGGTCATCATAAGAAAAGAGCTCAACAAGATGTTAGTGGCCAATATTATCTTTCTAGTACACTATTCTAAATGGGTTTTCAATCTTGTTCTAGTCTGGAAAAAGAAAGGTGACATTCACCTTTGCGTAGATTCTAGGGACCTCAATAAGGTTAGTGTCAAATATAATTTTCCCTTACCTTTCATGAACAATATTGTCGAAATGTGTAATTTTAATAATTACATGTGTAATGATGTCTAGTTGATGTCGTAAGATGTCATAACTAGCATTGGTAGGAAAAATCAAATAAAATAACTCTTAATATTATAATATTGAGTTATCCCACATTTACAATGGAGAAAAATACTCATTTTACCATTCATTATATAAAGAGGTGGAAAATAATTTATCCCACATGTATTTTGGGATGTTATTATTCCATACTTCTTGGTATATAATAGAGATGAGGGGGAGCCTTTGGAGATATCTTGTAAATGCATTGTGATGTCTTTGTAATACTCTAGGATAACACATGTGGAGTGGAGCTCAAGCTGTAATGTTGGAGATATTTTGAGGAATAAGAAGATTTTTCCCTTCCCATGGATGTTTCCCCATTTGGGGTTTTACCATGTATATCTGGTGTTCTCTTGTGTATTCTCTTATCTCTATTTGTATTCATGTTCTTTGTTGTTTAGTTAGATAAAAGGCTACAATAGCTCATGCTATGCTTGCTTTGTATTGTTGTGTGATTTTCTCATATTCTCAATATTCTAACATGGTATCAGAGCAGGTTGATATACTCTACCTTCTTTAGTAAAATCTTAGATTTTTGTTTTCAAGCAACATTGTCTCATGTTTTTACTTGAGCACTTCATATTTTGTAGTTTTATGACCCGATCTACAATACCCAAGAGGTAGTTTTTAAAAAATGGGCTTTATTCTACATATTTGAATTTTTTTCAAACCCTAACCCTTGTGGAGAAATGTTTAAGGTAAAATTTGGTGGATTTTAGATCGATTTATGTAAATTTATGTGCATATTTTGAATAAAAAAATTGTTGATTAGAGTCCCTCTTGCAAAACTATTAAATCTCAAAAGAAAAATCATCTCATTTGGAGTCCAAAAAGTGGAGACTCTCATTGGAGATATCATTGTTTTAAAATCAGTTATTTTCCAGTTTTTAGGTGACGACCGTGCGGAGCAAATATCTTTCGATAGAGTGCCCAGATTTATGTCTTGTCTACGATGGGTGGATGCGGAACTGCTACTCCAGTTCCGAAAACAAGATATAACAAATATTTTGAGCAATAATGATAGAGTTATTATCATTTTAAAGTTTTGGAATTGGTGAGAAATATTTGATTTATTCATCTCTTATTTTGAAATTCTTTTCATGAGATTCTTGTTCTTTTACATTAGGGTTTATGTTCTTAGTTTATTTATCATGTTTACAAAGGTTGTCTTGTTCTTGTTTTACATTTCTCTGACCTTCTTTGTGTGGAAGATGTTTTGACATTTTTCAAGGGCATGGATATCTAGTATGGCAATGGTGACATCAAGAAATGAACCTATGGTTAGGACTTAGTTACTTTATGACTATATTTTCATATATATAAGTGACATCATTGTTTTACTTGATCAATTATTTTGCTGAATATTTTATCTTGCTCGTTATGCTCTTGCATATTTAGATGTCCATTTTTTTTAAATTCAAAAATTTCCTAAATATTTAGTGTTTGATTTAACTAATTTGGACATCTCGTATATGCTTTTGGTCATTATCTTTTTGTCTTTGTTTCATTAGAGATTAATTTCTTAGTCTATTTCATGAAGTTTCTAGAGGTTATCACGTGTTCCTATTTACTTGTCACTATCCTATCTTTGTGGTGGATGCATTCTTTGACATTTTAGGAGCATGTATCTCTGGCATTTCTCACGATGACAACAAGAAACCATCAAATGCTTCCCGCTCTAACAAATGCTTAATGGCTATAGTTTTCCATCTATATGTGATATCTTATGTTATGTGATCATATTTGCTCTTGTTAATTTCTTGAGTAAAATCATTTTTTGAATCTATGTGATATCATGTTTTATACTGTAACGGCTTGTCATAAGATTCTTGTTCTTTCTTAATAAAGTTTAGTTTCTTTATCATGTATTGCATAGATTGTATCTAGTTTTGTGTTGCTTGTCTCCAACATTCCTATATGGAAGCATTTACATTTCCAGGGCATTCATCGCTAGCATGTTAACATGATGACAACAAGAAAGTAACTCATGCTTAATGACTAGTCATTTCATATTTTTATTAGTGATATCATTATTTGATCTTAATTTGCTATATGTTGATCATGCTAAATATTTTGATCTATTTACATATATATCATGTCATGTTTATTTCGATCATCTTTTACTCAATATTTTTATGGTTTTGAGCAATTTCATTCTATCATTTCATATATCATGTCATGTATTGATTCTATGGGCTTATCATATTATATGATTTACTCTTGGATGTTCTTTATGCATATTAGCTTTCTATTTCCTTCACTTCCTATGTATTTATGTTGGACTTAATGTTGTCATTGATGTCAAAAACGATGTTGTCCTTATTGGTTATGTCAGATAGGATGTTGGCATATGAGATTGTTGGGATTGGTGCTGACCTTGAAGCCGGTTTGAAGAAGTATATAGAAGAAGGCTACACAGAAACAATGCAGTAAGAAGAAGAATTGCAAGAAGTGCACAATAATAGAAATAAAGTGACACAACCAGAACGACACAGAATGCAAATATCAATCAAATGTGGAAGTGTGTATATTGTGGATAAGTTGAAGTAAATACAGATGGAAAGCAAGTGGATAATTCGAAGTGTGTATGTCGAAGTCCGCAGTACAAGACAAGTCGACGAAGTGTTGAAGAAAGATGGGATTTCGCCGACTTAAAGGAGCCCCTCGTTGTGGTACAAAATCCCTCTTCTTCAGATAATCGTTGTGGTCATGAATTGATTAAATTGAGAAAATAGAATAAACACATCGACCCTTATGTGGACATTAGGAGTGATATAAATAAACAATGACTAATGTACTTTGTGTGAGAGTGTGAGTGCAACTATGGAGATCTGAGGTTTTTGGGGTTATAAGGGATCAATGCCTAGTTGAACAAAAGGAGAGCAGAAGAATAAGCAGAGTCAGTGCATATCCAAGTCACAAGTTGTAGTTGATATATCGCAGTTCGAGATAAGTGAAAATAGAAGCATATTTTTTTGAAGTGCAAGCCAAGTTGCAGTTGACTTGGGAATAGACTGTGTGACATAGGAACAAATTGTCAGGCGGAGAAGGTGTGAAAAGGAAGTAACCGGTGTGATAAAATAAAACTCAATCGGGGTGGTAGGACGGGATAAGAGGAGTGATTCGGTGCTCACTAGAGGTTGGAGCCTCCATCTAGTCGGGGCTAGAAAACACAAGGAGAGTGAGTCAGTGCTCACTGTAGGTTGGAGCCTCCATCCAGTCGGAGCTGGAAAACACAAGGAGAGTGATTTGGTGCTCACTAGAGGTTGGAGCCTCCATCGAGTCGGAGCTGGAAAACACAAGTAGAGTGAGTTAGTGTTCACTGGAGGCTAAAGCCTCCATCCATTCAGAGCTGGAAAAAAACAAGAAGAGTGAGTCGGTGCTCATTGGAGGTTGGAGCCTCCATCCAGTGAGCTAGAAAACATAGAGAAGGGTGAGTTAGTGCTAACTGGAGGTTGGAGCCTCCATACATTCGGAGATGGAAAACAAAAAAGAGAGTGAGTAGGTTCTCACTGGGGTTGGAGCCTCATTCTAGTTGGAGCTAGAAAATTGAATGTAATCTTTGAATTATATCATAAAAGTAGTTTGTGGTTATCTCCCATTTAGATTTTGACGTAAAATCTCATGTATTGTGTATGGTTTATGTGATGATAAATTTTATTGTTAATGGTTAATGTTTACATCTGATATTAAAGTTTGAAATGGTAAAAAGTGTCAAATACTAATTCACCCCCCCCCTCTCAGTACCGGTGAATATTTCAACAATTTATGAAGATTTGTGGGATAGCTTGGTTCTGACATTTGTAATACCCCCAGTTTTGACTTGGAATGTATTTAACCAAAATCATGTAAATGATGTAAATATGCTAGTATGGATTCCTAGTGCGGAACCTAAGGCCAAGGCCCGACTAGTGAGTAGCTAGGCATGTATGATGTTCATATTTTCATTTGGACCATATGGTTTGCTTGTCATGCTAACTCGAAATGTATGTAAATACTATGTTGCATGTATAATAAATGGTCCAAGGAGGTTGTGTAAATATCACTAGAGGGGCTATGATTCCACCAGAGGGGAAGAGGAAAGGGGGTCTATGGGAGACTAAATCCTTGCTTCCAAGTGTCAACCTTAGAACTCACCCAAATTCTGTCATGTTCTTTGAATGAGCCAATTATCTCCTTTTTTTACTATTTTCCAATCATTGAATGCATGTGTGAGGTTGGTGAGAAAAGTCACTTCATGTAGTTATTGAAGCATGGGGCTGACTGCACTTTTGTGACAGTTCTGTCATGACAGAAGTCAGTCTGCAACTGTCAGGAGTCCTTTCTTCTACCGTCAGAAGCTATGTCAGATGTATTTTCACCATTATTTCATATCCCTTGGAGTCAACCCTTATTCTCTCATTATTGCATGCAGATCTATACTATACAAAGCACTCCATTGTTGTTTATGAACTTACTAGATTATGTTTAACCCAATTCAAATTTGGAGACAGTGTTGCAGGTTTGAAAGGAAAATTGGTGGTTGTAGGTGAGCAGAGAGGTTGTGAAAGCTAGGAACCCTTACCCATTGAGTTATGTTGCTCATAGATGCTTGAGAAGCCATGAATTGAGGCTATAGGTGGTTCTCCAACAACACATATTAGATTGGACTTCTTCTATGCACACACTGGAAGCACTTGACAAGATGGATGGCCCAAGAGAATCGTGAATCGATGAAGGGGATGCCTGAGCCCAGAAGGGTGTTGTGTGGGACAGGTATTGTGGGAGCCAAGGCTGTGATGGCTAAGTGAGACTACTGTAGAGATCTATAGGATAATTTGGTTAAGCATAGAGAGTATAATAGGTATTGGGTTGAGAGAGAGAATCTTGTAGGTGTTTCCTTCGCCCGGGTGTCCTTATATCTCATCTTGGGGGTGGCCTCTCAGCAGGAAGAGTATATGTTGGACAGAGTGCCTATGGTTGGGTGGAAAATCGCTCTTACACAGCAGTTTCTTGGATCTTTGTTGGATAAAGATAAGTATTCTCATGCATTTGAATCTGAAATGGTTTTATTTAATGCTTATTATGATTATGCTTATAAATGGAAGTTGTGTGTGTGTGGATCAAGTTATTTCCACTATGTGGTTTTATTTTGCATCTACACATGTATTTTACCTATTAGAAATTCGCAATATGGTTATGGGGTGAAATTTGGAATCCCTAATTTGGTTAATGTCCCCTCCTGATGGTCTGATTGGGTGAAGTGGAAGTTACATCATTCCTTCCCATCTTAAGCATATGTTGTGATTATCTCTATTCTTTCAGCATTGTTCCTCATCGATCAAATTATCCTTGGCAATAAAGTGTGATCCTATTTTCCTCTTTATCTCGAATATTTGAATTTGTAATTCAAGGGGGAATGTAATGTAATATCAATCACCATATTCCATATATAATGTGATGAAGCACCATCTCCTACTGTTAATGTCATGATGATTATCTGCATGATATCATTTTCGATGGTAGACCATTGGGGTCTTGTATTCGTGATGAAGTCTATTGCATGTTTTTATTGCATCTTTTAGCTTGGTTGTGAAGACTGTCTACGCGATATCATTTTCGATGTATAGACCATTGGGGTCTTGTATTCATGATGAGTTATTTTGCAAAGTTCTTTCAACTATCAAATGATTTCTGATTGTGATGATTGTTATGATGTTCTAGGAATTTTTTTGTTGAATCTAGTAGCCACTATGGCTTCTCTTTTACATCTAGGCACTTTGATGTTGGATCTCTTGCCACATCTTCTAGAAATTTTGTTGTTGGATCCAGTATCCACTAAGGCTTATCTTTAGATCTAGGCATTCTACAATTGGAGCTTGCCGCCACATGTTATGTTGTATTGGCCATACACTATTGTGGTATTTTGTAAGAGTTCATCATATAAATTGGTTCAAGTGCAATTTCATGGTTTAGTGAGAAGTGGTTGTTATCTTCATTTACTCCATGAGGTGAAGTGTTTTTTTTATTCGCAACTTATGGAAATTTTGGAAGTGGTCATCAAGGGGGATGTTATGTAATGCCATCTTCCTCCATTTTTATTCTATCTCCCAGACATCATTAAGGGGGAGTGTTGTAATATGCAATGATGGTCGATTGTGTTTACTTGGAAAGTAATATTGTCCACTCTTATGTAATAGAGTTATCCCTCATGCATTATGTAATAATTTACTCTTGTTACCATTTATTACATAAAGAGGTGAAATTGAATTAATCCCACATGTAATATTGGGATGTAATTCCTCCTTACTTATTGGTATAAAATAGAGTCAAGTGGGTCTTATCAAGACATATCAGAGAAACAATGAGACATCTAATGATCATCTTGTAGACACACTTTGTGTGTTGTTGTGAAGATGGAGTGTGATGTGTGGGACCTCTTTATTGTAAGATTGGATACTATTGACAAATAAGAATATTTTGCCATGTCTATCTGGTGTTCTCTTTTCTATTATCTTATCTCCATTTTTATTAATATTCTTCGTTGCTTGATTAGATAGAAGACTAGAATATCTCATGCTATGTATGTTTTGTATTGTTGCATGATTTCATGGTCTAGTAAGAAGTTGAGAACTCTTTATCTTTCTTCTTGTGAAGCAGTGTATAGGGAAGCTAAGGAAGTAGCTAAAGAAGCAACAAAGTTTGGTCTAGTATAGAAGTCTCCTACCGAGTTTAGATGTGACATTAGAGAAGAATTTAGCTTGCGTGCAATTCAGTGTATCACTCCAAAACTAAACACATTGACTTGGATACTCATTATATCAGAGATATTGTTGCGGATGTCGTTATTTGTTTGGAGTATTGTCCCATAGAAAATCAAGCAGTTGATATCTTCACTAAATCCATGACGAAAGCAAAGTTCATGCATCTTCGCAGTCTATTGGAAATGAGGGAAGTTGTCATCAAGGGGGGCAGTTGATGTAATGACATATTCCTCTGTTTATGTGTTGTTCTCCTCGTCATTATTAATGGGGAGTGTTGGAATGTGTAGTTTTATTAATTACATGTGTAATGATGTCTAGTTGATGTCGTAAGATGTCATAACTAGAATTGGAAGGAAAAATCAAACAAATTAACTCTTAATATTAAAATATTGAGTTATCCCACATTTATAATGGAGAAAAATATTCCTTTTACCATTCATTATATAAAGAGGTGGAAAATCATTTATCCCACGTGAATTTTGGGATGTTATTCTTCCATACATCTTGGTATATAATAGAGGTGAGGGGGATCTTTTGGAGATATCTTGTAAATGCATTATGATGTCCTAGTAATACTCTGGGATAATATATGTGAAGTGGATCTCAAGTTGTAATGTTGGAGATATTTTGAGGAATAAGAAGATTTTGTCCTTCTCATGGATGTTTCCCCATTTGGGGTTTTACCATGTATATTTGTTGTTCTCTTGTATATTCTCTTATCTCCATTTTTATTTATGTTCTTTGTTGTTTGGTTAAATAGAAGGCTAGAATAGCTCATGCTATGCATGTTTTGTATTTTTGTATGATTTTCTCATATTCTCAATATTCTAACATTTATATTACAACAAGTTGTTGGTTCCAAGATGATGTATTTTCTAGATGGATTTGCAAGGTACAAACAAATCAAGATTAGCCCCAAGGATCGATACAAGACCACATTTAACACTATATGGGGTACATTCACTTAACCATCATATGCCTTTCAGATTAATAAAAGTTGGCACCACTTTTCAAAGGGAAATGCATATTTATTTTCATGACTTGATAGGGATTATTACCTAGATCTTCTTAGATGACCTGAATGTTCATTCCAAGAAAAGAGGTTACCATTTTGACCATCTACGTCGGGTTTTCCTCAAATCAAGAAAATTTGGCATTTCCTTGAATCCCAACGAGTCTATTTTTAGCACTATTGAGGGGAATTTATTAGGTCATATTGTGTCCAAGTAAGTTGTGAGGATCGATCTTGAGAGAATATCTTCCATCCAAAATATCCATCCTCCTACATCCAAGAAATTTGTCGAAGCGTTCATGGGTAAAATCAATTTCGTGGAACGGTTTGTGCCCAAATTTACCTAGATTATCATGCCTATCCATATGCTTTTACACAGAGACATGGAATTTAATTGGAACTACAAAGCACAATCCACCTTTCAGTCCATTAAAAATGCCATTGTATGTGCTCTCGTCCTAGCCATTTTCAGATATATACCAATGCAACCGAATAGGCTAATTCATCCATTCTGATCCATCTTGACTCTGATAACCATGGGAAACCCATAGAATTCATGATTCAAATCTTGTCTGAGGTTGAGGTCAAGTTCCCTTTGATTGAAAAGCATGCATTAGCCTTAATCATCACCTTGAAGATATTTCACCACTACGTTCTCGGAAGGAATATGATTGTAAAGGTGCCTCTCCTTATCGTAAAATACATGTTGCCTCAAATCTACCTCCAGGGAAAGCTACAAAATTGGTATGCCAAGATCAAAGAGTTCAACCTTGAGTTTTCTATTTCCAATACTATTAAAGGTCATGACTTATCTCTCCTTCTAGCCGAGTACCCTGAGCTTGATTTCCCATATAACGAGGAGGATTATGAGTCCTTTTTTTTAGTGTTTGCCACCAATATGCTGACATGGACTATAATGTGGCCACTCTTTCTTGGTATGAGTATATTATCTGTTATCTTGATACACAAACCTTCCCTCCCCATATGAATCCCAACGAGAGAAGGAAGTTGAGGCTCGAAAGTAGCAAGTATGTCATGCTAAATAATTTCCCTTTTCATCAACATGCTAATGGCACGCCCCTTCAATACCTTGGTAAAGACCAATCTCATACCATTCTTCATGATTTTTATGGGGAATCCCATCTCCAGTTTCACTCAGGTGGGCATTTCGTTGCTAAGGCAAATTCCCACAAAATCATGCATTATGGATTCTATTGGCCTACAATTTTCTGCAATGCATTTGAATTTTTAAGAAAGTGTGATCATTATGAGTGCACTAGAAACTGTCAGAAACTCACTACTCTACCCCTTCATATAGTCATTGGCCTTATTCCATTCTCCAATTGGGGCTTAGATTTCATTGGACCTATCTCTCTGCCTTCATTTACCAGACATATTGTTACCTTGACTACAACCAATCACTTCACTCAGTGGGTTGAGGATGTACCTTTAAAGAATGCTAAAACTGAGCAAGTTGTAGCATTTCTTCAAGAAAATACCTTTTCTCACTTCAGATTGCCACTTGAAATTGCCAATGCTAATGGGGTGGTTTCGTGTCAAAAGAGGTTTTTGGCTCGTGTCAACGATATAACATCATTTTCTCTACTTCTTCACCTTATTACCCTCATGGGAATGACTTAGTTGATTCAAATAATAAGAAACTAATAAAAAACATCAAGCGTCGAGTGATTGGTGAAAATCCTAGGGAGTGGCAGTTACATTTGATTCATGATTTATGGGCTAACTGTACCAATTCCAAGACCATACATGACGAAACCCCTTTCATGCTTGTCTACAGACAAGAAATTGTCATTCCAGTTGGGCTTGAGATTGCAACTTACCTCTTAGCATTCCATACCGAGAAGTTAGATAGCATCCCCATCGTCCAAATATTTAATGTTGTCTTATCTCTTGAGAAAAAAAGGGAGTTTGCACTAGAAAATATGAAAAAGCGGCAAGCAATTGATAAGAAAAGGCATAATCAGAAATCCAAGGAGAGGAGTTTTCATGTTGGACAAAGGGTATTAATACGGGAATCTGCTCTCAAGAATAAGGGTAAGCATACAAAGTTTCAAAAATTATGGCTTGGCCCTTTTAATGTTGCCCAATATCTTGAGAATAATGCTTAACGCCTGAAGCACTACCAAGAGATATTATTTTCTCATTCCATAAATGGATTGGCCCTAAAACCTTACTATTGTTTAGAGCCCTCTGAACACTAACCAAGTGTCACATCCCCATCCATCATTCCGACCAACAGAGGGGGACATGAATGGATTTCAGCCCTCTAAATTTCGCCCCATGGCCATAATATGAAATTCATGAATTATAAAATGTGTGTGTAGATGCATAAATAAAAATACAACGGAAATAAACTCTATCCACACACACACATCGTGCATATAAAACATATTCAACACATGCATAAAATATCATTTCACATTCAAATACAAAGAGAGTACTTATCTTTAAACAAAGAAGATCCAAGCAATTGACTGTGTAAGAGCAATTTTCCACCCAATCGTAGGCACTATGTCATGTTAGTTTTTCACTTGTTTAGCATAATAACATTAAACAATCTAATCACTGAAATAAATACAAGCACAACAAACACAAAGAACACAATATTTCTCTCGGGGAAACCACAAGGGAGAAAACCCCGGCAAAACTTCCTCAATATAGAATTCACAAGTACAAGATAAAACCCCAAGACAAAATCAGCTCCTCTCCTTCACTTGTGTGAACTTCTCTCTCTCCTATGTGAACTTGAGTGAGTGAGGTGAGTGATCCAAATGAGAAACTCAATCCCCTATTTATACTTAACAAGTGACTTGACATTTTTACTAATTAGGTCGGCTTTAACTCACCTAACTGGGATGACCTGTACACTTTACAATAAAATATTATTTTCTAGTTATTTCCAGGCCAAACTAACAGCTAGGGTTTACATTGAATCTTTCAATTACTCTTATATTATCAATTACATCAATGAAATCTCCCGAAGGAGGAATACAATAATACAATAGACAAGTATATCTAGAATAGCTTCCACAATTACATTTATTTAACACTCCCTCTTAACTAGGAAGGTATTCTACAGGAAACATCAACAGTTTTCCAACTTACTTGTGAATCTCTATATGTCATAGTAAGTTTGTGGAACATCATCATATGTCTGGGGTATCATCATCATCATCGGCATCATCATCATCGTCAGCAAGAATTTGTTGGCACATCAATGTCATCTATTGGAGTATCGCCATCAGCATCATCATCATCATCTGCTGGAATATCACCATCATCATCATCATGATCATCATCTACTGGAATATCACCATCAGCATCAACAATGTATGAACACCGGAACAACATCAATCATCAGTCGGCAAGTACTGGAACAACAATCATCAGTAAGTAAATACTGGAACAACAACAACATCAATCATCGGTAAACAAGTACCGGAACAACAATCATCAGTAAATAAATATTGGAACAACAACAACAACAATCATCAGTAAACAAGTACTGGAACAACAACATCATCAGTCAGCAAGTACTGAGATAACATCACCATTCAGCAAGTACTGGGATAACACTACCAGTCAATAAGTACTGGAGTAACATCATTAGTTGGCAAGTACTGAGATAACATCACCAGTCGACAAGTACGGGGATAACACTATCAATCGGCAAGTACTGATCTTTAGTTGGAAAGTACTGGAATAACATCACCAGTCGGCAAGTACTGGGATAACACTATCAGTCGGCAAGTACTGATCTTCATTCGGAAAGTACTGGAATAACATCACAAGTCGGAAAGTACTGGGATAACACTATCTGTCGGCAAGTATTGGAATAACATCACCAGTCAAAAAGTACTGGGATAACACTATCAGTCGGAAAGTATTGATCTTCAGTCGGCAAGTAATGGAATAACATCACCAAAAGGCAAGTATTGGGATAACACTATCAGTCGGAAAGTACTGATCTTTAGTCGGCAAGTATGGGAATAACATCACCAGTCAACAAGTACTAGGATAACACTATCAATCGGAAAGTACTAATATTCAATCGGAAAGTACTGGAATAACATCACCAGTCAAAAAGTATTGGGATAACACTATCAGTCGGCAAGTACTAATCTTCAGTCGGCAAGTACTGGAATAACATCAACAGTCGGCAAGTAGTAGGATAACACTATTAGTCGGCAAGTACTGATCTTCAGTCGGAAATTACTGGAATAACATCACCAAAAGGAAAGTATTGGGATAACACTATCAGTCGGAAAGTACTGATCTTCAGTCGAAAAGTACTAGAATAACATCATCATCACTCCCTCTTTCAAGGGAGGTCCTTTCGGACCACACCAAGCTTATCTCGAAAGTATTCAAACTTTATGAGAGACAGAGGCTTAGTCAACATATCAACAACTTATTCCTCTGTAGGAAAATACTTGAGCTTTACAGGTCCTTCTGCACCATATCCCGGATATAGTGAAACTTGATATCAATATGCTTCGATCTATCATGGAATACTGGATTCTTTGTCATCTTGATACAACTCTGATTGTCACGAAGAATATCAGTCACATCTATCTATGCATCGAACAATCCTTCCAACATCTTGTGAAGCCACACTGCTTCACTACAAGCTGAACATCTTGCTACGTATTCAGCTTCTCATGTACTAAGAGCAACATAGGGCTGCTTTCTACTGAGCCATGATATCATACCTGATCCCAAACTAAAGCAACATCCTAAAGTGTTTTTTCTATCTTCGGCACTTCCATGAGTCTATATATCCGTATAGTCTGAACTCACTATCTGAAGCATATATGAGTCCATAGTCCAACGTACCTTTTAGGTACCTCATCACATGTTTTGCTGCAATCAGGTGAACATGTATGTGCTCCACCATATACTGGCTCAAGGTGTTCACAACAAAACATATGTCTAGTCTAGTATTGGTCAAATACATCAATGACCCAATAATTTGTCTGTACAACGTGACATATACTATCTCTGATGAAGCATCATTCAAGATATTCAAGTTCGTCACCATCGGAGTAGTCCTAGCCTTACAATCCAACATCCCAAATCTCTTTAGGATCTCAACAGTATATTTTCCTTGACTCAATAAAATCTCATCCGGTAACTCCCATACTTCAAGACCTAGAAAATAGTGCATCATCCCAAGGTATTTCATCTCAAATTCTGTAGCAAGCTTGTTCTTACATTCAATCATGGGCTTGTCTTCTCCTGTCGGGAACAAATCATCCACATACAATAGCAATATCATAGGTTCATCATCTATGACCTTATAATAAATATTAGAATTTGATTTACTCTTGGTAAATCCAAAGCTCATCAGGAAACCATCAATTCTTCCATACATTGCTCTGGGTGCTTGCTTCAACCCATATAATGCTTTCTTCAGTTTACATACATGTGTTTTTCTGTCATTTGTTTCAAATCCTTCTAGTTGCTCAATGTATACCTCTTCTTCTATTTTTCCATTAAGGAAAGTTGTCTTTACATCCATATAATGTAACTTCCATTTCATCTTAGTTGCCAAGGCAAGAATGGTTCTAATTGAGGTATATCTGGCGACAGGAGCAAAGGTCTCCTCATAATCAATTCCTTCCTTCTGAGAGAACCCCCGGGCTACGAACCTTTCCTTGTACTTTTCAATGCTTCCGTCTGCTGATTGTTTTGTTTTGAAGATCCATTTTGACGTAACTATTGACTTGTCCTTTGGTCTTGGTACCACATCTCAAACATCATTATTAAGGATGGATTGGTATTCTTCATTCATAGTACCCAACCATTCCTTTTTCTTTATTGCATCTTCAAAACAAGAAGGTTCTTCTTCAACAAGGTTACACATCAAGGCTACATAATTGGAATATGGCCTTGGTCTCTTGCTTTCTCTACTGGTTCCTTCTGGGGCACCATATCTTCCTGCATCTTGTACTATTTCTCGTTCCCAAGCTGGTCTTCTCTTTCGTGGATTTTCCTCATGAGGTGTCTCCTCGGGTCTCTGAGGTTCTGTCATCTCATGATCCTCTGGAATGGGTTCCTCTTCAATATTTATGTTTGGTACATTATTAGTTTTTGTAAATCTAGGAGCTTCATGCACCTCTTCATCCTCATGAGTCTTCTTAGACTTGTTGAAAGTTGTGTCTTCATCAAATGTAACATCCCTGCTAAGCTCAATCTGGCAGTATCCTTGGATGTAGATACGGTAAGCCTTTGATTGCTCACTGTAACCCACAAATATTCCCTTCTTTCTTGAAGGCTCCAACTTTGATCTCTTCTCTTTTGGAATGTGAATAAATACTCTACATCCAAATATATTTAGATGACTGACTTTAGGCTTCACACCGGTAAACATCTCTTATAGGGTCTTGTTGACAAGAGCACTGTGAGATATTCTATTATGTACATAGACTGCAATTCTAGCTGCTTCAACCCATAGATGCATGGATAGGTCTTTATCATGGATCGTGGCCTTCACTGCTTCCATGATAATTATGCTCTTCCTTTCAGCTACACCATTATGTTGTGGATTATAGGGAATAGTAAGCGCCCTCTTAATCCCTGCTTGTTAGCAAAAATCCTTGAAATCACATAAAGTGTATTCCCCTCCATTATCTGTCCTTGGTATCTTGATCTTCTTTTCAAAGAGGTTTTCTACAAGATCTTTAAACTCTTTAAACTTTTCAAAAACTTCATTCTTATTCTTTAGAAAATAAATCCATGTTTTGGGGGAGTAATCATCAATAAAAGAAGCAAAGTAAACATACTCGCATAATGAAGTGGTAGACATAGGTCCACAAATGTCGGAATGAACAATGTCCAATATGCCTTTAGCTTTGCTATCACTGCTTGGAGATGGGTTCTTCGTACTTTTTCCTTGTGCACATCCTTTGCACACTCCTTCATGATCAACCTGGATTTTTGGTAATCCAGTCACCACCTTACTTAGTATTGGTAAAGCTTTGTAGTGTACATGAGCTAGTATTCTATGCCATAGTTCACAGTGGCTCATGGTACTATCCATCAGTGTTGAATCTAGATGACCCTTAAGTTTATAGAGTCCTCCTTCTTCTACCCCAATGACGATTGCATCTTTGATAGTCTTCCCCTTTGGCCACATAATAAATTCACCATCTATAAATGCAATTCTAAGACCTTTCTTATCTAATGTTGAAATAGAAAGAAGGTTCTTTTTCAAACCTGGAACATATAGTACTTCCTTCATGTTCATGGACTTTCCAAAGTCCAATTTGTAAGTGGAATCTCCCATTCCTTTGAGAGGATATTGATAGTCATCTCCAAGCTTTACTTTGTGTGGAGAATCTTTCTGCATGAGACGTGAGAGAGAGTCCTTGTATCCTTTCATGTGTTTTGAAGCTCCATTGTCCACTAGCCAAGTATCACTTCCATGAGATATTGAACCAGTGAGGGATGAGATTAGTACATATTCTTCACCGGAATCTTTGTCTTCTCTGGTTTTGACTTCATCATCATATTCACTGTCTTCAATTGCATGAGCATGAAATATTTTCTTCTGTTTCTTGGATTGTCCAGATTTGAATGGACAATTTCTTGCAATGTGTCATGTCTTGTGACAAGAGTAACATTCAATTGAGGAGAATTCTTTCTTGAACCTCTTGTTCCTTTGAGATCTTTTAGGTCTTCTGGGAGAGTACTCATGAGTACGTACATCACTCTTTCTTTTCCTTCCTCCTTTGGCATGAGTTTCCAAAGCTTGATCTTCATTGTCATTTAGTTTCTCCTCTCTTACTGCGATTCTTTCTTTCTCTTGCACACACTCTTCCCATAGTTGTCTAAAGTGGATTAATTTATTCCTAGACCATATGCCACGAACAAAAGTTTCCCAATCTCTAGGAAGACCATTCAGAGTGGTCATCACAAATTCAGTGTCTTCTACCATGTCTCCAATAGCTTCTAATTGTTCTTTGATTTGATATACTCTGGAGAAGTATGATTGCATAGTATCAAACTTATGGATCTTCACACCCTTGAGTTGATTTCTCAAGGTCGTCTTCCTATTAAGGTTCTTTCCTTCAAACATGCTAGTCAAAGCATCAAACATTTCTTTTGGATTCTTCTTTGAGGACACTTGAGGAATCAAGTGATCTTTGATAGAATCATCTATGATCCTCTTAACCTTGATCATATTCTTCTTGTGTCTTGCTTTGGCCTCATCTCCTTCTGTTTCTGTAAGTCCCTCTTTTATAAAACCTTCTTGGTCATGTTCTTCAAGAATGCATGACTCTATATTTCCATGCCCTGAAGTTCTCATCTCCTTCAAGATTCTCATGAAGCTTGGTATTATTTTTCATTTTGATTATATGAGAACATCAAACGGAAATATAATAGATGTAGTGATTACCTGTAAATTTGTCCTTCTGAAAATTGCTTCTTCCTTGACTTAGGGTTTGACAGAGAAACCCTAATTTTCCAACTTCAGGATTTTGGAAAACTAATTAGATGAAAAGATGCGCCTCCTCAAGGTGAGTTGAGCAAGGTACTCTTTCTCCCAATTCTGTGAACAAATGTTCCAAAAACTTGATGCCCTAGTTCTCTGGGCTGTAGTGGTGGACCCAAAAATGAAAATTCTCAGAATTGAAATCTGCTTCGATAGAAATATGCACCCTAGTGAGGCGAGTTAGATGCACCCTCTTTTTCAGATGATCTGTGGAGAGAGATCCCGGAATAAGAAACCCTAGTTTCTGCAGTTGTGGAGGCTGCACAATGTTTTCTTTCAGGCCTGCTCTGATACCATGTTAGTTTTTCACTTGTTTAGCATAATAACATTAAACAATCTAATCACTTAAATAAATACAAGCATAGCAAACACAAAGAACACAATATTTCTCTCGGGGAACCCACAAGGGAGAAAACCCCGGCAAAACTTCCTCAATATAGAATTCACAAGTACAAGATAAAACCCAAGACAAAATCAGCTCCTCTCCTTCACTTGTGCGAACTTCTCTCTCTCCTATGCGAACTTGAGTAAGTGAGGTAAGTGATCCAAATGAGAAACTCAATCCCCTATTTATACTTAACAAGTGACTTGACCTTTTTACTAATTAGGTCAGCTTTAAATCACCTAACTGGGCCGACCTGTACACTTTACAATAAAATATTTTTTCTAGTTATTTCCAGGCCGACCTAACAGTTAGGGTTTACATTGACTCTTTCAATGACTCTTACATTATCAATTACATCAACGACATCTCCTGAAGGAGGAATACAATAATACAATAGACAAGTATATCTAGAATATCTTCCGCACTTACATTTATTTAACATGTCCAACATATACTCTTTATGTTGAGAGGCCACCCCCAGGTTGGGATATAAGGCCACTAGGGAAAAGGGAACACCTACATGATTCTCTTTCTCATCCCATAACCCATTCTGCTCTCAATGCTTAGCCAAATGCTCATCCATAGATCTACAGGGATCTCACTCGACCATCGTAGCCATGGCACTCTTTTCACTTTCCCCACACCACACAAGGAAGGCATTCCCCTTCACTAATCCATAATTCCCTCGGGAAATCCAACCCTTACAGTGCTTACCAGTGTGTGCAGTAAGAGTCCAATATGTTGTATTTTGTTGGAGAACCTCCTGTAGCATTAATTCATGGATTCTCAAGCATTCTAGAGTAGAAAAACTCAATGGGTATGTGTTCCTAGATTTCCCAACCTCTATGTTCACCTATAGCCATCTAATTTATCTCAAATATACAGCTATATTTCCAAATTCGAATGTATGGGTTTGCACAGTCTGGTAATTGGTAATGAACAACAAAATGATAATTCTATGTAGTGTAGAAATATGTTGGTAAAAATCTACATAATGAATAATGGATGGTAGACTCCAAAAAGATGAGAGAATGGTGGAAAAGATAGCTAACATAACTTTTGAACATAGAAGACAGTATTCTTATAGTATTCATAAAAGTATATTCAACCCATGCTTGCATAACCACATGAGAAGCCTTTCCTCACCAACTTCACACATGAATTCAATGATTGGATTTAACAACCAAAAGGAATTAATTGGCTCATTTAAGGGAAATGGAAGCAATTGGGTTAGTTCTAAGGTTGACACTTGGCAATAGAGGATTTAATCTCCCATAGACCCCCTTTCCTCTTCCCCTCTATTGGATTCATAGCCACTCTAGTGCTCTTTACACAACCATCTTGGACCATGAATACTATTTCCCAATGTAATATTTACCTAGATTTTATGTCATCTTGATAAGTCAACCACATGGTCCATATCGAGATATTTATATCACATATGCCTAGCCATTCACTAGTCAGGCCTTGGCCTTGAGCCCCGCGCTAGGAATCGATACTAGCATATTTACATCATTTTACATTATCTAATTCAATACATTACAAGGGCCAAAGTAGGGGTATTACAACCCCCTCCCCCCCAGAATAACACCATCCTCGGTGTTCTATTAATTTTCAATAAGGTTCCATGTCCTTCTTTTCAACTGCATTTGCATTGCCTTTCTCTTCAAGGCCACTTTGTCTTATTGCTAGCTATCTTGAAAAACAATGCTCAATCGCTACTTTTGGCTACCTTCGAACACCTCCAAGGTATTTACTAGTTCATCACATACCTATTGTAATCATGAAAGGAAATTCATGTTTTCCATAGCCATTTTAAGCAACACTTGATCCATTAACAAATTACATTCAAGTTTCATAACTAAAGCATATATATATATATATAACACAAGGTAAAGTATGCAATAATCCCAACACTTATCTGTGTGAACATATATTTTATCCATATGGTTTCCATGGGTGAGATTCAACTTATTGTCTTCTTTGACACACCCAAGGTATCCACACATACATTTATTTCCCTCTTGATCCTAGCTAGCACATGAATCTCTCACTTATATTCACTCGAGTTGCCTCTTCCTTGCAAACACTCACCATTCAGGCTCAAACATCCTCTTCACCGATCCATGGTTCCCTCGAATGATCCATCATTTTCCCATGCTTTCTTGCACAATAAGAGCACCAACTCACAGGCCTTACTACCAGGGCATCCCACTAGCAACCCTTAATGTAGCATAGCTCATGGTGATCAAGGCAAATTATAGAGTTCCAGTGTCATTATAGTGGCATTCTCCCCTATATTTCAGGAGCCTTTAACTATCCTCACTAGACAAATATATCATCTCACCTATATTACACACATACAGTTACCATGAGATTACATCATAGTAATTTCAATCAAAAAATTTCAAATCCATTTCACACAAAAACAAGATTCCACAAACATGAGATCCTTATCATAAACTTCAATCAAAAATTTTAAAATATGTTCACAAACATGAGATCCTCTTCATAATGCTTTGCCTTTCCACATGGTAGCTTATAATCGTCATTATGGACTTACACTTATTGTCATATCCAAGACAATTATACCCACAATCTAATTTTTTCAATCAACCAAACAATTTGTGAGTATACATGCATGTAGTCTCTTCATTGTAGCATTTATAACAATTACTGAATTGATCTAAGAATTATAACACGCAATAATTCAAACGCTATCAACTGTCAATGTCTCAAACGAAATGAAATACATTCAATTTATCAAAATTTCAAACCGAAATTTTAAATCTACCTACTAATCATATTTAATCAACCACGAGGACCTCCTCATGTTGTTTGACTCTTATAAGTGGTAGCACTATGTCCCTTAGGGTTTTACACTTGTTGCCATAGCCTAGAAATCCACCTACAACATGTCCTCTTAACATAATTCTAGATCATCCAAACAATCATTAGCAATTGTTAGCAAAAATTTCAAATCTGAAATTTACAAATATGTTCCCTACAGAAATCTGATATTTTTTTTAATTAGCTATGAGGCCCTCCTCATATTGTTTGGATCTCACACACAATATCTTCGAGTCTTTGTTATGGACTTACACACATTGCCATATCCAATACAATTCTACTCGCATTCGAAAAAAATTCAATTAACCAAACAAGTTGTGAGTGCCCATGCATATAATTGTTTGATTATAGCATTTACAACAACCATTGAAGTGATCTTAGAATTATAACACACAATAATTCAAACATTGTTGTTAATACCTCAAAGGCAATAAAACACATTTACTTGTTATGCATCATTATCACAATAAAATTGCATGATACAATCACATTATCTATGCAATCAGATAAAACTTCCAATACTCATGATTACACAATTATATCCTTTCATGCAACTCTGTCCTCCCAACATAGCATTATGGTAGTTCATCGAACATGACTACCCTTTTCATGCAATCCTTCCCCTACATCCATAACAGCTCATGTAATGATCTCATAATTGCCAACAATTCTATCATTTTAGCTATTATCTAATTTCTAGATTAAATATATATCACAATTGTGCATTCACACAATGCATCTTAACATATGTACCCACACATATGCATGCATAACCACAAGATTTACAAAATATTTTAATGCACATTCGCTCAATGCAACCTTCCATTGATTCATGAATACCATATTCCCATTTCAGGTATTCCATCATTATGATTTGGAAGGTCTAGCCAATACCTCGACACATCATCCAACCACCTCCCTGATACTCGCATGACCATATGAACACCATCTTCCTTTACCCAACACAATACCAGGATATACCTTTTCTCCTTTAAATGGTCCCTCGGGCATACTAGAAGGAATTTTCCTTCACCAATCCACGGTTCCCTTAGGAAATCCTCCCCCCTAATGGTCCCTATGTGTTGAAAATAAGGTTACAGTCCAGGACACTGAAACAAGTGGGAATACCATTGGACACTTGTGTAGCACTATATCCTTTCCATATCCAACCACACTATGGCCTTACCCATGACTATCTCACATGGAATTTACTACCACAACAGGACCATAAGTCCTCACTTGCCTTGGTTATTAACTCATAACCAACATACACACATGGCATGATATTCTTTCATATGAATGCATTATACATTCTAAACAATCATATGCTATAAGGATCCTTTCCCTTACTACCCCATACCTCACCATACTTGGTGGGATAACATTCACATAAATGCATTCAATATCATATACATACCAATTTATGATGATTATAATATGGCTCAAGCGATTCTTACCAAATCCCCTTTCATCCTTTATGCAGTTGGCATAAATAACCCATTACTTCCATGGTTGCCACCAATGTCTCTGATGTTACCTAATCAATTGATCTCTTACAAAGGATTTCACAACCCTTCCACCAACCTTGTAATCATAGATTTATTGTCATAGCCTTTATTCACAAGGCCGCATATCACATGCAACAACATCATGAACATCTCCATCCATGCTTAAACCATATTTGGTCAACCAATCATCATCAACCACAATAATTATCATTAGTGGCTTATTGCATATGTAAAACCATACTACTTTTACCAATATGCAATATCATATGCATGCATAATCATATTCGCATGCACAATGCATTATCTCTTAATATGCCCACTAATGCATATGCATTCTAGTTATCTAATCTCTTGTATTTCCAACATTCCTATGCCAAACTTTTTTGTATATAAAACCCAGAAAATAGAAATATAACGACAAGATAAAAGTCAAGGAATTCTCTCTCTCCAATTCCTCATCATAGCATGGAATTCCTCTTTCACATCATAGGTGATACAATTCATGGCTTCTCTGCCAAGCATACAAGGGATCATTAGCCATGATTTTCTCACCAAGTAGTAATTCAATACATATACACATGTTTATCATTTGCACTTGCTACTTTCCAAGCATGCAATTCTTATGTTATAAACATAAATAGTTTAAGGTGAGAAAATTCCCTCTTTATCGATTTTTCCTTATGGATATTATACTCCAATTTCTCCTACAACCATCTTATCATCATGATGTAGCCTTCCTTGTTGTTACAAAAACTCTCATTGAACTCTATTCACAATGCCTTGTTGCTCCAATTGCTTTGAGCAATTCTAGACAAGTCCGATGTGAAGAACCTGCAATAATTAATTAATGCAAATACATAAGATATCAGAAATAATAGAACTCGGAATCACTTTTATATTGATCATGGGCCACTTCGAGGGGGCAACCTCCTTTGAGCAAGCTCAATACAATTAACTTCACGGTGCCTTCATAGGCCTCAACACACACTTATATACTAAGTCTAGGCACCAATACCATGGGTCAATACTATGTGTCAATACAAACCATGGGCTAAGTCTAGGCGCCAATACTATGAGTCAAAACCATGGGACATATAATACTATGGGACGACTTACAAAGCATATGCGTCCAATACTATGGGTCAATACTATGGGCTAATATAAACTATGGATCAACAAATACTACGGGACGACTTACAAAGCATATGCGTCCAACAACAATATACTAACAAAGTAAAGACATGGGTTCCTAACATCCCCTCTCCCTTAGAAAAATCTTTGTCCTCAAAGCTTTAGATGTGGAAATTGATGCAGAATCTAAAGGAGTGGGTCCCCTGTAGCATCCTCGGGTTGCATTCCGAGCCACTGGCGCCTTTGGAGTTTCAGGGAGGATTGCATGGAAGGCTGTAGACGAAGAAGAAACATATCAGTGATGTGAAATGTGCGCTCAGAACGATGTTGATCGGCTTGTTGTTTCAGTCGAATTCTTGCCATGTGAAAATTGTCCTGCGGAATGAGAAGAAGCTGATCACGATTTCGAAGAATTGAGTCAATTGCCTGAACTAGGGAGCTGCTGAAGGTTTATGGAAGAAGAACTGGTGGTGCCTATCCAGAGACTTCTTCATATGGTGTCCTTTGAGATGTGGTACTATACCACTAGAGCGCTTCTAGGAAATCCATAGAAATAGTTGTCCAAATCTGTGGAGGGATGGGTAAGGGTTCGAGCAGTCCCGAAAGGAGGGTCGTTTCACCCTTGTTGACCTGGAAAGTATCATAGTCAACCACCATCCGTTGAATTGTCCTTTTGAGTCCTTGCCAAAAGAATTTGCATTGTTCCTGGTCATATGTTTTGAGGAACCCAGAGTGCCCTACTGATGAAGAAGCATGGAGTTCATAGAAGAGATAACCCCATTGAACAGATTGCAACCAATTTGGAACAAGCAAAGAAATAGTTGTAAGAGAAACTGGGTCATCAAATGTGCGAGGAGGAGCATCTTCCACCATATTGTCCTTACCCTTCTGGTAAGCAGTCGCATAGTCATAACCCATGAGTTGGATAACCCATTTCAGGTGTGTTGGGGAGGAGACCCATTGTTCCAGGAAATTTTCCAGACTCTGGAGATCAGTCTTGATGCAGAAATAATTCCCCAATAGGGATGGCTGCCACTTCTATACTGTATGCAAAATAGTCATCATTTCCTGCTGAGAGGTAGATGCGGCTAAATTCTTACCGGAAAGGTCTCTTGAAGGCAACAAGCTCATTGGTTCAGCAAAGACACCTGCATATATATCCAAGGAAGTAGTGGAGACTGTTGATGGGTACATCTGAATGGAATGGAGCTGAGCAATGACACCATGTGAATTCTTCTTAAGTATTTTTTCCAGGCGATGTGAACTGATGATGCAGAGAGACCCTGTTTGTAAGCCCATAAATTTGTGTTGTGCCCCATTGACTGAAAACTGCATCCAAAGTTCAGCAAAATGCCATAAGATGGGGCCAAGTGTGCGTAACCATTGAACGCCCAAAACCACATCACATCCGCCTAAGGACAAGGCAAACATGTCAGAGCGCAGGTTATAATCTTGCAGAGAGATACGCACATTGTGACACTTCCCCTTGCAAGGTAAGGTGCCCCCATTGGCAACCATGACTTCAAAGTTGGAGCAAGGGTGGATAAAACAATCAGCCTGTTTGGCGATCCGAGGGTCAATGAAGTTATGTGTGCTGCCATAATCAATGAGTATTGTAAGAGGGAACTTCTTGAAGTATCCCTTGACCCGCATTGTTTAGGGTGTGGTGACGCCGGATAAAGCATTGAGAGATATCTCTGGTTGGTCTTCCTGAGATGGGGGGTCAATAGGAAACTCTTGAATGTTGACCTGATCATCCATTGTATCTGGAGCTTCTTCACCAATTTTAGAGGCTGGTGGAGAATCCATTTCTAAGAGATAGAGCTTTTGTTGAATACATTTATGTCCCCGAGTGAATTTATCATCACAATTATAACAGAGCCCTTTTTCTCTGCGTGCCTGCATCTCTGTTTCAGACAAATGCTTGATAGGATTTGGTCGAGGAGCTGGCGGGATGGGAGGTCGTTGAGAACCCATATTTTGGAAGGGAACAAAAGAGGGTTTGGAGCGTTGTTGGGTTGCAAGCTTGTCTTCTGTCAACTTAGCCAACCCTAGGACTTCCATCATTGTGTTGGGACAGAACATTTTAACCTATGACCGGATTTCATCCTTAAGACCACTGATAAAATAACTCCTGTAGAATTCATCAGACAATCCTTCTATGTTTCTCAAATTTTGTCTGATACTCTCTCACAGTGCCACTTTGACGAAGTTTAGTGAGTGCTCCGGGGAAGTCATCAAAAGTACTAGGACCAAATCGTTGCAAAATGAGTTGGCAAAAATCTGTCCATTTTGGCTCATCATGAGCCTTGATGTACCCACGGTACCATTGAAGGGCTTCCAGTTCCAAATGAAAGGATGCAAGTGGAACTTTTTGGACATCAAAAGTATTATGCAGACTGAAATATTGTTCTACTCGCTATATCCATCCAGCCGGATCAGTACCATTGAAGCGAGGAAAATCAAGCTTCGGCCCACAAAAATTGCTAGAAGAAGAGAACCCGGTGGCTGCAAAAGATTCTGGCTGTCGGTTATTGTTCATGGCTGAATGCTGAAGATGGAGGCTGAGAAATTTTTCATCCAGATCTTGGAGTTTGGTTTGGATGGCTGCAAGTGCTTCCTCCATGGTGTTTGCTCCTGTGTGAGTGACAACCATAACCAGTCATTTTTATTTTTATTTTTTTTTATTTTTTTTGTGGCGGGGGGGGAATGGATAGAAAAACACAAACACAAGCTTATTTAGTAAGGGGAAATTTGGATTTGGAAAAAACTCAGAGGGGTAATCGGGGTTTGACTAGGTTTTCGACACTTTCTGGGGGACAGGGAAGCAAAAAATGGGGATTTCAGAAGCGGGAACTCTATGGTAAGATTTGAAGACAATCGGGTGAAAATTGAAGAAGTTATGGCGGACCTTAAAAATAGACAAATGTGGGATTTCTGGTCTTGGGAAGTGGAATTTGGGATAGGGTCTTCAGGAATGAAATATGTAGAATGGGATTGCAGGGATGTCAGTGAAGTTTCAGGGAAAACAGAGTTGAAACAAGGGAGATATGGCCGAAAACAGAATTTTTTTTTTTTTTCCAGAAATGGATCGGCAACAGCGGCACGGAAGGGATCTGCAACGGCACGGAAGGGATCGAAAATGGTTGGATCTGAAACGGCGGATGGATCTGAAACGACTTTCAGAATAGATCTGAAATGGCGAATGGATCTGAAACGACTTTCAGAATAGATATGAAACGGCTCGATCTGGAGCGGAAGTGATCAGCAACAATTCAACTGAAAATAGATATGGACCCCAGGTATGTACGGCTTCCTAACAGTTCAGGTGTTTCACTCGGCCACCAATGTTGTCTGATGGCTTGCGTATTGGGGCAATACCCCTCACTCCATGGCTTAGGTAAAACTGATAACCGCTTTGCCACAAATGACAGCTCTTGGTTTACTTCACGGGTGGGAACTAGTCAATCAGGTAGGGGTCGTTGCCCTTTTCGCTGGTAGGTCCTCGCAATGGGCCAGCTACTTTGGGGTTCCTGTGGTACTCCTCACAATGAGTTTTAGGGCTTATGCCCAAGTAATTCCCACAGTTAAGTGGATAGGGATTATTCCCAAATCCGAAGCTGCAACAGATGCGAAAAAAAAAAAAAAATGGCAGAAATTCCACCCAACAAGCCCAAGAAAGTGCTATGATACCCGATGTGAAGAACCTACAATAATTAATTAATGCAAATACACAAGATATCAGAAACAATAGAACTCAGAATCACTTTTATATTGATCATGGGCCACTTCGAGGGGGCAACCTCCTTTGAGCAAGCTCAATACAATTAACTTCACGGTGCCTTCATAGGCCTCAACACACACTTATATACTAAGTCTAGGCACCAATACCATGGGTCAATACTATGTGTCAATACAAACCATGGGCTAAGTCTAGGCGCCAATACTATGAGTCAAAACCATGGGACATATAATACTATGGGACGACTTACAAAGCATATGCGTCCAATACTATGGGTCAATACTATGGGCTAATATAAACTATGGATCAACAAATACTACGGGACGACTTACAAAGCATATGCGTCCAACAACAATATACTAACAAAGTAAAGACATGGGTTCCTAACATCCGACTTTCCCTTTCTTGGACTTCCTAGCACTTAACAATGTTGCAAATGATTTAATTCCAACTCCATATGGAGTCTTTTCAAGGTCCATTATATGTTCTTATGGCTCATTCAACTATGAGACTTGATTTTCTTTCCCATGGAAACATTTGCCACAATTCTGAACCCCACAACAGATTCACACACGGGGATGCCTCGTTCCCTGATTGACATCCTTTGCATGGCCACTCTATCACTATCATGAACCACAACAAGTCCACATATTAAAATCCCTTGTTCTATTAGTGACAACTTCTAGGTGAATGGAATTTCCTTACCCATTCTCATTTTTTACTCATAAGTTGTTGGTTCATATCCTACAACTTCTTTTAGCATGCATGCACTTTCCCACAAAGATGATTCACCCATTACCTTTACAAGTTTCATGTTCTTTACCTTCTGAACTATTCCATACCTCGTTGATAATTCTCTTATGGAATACAATATCCATATCCAATAATCAAGAGCTCCCATGGCTCTTCCTTGCAATCCAAATTGCACATATAATCATAATAATGCATTGGATGCATTCTTATCCAAGGAACCAATGTCCATTATCAGTCTCTTTTATTCTTTCATGATTAGACATGGTTTCCACTTCTCAATAATGCATATGACAACTAATTACTCTTATTAATGGATTTCCACAACCCCTCTATGCAATTCATATTGCACATTTTGAACATAGAGAATGCATTGCATACATTCTGGCTAAGGAATCAGTAATTCTTGTTAGTTCCTTTCTTCCATACTGAGTGTTTGTAAGATGAAATTTGCAAGAGCGTATTATTATCCATGCAAATTAATGGTATTGACTTATTACCAAGCATCCAGCTAGACTTGGTTCAATTCTTCACATTGCTAGCTAACAAACAATTTTACCATGTTCACTTCCCCAACTATGCCTCCACTTTATTGTGAGAGCACCATTTTTTTTAACAGAAACGAGAAACTGATTATATCAATAAAAGAGTGTACAAACAACAAAATTCCCTTCCTTGAAGGGATATAAAAAAATCCTGAGCAAAGATCCTCCAGGTGAAGAAAACTTAAGTAGTTCAGACATCTTAACACAATCTCCTATCTTCTCTAAGTCCCTACCTTTAATAGTATAGAGTATCATGAACTGATTACATAGCCGAATACAAAAAAAACATTTAAACTATGAGCGAAAATATTAAAGAAGAAATTCATTCTTGGTTCTGGGTCTGTGAAACTTCAGCTTGCAGATTTGCGTCGTCGTCCATGGAGGAGTTCCCTTCCTGCTGCTCCGCATTATCCTGGTTCTCGTCCATACTCTCAACATCCCTCTGTACCTCAATAAGAACATCTTTCAGCTGGAAAAAACAAGCCTCATTGTGTTCATTCCTGGCCATGAGCTACTCTTGCAGCTCGTTCTTCATCGCGTGCAGAAAACGATTCAGCCCTTCAAATTTGACAGTCTAAAAATCATTAATGCTCTTGATTTCCTTTTTCAGGTCTTCTAATTCACCAGACTGAACCCACGAATTCATCTTTACATCCTCCAAACGATATTCCATACGAGAGATTTCCAAACCAATCTTCCTGCTCTCCTCCAACGCCGCCTGAGCAATGTCAAATGTGCCTGGGACATTCTTCTTGATATCTAGCTGCACATTCCTTACTTTCCTTAATTCTCCCGAGAATTTATCCATAACTCCATTTTTGAGGCCCGCAAAAATAGGCCAAGGAAGGAGGAGGATTCTATAGCTTCACATTGAAGAAACACGATGAGAATAACATCAAATTCCAAACCGATCCAACTTAACCGAAACCTTCCCATTGCATTAATGCAACCTGACTGCAGCTCATGCAAGTGGAGGTCTTCAGAGCTCCACTGTCCTTCCATTACTGTCATCCTCAGCATGAAAATGCGATCCAAACTGGACAAGAGGATGGTCATTAAATGGCCATCAAGAGCACCGCCAATGACCATACCAGCTATCAGACGAAGGGAGGAGATCCATTGCATGTTCATCCTCCTAGGGAGAGAAATGGGGTCTAAGGTAGATACGCCCAAGACCAAAGGCACTTCATTGTTTAACATGGATACCATTTGATGGGGGGGGGATTTATTCAAAACAATATTCCCTTGTTTGAGCTTAGAACCTTCAATAGCCAAAGAATTAGCTTCCTTATTGTTGTGTCACAATATGTGGAAGAATTGGATTCTTGATATGTCTGGGATATAGGCGAGGATTCTTTTTTGGGTCTGATCCAGGTCCTTGACCTTACCATTTTGAATATTACACATTTTTTGCATAACAATTTTGCAATCCCCGAACACTTGATAAGTGTTGAGTTGGAGAGAGGTCATTGACTCCACTCCTTGCATTAAGGCCACCCATTCATCTTGGTTATTTGTTTTTCTTCCAAGACCCCACGCAAACTGAAAATTTTTATTTCCTCCAGGATCATAAACGACCCCTCCCGCACCTTCCTCCTTTGGGTTTCCTTTCGAGGCTCCATCTAAAAATATAGCCGGTTGATTATGTTGCTTCCTCCATACCTGAAAATATGATTATGTAAAGAACAAGGCCCAAGAACGACTCGAAAGAGTTTTGGAAGGGAGATAGACTCCAAGAAAATCGAGACCCTTGTGGATTCCGCAAGTGAAAGAGGTTCCTGCTTGATTTTCCACCCTATAGAAGAAATAAATTCTTTCATCTAGACTTTGGCTTTCCTGGTCGTTCTTCTTGGATCATACTGTTTCCCTTCAAATATCTCCTTGTTTCTTGCTAACCATATTTGCTAATTCATGTATTTAGGAAGAGAATTCCACAGATTCGCCAATGATTTTTTCTTGGTCGTTGATCCCGGATAGTTGTGACCCCATCCTTTGAAGAATACACTGACTTGGTTGGGTAAAACTAGATTGAAATGGATATCCTTAATTGATTCTTCCCAGAACTTATGTGTGAACCTGCATTTACTAAATAAATGAGCCATTGTTTCTTCGTGACTTTTACATAGGACACACTTGGTAGGGTATTTTATTCCCCTTCTTCTCAAATTCTTTGCAATGAGAATTTTTTGTTGAACAAGGAGCCATGCAAAGGCATTTAACTTGGAGGGACAATCACGTTTCCATACTTTCTTAGGGTAATGTAAGGATACAATCATGTATCCTTTCGTTACCCTATATCTCTCGCTTTCACCCCAACCTCTTGAGTCACTCTCCCGCACGTCCAAATGATCCCTACCATTCAGAGATAAGAGAAGCTCTTGATAGCTGTCCTGCAGATTGTTGGGGATGTCCAACTCTTTCCACCCTTTCCAACTTCCATTGGTGTTCCAAGTTGAAATGTCATGAATCTTGGAGATTCCTCGAACCCGAAGCCATACTCTTAGCTCCTGTAAGGAGTCAAGATACTTTAGCAGGGGGGAGTCCAAGATTTTATCTTCCCAGATATTAATTCTTCTCCCACTCCCTGGAACCCAATAGAAGTTGTCCCTGATAAGGGAGGAATCTGCTTTGCAAAGGTTCCATATTTTGGTCCTTGTCCAAGCATCGGATCCTGCTTGTCTTTAAGTATTTTTTACAATCACCTCTTTCCACCATTGTTTCTTCCTGGTTACCAGCCTCCATAAAAAAATTTCCCCCATTGCTAAGTTTTCCAGTCTTGGCTCCCTAATATATATCCCTCCATGCCTCTTCTCTCTTCTCACATTTTCCCATTTTAACAGATGGAACTTCTTCCCTCCATTGATGCCTCCTTGCCACAAAAATTTCATGATTTCTTTGCTTATCTCACTCATCACTCCTACCGGAGCTAGAAGCAGGGAACTTATGTAGTTTGGAATTGAGGTTAGAACAGACTTGATTAAAGAAATTTTTCCTGCAAGATTCAACCACTTGGATCCTCAAGATTGCACCTTCTTCTTGATTTTATTTACTACATCTCCCCATCACTCTGCTTTGCCTTTAAGACATATATGAATTCCTAGATACTTAAGGTAATTCCACTTTCCAACCACCTTGAACCCCAACATTCTTGATATTACCCTATTCAATATTGAAGGACAGTTCCAGGTATAAACACAACATTTCCCTAGTTTCCCCTCCCGAAAATCTAAGAAATTTAGAAAGAGTACAAGAGAAGAGATCAGTGTTTGCAATTGTTTCCCTTCCCAGCAAAATTGTATCATCCACGAATTGGGCATGATTGGCAAGTTTAACACCTCTTACTATTGTTAAGCCCGGAAGATCTCCTATCTCAACAATATTATTTAGCTTCCTACTTAAGGCTTCTATAACAATAATATACAGAAATGGAAAGAGGGGGAAACCCTGACGAAGGCCCCAAGAGGCCTTAAATAAATTGGTGGGTCTTCCGTTATAGATAGGTGTTATCCAAGGTCCGCTAATACAAGCATTAATCCATTTTATGAAAAGAGGAGAAAACCCTAAAGAATGCAAAACTTTAAAGAGAAAGCTATGTCTTACACCCTGTCAAAAGCATTGGTCAGATCCACCTTGATAGCCATCCCCTTCTCCTTCCTAGAGAAGCTTGAGTCAATTGCTTCTTGAACAATTACAATTTGATCATTTATCTGTCTCCCAGCCACAAAGCCTCCCTGATTTTCTGGGATAATTTTTGGAAGAGAATTCTTAAGCCTGCCTGCAATATTTTTTGTTAAAATCGTGTAATAAGCGTTACATAAGGATATTGGCCTGAACCTGTTTAAGGAAGTAGGCTTTCGATATTTGGGAATCAAAGCGATGAAAGAAGAATTTGTAGCCCCACCAATTTTATGCCTTACCAATGTACGGTTAAGCATCCTGCATAGATATTTTTTATGATACTCCAAAATTTCCTATAGAAACTTATACGGAACCCATCCGGTCCTGGAGCTTTATTAGGGTGAAGGGACCAAATAGTTTATCTAACTTCTTCCTTAAAGATTCTCTTTACTAGATATTTGTTGACTTGTCTTCTAACTAAGTTAAGGATCCCCGAGCATAAAAGATCTGCCTGAACTTCATCCAACTCCTCTCTTTCTGTATAAAGAGAACTGAAGTGATTGAAAATTGCATTTTTAACCTATGGACTACTGGTAAGAATCCCTCCCCCTTCATTTTCCAACTCGAGAATGATGTTGCGCCTTATTCTTTCCTTATGTTGATTATGAAAATACTTTGTGTTTTGATCCCTTTCCTTAAGCCAGAGACTTCTGGATTTGATTCTCCACTCTTCCTCTTCTTTCCTTTCAAGTTTTTGGACTCTCTCTTCTAGTTCCTGTTCTTTCTTCAAATGCTCTTTCGTGATGTTGCAGCTCTCCATGATTTCCTATAAGTTTCCCAGCTCCCTTTACGCCATAGACTTTTCTTTCCCTGCTAATTTTTTTTTCCCATTCTTTGATAATCTCTTTGATGGCCTTCAACTTAGCCTCCCAAATGAATCTAGGGGTGCCTCGATTGAAGACATTCAAGGCCTTAGAAACTAGACTAGAAACCTTTGTCTCTCTGGTCCAAGTTGAAAGAAATTTGAAAGGAAGAGGTCCCAGATTTTCAAGGAGCAAGAATTCAGAAGTATCGGCTTATGATCCGACACCGAAGAATGGAGAATACGAGAAGAAGGAATACAGGGATTATGAAAGAAAAATCTAGTTACCAAGAACCTATCAAGTCTAGATGCTTTGTGCCCCGAATCAATGCTTTGGTTGTTCCAAGTGAATGTTCCTTTCTTGGGTTTGATATACGAAAGATCCCAAGAAGATTGCAATTCTTCCAGCTGCTCCCTGAAGGGATCCCTGACCTTCGATCCTCTTCACCTTTTGGAGGTGGAGATAGTGACGTTGAAATCGCCTACTACTATTGCTTGAGTGTGCGATTCCAAGCATATGAGATCATCAAAGGATCGCCAAAATTCATGTTTTTATTGTATAAAGTGGGGCCATACACATTAGTAATTTTGATGTTCTCATTTTCTTTTTTGTCCTCTTCCTCAATCATTAACCAATTAGGATTTCTCCATTCTGCAGAGAAGGTGAATCTACTCTTGTTCCACCAAGTTGATATTCCTATGTAGCTTCCCACACTCCTACTGAAACTCTTTCACTGTTCTTCCAAATTTTCTTCATCATTGCTAAGTTGTCCTCCTTAGACATTTTAGTCTTGTCGATCAAAAGGATGGAGAGCTTTTCATTTTTAATCAAGTTCTTAACTGCTTCTGTTTTGAACTTTCCTCCTAACCCTCTGCAATTCCAGGAGACTATGTGCGTTATTTCTTAGATGGATGGAGGAGGGACTTACACTTCTAGTTCTCACCTGTCGTCGGAGGTTGCTTGGACAAAAAAATTTAAGTGTTGATCTAAACAGGTTTGTTTCCCTTCCACATTTTCTCTCTCTACTTGTTCTTCTTTGTGGGTTCCATTGGGATTTCTCCTCTTTTTCCCCACAGGTTCTTTCCCTTCTTCTTTGTACTCATAGACTCCTCTTGAGATGACTTGGATCTTGATTTAGTTACTGAGCCAGATGCTTCCGACCTTGCATGATCAAATATTACTTATATGATGGGTCTTTCTAGCAGGATGGAGACATAGTTCTCTTCTTGGATTATTTCATCCAATATTGGTTGATCCCCTTCTCTCCCTTTTGGTGTTTCTTCACTTGTTTCTCCTTCTTCCTATGGCCCAAAATCTGGAGTTTCTAGAACCTGGAATCCATTCCTTGAGTTTCTATTGGAGGTTGATTTGGTACTGGAGAGATTGGCCTTTTTTTCCCTTTTTTTGACACCTTCTTCTAGTCCCCTTCTCCCCCATTCTCTTCATCATGTTCTTTTCTTTTCGGACACCCTTTGGCGAAGTGCCCATACTCATGGCAGACCTTGCACTTAAAAGGAATCTATTCATAGTCAACTTTTTGCAGATGGTTCCACCCATCCATTGAGAGATTGATTTCCTATGGGAGACCCTTTTCCAGACCTACCTCCATGCAAATACGAGTGGAGGAAAAAAGCATAGGATTTGGTTCGGCCCTATCGATATACTTCCCGAGGGCGTTACCTATTGCTCTTAGATCTTAATCTCCCCAACGGTGCAATGGGAGGTCAGGTAACTTAACTCATTCTAGAACGACACATCGAATGTTTTTCTCCGGATCAAAAGAGGCGTTCCACTGGTTCAAACGCATTCCCCTTGGTCCCATAAAATATGGCCCACTTCTAAATATAAGGTCCATGTCCTCTTTATGTTCAAATAGGAAAACTAAAAAACCATTCCCACAAAAATTCGGAACCACTTCCCCCTTTATTTAATGATATTCAATTTTTATTAAGCCATACCTCTATGGAATTTGGAGAAGGCCAAATACTGGTGCAATGCCCCATAAAACCTTTCTCAAAAAGTGTTATTATCTTGTGCTTGGACAAGACAAAGTATATTTTCACTTCTGAAGCTGCAGCGAATTTGACAAAACGGGAGTCATGTTCATGTCCAGTCTTTGGAGCTGTGGCAATGGCTGAAGAGATGGCACAGTGAAGGATATCATAGAGGGAAGGAGTCGTCCCCGGCTCAGGGTCCGGAGATGCACCCATGAGAGGTCCCGGCAAGACCCAAGCACAGAGCAAACCTAGACTTAGAATCGAAACCCTAGTGCATATACTATTTCCATTTGACAATTCATTTGTGGATGATATGTTGAACTCTTAATTAATGGATGGACTTTGTGAGAGCACCCTTAGCATGGTATGGGTATCATAATATTTACTCACTTTCATCTTTGATACACTCTTAATCCATTTTGCAAAGTTTTCCCAAGTTTTGGGTTACTTTGGAAGTCACCCACATTGAGAATTTATTTCTCAATCAAGCCCAGAGGCTTTGTTCTGCATTCTTTCTAAAATAATTAGAAACCTGTTTCAAAAATAAGAACATTCTATTTAATTACCCCAAATCCGGGTGCCAGCCGTGCTCACACGGGCCAACCTCCACATGGAACCAGCACCGGCCTGCTCCACATGCAAGAGGGTACCGTCCCGACCTAGATGCCCTCCACCTGCCAGCACACTCCCCACGATGACTATGAACATTTAAGAACAGAGGACGCTCCCCCAGACCTGGCCTTCACTCCGCTGCATTCCAACAACGTCGTGACGATGGACGAAGGTTCTGGAAGGCACCTACAACATTAACTATGCCACCTTTTCCAACGATGACATCCTACTGCATTTATTACTCATGTGGGATGGATGGAGTTGGCTCGGCTCCTTAAATCCAAGCATCGACACTCCCCTGTATTCTGTTGCCTTGATTTCTGCTTGGTTATTCCCCGTGGCCCTCCCTACACTCGTGTTCCAGGACGCTCTTTGGAAAATTGACACCATGTCGAGAACAAGAGGCACCCCCCGTCGTGGTAGCAGCAGAAGAGGCTCAGGTTCAGGAAGGAGACCAAAGCATGTTATGGAATGGACGGAAATTGATGGTTACGCTTAGAGTATTTCGGCTCGGACTTGCAGTCTCATTGACGGATGGGAAGCTCGCAGGGTCGCGACTCTTCTGGACTCAGGAAGAAATGGAGGAAAAATCAACCATTATTGGATGATCAAAAACATGATGAGCACGTTAGTAGAAGAAATGGAGGCTAATTAGCAAGCCAATACCAGCACCCTTCAGAACATAAATCATAATCTGATAGACGCTACTGAAAGACTGACCACAATGGATGCCAACATGACTTGGGAAATCTTCTCCCTTGTGAATAGCCATGAGTTGGAAACCCTCAACAGCTCTCGGGGAAAAGATGGATAGGCGTGTGAACCTGCGGCTCATGGAGATGGACCAGCCAAAGTGAATGCTTCGGTGAGGATGGACGCAGCTCAGCCACCTGCAACACTGGCCAACCATGCAGTGTAGGATGGACACGACACTCTTGGACGCGGATCTTCCCCTATTCTCCCCTCCTTGGGGATGATCAAAGATTATTATAAATCCTGCCCAATCCTTGAGGAGGAACCAGATGCACAGTTCGCAGAAGTACACCCCTAGATGGGTCGTTCCAGCCCCGGGTTATTTTTGTAATGTTCAGCTTTTTTGTTTCTACTTCTTTCACAATATGCTATCTAGAACTCCCAGACATTATGACATATTGATTTGGAAAAATACTCGGCCTTTTTTATGGGAAGGCCTCATCCAGGAGGTCTTACTTTTGTATAATGATTGTCATTTCAGTATTTTTGAGCGACTGGGATGGTGGCTTCATCACCTGAGGCCTCCCAGTCGGCGCCTGATACTTCGGCTACCTATGTAATTTTCGCCATCTTTTTTGGCTCTGTTTATTAAATCTTCCTCTACAACTTACAAAAAAAAATAACATTCTATTTAATTCTCCTTAGGATACTCTTTCCAATGACTATACTTGGTCTTAATTATGGGTTCTAAGTTAAAAGTTAGCACTTTTTCCCAATTTTACACTTTTCTTCAGATGCATTTAGCTTTAGAGACCAAATTCATCCACCTGTAGAAGAAAATATAGGCATAACTAGAAAAAAATGTATTGAACATAGAAAAGGTTATTGAGCAACTTACAAATCTCTTATTCGATGCCCTAGTCAATTTCTATAAATTTTTGCACTCAATTAGAGGAAATTTGGGGTCTAAAATGGGCCTTATAAAAAAATGTGCCATGGACAAGTGTGCGATGAGTAAGATTTCTCAAACCATTAGAATTTAAGTATTTTGGTCAACCATTATGGTCTAGTTGGACCTATAGAAGTCAAAGATTCTTATGTGTCATAATTTATATACCTCACCTTGGTTAAGATTTTGAAAAGTTCATCTCGAAATATGATAAATATACTTGAAATAAGAAATATAAAGTATTTTATATTATCACTACTTCTAAGTTCTTTAAAATATAAATCTCACATTAATTAAGATGATAGTAGAGTAATTTTGAAATAATAGAAACATTTATATAATTAATCTCTCATAAATAAAAATAAATAATATTTCAAAAAGTATCATAAATAAATAAATAAAAATAGGATAGAGAGAGAGAGAGAGAGAGAATTTTTTTTTTTTTGCGATAACTTTCTCCCCTAAACTCGGAATTTGACACATTTGATACAGTTGGAAAGGTATCAACGAGAGCTACATTTTTTGTGTTTTGAGTTTTCTAAGATTTGGCACGGCTTTTCTAGGGCGGACATTTTAGTACACTGGTACTAAAATGTATGTCTCGGAAAACAGGGGTAGAATCTCTGAAAACTCAAAACATGAAATTTGTAACTGTCATCGAGACCTTTCCAACGGTATGAAAAACGTCAAATTCTGAGTTTATGGGAGAAAATTATCACAAAAATAACAAAGAATTTTTTCATCTCTCTCCTATTTTTTATTTGTGATACTTTTTTAAATATTATTTATTTTTATTTATGGGATATTAATTATATAAATGTTTTTATTATTTCAAAATTAATCCCTTTTTATTTTAATTAATATGAGATTTATATTTTAAAGGACTTGAAAGTAGTGATAATATAAAATAAAATAAAAATAGTGATTGTTTATTTTTAGTTTTATTGTAATTATATTTTTTCTTTATAATTTTAATTTTTTTTAAGTTTTAGATTTTATTAACTATATAAAAAGAGGTAGTGGTATATTTATAAATAAATTAAATAAATTATAATATAAATTTAAAAAATTTACAACTATATCATTTATTGTGTATGCACAATAATCTAATCCTTTCATTATTATTTTCAACTATCATCTCTTAACTCTACACTAACCCAACATACTTGTCAACTAACATTAATGAGATATTATAGGTTGACATTCACTAGATAACACCTTTAACTTACTGTGACATGGCATATTTGTAGTGTGATGTGGATTTTTTTATTATTTTCCTTAGGAGGCCCATTTTAGACCCCAAATTTCCTCTAATTGATAAACTACTTTTCACTTTTGCATTTTTTCCCCGACATAAAATTTTTAGCAAAATTGACTATCTCCCAAACTAAGAATTTTTGGAAATACTTCCTCTAGCCAAAGTTGTTCATTTTGATGAGTAGCTAAAATGTTGAATTCATAAAATTTTTTGATCTCAACATCGAGGGTCACTTTTACCCCAGCTTCACACCCTTTGGAATATGGCCACATGCTTCCAAAATTATTTGAATGCCTAGTCCACAACTGCATCATAACAATTTTAGCCCAAACAAGGGCCCCATCAGGTCTCTAGACATTGATATTTAAAATTTTCTAAATTGGAGCAGAATAGGCATGTGTCCCTCACTGACATTTATGTAGCCTTCACCAAGGGCATCCAAATGCCTCAGGTCTCATCGAATTCTAAGATAAACTACTCTTGTTATGTCCAAAAAAAAATTTGGGCTTCAAACCCTCATCAAATCCCTTCTATTTGACTTCTCATATAGGCCTTTATCGCGAATCCATAAAGGAAAAACCCAGGATGGGATCCCCTATACAATAACATAGGTACGTTATCGAACTTGACCGATCAGGGCTCCCCCCCCCCAAGATCCTCACGACAAACCTTGAAATGGGGCCCCCGATACCACACTCCTGATCACCTCCTGATACACTTATCCGACTTGGCTCATCGAGACTTTCCCCGATACTATCGTCGCAAACCCTGAAATGGGATCTCTAATACAACATATCTGACACACTTATCAGACCTTCCTTATCAGTGTAACTCCCGATATACCTTTTTCAAATCACCAATGAACTTATTCTGATATCGCTTTATTGGACTTCTTGTTGGGACATCCTCGGAGGTAACAGTTTTGCACCTACGATAAGTAAACCCCGACAACACTTATCGACTAATATTTATCGAGATATCTTTTGATAATCTATCAGGGGATTCTCCGATGCCACACTTCTGATTCAACATTGGACTTGGTCCATCGAACCCTTCTTCTTATTACCTTCAGAATTTTCTCTGATAGCTAGCTTTTGATGCATTATCGACATCCCTCTTGATGACGGATAACCAGTGGGGCTCTTCACATCAAACGGATGGGATCGCATCCAGGATTTTATTAGATGCCTATGATCATTTCCTGTATTAAACCAGCAGATGAACCCTTGCATCCCCAATACATTTATCTGATAGACTTCTCCAACCTTGGACATTGGGCTACCTGGAACATCATCCGATGTGGCTAGTCCACATCATACCCCCTACCCACATTGTATGGGTGGGGTCCATCTCAAATTTCCCAGATTTTCATAAATAAATAGAGTTTTGATTTCCTCCATTCTGAAAATACCTATGTCACATAATGGAACCAAAATTCCTCACTGATAGCTCTTTGAATTCCAAACTTTTCCCCAAATTTCCTTAGCCAATCTACAATTCTTGTTGGTAGACCGCTGATTTGATTTGTGGATCTATTAAAATACTCTCTAACAATTAAAACCATGAATTTCCCATAGAAGCATTTCCTCAAACACTTCTTGTACAATCTCTGATTTGTGTCTATAACTGTGGACTTTGGCCCATACAGCCCTAGTGTTGCAACCAAGAGCTATGATACCACTCTATCATGTCCCCATCCATCATTCTGACCAACAGAGGGGGGCATGAACAGATTATGAGCCTCTAAATTTCACCCCGTGGCCATAATACGAAATACATGAACAGTAAAATGTGTGTGCAGACGCATAAATAAAAACACAGCAAAAATAAACTCTATCCACACACACACATCGTGCATATACAATATATTCAACATATACTCTTTCTATTGAGAGGCCACCCCCAAGCTTGGTTATGAGGCCACCAGAGGGAAGGGATTTCCAACATGATTCTCTCTCTCCACCGACAACTCATTCTACTCTCAATTCTTAGCCAAATGCTCATCTAGAGCTCTACAGGGATCTCACTTAGCCATCATAGCCATGGCACTCCTTCCAACTTCCCCACACAACACAAGGAAGGAATTCCCCTTCATTAATCCATCGTTTGCTCAAGAAATCCAACCCTTACAGTGCTTACCAGTGTGTGCAGTAAGAGTCCAATCTGTTGTATGTTGTCAGATAACTTCCTGTGGCATTAATTCATGGCTTCTCAAGCATTCCATAGTAGAAAAAATCAATGGGTACGGATTCCTAGCTTGCCCAACCTCTATACTCGCCTATAGCCATCTAATTTCTCTCAAATATGCAACTATATTTCCAAATTCAAATTCCTGGGTTTGCACAATCTAGTAATTGGTAATGAACAACAAAACGATAATTATGTGTAGTGTAGAAATCTACGTAATGAATAATAGATGATAGACTATAAAAAGATGGGAAAATGGTGGAAAAGACAACTAACATAACTTCTAGACATCGAATATAATACTCTTACAATAGTCATAAAAGTATATTAAAACCACGCTTTCATTACTACATGAGAAGACTTTCCTCACCAACCTCACACATGCATTCAGTGATTGGATTTATTAGCCAAAATGAAGTAATTGGCTCAATTAAGGGAAATAGCAGCAATTGGGTGAGTTCTAAGGTTGAACTTGGCAATAGACGATTAAATCTCCCATAGCCCCCCTTTCCTCTTCTCCTCTAATGGAATCGTACCCCCTCTAGTGCTCTTTACACAACCATGTTGGATAATAAATAATATTTTCCAACATAATATTTACCTAGATTTTACGTCATCATGACAAGCCAACCACATCAGCCATATCAAGATATTTATATCACATATGCCTAGCCATTCACTAGTTGGGCCTCAGCATTGAACTCCACACTAGGAATCAATACTAGTATATTTACATCATTTTACATAATCTAATTCAATACATTACACGGGTCAAACTAGGGGTATTACACCAAGAAAAAAATGTAATAATAAAAAAAAAAATGAAAAAAGAAAAACATGGTTGTTTTTTGCTTTTTCCTTTAAAATTTCTTTTTACACCATTTAGATTTGTTTCTTGCTTAGTGTTTTCACTTCTTTTGTTTTTAGAGTTCTTTTAAGCATTTATTTTAGGTGGTTACCCAAATAGTTACTTGGAGTTTGACGTCTTTTTAGAACTATATGTTAGCTATGCTCTCTCATCATATTACTTATTCGTTAATTTGTTTGACATGACGTTGTTTAGCCATGATGCACATGATATGATGTAACGTGAAGGAAGCAGAACTATCGAACGGTTCCTAGTGATCAACCTGGGTACGTTGAACTGTTATTGCTTTCTGTTATTAATTTTCCCAGCTCTTCTTCTTATCCCTCTGCTTCACCCATTGTGAAACATTAGCCTTACTCTTTTCACTAACTTCCCTTTTGGGGGGATGAATACGATTACATATACATGTTTCATGGTTACATTGTCATCTACACATCATGTTGACCTGTCATTATCCAGTCATCATGTATCCCTATGTCCTATCTTTTTGTCGTTTGTTTTCTAGATGTTGATTTCCAACATGGGCGTGGTTTCGAAGTGTCGAAACATGATGTCAATGGCAAACACTTTCAAATATGTCATTATCCCTTTATCTCTCAAACATAGAGTCACGCCCTAAGTCCTCACCATGCCTATATTCAATTTCTCCGTATACATTGTCATTTGCCTCTCACGCCTCTTGTGGAAAGTTTCATCATGTGCATCTCGTTGGTCAAATTACATCAGTTTTATTTGGTTAGGTGTCCTACAATTTGACTATTTTCATCACCAACATCTCCAAAATCAAATAACCCCCCCTTCTAGGCCTCGCTCACTAAAATTCCCATTATTATAAAGTAAAAGAAAAAATACCTTCCTCTCACTCCTTAAAGCTTGCATTATAGAAGGATCAAAATTTCAACTTTTATAAATGTGCCTATGAGATTTTTTATATAGCCCAAGTTAAATAGGACTTGGTAATTTAACCACCCAAGTTTAGACCAATCACAATGTTCAACCCCAACATGAAGTCTCACCTTGGCCATACTCTGACGAAGCAAGCATAAGTTTTTAAATTTATTATACCAACATGTGAGTTTATGGACAATACGAATTCAAAGGTCGACAGTTCAATTCATGGCATTTTAAATAGTTTGAATTTGAAGGACGAGCAGGTTGCACTTATACACTTCAACATCATTACGGTTTAAAAGGTCAAAGCAATAAATGATGGTCCTAATTTTTTATGACTCATTTCAAGAATAGTATATTGACGGGAACTTGATTATAAGAATGGCGTTTAGCATAAATGTAGATTCGGTTGAATATGCATGGCACACAAGCAAGGTATAATTATCACTTTCAATATATCACTCGCCCAATACTTCGGTTGAATATGCATGGCATACAAGAAAGTGATTTAAATATAATTATCGCTTTCAATAGATCACTCGCCCAATACTTCATACATAAGTCTACAACAAACAAATTAATGGTTGACCACATTGTTTTATTGGAAAAGATTATTGGAGTTTTGGGGGCTCCAATTAAACACCGGTAGGACCGAACCAATCAATGGCTCGCATGCCCTTTGTATTTAGTGACGATTGATGTTTTTTTATATGTTTGAAGGTTTGATGGGTCTTTTAAGCAAACTAACAAAAACAAGAGCTGCGTGCAGCTTAGTCTCTGCCCTAAAGGATTTAATTAGAAATAAATACCGGATATTATGAATTGATGTTTATTAAAAAATAAAAAATAAAACCAGGCAATGGTTGTCTACCATAAAGGATTTATTGCATGAAATCAACAAAGCAATGGCTCCCTGCCCTAGAGGATTTAATGCGTAAATAAATACTAAATATTATGACTTGTTTATTAAAAAACAACAAAGCAATGGATCTCTACCCTAGAGGATTTAATGCACAAATAAATACTAAATATTCGAAATTGTTGTTTATAAAAAAAAAACAAAGCAATGTTATTGAGCTTAAAAGAAACAAAAATATTCATTTGAAATGCTACAATATACAAAAGTCTAGGAACATACAATAAAGGGGTATTGAACGTAAATACATTCAAGTCAATCAGAATCCAAGCTCCTATAATAGTGAACAAAAAAAAAATCTTGATATTGAGAAATTCTAAAAAAATCCACTTACTTGTGCCTGTGCAGGCCACCACTGGTAAACACTTTCCCTTGAGAACCAAAATTTATGTCAAATGCATGAGCCTTGGCACATAGCAGTGGCAATCTATGTGAGCTTTGACACATGCTATTAAGTCACTTGCACCATAGACCCCTGCGTCTTTTGAAGGGCATGTTAGTGGGGTTGCCAAATTCATGGTAGAGAGCATAGGAGTGTGCAAGGTTTGTGCACTTGACAAGCATGCCAAGACTAATTTTCTAAGCAACAAGCACTGATAAAAAGGGATTTTGGATATGGTAGTGTGTGGAGATACATCATCAACTGGAAATATTTATTATGTTTATGTCATTGATTACACTTTTAGGAAAACCTAGATCCATTTTATGAAGACCAATGATGGGGTCTTTAGCAAGTTCCAAGAGTTTGATAGAGGTCTTTATCTCTTGTGGGGAACCAAATAGGTAAGAAGATCTAGGCACTAAGATCTAACAATGGAGGAGAGTATACCTCCAAGGAATTGGATTCTTTTGCAAAGAAGCAAGGATCGAGAGGAAGTTGATAATGTCTTACAATCCACAATAGAATGGGGTGGATAAAAGAAAGAATAGATCCATAGGGGAGACAACCAAGACAATGGTGCATGAATTAGATCTAAGTAAATTCATTTGGGTAGAAACTTGCAGTATGACAATCTATAACTTGAATAAGGGTCTTCACAAGGCATTGAAGGGAAAGACACTGAGGGATATTTTAAACTAAGCTTGAACATTGTAATTCGATGGGTGAGTTTGTTGGTTCTAATGAGTCCTCCAATCTTATAGAATATACATTTCGCCTCAATAGAAGAAAATAACGAGCTAAGATATGGAGTTTGATAAGGATGCATGGAGGCACCTCTAACAAAGGTTGAGGAAAGAGGACCACTTATATTGTTGAACCACATAACCAAAATCGTATTAGCAAGGATGTAGAGGTGGACTCGTTGATTCTTCCATGCCTTTTGATTCAACTAGGAAGCATAGGTGGCTTACTTGGAGATTGCAATACATAGAGGAGCAAGTTGGAGCTCCTAAACTTCCTTCCAAGTGAGTCATCCTCCGAAGAAATTTTCTAATTATGTTGCACTAAGATCTTACATTATTACTCTAGAGATTTCTAGTTAGAAGGAGGCAACATGTGAGAATTAGGTATAACAATATGCCATGGTGGAGTAAAAATCCATCATGAAGAATGATGTGGGAGATTGTGTCACAACTAGAAGGGAAATTTGTAATTAACTCCATGTGGCTTCACAAGGTGATAGTATTCAACTAATGGTAGTGTTGAGAAGTACAAGTTTTAATTCATAGTGAGAAGATTCTCCCTAAAAGAGGGAGTTGACTACGAGGAGACATTTGCTTTAGTTGTTAAGAATAAATCCATCAAATCGATCATGTCTTTAACATCAGTTTTTGGTTGGTCTCAATATTAGATGGATGTTAAGAGTGCATTTTTTAATGCACTAGTTGAGTAGGAGGTTTACATAGGTTAGGCTAGAGGTTTTGAGGGGCAAAGGAAAGAAACCCATGTATGCAAATTAAAGAAGGAATTTTACAAGCTTAAGTAGGAACCATGTGCTTGATCTCTAGGATTGATGAGTTTCTATTAGGTTAGGGATTTATAAAATTGTTGTTGATCACAATCTTTATTATATATTTGATAAATCAAATATGTGTGTTTTAGTCCTTCTGCATGTAGGTGATTCAATACTAACAAGAAGTTCAAAAAATAGCATAACATGGTGCAATATAGAGTTGGAATGCAAGTTTGACATGAAGGAATCAATTGCATGCAGTGTTTCTTGGGTTTGGAGGTTTGGCAAAGTCCATGCAGGGGATTCCTTGGATAGCGTAAGTATGCAATTGAAATTTTGGAGGTTTTCAGATGATGCACTATAAATCATTTACTGGTCCTATTATACCTACTGTGAGGTTATCAACATATTCAAATTTAGATTTTAATCCAATAGGGTACAAATAGTTGATAACTTCTATCATGTCTCTAGTAAATATTGACATGATATTTGTTTTGTAGTGAACACATTGAGGCAATATATGGTTGATTTAGAGCAATTTCACTAGATTGTTGCAAAGCATATGCTTTATTAATTGAAGGCCATAATGGATCATGGTCCAAGGAACATCCTAAGTGGGCCTAATGGTTAAGAACTCGTCCTAGGAGGTTATCGGTTAAATTTGGAGGAGGGTAGGGTATGCACACCTCCATAGACTTTAGTAGTCAAATCATTGGGTGGAGGGAGATCCATTCTCCCACAAACAAGGGAGTCTCATACTCCAAATTGGTGTCTAACTAGGTTGTGACCTTAAAACTATATTATTTATTCATTTATTTATTTATTTATATAGGATGTGGTTATTTGAAGCTACATGGTTTTTGGATTTTGATTAAGCTATACAGGAGGTAGGAAAAGTACTTCAAGGTTATATTTTCGTTTGGTTTCGCATATGATATCTCGGCTCAACTGGAAGCAGGTAGTGGCACTTAGTTTGACAAAGGCAATAGATATGGTGCCCAATGCGACTAGTTGTGAAGCTATATAGCTTTGCAAGTTAATTCTAGAGTTGACCGATCTGAGGTTGGGGCATACGGTTATGAAAATGCCATTTTTTCATCATCAACGTAAACATAAGGTACTATTTCCTCAAGGATATAATTCATAAGCATGTAGTGACCCTAGAGCTTGTTTCTTCAAATTCACAAGCTGCAGACATTTTGGATAATCCCTTGGAAAAGGGGAAATTTGAGATACTTCAAGACAAACTGGGTGTGAGGGAGTGAGTTCTTTCTAATTGCTCAACTAGTGATTCTCCCAATGATGGAGCAACAAAACAGATGATAGAGATGGTGCCTTTAGCCTTTGCTTAGAATAGTGATGAACAAGTTGAATGAGGGTGTTGGTGACAATGATACATATTTTTGTTTGGTAGAGGGCACATACCTTCAATTAATTCTAGTTTAGATGTTGTTTCAAATTTGCAATTCCAATTTTTATGAGTGCCTTGAATTTGTTTGTTAATGAAATATGATATATTATAATTTTTTTCTCCAAATCTTATTTAATATTTTGTGAAAATTTTTAATTTCAAAATTCGTCTTTTCTCTACAAAGTTATTCTATCAAAGTTTAGATTTGAATTCCACAAAACAAAATAGAAAAAGTAATTTACATGCAAAAGACACTGGCCATATTAGTTTGTCTATGAAAGAAATCGATGGCAAGAGGAATGGGAAAGAACGCAAGTGTCGAAGAAAGCTTTCTGTCAGTTAACAGAAATGTCTTACTTTAGAAAACAGGTATAGCTCCAAAGCCCATAATAAAGGATAGTTTTTTGAGAGACTCAGAATTTGAGCATATATGAAATCTGGAGAGATCGCAGGCACGAGTAACTGTTAAGTCTTGTTTGAATTGTAAAACGTTCTCAAAGAAGGACCATAGGTAGATAGAGTGCCATCATTTACTCTCACCAGCACCACCCTACACCACTTTGGAAATTGGAATCTAGATTATGCAGCTTTAAAGTTCAAGGTTCTCTTCTCTAGCTGCAAAGGTGTTGCCTTGCCTTCGATTCCCACCCTGGCAGGTATTTTTTTTTACATGAATCTACTTATCAAAACTCCCGTTGAGTACCTTGTACATTAGTAAGACTTGAAATCTATTTGTATAAAGTCCAACGGCTTTGGAAAACGCTTGGGAGCAGACCAGAATGCTGCACCTCCGCTTGTGGTTGCATTCTTAAGGAAGTTGAAAGTAAGTTGCTTCACACAATTTGAAAAGTAATCCTCAAACCTGAATCAAATCAATGAGTGATTTTTAAGTGAAATTCAATCTTGTAAATAGTGGATTATAAGAAATACCTGTGAAAATTCATGTAAGATTGCTGCAATGCAAGATGCAAATGACAATGACAGTCAAACAAAAATTAATTATAAAAAGGGAATGGAAGGGATTAATTACTTTATTCTAGCCCACACAAGGCAATCTTCAAATGTTAGACATCTCTGTGAAACCAAACAATCGACAACAGACTCCAGAAATTGTCGCGCCTGAGCATCCCCTGCAGACTTGATTGTCGCTATGTATTTTTGTGGTTTGGAAAGAAAAGCATTTGCTTCAACTGGAGTTTTGTCTAAGAGACCTTCAAATTCGGACCTTTCCCATGTGAGACAGTGGTGAATATTATGTGGAAACGAGTGAAGGTTTCCCATGGGTGCCTGCTTTTCAGGAGGATCTCATAATGCTCCATAGTTCTTAGTCAAGTGAGGGATAACCATTTGGGTGTTGCACTTGTTTCCCAGAGTTCCAGACTCTAGCAATGGCTTCTGGAAGTAAACACACCTTGAATCTACATACAGCCTGGCATTGACATTGTCCAGAGCATTTAAAACAACATCAACCTCACTGCTCCACCCCACATTTCTTTTGAAGATCTGGATTTACACAATGTCTGTAATTACATTTTAGATAATTGATTTTGAGACGCTGGTCATTGTTTAAGTTGCTAATTTATTTTTTATAAAAACTGGTAGGTTCGGATAGATAGTGATGATCCAGGGCTTGAGGAGCGCACAATGCAACATTTGGCAGCTGCACCTTCCATGGGCAGGGCACAACAATTTACTAGAAGGGAAACTTCGTGTCATTTGGCAACTCCAGCTGCCATGGGCAGGGCACGGCAATTTACTAGAAGGGAAACTTCACATGATAGGTCTTCTGCTCAGGATCACCCACAAATTTTGTTGTTTTCATCTCATCCTGGTGTGCCTCCTCTTCCAACAATGACTTCTGAAGGTGCGCATTCTGCAATAGTGACTGTGGCCAATCCTATTACACCTCTTGCAGTTGTTGAGGAAGAACAATTGCAGATACGAAGCTCCACGGATTTGCAACAAAAGAAGACATAGGGATAAAACTTGGCCGGTCACGTTGTTACCGTGTTCTTCTGCTAGTATTTCTTTAATTGCATGTTATCTGTCTATTATTGCTCCGAGCTATCTCGTCAATAGATCAACAGTCCATTATCATCCATAACATCTAACGTGTTATGAGATTGGCATGCAAAATAAGTTACCAGAACGCTATTTTTGAGGACAATGCACCAAATCAAGCTCACCTAAACGCAAACCTGCTTTTGTCAAGACACTTATCTATAGGATAGGATGGCTGGCTTTGTAAAGACATGGCTTTGGCTTTACTTGCTTCCTGGCCCAGCCCAAAATTTACACTCCAACATTACTTTGTATCACCTGCGAAAAAGGAAATAAGTTTTTCTACCTATTTAAGTCAACTTGTATGTGGGAGGAATCGCCACCTTATTATCTCGTGAGTTACTTTGGGTAGACCAGTCCTACTTAAAACCTAATCTTGAACGATATTTTTAATGGAATGGTTAATAATTAGGTTTGGTCCATATTTATGATAAAAGATGCAGAAAACTAGTAGCTAATTTTCAAGATGAACCATTAATGCATGAGAGCGATCTTTTGACTACACGAAGCTCTTTGGCGACTATCTAACTTTTCAAGATGAACCATTAAATGAACGAGCAATCTTTTGAAGTTGAACCATTAATGAACGAAGATGAACAACACATAACACAATGAAACTCATTGGCTTGTTTATGGTGATTTTAATACGGTGAGAACTAGGTTCATAGATTCCAGACTCCAATAAAATATAGAAAGACGCCAAAACACAACAAGGCCATGCCCACGCCTCTGAAATTGCAAAAGAAAAAAGAAAATCGCATCTAACTATCTAATTGGAAAAGACTCCGATCCTTTTTCATCAAGTAAATTACAAATTTACGGAGGAACTCAGTCTATATAAACACTCCAATAATCAAAATGTATATTTAGGAAACAATTTACAATTCAATAATCAAACTATATATTCAGGAGACAATTTTGTAATCTGACCTAGCTTGTACAAACCAAAAAATGAATGATTTTATGTGGGAAGCTCAACACTATTACCGTACTTAGTAAAAGTCAAGCAATCATGCCCTTCCACTGCACACCAAACCTAAGTTTTTTCAAAGACCCAAAGACAAGTAACAAATACAACATTATGATGCTATTGTGTTCCAAAAGATACAAATATTAGACAAATCTAATGTCCATCAACCCTGTAGCTAGGGTTTTCACCCTAGCTTGTGCAAATGAGCACCTACTAAGGAGAATGGACTCCTTAGTAGCAGTTCAATAAACAATAAATAAAAGTCAAGATATTAAAATGGAAATTATTCTAAGCATGTGCATGAAACATAAAAGACAAGAGATAATAAATGGTTTTTGTATTAAAATTTTACCCCAAGTGTAGAGGTGTGTGAAGTTCTTGCAATGTTCCAAGAGGGTTGCTCCAAACTCCAGCTTTGCTCCTTCTCTTTCTCCAAGGGGTTGGAAATGGGCCAACGAGGCACTCAATGGTGAAAGTAGCTCAAGGGTGAGCTAGGGTTTCAAGAGTGATTTTGGCAGAGTAAGGGTATATTTGATTGTGGATATGAAATGAGGGGTCTCCATCACCTATTTATAGGTTTTTAGTGGTGGAGTACTGGCCCATGGTTTTGGGAACCATATGCTTTAGGTCAGCTGTATAGGGTTTTTTCCTCCTTTTTTCCTCTTTTTTTATATTTTTTATTCCCTTTTTAGAGGGTTTTTGCTATTTTTGAGGAATTTTGGATTATTTTTGGGGGAAAAGGGGTTTTTTGGCCTTTTGGAGGCTTTTTTAATGGTTTTGTGGCCTTTTGGAGGATTTTTAGTGGGATTTCAAGGGTTTGAAGGTAAATATGGTAGGAAATATGGACAAATGAGTCATGTAATGGGGTAGATGAGGTAGTGAGCACATTTTGGGTGTTAACAGATTGCCCCCTGATGTGTGAGGGCAGGAGCTCATCGTATGGCCGATAGACATCATAAGTCTTTTATGGTTTTCCTGGAGTGTGGAGAAGAGAAGGAATGAACTAGAGCCCGGAACAACGGTCCCAAACAAACTGCAAAAACTGAAAGTACATGACCTCAATAATGAATGAGGGATAATCTGAACATATGGACGAGGCGGGCATTCCCATGCTCGTATCAAGATATAGAACAATAATAACAATGGGGTCCAAAATATGGGGACCTTAAATATACATGGCCTCAAATAATGAATGAGGAATAATCTCAATATATGGACGAGGCGGGCATACCCATGCTCGTATCAAGATACATAAAAAAATAACTGTGAGGCCCGAAAAGGGGGACCTGTAGGATACATAGAGAACCACTGTGTACATCATAAGGGTCCAGAGGGGACACAAATCTGGGACATACCGCTGGGCTGACCATGTCTGAGCTGAAAAACTGATACACTGGAATGACAATAGGGCTACTGAGTGAGGTACTAGAGGAACTGATGAGCTGGTGGAGCATAATGACGGGGAGTCATATCCTCAATGGTACACTGAACTGGAACTGAACTAGGTACTCAAGGAAGCATATAACTAGATGGCTTCCGAATACAATCACCAACGCAACCCAGACATCCACAGGAACATATAACTGGGCGTTCCGAAGTGACTCACCAATGTGCTAGAGTCGGGGGAAATCCGGGGTCTTCGACCAATAACTGAAGGGATATAAACCCTGCATGATTCTCAACGATGCGATCAAGGTGTTGAAGTCGAGCATGTGAGAAACAACCACTCGGAGAGGCAATGATGACTCCTCGCAGAATGGTCCGTAGGCACTCACCACTGATGGTGATGGGTCCAAGGCGCAGGGACCTCTGGGTCTATCCTCGGGAATAGAGGGGTTTTCATCGAAAGAGGGAGACCTGCAACTAGCAAGGCAATGATGTTTCCTTGATAGGAGCCCGAGGTGGAGAAACGAAGTGTGAGAGTACTGATGGTAGGACTGACATACTGTGGGGGATAATTGGGCCAGTAAAGGGGGTGGACTCAAACTTCCTTTGTTCAGAGTACGATGGCGGGGATGATCGGGCAGCATATGAAACTGACTGGTGGGAAAGGAATCATAGCTGTAATGGATCAAGGATAGTGACTGGGATGAGTGGGACTCAAGCTAGGGTAAAATGGCAGGAGACTGCAGAATACTCTGAACAAAGGCGACCTGATTGGGGTGCTGTCGAGATGATCGATCATAGTGCCAAGAGGCACAGGGGGACCTCTTCATGGGTTAAGGAACTAGAAGAAGTGTGTGAAAAATGGTACTGTCGTGTGGATTTATACGAGCCCAGGACAGTTCATGCTCGTGATTGCTTTCAATTTTAAGGAGTCTAAAAGCAATAAGAAGACTCTGAAATGATGGAATGGTACTGTCGTGTGGATTTGTACGAGCCCAGGACAGTTCATGCTCGTGGTTGCTTTTAATTTTAGAGAGTCTGAAAGTGATAAGAAGACTCCAAGGGGTTGCTTTTTCGTGTGTTAGTCTCCAAGGCCCAAAGAAGCATAAAAGGATGCAATGAAGAACTCTTCTAGCCGGTGTGACTAGAGTATTCCTTTTTCGTAATTAGTCTACCAGGTCCTTAAAAGGGTTAAACTTATACCAGATAGACGCCCTTTCAGGTACTTTAACGAGCATGAAAGGAAGCAAGATTGCTCGGCGATCTTTTCATTGTTTTAGGAGTCAGAAAAGAGCTTAACAGAAACTCCCTAAGTGCCTTTTTCGTAAAGGACTTGTCCGACCCGAAAAAGGGATAAAATTATACCGAACAAAAGGAATGGCCAGGCAAGGAGGAAGTGCTCAATCAAGGAACATTAATGATGACCAAGAACGAGGGTAGGGGGGAACACTAGTGGGCCTCCTTGCGGGATAATGAATGGTGGAAAAATAACGAAATAATTGCAGTATGATAGGAGTGAATGGCTCATGTAAAAATGTGGAACAATCCGATGGCGGCCAATGTGGTGCGCAAACCGAGGCAGCAAGGTGTCGGGACACAATGTTGAAACTGTACCAGGTGAGAGCGAGAAATGATATCAAGCATCATCACGAGCGCGGAAAAATGTATCCGACGATATATAAAATGTCAAAAACGGAGAACGACCGATGTGGCACGCAAACCAAGGTGACGGGGGGCATGTTGGAAAAAATACCCGAAAAATCTGGGGGTGAGAGCGAGAAATGATCTCAAGCATCATCACGGGCTCGAAAAAATGAATCCGATGATATAAAATATATCAAAAACAGAGAGCAGCCGAAGTGGCACGCAAATCGAGGCGACTAGTGGTGTCTAAAAAATGCTCAAAAAAGGATGTGGAAAAAATAAGAAAACAAGTTGACCATCATGACGGTCTCGTCGTGCTGATTCCAGTGGTGGAAACGGTTCGAAAAATGGACTCCATATGAGTTCAAAATGGTCAAAACAAGAAAAAGTCAACGGACTATAAATAGTGAGTGGGTCCAAAATGACAAGTGTCATTTGTACTTGTTGACTTTGACTTGTGATCAGAGTTGACCAGAGCTGAGTTGGTGTTTCTGGATGATCCGACCTGCCGATTTCAGATCTGGGAGATACAGGTATTCCGTCAAACTCATACCTGCATTTTCATTGGGTTCGGGGGGTAGTGGGTCCCAGGGGTATATTTGTATGGTCCACGTGGGGTGGACCACGGGTTTGTGGGATAGAACCGCGGTCGCGTACCGCGGGTTCCAGGGGGGATTTCACGATTGCGGACCGTGAGGTCCGGGCTGGAATACGCAGTCGGGTACCGCATGTTCCGAGGTTGGACACGCAGTTCAAAACCGCGAGTTCGGACCCTACAGGCGCGGTTTGGGACCGTGACTGTAGGCCTGATAGCCGCAGTTGGAAACCGCGGCGAGGGGCCCTAAAGCTGCGACTGGGATCGAGCTGTTAAGGTTCCCTACGGGGGGCAGGGTTACTTCCTTGACATGAGTCTGATGAGTTTGCCTTGCGTGTTTGACAGGATGCCGCTGGTTCTTTGGAGAGAGCGGGAGGTCCCGGATGAGATAGTGACTGTCATCCGGGAGGATTGTCATGTGCGATCGGTGTTGGGATTGTGTAGACTGCTGAAGTTCACGCAGGTACCTATGATGCGGTCAGCAGCGTTGCTGCTGTACAGGCTAGTGAGTTTCTGGGAGCCAGACATACAGGCATTCAGGGTGCAGGGTGAGAGGGTGGACCTCACCCTGGGGTTGCCTTGTCTGGGTAGGGTGGCGGATACGCAGCCGTGAGTATCCGCTGATGTAGATATGGAGGATATGCTAGAGCGGTACTGTGTTCCAGAGGTGAGCGTGCAGAGGAATGCACTCCGGGTGGTGGACCTACAGGATCCATCAGTACAGGCCATTGTGGCATGCGTGGTTCATGTGTTGGGGTCCCAGTCACCTGAGAAGGTGTCCAGGGGCCAGATGCAACTAGTGGAGCGCATACTGGATGGTGTCTATTATGCGTGGGGCCAGATGTTCCTCACTTGTGTTCAGCGGCAGCTGACATCGGTGAAGGAATCTGGCAAGGGATTCTGTTATGGATCCTTTCTTTGTGCTTTCTTCATGGAGCGGGTACCTACACTGTGGCTGCGGGTGCCGGTTAGGGCAGGAGGATTGAGGGAGCCGCGCATGGTGCAATGGGGAGAGATGATGCACCGTCGAGGCGGTAGTGAGGTGGGTAGATACTTTACCCAGGAGCTTTACATTCAGTGGCTACAGATGCCGCTGACACTGGATGACTATCCATACAGGGATATGGACTACACCGGGGATCCGGAGGCACCACGACCACCAGGGCAGGCATGGGGACCAAATGGTACATATTGATTTACTTGCATGTTATGGATGTCAAGATTTGTGTATGGTAGGTGTTATGATATATATTGTTACTGACTGATGTGTGATTTACAGATGTTAGCCCGAGACCACCACTAGGGCATGTAGCGCGTAGGGGGCATGTGGCGGTGCCATCCCTGCCAGGGCAAGGGGAGGTGCGTCGACGGGACGCTGGAGGCTGTGCAGACGCTTCTAGATCGGTTGCTGGTCGGAGTGACCGATGACGGGTGGCGAGACATGGATCCCAATGTGATCCAGGATTGTCTGAGGGTGCACGGGAGTTCCGGTCAATCGCGATCTAGGTGGATATCTTGGCGGATAGAGGTTGGGCACAGGAGCCTGTAGGGGATGAGGAGCTGCCGGAGGAGGAGCGAGGGGAGGACTCGGAGGCAGCTAATGTAGGTAGTGATGCAAGGTATGACTCTCATTAGGGAGTGCAGGGGACTCCCCCCGATTTTGTAGCTACGGCATGTATTCTATGAGGCATAGGGATGTATAGATATTTTTTTGTATAGCTGAGTACGGGGGTACTCAGAACATGTGTAGCAGATTGACGTTTATTTTTTGATATATATATATGCACATGGATGCACCTTTTTGCTATGATGATGTAGTGTACGCACGTGGATGCACTTATGGTTGTTATATGTTTGTACTGCACGTGGATGCAAGTAGTATAGAATGATGGGCACGTGGATGCCCCTTGTGTATTGTATGTGATGCAACATGATGTATGTAGGAATAGGCACGTGGATGCCCCTGTATAATAATGTGGTTTTATTTTTTATTGCACATGGATGCAAATGTTTATTCAATGATAGGCACGTGGATGCCCCTTGTAAGATTTTTGGGTTTTTATATATTTTTGATGAGATGGTATGGGACGATGATGCATGATGGACGCTCTACATGGTGTGATTGATGTGCGAATCTAGGATGTTGTTAGCCATTTGATCTGCGACACTATTATGAGCTCGTGGGACATGGGTGAATGTTATGGATTCAAACTGTCGGCTGAGTTGTTTTGTGCGCAGGAATTTTCTAAAGAGGCAGGGATCACGCACCTGGTAGCGGTTGTTGAGTTGGGAGACAAGGAGCTGGGAGTCAAGGAACACATGAAGGTGACATATTCCCATCTGGATGGCAGCAGTCAGGAGACCGGTCACAGCATCATACTCTGCCTGGTTATTGGTAGCAGCGCCTATACATATTCCGTCAAGGTGAATCAGTTCATGTGAAGGGGAATATAAGACCCATGCTACAAAAGCCAGGTTTGGAGACCAGCGGCTTGCTCCATCAGCGAAGCCAATGTAATGAGGTGGAAGAGGGTCCATCTGTGGTCATGCAAAAAATGAGGAATGTAAGATTGTGTTTAAAAAAGGTGAAAAACAAAAAGAGAGCAAACTGTACAATACGGACCAATGGGGCCGCAGGTTTATTTAGGGATAGAAACGCTTAAGATACAACCCATTACGAGGGTTGCGCAAAGGGTGACCCTCTGAGTTAGTTAAGATGTATGCCCCCTTGTCGAGACAGGTCTGCATGATGTAAGGGCCTTGCCACATGGATTCAAACTTTCCTTTACCAGTTTTGTCGTGGGCTTGGTCATAGGCGAGGATGAGGTCCCCTTCACGGAAAGCTCGAGGGTGTACATGTTTGTCGTAACCAGCTTTAGAGCGGTTCTTGGCGGCTTCAATGGTCTGGAGAGTGGCACGACGATCTTCATCAGCTTGTTCTAGTGTTAGCAGACGTTGCTCGAGTGGGGAGCTGTCTGGGAGAAGCTCTACGGCGATGTGTAAGGCAGGTATCTGACACTCTATGGGGAGGACAGACTCTACACCATGAACTAAATGAAATGGGGTAAAATCGGTGGCGGTCTTGGTGGAGGTACGGTAAGCGCATAAGGTAGGGAACAACATGTGGTGCCAATTGGACTTATGACGGTCAACAGTGCGTTGAAGGATGGTTTTGAGAATCTTGTTAATGGCCTCTACTTGGCCGTTCCCTTGGGGGTAGTAAGCAAAGGAATATTGATGTTCGAACTTGAGGAGGGTGGATAACTCACGCCAAACGGAATCATCGAAGTGGGAACCATGGTCTGAGACCAACTGTTTGGGGACCCCGAATCGAGTGATAACATGATTGAAAAAGAAACGGGCAGCGGTGTCAGATGTACAATTGAAGGTGGGCATGGCTTCGGCCCATTTGGTGAAGTAATCAACGGCGACAATGATGTACTTATGGCCGTTGGTGGATGGGGGTTTACATTCCATGAAGTCGATGGCCCAGTTACAGAAGGGACCAACGGTGACAACTGGATGTAACGGAGCAGGAGGTGTCCGGGCCTTGGGGCAAAAAGTTGGCAATTATGGCAATGTTTGACCGCGGTGATGCAGTCGGTAAAGAGTGTGGGCCAGAAGTATCCAGAGCGGACGACCTTTTGGGTGGTGGCCATTCCAGATAAATGGCCGCCGCAGGCACCGCTATGACAGTCGTTGAGGACGTGTTCAGCTTCCTCGTGTGTAAGGCAACGATGGAGAATCGTGTCAACCCCTCGTCGGTAAAGGACATCGCCTAAGAGGAGATATCGAGAGGCCTGGTGACGGATACCACGACGTCCATCACGACTGATGTTGGGTCTGAACTTCTGCGTGCGAAGGTATAGCAAAATATCCCCGTACCATGGGTCATCAGACGAGATGGTGAACAAGTGATTGTCGGGTAACTCGTCGGAGAATTGTGGGGACGGCAGAAGGGAGGGAAGATCAGTGATGAGCTGGGCAAGTGCAAGGGATTTAGTGCTCTTAGGGGTGCAAAAAGTGAGGTCATATTCCTGGAGAATAATGACCCATTTAGCAACACGACCCTGCAGGATCCGCCGGTTTAAGAGATAGACCATG